>OY987206.1:31583991-32783991 GCA_963920795.1 Eutolmus rufibarbis
ACGTAAACGCCACATGTGAACTGAATTTAATAATCATGCGGCATGTTAATTTTTCCATTTTGTTGACGTAAGTTTGCTTATTTTTGAATAAGTAATCCTTACTTCTTTCTGCAAGTATTCTTTATTTTTCTTCGTTTAATGTTCTTAATCCTAGATTATGGCGTTCAGAAATTCTTGTTATCTGTTAATTGCAACATTTTGTTGGGTGTATACATTTGTATTTTGGATTATATTAAAAGTTTTTAAATTGTCCAATATTGACAGAATTTGTACACAACAGCGTTTTTATCTTCTTTTAATATAGTATAGACTTTTTATCTTTTATTTAAAGCATTGAATTTGGCCAAGTTTTGCAAAAAGTACCTATACTTAAGTTACTGTAAAAATATATAGATAATAGATGGGTAATCTTCGTATAAATATAAGGAAATAAAGAATTGTGTGGATGTGTTCTATCAGGAGTTTGTTTCCTCATTCACTAGACAGGCCTTTTTGACTAATGTTACTGTTGCGCTGTTTTAAAATACAGTGCGCGTTACCAATCCGTCTGCATTTATAAAGTGTAAACCTACGATAAGCTGGGATTTATCTATTTGTATTTATAAAAATGTTTCGAAATCTTTATCAAAATAAATCTTTATATATTATAGCGTTTTTCATTATTTGAAAACATGGACCCTATTATGTCGAAAACATATCGTATATAATCTGTGTAAATTTACATAAATATTGAAAGGTGTGTAAATTTATATATACATATATTACATAATTACATACATGTAATTATAAAGATATATTCTTTTATGCTTATGTATATGTCTAAATTCGATAAAAGTCCCTTAATTTTATGTAAGTAATATTTCCCCACTATTTATTGGATACTGGAATTGCCTAAATTTAGGTAATTGTTTTGTTACCTAGTGGCATTAGAAATTTATGTACTTGTAGCCACAAATTTTAAGGAAATAATTTTTACTGCGTACTTGTCCAGACAATCTTGGGTAGAAAACTTGGCTTATTGTGGTTTTGGATAGCGAGTAAATAATAAGACAATATTATGAATTAAAAGAAAACTAATAGTACAATAACTCTCCATATATGTATTTTTTAAATTTGCATTTAATAGGTACTTTGAAATCATATTTAAATCATATTTATCATGGATATCAGAAAGAAGTATATAAAAATTTGTAAATCGGCGTGGCCTAAATTGGTATTCTCTTTTAAATATTTCATTCATAAAACCGGTCTGAAAACTTTTGATGATGAAAACCTTTTAAGGTTTTACAATTATTTAATTCATTTTTTGCGAATGTTAATTTTCAATTTTCGAAAAATTTGAGTTGTAAACCTACAAGTTTTTAGTTATAGTATAGTACCTATTTAATCAATGAGTAATTAAAAATGGAATCTATGAAAGTTTTTTTTATTGTTGTATCTAATTTATGAATGAAAACTAAATGTTGAAAATTGGTAGAAACTCCCGATGGTCCCAATATGGCGTTATTAGGGAAAAGAGTATTTAAATAAAAGAACTGGAAAAATAATAAACAATACATATATACATATATTATTCTGATTAAAATGTTCTACATTGGATCTAATTCTTCTAAAGTTTTTAAAACAGTTTCTTGTTCTGGAGTACATTTTCGAAAACGGAGGCGGTTATTGTACCAAATTCTATGCAACGAATCCATGTCACGTTCGAGGGTAACTCTGTTGTCTTCTATAATATTTGTACTGTTCCAATTCGTACAAGCTGAATGCCGGGCACATAAATGTTTACACTGTTTTACCAGAAAATGCTTTATAGTATCCAAAGTAGGAACCTTCTCTCCGAATGCACTTTGCAAACACACTGAAAGAATTAAACACACAAGAGATACTTTCATGTTGAACGTTAGCACTAAACTTAACTAGCATAGAGTATCACCCTTAATTTATGTGTTGTTATGAGTAACGATAGAGTTTAGTGTGATTTAGTATTGGCGCAAGTGTCAGAAAACTTGGAGGTTTAGTGTACATAGTTGGTATTGTTTTGGTGGTTGCATGTTCGTCACGTGTAAATTTGTTGAGCGTTTTCCTTGGAAACATACGGGGTATTATCTTTTTGCACGTTCAAGTGTTGCTGTACTAACAATAAATAAAGATGTTTTCAGAACAAGTTATCGTCTAATGAAATTTCATACGAAAAGCTTCTCTTTTATAAAATTGTGGAAATTTCTTAGAATCCTTAATTTAAATACACAAAACACTAACTTTTACAAAATAAAAGCATTGAATCTAATAATGGCAGTAGTTATTTTAAAACTTGGTCTTACATTTTCTTTATTAGACTTATTGTTATTTATTAAAATGATTAGAATCTTGCCAATAAAGGTAACAATCCATCATCAATCGCAAAATTGTAAATTTCATACCTGAAGACAACTGTCTGCACTCAAAAAGAAAAAAAAGGAACTGGTTTTAAAGAAGAACTACGTTAATTTTAATTAAAATGCATCATAATTTGACGCCAATTAAATCGAATCTTTGAAAGAAAGGAAGAAATTACATTAAAACCCTGAAACGATTTTTTTTTTTAAATCAATGTCAATGCTCTTAAATCCAAAGATATTTTTCTTAAATAATATTATATATTTATTCTCATTGGTTCAAACCACAACTCTATAAATTCAATGTTAAGTTTTATAAGTATGAAGAAAAAATTTTCATTGGTGTAAGTATTTTGTTATTGGCTATGTTCAGGGCATGTTTCGGGATGTCACTTTTTCTAGATAAATAAGGTAAAATGTGGTACTTAAATATAAAATTTGTTTATAAAGCAGCGCTGCTAAATAAAGAAGTTTTATATTGAATTATAATAGTATACATTTTTCCCCATTTATCTAGAAGAAGAATCAGCCTAGGATCAGCTTACCACAGTTTTTAATGTCAAGAGTTATTTCTAAGTAATGAGGAAGTAACATTCTTTTAAGAGAGTGACTATTTTCACCTTAAAAAACGTGAAACCAGAAACCAGAAACCAGAAAAAATAAATTCATTCAAATTACAAAATGCCTATTAACTAAAGATTTTCCTTTTACAAAATGACTACTAACTAAAGATTTTCCTTTTACAAAATGCCTACTAAATAAAGATTTTCCTTTTACTGTGAATTTATTTTTTCTGGTTTCTGGTTTCTGGTTTCACGTTTTAAGGTGAAAATAGTCACCTCCTTCTTTTAAAGCTAATATTTTACTTGAAATTAAGAAAATTCTTAGAAATTAGAGTAGGAATTCCTAAAATTAAAGAAATTTTAGTAGCTTTAAAACAAGAAAACATTTTCTTTCAATTTAAGGTAAATCAGTTTTTCTGAGTGTGGTTTGCATATTGAATGTCTAGCCTCGCGGTTATGCAGCATCATCGTCAGACGATATGATAATTAGATATGTAGCTATCACACTCGTATGTAAAAAATATAAATTTTACAACGTTCATAAAACAATTCTCTAAAAACCAAACAAATTAATCGAGTAGAACCCACTTACCTACATTACTTTTTTGATATATGTATATAGCAGGTAGGGTAAAGCCTATTTCAAAATCAGAAAACGTAAATCTTCCTTTTCTCTACTGAATCATGCATACTTTTCACTTCGATAAGATAAATCTATGGAATAAATTCTTAAATATTTGTATTCACTTTTTTAAAATGAATAATCTTTTAAATCGTCAAGTTATGTGGGATCTAAGTCAATTAACTGCCATACACGGCGGTTCTAACAAATTTTTATGGCTTCTGACATATTGTTTACGTCCATGTCGCCATAATTACGATTGCATTATAACAGGCGATGTTACGATTTGTAATCAATGCTTCAGGTGCGGGTGATAATATTTTAATGTTCAAACGCAAAAAGGTCTGCACCTTCTATGTTCTAATGCACTTAGGAGATTTGCATACATATAGAAAGGAAAGATGAAACTCGACTTGAGGCGGACGCAACTATCGCGCAGACAGAAATTTTTAAGACGATAATCGTGGCAAGTGAGACTGAAAAACCTCTCGGTACCTTCCAGGTAATCCAAGATTTTTGCGGTTTCGCCAGCGGATTCTACATGAATTTATGTAGTAGAATTTTCTAAGGTGTAAAATGAGAAAAGGTGATCAATAGCGTTCGGTTGCGCAACAGGGCTTCCGCTTTTCTTGAACGCCTAACGTTTTATTACTTGAATCCAATTTTCCTTCGTTTCCACGTTTACTTATTGGATTAATGTGTCTAGAAAATAAAAGCGACTCTTTACGCGAGCAATAAAAAATCAATCAAGGAGAAGCCGCACTGGCTCTGGTGGGTAACCCGACTGAAATTAGTCAAGACAATTCTGATAGAAAGCGGAATAAACGATCTAGCGATAAAATTTTAATTAGCCAAGGAGCAATCGCACTGGGCCGTGAAATTTTAGTTGGAATTCAGAATAAAAATATAAGTCTATGTGTATATAACATATGTAAATGACTGACTGGGGCCGCGGAAGAAATTTTAGACAGAAGCTCATGTGGGTTTAGTCGGCTTTGCAATGTTTCATATTTTTCTTTCTTTTTATCTGGCTTGGCTATTCGTTGGTTTTCTAGATACCACGAAAACCACCTACTTCGTTTTTTAAATAATAATTAATTAATTCTATTTTCAACGGGTTTTGATTCTGAAAATGCTTGTGCTAATACATACATATGTATGCACATGCAAAAGTATTAGCGCCAATTAGACAGATAAGATAGCTTTTGTGCTATTTTGTAGTTTTTGTATGGAAGCACGTCTTATTTTGTGAATTTATTTACATATACTATACATATGTAGTCTAACAGACAGATTTTTGTTATTGTCAATTACATAGCTCTATTTTTATTGATTTTCGGTGTTGGAATGTTTATGGCAGGGATTAGCGCTTATGTTGAATATGATTCATAGAACTTATTTACTTTGTCCATTTTAAGCCAATTAGGTTTAATAATGTGATTTTTGTCAATTAGTGGTCTATAATTTCTGGGAGATAAATTTAAAAGATATAACTTAAGTCAGTTCGGCTAAAAATATCTTATTAAGAATGATCTGAAGAATACGCAGAACCAATATAAATTGACGGAAGAACTAAAGAAATATAGAAGAAATATATTCAATTGAATCAAGTGGTGTTTATATTTTTATGCCATTTTTACTTTTAGACAATAAAGTGATTTGGAATATAAATAATATAATTTAAATAAAAAATATCATTTTAGAATTGCATAAATAAGTTACGATAATTTTGCTACTACACTATTACGACACTATACAAACTTTGCTAAAAATAAATTTTAAAAATTTGGAGATGCCGGGCATCGATCCCGGTACCTCTCACATGCTAAGCGAGCGCTCTACCATCTGAGCTACATCCCCAGACGACGAAACGTACTTTTCCGGATTTTTTTCTTAAAAAGTTGACCCACTAACCAATTGCTCGAACCACGAAGAGCTAATCGTGACCGGAATTACAAGTGCCCTCAAGACGTCGTCGAACTGCCAAACTGGTTTAGTGCTTGCGAAGGTACTCCACTGGGATAAATTCACTTTGCTTACCTGACTGCTTCCATTGTTTTACCACGGAAAAGCTAATGCCGAGAAATGTTGAGCCGGCGAGAAATGGCATTATGACACAATGCCTATGCTCTTTGCATTTAATGCAAAAAAGGGATGAACATTTCTTGGTGGGAAGCAGCGTGCTGCCGTAATCCTGCCGCCAGTTTATGGCGAATTTTAATTCAAAAATTTGTTTTGTTACGACAACCAATGGTGCGGTAGTAAAACAAATCAAATCGCGAGATTGCTGTCGCTGCAAAAAACAACAAAGCGGTTACGTACGGATTGCTGATCTCATAAAGCATGCACTTTTCTCCAGAAACAAGTTTTTCGACTGTCAACAGACAGAACGGGTTGTCGATGTAATTGCTTGAGAACTGACCTTCACCTACAGAACAGTAAATTACATAAATCGTAAATCATTGCTTCGACCGCACGCCGTCTATCATTTTGTTTATGGACTTTGGAGAAGCTTCATTTATGGTCCCATTCTTACTTTGGAGAATTAAGAAAAAATTGCTAAAATAAGTTCACTCTTAAAAGGTAGGTAACTTTATTTTTTATATTTTATGAGAACAGTTTATATTTATTTTGTGCAAGCACGTGAAAATAGGCACCTCATATAAATGGCCATGTTTTTTCGTTTTGTTTTTTAATGACAACATTAACTATCTAAGCTAAGTAATTCAAAAAATTGTTTGGTGTTGAACAATTTCAAAATGGCTGTTTGAAGTTGGCTCTTTGAATTTGCGTAGGGAATCGCCGAGCAGCATATAGCTAAGTAAAAAATAAAATTCATATAATTCAAAAAACGACGACATAAATAAAGAAAACAATTTTTTATTGAACATTTGTTAATAATTATTGTTCAAAGCAAAATATTAATGATTGAATAAGGTCAGATAATTGAAGAATGGGCACGTAAATTTTGAAGATAATCGGTTAAGTTATAGTTATAGAGCTACTTTGGAAAACAACGCGCAAAATTTGCGCATTTTGAGAAAAATACTATTAAAGTTTTATACCTGCGTGTTTCGGTCACTAAGCCCGACTCAAATTTTTTTAAAATTGTCATAAAATGAAGTTTCAAGTTTATAATAATCTTTTCCATATTCTTGAGATGATATCCTAACAATTTAAGCAGAAAAATAATGAAAAATTAAAATCTTAGTGAATTTGGCGAGTGATTGGCAGTAACATTGTCACATCGGAAATGATTTAATAAAAGTTTAAAAGTTAAAATTTAAATATTGCTTGCATTTAATAAACTGTATAAAATTAGTGACTAGTATAAACGAAATAATAAAAATAGGTATACTATGGTTTAAGGATACAAAAAACTTAGAACCTAAATAAGTTACTTCAAATATATAGGTACCTACTAAACAGAAGAAAGTTCGACCCTTAGCGGTCACACCTCAAAATATTTTCATAGAGGTTTATATGGATATCGAGTATATTCCACCACAACAAAAAATTTCTAGCTTCTATACTATATGGATATAATATTATTTATTTAACAAATTAAAATTCGTTGACGTTAAAAAATGAAAGTGCACAGTACAACCAATTTTGAATATATTAATATATAATAGTACTAATAAACAAAAAAGTTACTAGTTTATAAGTCGAAATATGAAATAAATAAAAATCAAAAATTTAGAATTTAGTTCTTTTGAGCGGTGGTTCTTTGAAGGAAAAGTAAGGGTTACATAGAGCGTTTCAAATAATATGAATGAAACCATATTCTTTGTATTATCTAATGACTTTCATAAACATTAACATAACTACAAATACGTACTAATATTAATATTTTTAATATTGCTATGAAATGAAAATAACGCTTGTGTAGTGAATATATAATATCTAAATGTAATGTATATATGTATGTAAATTAGAAATAAATCGAGCGTTTAAGGCTATAATCTATGTAGTTACTTCAGACATGGACATCTTTGTTTATTTTAAGACAATTTTTGGATAATTTTGCCGCCACGATTTCTTGCATATTTCCATAAAGTTTCGTGGTGAATTGTATAAATACCCTAAATTAAGGATATTTTCACCTCTTCATTCTAAAAATGTTTTCAAGAGTCTTTGAAATTAACGAATTAAAGGTAAATAGCTTTTTCAACTTATCGTCGGTGACGTGCATACATTTGTTTTATAAAATGATAAATCGAAGTAAGGCAAAATTTTTCTTATTTTCAGCACTCGTGTGGAATTTTTTTTGCATACCCGTCACTTTCGACTCTAAAAGAACATTTCTACATAGTTTCATCAAAATCTATGAGGAGACCTCAAACTCAATGTATGCCTAAATTTGTTTTCGATCAAATCCGGACAAATATTATTCAACAAATTCGGACAATTATTTATTGAGATATTAACAAAACTATGTAAACGAGATGTGAAAGTACATTTAAATTGATGAAATGACTATTTAGTTAAAATCGGAAACTCACATTTTCATATCCAATCTATTAGTTAGCTTAAAAATATCTAACTAATATGTGACTACCTTTATTGGTTTTGTGGCTCTCCTGTTAAAAAACAATTAATGGGTTTTGTTTCCCATTTCCTCAAATATTTTGATAGGATATGTGCCTGTTCGAATTTTTTAATATACCATATTAAAGAAGTCCGGTGGATATTCCCTCTTTCATCAATATTTTCCTATACTTCTGCAGTATATCCGCAGGGTAATGTTTATTTTTCTAGAGGACACTTTTTGGGTAACGTCAATTACTTAGTGGTGGCCTGATTTGCAAACTCTGCAACTGCAGTATTTGCCCAAAATCAGCAGATACAACAGTTCCCTGCATATCTAACGTAGCAAGAGGACCAAACTTCGATTTCTTGGCCTAGCCGAAAATCTCCCCAAATATTGAACTCATCTTGATGATGTTGTGTTATAGGGGGGTCTCTTCCTTGAAATGATACACCGCAACTCGTTTTAAGGTTTTATTCCACGACGCTCGGTTACAAAACACCTATAACTATAACTGCCGTCACACTTCTTTACTGGCCACGGACGGTGCCTTTTTCCAAATTTACACTAAGTATCTTAGTTACTTTCTTCTTTAGAATTACTCCCGGCTACTTCTTATTCTCGTGATTGTTCTGCAGCAACTGCCCTTTACTTTTCGATCAAAAGTAAAGTTCACTGCCGGCCACTTTGGGAATTGCGCTGAGGGCGCACTTCCCATGCGTGAACTGCAGTTTTTTGGACGCGCTGCGTTCGCGCCCATGAATCGATCGGTGACCCCGCTGACTTGGCGCGTTGCCGCACGGGTAAACCGAAATCCGATCGATCGTCTGCATCGGGCTTTGTTGCCTTTGTTTCCTGCGCCGGGCTTTGTTCGGCTTTGTCTACATTTATTGCCGGCTAAGGGGTTTTGGTTGCACAGCGGTACTTATCGTTACATTTTAAGTATAATCGATATTTATCGATATGTACCGCTACGCAACATTCCTTCCCTCTGTGAGAAAGAGAGTCATTCTTTGAAGAGGAATGACTCTCAAGAAAAATATTGCGCGGGCATCGTCCGTAGCTTACAGTAATTTCTTAGTATTGTAGTATTATTATTATTTTACAGTAATACGGGTGCTTTTTCTCTAATCTATATTTATTTTTCTACAATCTATTTACTATTATAATTTTTTTTTTGTTTAATAGTAATAAAACGGTGATTTTTCGTAATCTATATTATATCTGTCTATTTTTCTTTTTATGACAATTCATTATAAACGGATGTTTTTTTTTTTTTTTTTTTTTTTTATATGTATTATTTCTATCTTATAAAAATATTTTTTTTTGATATAATTTTTCATTTTTTATTTAATTGGACGAGTGCTCTCTTATTATTAATTTTTTTTTTGATACAATTATTAAAATTATTTTTTTTTGATATAATTTTTCTATCTATAAAAAATATTTTTTTTTTTGATGTATTTTTCTATCTATAAGAAATATTTTTTTTTTTGCAATGGCTTATTCAACTTGTATTATAGTTTTTTTTTGAGATTGGCGGAATCATTAAGAAAACATTTACGAAGCAACCGTTCATATTTCCCTTGACGTGGTTTACTTTTTTTTTTGAATTGGCCCTATCCGATTTCGAAGATAAATCTGGTCTGTCCGCGGCGATTTTTTGGCTATTCCTCATAGAAAATGCTGCTGTTGCATTTTTTTTTCGTCGATTCGAGCGGTTTTGACCTAAGTGCAGGCTTTGTTGCGGAAACTATTCTCATTGTGTTCCCGAGTTCGTTATGGACAAGATCGCGCTTTCACACGCCTCAGAGGTTGTCGCCGTTTTCTGAGCCGGAGCTGGGTGCCAGTGGTCCCCTAACGGGCGCCGAATTCCTCCGGGCATATACGAGACGCGGCCGCTAGCAGTGTTTGTTTGTTTTTTTTTTTGAGTGCGAATATTTTGGTGTTTTCAAGGAAAATTGTGTTTTCTTCAAAAAAAAGTAAATTGTTTTATTTTGGTATACTTCTGCTGTTTTTTTTTTGTGTTTTGGGGGCTGCGGTTATACTTGTTGTTTCAGATTGTTTGTTTTTGTTGTTTACACGTCTTTGTTTGTTATTTGTTTTGTTCTTAAAAAAAAAACTGGGGGACGGCGGAGCCGATCCCCGTGCCTACTCTACTCTAAGTAGGGTTTCAGGCGATTGTTGTGTACCGTTTTTAATTTTCTACCCATGCGTATCGTGCTGTTCACGGATGACGGGGTAGCAGTTACCAGGTAAGGTCCTACCCATAATTCTGAGAGTTTGTGCTTTCTGCTTTCACTCTTTAGGAGGACCTTATCCCCTACGTGAATAGTTAGGGGTTTAGCGTCTTTGTCATAGTACTCTTTAGATCTTCTCTTGCTAGCCAATATATTTTTCTTTGCTATCGCATAAGATTTCTGCAGTTTGTAACGGAGCATATGATAATAGCTCTCGTGATTATATATTGGCTCGGGGTCCCTTTTGAGATTGGAGGGGACATCTGCTGTAAAGCCAAATAGGCAGTCCATAGGGGTCAATTTGGTCCCTTCGTGTGTACTGTTGTTATACACAAATGCTGCCGTGCGTAGATACTGATCCCAACTTTGGGGATTCTCATCTACAATGGTTCGCAAATATTCTATTAACGGTCGATGGGCACGTTCGAGTGCGCCGTTAGACTGTGGGTGGTATGCTGAAGTTTGCAGCTTCTTCACCCGTAGCAATTTGCATATTTGCTTAAAGAGGTCGCTTAAGAAGTTAGTACCTTGGTCGGTAACTATTCTTTTGGGGATGCGATAGCGCGTGACGATTTCGTCGAAGAAAATTTGCGCTACTGTTAAAGCCTCTGCATTTGGTATCGCGTACCAGTCCACAAATTTAGTCAGGTTATCCTGGAAGGTTAGGATATATTTATTTCCTGACGTGGACTCTTCCAGTGGCCCAACTATATCGAGGTATACCTTGTCGAAAGGTTGCTCGGCTATGTCGGTAATAACCATGGGCATCTTATACTGGGGAGAAGATTTGAGTTTCTGGCACTACGGGCATTTTTTGATATAATTTTTTATATCACGCAACATGTGCCTCCATCGAAACTTGCGTTTAATCTTCTTGTAAGTTTTGATCACGCCCTGATGGCCTCCGAATGCGGAATCATGATAATCATGTAAAATGATTTTGATTTCTTCGGGGCTTGAAATGACTTCAGGAGTAGGGTGTGATTCTGGCGCTGGAGATTTTTCTGGTACTTCTGCAGGCTTAGTACGCTTTTCCTCTCGATCGAGATTTGATTCTTGAATCGGCTTCTTCGCCGGTGGTGCCCTTTGTGCATCTGGAATGGCCTCGGCGCCGCTTTCTCGGGCTTTCTTTTTCTGAGCCCTTGTGACCGCGCTTATGCTGACAGCGGGGTTATTTTCCTCCGCATCAGGGTCCATGGAGCGGTGGACTTGGGCTTTTACCGTTAAGGTTGGGCCAAGCTGGTTTTCTTTATCTTCCCAAGGGATGCGACTCAAGGCATCCGCATTTGTGTTATACTTTCCGGGCTTATACTCAATAGAGTAGTCGTACTCGGAAAGTTTGTGATGAAATCTCACCAAACGGGAAGTGGGATCTTTCACATTGAAAACTCCCTTTAGGGGCTTGTGGTCCGTGTAGACCGTAAATCGTCTACCTTGGAGGTAGCATCTGAAATTTCTCGTCGCCCAAACAATGGCCAATAACTCTTTCTCAATTGTGGAGTAATTGCGCTCTGCCTTGTTTAAAGTGCGACTAGCATATGCTATGGGCTGATCTTTTCCTACTTCTCCTTGGGAGAGGACAGCTCCTATAGCTTCGTTGCTTGCGTCCGTAGTTAAATTGAAGGGTTTGTTAAAATCGGGATAGATCAGAAGAGGGGGGGAAACTAGTGATGTTTTAATGCTCTCGAATGCTTCCTGGCACTTTTCTGTCCAGTTAAATTTGACATCTTTTCGGAGCAAATTGGTAATAGGTCTCACTATTTTTGAAAAATCGGGGATAAATTTACGATAATAGTTGGCAAGTCCTAGAAATGATTGGACTTGCCTAACAGTTCGTGGAACTGGAAAAGTCTGGACGCAAGCTGTTTTGCTAGGGTCTGGTAGTGCTCCTTTACTCGAGCATTTGTGTCCCAAGTAGACTACCTCTTTTCGGAGAAATTGGCATTTCTCCGGTTGTAATTTTAGGTTGTTCTCTCGCAACCTATTGAAGACCTTGCGCAACTTAGAGTTATGATCTTCTAAGTTTTTACCGTAGATGACGATGTCATCCAGATACACAAAACATTCAAGGCCTTGTAGGCCTGTGAGTATGTAGTTCATGAGGCGCTGAAATGTGGCGGGGGCTCCCTTGAGCCCAAATGGCATTCGCTTGAATTCGTAATGCCCGTAGCTCGTGCTAAACGCCGTCTTTGGGCGGTCTTTAGGATCGACTAGCACTTGGTGGTAGCCACTAGCCAGATCGAGGGTAGTAAAATACCTTGAATGACCTAATTGGTCAAGAATATCTTCGATCCGAGGGAGTGGGAAAGCGTCGCCTATCGTTTTTTCGTTTAATTTACGAAAATCCACAACTACTCTCCATTTTTTCTCGCCATTTGGTCCCGACTTTTTGGGGACTACTAGTAATGGGGAATTCCAAGGACTTTTGCTTGGTTGTACTATTTCATTTTCGAGCATGTCTTTTAACTGCTCATTGATTACGTGACGCTGAGTCTCTGGTAACCTGTACATTTTTTGATTAATAGGTGCTTGATCTTGCACCACTGGGATCGGATGGGTGATAGCCTTCGTATGCGTGAGGTAGTCACCCTTTAGGTGGAATATGTCGTGATATTCCTGACATATTTCCAGAATTTCCGCCTTTTCCTGGCTATTTAAGATTGGGCTCAGGTTGAGTTCTTGCTCTAACCTGGCTATACGTTCTTTTTCAACGTTCGTTGCGTGTCGGTCCGCCTGTGGGGATCTGACGTACGTTAGCTTGGCTGTTTGGTCGCCTGCACCGTGTTTTATATGTCTTGGAGGGCTCTTACCAGCATTCATATCTTTACTGGCTTTACTTTTATCGCCCTTTGGGTCATGTGTACCCTCTTGTGGGGTCTTTGCCCTCATTTCGCGAGCGCTATGGCTGCTTCTATTTAATTGTTGGCTCTCTGGCCTGTTTTCGCGAGCGCTGTGGCTGCTTTTCTTTATAATGGGGCTCTTTGGCCCTTTTTTGTCGGCGCTTTGGCCGCGTTTGTTTACATTTTGGCTCTGTGGCCTGTTATCGCGAGCGCTGTGGCTGCTTATATTTGTTTGTTGGCTCTCTGGCCTGTTTTCGCGTGCGCTTTGGCTGCTTTGATTTGCGGTGGGGCTCTTTGGCCTATTTTTGCGAGCGCTGTGGCCGCTTTTACTTGTGTTGGGGACGTTTAACCCAAGAAAATTTAATTTTATATTTTCGTTGGACCCTTCTGGAGCAAACTCCTTTTGGTTACCCTCGCTGGGGTATACTGGCGCTAGAGTATAGTTTTTTGCTGGCTCTAGCTGCAAATTTAGAACGTTTAGGGCAATCGGGGAATTTGTTACATTGAGGAGTCCAATAGACACTTCTTTTTGTTTAGAGGGTACGATACTATTGGCCAAGAAGACTCCTGCGTCTATCTCTTGCGATAGGCAGAGCATTTCTTCTGGCAATAGCAAAGGGACCTTAGCCACCATCTGTGATCGCGCAGGTACGCATATGGGCTCGTTCAGAGTTATTATATGCCGCCTGATTTCGCCGATCGGAGGTGTATTCGCTGAGGTTTCCCTACTGTTTCCCCGTGGTCTTCTTACCACTTGGCAACCAGCTCCCGCATTTGGGGATGCCTCGATAACATGGCAGGTGGATAGCTTAACCCCTTCGGATTCCATCTCTTCTGCATGTATATCGGTTTCAGTTGCCTTTTGGGAACAGTCACTTTTCGTATCCAACGCAATTGGTAACGAAAATTCCTCTAAATTAATTTCCGTACGAGGAAATCGAAGTTTTCTACTGGGGCCCTCAATGTTGCAATTTTCTGCAAGAAAGTCATTCCCTAATAGTCCTTCATGGGACAAATCCGCGTTGTCCTCGATCACTTGGAAAGTGCAGGGGATTCTCGCCTCCCTCTCGTCGGGGAGTTTTTTAACAATAGTTCCCTGACAGCTTCCCAAGGTCTGGCCTTTGCCAAATGGAGTCTGCAGGGTATAAGTCTTCTCGGTGTTAATGTACTCGAGAGACTTTAAAGCTCCTTTTTTAATTAAGCTTATCTCAGCGCCCGTATCCACTACTAGTGGGGTCTTTTTGTTTCGACCAATATCTAGTGGGAGCTCCACGACGGGAGTACTAGGTTTGGGCTGCTGAGTGTACCCTGAATTTTGTTTATTATTGTTTAAAGTCGAGTCGGGGATTTCGGGCTCGACTGAGCTGCGTTTCCCGGACTCTTAGAATCCCACCTGCGTTTGTGTTCGCAAGTGTCTATGGTGTGGTCTCGTCGGCCACAAAAACCGCAACTTTGCCTAACATTATAGGCTCGTCGCGTTTGGGAACCATTCGCCTCGTTATTTCGAGGGGGAACCTGGTTACATGCCCTATTTTGGTTCCCATTTCTTTGGTTGTACGTTGAACCATTCGAGTTGCCCTGTGGGCCGGTATTTGGCCTGCGATTTGCGTTTCGGCGACGACACTCAATAGTGTCGTGCCCATACGTTCGGCAGTGCTCGCAAGAGGGGGTGTTCCTCCTCTTGAAACATTCCGCATATGTATGCCCCGTCTTCTTGCAGAAACTGCAAGTAATTCTGGCCACGGTCCCCCTTTGTTGGTTGGGGATTTTAGCCCCTGCGGCTGACGGGGTGATTGCCGTTTGCGCGGCTGTGGGTGCACTTCGCGGCGCGGGAACTGGTGGTGTGCTAGGGTTTAATGCGAGCGCGTAATCCGGTAGATTCTGATACCCTGTGGTCTGGTTATTCAGACTCATATTGGGTAGTTGCGCTTGTAAATAGGGAGAGCCTTGCTGCAGCCTCTCCATGTCTAGAGCTTTCACAATAACTTGCTCTAGTGTTCCCTCGGTCAATGTCAAAAGGTATTGACACAAATGGGGATTGCTTGTTCCACTTCGCAGGGCACTTACTGCGAAATCTTCTAGCTGTGATCTCACAGTAGCCGCCACTTGGGCGCCGTATTTCTTTTCGGCCGCCTCGTTGCACAAAGCTAGTGCTTGCTTTATCCGCGCCGTGAAGGCGTTGAGAGTTTCCAGGGGGTATTGCCGAATTGTTATCAGCTTATTTACCAACTCCTGGTATGTCTCTCTGGGAAGATACGCTCGATTTAGGCGATCTTCGAAATCACGGAAGCTGATTGGGGGTTCCGCGATAAACAGCTGATAGGCGGCACCTCGCAGGCGGGTGAGCAAGATTCGAGGGAACAATGTTTTTTCCTCTTCAGTGAGGCAATTTTCCACTTGATGGCAACAACCCAGGAAAGTCTGGAGCTCTTGGCTCAAATGGGGGCTGATTTCGCCCGAGAAAAGGGGTACGATCTGGGTCGTATATTTGATTACTTTCCCGTGATCGGCCATCTTCAAAACCTGCTCCCGGTCACTTTTCGGGGGAGTTAACGGAGACGAAACCCTATGACCGAATTTAGGGCTACCGAACGATTCGTCCGACGATTCCGCGAATGTAGCACTTAACCACCCGGACAGACCGTGTATCACCGATTCTAAGTCACCAGCACTTTCACTTTTTAGGCTTAAATCTACAGCACCCGACTTATCTAATAAATTGAAAGACTGCGAGCGTCCTCTAAATTTTCTTATTTCTTCTCGGAATTCCTCCGAGTCTTTTTTAGCTTTTAAAATTCGAGCTTCTCTCTGCTCGCTTATTTCTTCAAATTTTTTATTTATTAGATCAAAATGCCGATTGCTAAATCCGGCTTCTGACGCTCGCACTCTTTCTAACAAAAATTTTAAATGATAATCTAGACTTACGGGTAAGGAACGGGGGATCACAGTTCCGCTCCTGAGCCTGAGTCCTGGTTGGTGCTGCGCTGGTGCTTCAGGTGGTGTTGAGGTGCTGGGTGGCTCCCTCGATGCTGATGCCGAAACGGTGGGTTGCTCCCTCGATGTTTGAGTTGCTGCGTTGGGGTGCTCCCTCGATGCTGATGATGAAGTACTAGGCTGGTCCCTCGTTGTTGGGGTGTCCGTTGTTTCCCGCGGCGGTTGAGTGGTTTCCTCCTCAGCTGGGATGTCGGCTGGTGCGTTCTCGCCTGACATTCACTTCTTAGGGGCTTTCACTAGTCCCTCGTTGGTGCCTTTTGCACAACAGAAGATTTGTCGAGAGATCGCTTGTTCGCCTGGAACAGGGGCGACTACAGTTGTTCTCTCTTGAAAGCGGGGTAATTGCTTGCTCGCCTGGAGCAGAGGCAACTAAAGCTGGATACCCCGGAGCGTTGGGGCTTCGCAAAGCCCAAAAGTTCGCAGAATCAAGGATTTTCAAGCGCTTACGGTTTTTTATAATTGTTAAAAACCAGGCTTCCCTGATCCTACCGGCTGCGCCAAATTGTTGTGTTATAGGGGGGTCTCTTCCTTGAAATGATACACCGCAACTCGTTTTAAGGTTTTATTCCACGACGCTCGGTTACAAAACACCTATAACTATAACTGCCGTCACACTTCTTTACTGGCCACGGACGGTGCCTTTTTCCAAATTTACACTAAGTATCTTAGTTACTTTCTTCTTTAGAATTACTCCCGGCTACTTCTTATTCTCGTGATTGTTCTGCAGCAACTGCCCTTTACTTTTCGATCAAAAGTAAAGTTCACTGCCGGCCACTTTGGGAATTGCGCTGAGGGCGCACTTCCCATGCGTGAACTGCAGTTTTTTGGACGCGCTGCGTTCGCGCCCATGAATCGATCGGTGACCCCGCTGACTTGGCGCGTTGCCGCACGGGTAAACCGAAATCCGATCGATCGTCTGCATCGGGCTTTGTTGCCTTTGTTTCCTGCGCCGGGCTTTGTTCGGCTTTGTCTACATTTATTGCCGGCTAAGGGGTTTTGGTTGCACAGCGGTACTTATCGTTACATTTTAAGTATAATCGATATTTATCGATATGTACCGCTACGCAACAATGATGAACAGGAACTACGCCCGAATGCTAGGTGAATACTCAATAAAGTGCCGCATATGTGGCCGAAGCAATTTTATCGATTTCCCAATTTAAAGTTCCTGGTGAGAATTTGAAACAAACTAGGAGGCCCTATGGGGCAAAAATAGGGCATAATTTTCGGGCAGTGATCCCGGAATTCACACTGCTGCTTAATAATGCAGTACCTGTTGCGGCGCTTTCTGTGCAAATTAACAGCCGAAGAAGTCAATGGTCCCCGGGCATTAATTTACTGCATTATGTAGGTGGGTGGGTTCTAAGTAGGTTCGCAAACGTTCGAGGCCGCCAGAACCATTGAAGCATGGCGTGTTCGCGCTTGGGTTATTTTTACATCCCCGCGACCTTTTTGACTGCTCATTGAAACTCACGTAGCATAGGCACGCATAATGGCGGCAGAAAGATACAAAGATTGGATAAAATGGAACGATTAATTTTTAAAAGGCCAGATAAAAATAGAAAATTGTCGCAACTATGCTCTTGCATATACATACATATAATATGTATAAAGTTGGAACTTCCGTCAGGGCTAGCTGGGCGAAACAGAAAGTAATAATGAGAACTTCTCCATGGATTAAATCCTTGGGCAGGCAAGAGATTTTCGCGAATCCACCTCCCTAGAGTTTTCTCGTTCGTGCGCCTACTTGAATCAGATGAAAAATTCATTTTGGAATTTTTGCTGAGCATCCAGCGGGTTCAATTTGTTTAGCGGGGAGGTGAACAGCCGCACTCCTCCACAACCAATGTGAAATGATGAATTTTTGTCTGGCTCAGTTGCCAGTGATTTCGTTTTTTCCGCATTTACTCCATAGTCGTTTATTTCTGCTTTGTATAGACGAGAAGGGTACAACCTTTTCCATTTGTTTGTAGAAAATCGTAGGATATAATTTCGCCCACAGGAATATGGCAAGTAGTCCCTCTTGCATTTTAAGGTAATTTCGAACTTTGTAAGATGCCCTTTCCATACAAATACTCGCAGATAACATTGTCTGGAAGATTTCTTAGCATTTTGAGAAAAAATTATGATTCCATACTTTGGTTGCTACGTTGCTATTCGCCTCCCGTTTTTTGCAATTGTCTTCTCAAAATTAGGAAAAAAAAACATTAAGATAGGTCCAAGCTTTCGACTTCCAATCGAAATGATCCAGAAGTACGTCTAGCAAATTTAATAATCATCTTTAACGAATATTTTTCGTCTGGTAACACTTTGTGTACTTCATAACCGTAAATCGACCAATGAATATCAATTTCCTGCAAACTTACCATGCTTTAATCCAATTATTTTCCGACTGTTCTGGCTAACAAGACAAAATCGATTTATGTGCACACCTTAATAGTTTTAAAAATTTGCTATTGTTTTCCGTCGAGGAAGTTGTAAAGCGAGAAGCGCGCGCCCGGTTTGTAGTTTGGAGCCACTTAAAATTGAACAGAGCAATTTTGTTCAGAACGAGGACGCTTTTCCCTCAAGATGTTCGATGCGATTGTTTTAATCAGCGAAATGGATTATTTAATTTGGCTATAAATTATGGATTTTCATTCGATGAGAAATAGGTCGAAAGTATTCGGTATTTAATACAAATTAGAATTTTATAGAGCACTGATATAAAATTGACGTACCAAAATGTTGCTGGCATGAAGATTTACAAAAAAGATTATATTATTTTGTGTGCTCTTTTTTGTATAATAATTTTTCAATTATTCTTATTTTACTGATAGAAAAATCTAATATTTTTCTTCTTAATTCACACACTCTAAACCTATACCTCAAAAGAGATTATTTCATATATTTATTTTATGAAGTTATCTTGGTACACATCGATGTTAATTTAAACTTTAAACACAATCTATATACGGATTCATTTGAAATTTAAAGCGTATTTTCGCAATAGTTTTCTATCGAACTAAGAACCGAATTTATGGTTTTTATTAATAGCAACTATTCATTTAATTTTTTGTTTAAAAACGAAGGAATAAATTCAAATCCGTATAATGTTTTTTAAAAAAGATTTTTCGCTCATTTATTTCCCCATATTTTATAAGATTAGCATCAATGATGTCTGTCCAGCCACGTTCTGTATTTATAGTTAAGTATTTGAGTGTATTATAATAACTCATATTATTCATTAACCAACTTTTTCACTCATGAAGCCTCGGTTTAAATGGGCAAAAGTCATATACTTTGAAGGATAGTTTTTCTGATAAAGATGAATAATAGCATGTTATATGCAATTGCTGATAATTAAAAACTTTCTAATTTCCTCGTTGTAACCCTGAATAGCTACCGTTCGTCACTCTGACGAACAGCAGTTAGAAATCTGCGTGTCTTTATGTTAGCCTAGAAAAAGAAAGTGTCTTATTTAGGTATTTATCTATAATAACTTTAATAAATATTTTCATATATATGTATTTTAATATTGTTTTTATTAGATAACACACGTAATAATGATATTTTAGAATATTTTAATTCTGTGTGTTCGTCAAAATGACTAATGCGTATCCTGTAAGGTCTGAAAAACCATGACCAAAAATGATGTTTTATCGCAGTGTGTTTAAAAACAATTAACTGCAATTAAGAACTTTCAAAGCTCTGATGCATTTGTGCAGTTCAAAGTATCCGTACTGCAAAATGACAAAAAGTCTTTGCTTGGTTGTGAATTTTCAAAATCAAAATGTTTAATATCGCGGAACTGCTGATGCAAATTTTCTGCATTTTTATGTAATTTCCATTAAATTAATTTTATATTTCATATCGATTTGGAAGAGGATAAATGTTGGACAAAGGAAAGATTTAAAATCCTTATCAGAGCTGGACCTGCAAAAGGACTTTGTGAAAGGCAAAATTGACTAAAAGAAAAGATGCCTCTTTCTTAATTGGGGACTAAATAGCTTTCTAAAAAATATTGACATTTTAAAATGTCCAATTAGTAGCATTTTGTACTACATCTTCCACACATTTTATTGAAGTTCGACCTTGTAATTGCCATTTTTTAGGCTATAACTTAGGAAAATCCATTGTTTAGTTACTATCGGAGCTCATATTTTAGCTCTAAATTCTTTTTGCACGCCCGCAATGCGCCTGATGTACATTTCCATTTATGAAGCCCGCACGGCCTGCAACAGGCGCAAATTTTTAATAACAACGCCTGCAACTGTCCCGAATTGTTACAAAATACGTCCGCAATAGGCTCACAAACGCAATTCAATTATTAATTTATGTTTTATTGGAAAAATAAGTGAAAATCTTTATATCGTAGAACCAGATAACAATTAGAATATTGTTAATGAAAATGAATAAATAAATATTTTACAAAAATATAATTTGAATATTAATTCTTCATGGTAATCCTCCTCTAGTTATATTCACCTAAAGAAAGGCAAATAGACCGATTCTACATCTATTGCTTTGATAACATCCGAACTCCGAACTATAAATGTTTATTTTTATTTTAAACAGGCGTGTTACGTGCGTGTTGCAGGCGTCTCTATGATCTTATTTCTCTTCAAATATGCTACGAGCCCGATTCGGACGTATATAAGGCGCTTCTTCAATTTTGGGCGTGTTACGGGCTCTTTTTGGTCCTATATAGTTGCGTTTTTTTCATTCGGATCATAATCAAGATCAGTTGCCTAACATGGAAGTACAACAACAACACGTGATCCACACTTTTATCTGGATCTGGATCTTGGTCTGGATCAAGATCTCAAATATGTTGGTTCCAAAATATTCCAGGAGAGGCGCTTGTGCGATTTAGCATAAAGAATTGACAATTGGCTTTAATCAATGCCCTTCGAGAAATGCATACCTCAATGAACAAATTCATTTCCCACCTTTTTTATTTATTCAGTTGTTAAAATTCACACAAATTAATTACGGCAAAATAAACATATACACCAATCTCATTCTGTCACTGACTTTTGTTTTGACACTTCACAAAGTGCTGATCCGGATCGTTTTTTCATTTCTTGTTGATCCAGAGCGTGATCCGGGTGAAAAAAAACGCAGCTATTGTATCGGTGGGCGAAAAGTGGAAAAGTGAATACCTGAATTAGTCGATGCATCTTCGATTCTGTCATCGTTCAGTTACGGGCTCAATGATTACATATGACCTATGGAATAACAACATATGATAGTAGGTCTGGAACATTTACGGTTTCTTGTCCTCCCAAGAACGAAATGCTTACGCAAAATCAAATCACGCAAAGGCAAATGAATTGAGAAAATCTTAAAGGCAAAAAGCACATGCATAAATCAGGGAATAATAGCAGTTAACACCATCTGCGTGGTGTGAAAATTCCTCATATTTCATCAAGTTTGTTTTCATATTCCCATTTATATCACGAAAGCCACTGAATAGGCTTAACGTGGAGGCAATGAAAGCATACATTAAATAAGATTAAGGCTGCAATTTCCAAGACGGTGCATCGGACACATTGGCAGACATTTCAAGCTGTGCCAAGACCTATAAATGGTAAAATGCATCAAGACTTGTCTATCGTATGACAAGTGAGTTTATAAAGTCGAGATTGAGGGGAAAATTGAAAGTTAATATAATTGTTAGCATTTTTCATCGGCTGTTACGTGCTTTACGAGCCAAAATGTTAATATTACTGCAAACTGTGGCGTGAGTTTGCTAATTGAATTATTTTCGAATACGCCGAGATGCCAGAATAGCGACGTATGCCCTTCTCTTAGTCATAGGTCTAATTCTGTTCGACTGCCTATCAAAATCGCACTTCGTATAAGATTTGTAGGTCGTATTTTAGTTCTGAGTGGCTCTGCTCAGGAAATGAATCTGATGTTGATCAAATCATTCAGTTTCCCAGTGAAGTGAGGAGCTACTTTAATTTTCTTGAATATGAACTGAACCAGCAGTATATTTAGATATACTTTGTGGATTGCGAACTTTCTTAAAGAAACAATTAAAAATTCTACGCTTATTTAAAATTATTCAAAAGATTTTAAATCTTTCTTTGCTTGTGCAAAATTATTATATGAAAACCTGCTACGAATCCTCTCATACCGAGTATGATACCCCGTTGTGACACGGGAATGCAAATGTTAAGTAGGTCGTGTTTTTCACTTGCATAAGCGCTCCTTTGTAATTTGTATACAACTCGTGTTCCTCTGTATGACCTGAGCTATTTCTAAAACAATCAGAAGATGAACATATTTAGCGCCGTGTCTATTAAAGCAATTATCATATGCCTCAGTCTAGCTGGAAACATACGGAAACGTGATGCATACGAGTAGATCTGCGAAACTTGAAAATTAGTCAAGAACAATTCGTGGATAAAAATATACATATAGAAACGTACCTGTTTACATTTGAGAAAGCATATTGCTTTGCTGTTAGGACTCTCGAAACAGGGAGAGCTGAAATATTTTGTACGTAACTTCGGATCATAATTCCGGCATTTAGAAAATGAAAAATGTTAAAAATATATATTACAAAAGTAGTAGGTAATTATACTTTTATTTCAATACTATTCAAATAGGGATTTATAGCTGAATAAAGTTTTAGGGACACTGACGGAAGAACTTCTTTCCATGAAAGTTATATGTAAATTTGGAATAATTACATTTGTTACTAACTCTTCGGAAAGCACTTGCCCTTGGCACTTTTCTCGGCGCTTATAGACGGTTCGAATTGAACTGCTCTAAATGTTTTTCGATCACAATATCTATGAAATTTTTAGTGTAGGTACTTTAGAGAACACTTCATGTTTGATAGATAAAAAAGTGTTAATACAAAGCAATATAATGTACGTATATTTTCTAATGCTCTATACGCACTATTCGGAATTTTTCGGAGAACATTGAGTGCGGAAAATATATTTAAGTGCTAGTGCATGTGAAGTCGAAAACGGCCAAGTTGATTTTGCATTTGAAACTGCATATATTCACAAAAGGAGTGCCCTTATTTCATGGCGTCTGTGACGTCATATCCTTTTGAAGAAATGGAAGACACAGAGTTTAATTAGGCGCTTCAGAAATCATACACTAAAATAATTAATGACAAAAAGTTACAACATAGACTGCGAATAAGTAATAAAGATTAATTTAGCAGATACAAGGATTACAATAGAGCGGATAAAAAAGATAGGACATTAATCAGTTTTCGCTTCAACTTTAAATAAAAGAAAGACAAGTGATTATTTCGAAATATCTGTCCAAGAAATTGTTGTAGGAAGACATGTAATAAAAGTAGTACCTAACTAAATATATAAAAATTTACAATTTGATAAAATTATATCCAAGATGAAATAAAACAAAATTTGCATATTGTTTTTAAAAATTATAGATAGTATATTACATTTATAAAAATTGTCGAAGGTATGTTACTTATTTTAAATAGACCACTAGACACAATTACAATACGATTTAGAAATTATTGCGCGTTATTTTACTCGTCATTTTTATGACAAATTGTCCAGATCTTAAGATTGCTGTCAACTCTTCGAAATAGTAGGATAAAACATATGTAATATCATCACTCAACCGCACTTCATAAATCTATTGAAACCTCATAAAACTACAAATACTTGAAAAATTCCCTTTCTTCAGAATTTTACCATAACGTCTAGAACGTCTAGAATTGGGTAGTCACTTACTCAGAGGAAAAATATTGTCGGGAACTAACAATCGGTCTCTGCTAGTCAATTAAATAAAGAAAAACAAAAAATAAAATAAAATTTGTAGCTCCCTGAAAATTTGCCAAAATTAAGAATTTTGTTGGCCGACTTATGTTGAGTTGAATGCTCTAAATCTAAAGACTTACGCCATCCAAGTTCCTCGGCCCCCAAAATATGTTCTAGAATACGATATGCTGAGATCATCCCAAGTTCAGTTTTGAAAATAGAGTTGCTCTTCCCGATGTGTGATTTAAATATAAACAATTGCCACAGTTTGGAAGAAATCTGCTTAAAAATCAGTGGCGGAAGACGTTAAATGCGATAAAACACTTCACACTTTTTGGACGTAGTAAATAAACAAAACATGATATGTTCGTGCAGATTATACAAAAATATTTTCAAGTCTCATTGTTTATTTGCTATTTAATCACAATTGAGCTTATCTTCTTATATCATCTTATAGAACGTATAGATGTTTTGTCTTAACTCCATACATATATAAATATATTTCTGTTGTAGTGGTCATAATTTTATTATTGTGTGGATTCCATTTCTTTAAAAAATGATACTATAATTCAATTAAATCGACTATGCTGCCTTCATCTTTTATCCACAAAAAATTAATTTATTAATTATTAAAAATTTTATATGTATTTTTCTCTTCTTTCCAGACATACTCTTCCACGAATCTATCCCAAGTAGACTATTTGATTTGGTGTGGATCATTGAACAAATTCGGCGTACTAAGGAATGCAGCGTTGCCCATACATCCATGAAATGCGAGAACGTTTATTGGGACAACCACAAGAAACATTGGCTTTAGATAACATGGAACGCGACGGCTTAATAGACAATCGGCAATCAGCTGAAAGCAATCAGGTCGGGACTGTGGTCAAGGTAGGGACGGGACTCGTACAATGAATTTGGAAAGACAAAAATAGCAACTATATATAAAATTCTACAGCCAAATATACACAATTAAAATTTATTTTTATTTCTTTAGAGGTTTTAGCTGTATTAATGCATTTTTAAAGTTTTGTAAATCGCTCGTTTCGGACCCCAATCAATAAATTTATTGCACGAGTACACTTGTCCTACATTGTAAAGTATTGGTATACAAAAATGGAATATATTTTTATTTTTTTATTTTTTAATTCCAACAATGATTTTTATTTAAATTGTATTATTAACGCTTATTGGAAGAAAAATGGAAATTAATTTAAAAAGTAATTTCTCAAATATTCTGATGACACAACACCTATTTTTATAACACCACCAACACATTTTGCATGATGAATGTCTTCGTCTTGTCTTTTATAATCTTTTAATGAATTTGACTTTAAAATATATTCAATATTTGCTCATTTTAAGAACTTTCATGCACATTATTAGTTAATATATTTTTAATTCTTGAATGTATTACTAATTTTCGCTATGCCTTTCCTTCTGTACAATATGTACCATAAAGGAGAAATTTACAATGAAGACATTTTCAACAATTCATCGCTTTTGTTGCCCAACAGAAAAGATAAAACTTCAGAGGCCTTTGAATTAGGAGAAAGCAAAAGCAGAAGCAGGCCCACACACGAATTTGTTTACGTGAAAGGATATCAAAAGTGGGTCAAATTTCAAACAAGCATTGGAATTTGTGGGATTAATGGAGGCAAATTTCGCGGCTTCTTTTATTTCACTTTTGAATGGTGAAGAAGTACGACCTATGTATATTACGGTCAAATAGGAAGACACATTTTTTAATCAATTTTAAATATGTATCTGAAAATAAACGAATTTAAGAAAATTTATTCGTCTTATCGACGGCGAGTGGCAAGCACGCATTTACATTGTGAAATGACGGAGAGAAGTAATGTAAACAATTGCTTTTAATTGTTTTGTTTCAGGACTTTTTCAGAATTATTTACAGAGAAATCATGGAATAATTTTTAATTTTAGGATTACAACATCCACTGAAACTTTAAAGGAACATTTTCAATTTACGAAATATTAAAATTAAATTAAATTAAATTAAACAATGTTTTTATATTATTTATGTAGACTTTTATCAAAATTTATAAGGAAATTTCAAACTCAATTTATTTTAAAAATATGACTTTTTATTCGATTGCAATGTGAATATTATATATGTATAATTAAAGCAGGCGTTAGAAATAAAATCAAGAATACATACATATGTATATGATTTTGATTGGCATTTGTCTACAGATTATGCTTTCTTAAATAATCAAGTAAGGTTTTTGAAAATGAAATGCGGCTAAAGGTAAAAATAGCCTCTATCCACATTTATAAAAATATTTTAAAACTTAGTGAAACGTATTTACAAACTTACTCCTACGTCAATATAATTAAGATCGATTATATAAATGAATGGCTGCCACGACAGTTTGAGGAATTTTTATTGAATGTTATTTAGGCTGAATGGATTTCAAAGGGAAATAAGAATCAAATATATTATTGGTTAAAAACCTGATCACCTATTTGGAAATATTTTGATATAAAGGGTGACAGTCAGTGTCACGATCAAGAAAAAAACGCTATTGCAAGCGAGATTGACTATTACTTGAAGACAGTTCGAATCCATCGCAACCGCGACTCTTACATTTGGTGGTCAGCTATGTAATTCGAAACAGAACCCACATTTGACCATAATTTATCACTTGTAAATTTCGAATACTAATTTTGTTTTTTATAACAAATTTCCATCTCCTATAATTTCGAGATTATGTGAGATTTCGCGAAATCCATATGACAATCTATTGGACTTCATTATGGCATCCCCAAATAGTTTGTTCAGCTCAGCATTATTCAGCAGGTGTTAAAATTGTTTTTAGTGATTATTGAATTGAAATGGAACAAATAGTTGAAATAAAAGAAAATATAAAGAAGTGAAAACAATTTAAATATGATGCTTGAAACTTCAATTGAAATCACACTACTAGATGGAAACACTTTTAGATCACTTATTTTAATTCCAAGGTTTTTGGGGGAGATGGCAACATGGTATTTAAAATAAACAGTGTCTATAATACAAGCTATTGTGGTAATATTTTACCTCACCTTTATGTATTGCAGTTGATTTTATAAGTTGTCGCAGTATTTTAAATATCCGGTATACGGCCGAATATTGATTTATCGGATATCCGTTTCATCTCTAGTATGCTATAAAGTAAAGGAAAATGTAAAAGTTCATTGATGAGTTTTACTTTCTGATTTAAGAAATAAACCTTACTTATAAGTAAGTTTTAAATCGAGAGAGTAATATAAAAATTAAAATAAGCTCGTTATTTATTGAGAAAAGTCTTAAAAGTCGATTCTGGTAAAATGAAATTATATATATTTATGTATATATATAATTAAAACTAGACTATTGCCTGTAAAAGTGCAAACGGCGGGGAGATTATATTCTGTAAATATATGGGCATCTTAAGCAAAGCATATCAACATAACGAGTAAAAGAAGTTGCTTTTGAGTGAATCGCATTGAATAAGAGATGATATTTTTCTTTATCTGAAGATTTTATTGCTTTGGCGGAACTTGTTATTGCTTTAGAGAAGGGTTTTATTTTGCCTCAATATCTATTTCTGTGGCACTTCTTCGAACCTCTTTTTTGCTATTTACCTATTTCTTCGGAATTCATTCATGAGTTGTAGGGTTTACGAGGATGCGTAGAGGAAATGTCTGTTTCTTCCAGCTCACTCCTAGACCAGGGATTGGCTCGCAAATTTTAAGGCACATCTGTTGTTTTATCACTTGTTACGCTTATGAGCAAGAAATAAGAAACAGTATAAGTGGCTTGACACTTTCATTTATTTTTATATTAAGACATTTGCCGGATAAGTCACAAACCGGAAGACGACGTAAAAAAAAAACAGCATTATTAAATTATTCCGGAATTAAAAACGAAGTAAGACAATATCTTAAAAATGAAATTACATATGTGAATAAATTAACATATATACAGTCCGTTGCAAAGCTATAGCCGCACTCCGAAAAAGTGCGGTAGAGTTACTTTGAATCGAGAGGGGAAAAATTTTTGTTCATCACAAGTATTGCTGAGTCAAGTAGTCTCTGATCATGCAAAAAGAATTTCCACGTGGATGCAACAGGACGAGTAAAATGGTAAAATAATGGAAAAGTTAGGAAAATTGGTGTTGCATTGTTATAGCCGCACTTAGAATTTAATTCTTTTTCCACATACAGTTATTTCAAAAAAATCAATTAATAATCAATAGCACAGCCACTGTTTACTACTACATGCAGATTCCTTTTCGGCATAGATTCCACATATGGTTTCAGTTTTTCTGGTGTCAAAGAAGTCCAAGCTGTCTGAATGGCATCTCTGAGCTCATGAACTGCGTTGAACTGCTTTCCGGCCTGTAAACTCTCCTGACCAGCCAGTCCCAGATGTGCTCCATAGGATTCAGACCGAAAGAACGTGCTAGCCAGTCAAGAACTCTGATAGTTTATCTTGGAAAACAGTTCTTAGTTGAATTTCTTACATGTATCCTGTCATTATTCTGGTGAAAGATTAAATTTTCTTCAGGATAACGCCTAATGTATGGACGTAATTTTGAGAAAAGACCTCCTGGTACTCGACACTGTTCATCCGCCTGGACGGAAAAGCAACTTCGAGCGGCCCATGGCTACTCAACGCCTCCCAGACCATTAACGACCCAGCCAAAAATTTCTGGTTTGGAAATAACGTGGCTCCTTGCGCAAATCCCGCCAATGAGCTCAATAAGATTTTGGTTCGTAAATGGGAATGAATCTATGCAAACCTGATTCCAGTTTTGACCACAATATGTACGGCCTGAGTGGTTACTGGCGGGATTAACGCAAGGAGCCACGTTATTTCCAAACCAGAAATTTTTGGCTGGGTCTTTAATGGTCTGGGAGGCGTTTAGTAGCCATGGGCCGCTCGAAGTTGCTTTTCCGTCCAGGCGGATGAACAGTGTCGAGTACCAGGAGGTCTTTTCTCAAAATTACGTCCATACATTAGGCGTTATCCTGAAGAAAATTTAATCTTTCACCAGAATAATGACAGGATACATGTAAGAAATTCAACTAAGAACTGTTTTCCAAGATAAACTATCAGAGTTCTTGACTGGCTAGCACGTTCTTTCGGTCTGAATCCTATGGAGCACATCTGGGACTGGCTGGTCAGGAGAGTTTACAGGCCGGAAAGCAGTTCAACGCAGTTCATGAGCTCAGAGATGCCATTCAGACAGCTTGGACTTCTTTGACACCAGAAAAACTGAAACCATATGTGGAATCTATGCCGAAAAGGAATCTGCATGTAGTAGTAAACAGTGGCTGTGCTATTGATTATTAATTGATTTTTTTGAAATAACTGTATGTGGAAAAAGAATTAAATTCTAAGTGCGGCTATAACAATGCAACACCAATTTTCCTAACTTTTCCATTATTTTACCATTTTAATCGTCCTGTTGCATCCACGTGGAAATTCTTTTTGCATGATCAGAGACTACTTGACTCAGCAATACTTGTGATGAACAAAAATTTTTCCCCTCTCGATTCAAAGTAACTCTACCGCACTTTTTCGGGGTGCGGCTATAGCTTTGCAACGGACTGTACATATGTATAAAAAAACTATCGAAAAAACGAATCTGGTTTAATTTTTTGTAAAACTTGTAACTAGACTATTTTACGTATAATGAAAAATGTTTGGAACAGATTGAGTTTGAGGACTCTGCACGGATTTTGATGAAACTATGTAGGAATGTTCACTTGGAGTCAAAAGTGAAGAATATGTGAATATGTGAAAAAATTTGTCTGTCACTTGTACTTCCTGAGATATTTAATTGTGAAAATTCGCAAATTGACATTTTTCCGGCACGATTTTTTGCATATTCCCATAAAATTTCCTAGCAAATTATATAAATACCATAAATTAAGAACATTTCCACCTTTCCATTATAAAACATTCTTGAAAATTTTTGAAATCAACGAATTATAAGTACATAAATGTCTTTTTTGATTTATTGACAGTGATAAGCAATCATTTGTCTTATGAAATAATAAATCGAAGTAAAGTAAATTATTTCTAATTTTCAGCACTCGTGTAGTTTTTTTTGTATAGAAATTCGGTGGAAACAATTGCGGCGAAAAACTATCACATTTCAGAGATTTAGAGTTAAATATCTAAGGAAATATTTATAAGCGACTGAAAAATTTTGTTTGCATATCCGTCACTTTTGGCCCTAAATGGACATTACCTACTACAAAGTTTCATGAAAATTCGTGAAGAGACCTCAAACTCAATTTATGCCAAATGTTCTATTCTATTATACGATGCATGTCCTCTATAACTTTTACGTGTCATTGTATCTATCGCAATTTTTCTTCTTCTTGTTTTCATTACCTTTAATAGCTTTTTAAATTAGTTTCCTATTTCATTCCAACACGTTCGCTTTTCTCAGCTATAAATTTTATTAAAAATTATTAACGAAATATTGTCACAACAGCTTCACGCAGATGGGTACCACACAAGCCCAGCACACCAGAGAACACCTCTAGTGCCTCGAGACTTAGGAGAGGATTTCAATTTAGACTTCGACGATGAGCCCCCGATTGATCCAAGGAAGCCAAAGAATGCCAAGTAAGTTTACACCGTACTTAATTTTAACCTCCGAAGAGGTAAACCAAAGTGGAAGAATGAAAATATTTGCGAACCGCAGTCCAATCGCTTAGCAATAAAGCGTCTTCCCAAGTTCGATGAGTCTTGCAAGGTGTCTAATTAATATTTTATCAGACGGCGCGGCAGGGCGATTGGTCCTTTCCTCACACTATTTCATTGATTTATGTTAAATTTCATTTCTTTTACTAATACGCTTCCCAGCCCGTTTCAAATCCGACGGGTAAAGTCTGATAAGATTAATTTGGGCACACATCGGTGACACACGCTAATTTACCATACCTACTTTAACTCGTTTAATTTCTCTATTTTACTTGGACTTTGACTTGGACTTTGATAATTACATCACGAAAACCCATTCCAGCAACGAACTGGATAACCAAGTGCCACAGCCAAAAAGGTTAGAACGTTTACTCTATGTTTTTTGATAGAATGTTGCTGATGTGTTTTGCGTTATAAAAAATAATAATATTAATAATAATTAATAACAATGTGTTTGACCAAATTTGGATGCACCAAAAGTAGTGGTCATGCTGTAGCTTTCGTATTTAGATTATTGCACTCTGCCCTCCTTTTGGTCGTACTAAATCACAGTTCAACACTAGTTCCTGGTTGGGCACTGATTTGTATTTTGCTTTTCAATATCTGCTTGGACTAAAAGGAACGAGGCACTTCTTCGCAATTTATATATTCAATATTAATATTTTGGTTGACCGAATTTAGAAGATAGTGGAATTGTGATAACCAGATGCCCCGACAGAAGTTTCCCGCCAATTAAGTGATATCACATATGCATGTACAATAAAGATTTATCGCCCCGAGGAAATTCATGTGTGTTTTTTGCTTTACATATGCCATAAGCATGAAGTGTCGAGTAAATTTCAAAATAGGTTTTTTCATTCACAATAAATAGTGTCATTAAACTGTATGTACTTGACTTTGAAGGTATCACATTACTCGACTCAGATATTTGTGACGTTTTCTCAAGAAATCATTTGAATTCTTTGGCAGTCTTAAAGTAACGCGCACGTCAATCAGTTGAGTGGGTGGAAAGTGCCTAGAATATTTATTATTGATTTAAGTACTATGTAAAAAATATTTCATTCAAAACAGAAGAAGTTTGCACATTTTTTTGACTAGTTTTACAGTTAATTTTCAACATATGTATGTTAGTCGTACATAATTTACAACATTATAGTTACGTGTAACGACTTTTAGCAACCTTGAACTTAAGAAAACCATTTCCCAATTTTAGCACATGTTTTTGGCCAGAATGTATGCCAATTTTTTAGTTTACAATGTGCTCTTTTCCAATTTGGATTTCGGTTATAATTGTTTTTCATATTCGAATAACCATATAAAAGGCAGAATGTGAAGTTGACTAATGAAAATTGAATTATCAGACTAAAATAAAAATTTTTTAAAATATCAAAAAATATATATTTCCAAACTTTGGTATGTTTGGTTTCTGTTGACCTGTTAATTTGAAGTTTGCAAGATCTTTTTCTTTCTGATTTTGCTTTAAACAACTTGGGTCGTACTGGTGAAGCACATGAAAAGTTTCAATTTTTACTTAACGTGTTCCGAGTGTCCCTGAGCAAAATTTAACTATTTAATGATAGTTAATTGAATTGTAAAACACTGTTATCTTAATATTTTAGCGGCAGTACACTATGCATTCTTCGATTACCATAGATCGATTTTTGAATATGAAGATATACTAAATTTTAATTTCGTGTAGTTTATGATAACATGTTTTAAAAATTAATTTTATTTTTAAAATATTTTAAATTTTAGAATTTCCTCTACAATGGTGACTCAGACACTCGGGTGTTATCCGGAAATTCGGATCCGCATTGGGGACAGGAAAGAGCATCATAACTATGAGAAATATAACTATGGAAGCGATAAGTTCTGGTCATAAAATATTTGTTTTATTTATTCAAGTTAGAAAAAATCAATTAGTTGCTCGTTAGATCGCTAAAATATTGGAATTATTTGACCGTAAAATAATGGGAATGTCTTCTTATTTGCATTGCATAAGAAAGAGTAGAGTTTTAAAAATTTACATATTTTCAATGGGAACTCTAATTTTTATTTTTTATGTTTTCAAAAGTGTATCGGGAGAAAATTGTATTTGTGGTTTTAGTGGTGCATTGAATATTTAAGTTAGTAAGTGTTTAAATTAAATCGCTTGCTATTGTTAGAAATGTTAAATAATGTAGCTTACCTGCAAAAATGTTGAGAAATAAGTGCAGAAATTGTCAACTTTAATTTTTCGCCAAAGAATGCAGGCACTGTCTTAATTTTTGGGGATGGACTTACTTATTTACTGTTGGATTAAGAAATATAAAATACGTTTTTCAAATACAATAAGATTTGTATTCTAAAATTATTTACGGCCAAGGTGATTTTGAAGCCAACTTCAACAACACATTTTAATGTGTAATTTAAACAGCCAGAAGATACCTCCGAATATTAAATATACTTAAGATGGTATTCATACTGGTTTGTGATTATTTATTATAATATTTGAGGTATTCTATGTCGAAGCATTTTCGTATATCATCATCAGATTTTTAATAATTTCTCCAAAATTGTAGGTTATAGCGCTTGTTTATACTAATTAAAGCAGAGATGCTGAGGATTTTGGATTTGCCGGTTCGACGTGGCATACCCCATAAGTAATTTATAATAACAAATTTAATTGAAAATGGTTATTTATTATTATAATTCATGCGATAATCAACTCAATCATGTGTCGCATCTCAGTTATTCTTGTTAGAACACAAATAATAAGGGTCTTCTATTTTACAACAATTGCGTTTAAACAAACACGTCCACATCTTTCCAAAATATAGCAATAATTATGGCTGAAATTTTCCGCTTGAAGCAATTTTTACCTATATAAATTAAAGTGATTTCCGGTTTGATTCGTCTTACTATAGTATGAAACATGTCTGAATATGAAAATCACTGCGGTTTCAATTTTATGTTTTCTTGGCTCGTTAACTGTGTACTGCATTATGTTTTGCTAGTTAAAGTAATATTATTTACCGAGACTACATTTAGTATCGTTAATACATAAGAGATGGCTTATATAATTTACTTTATAAATCTAATAGATAACAGACAATTGAATAATATAAGATATTTACTATTTAGTGTTATTGAATTTGGAAACCAAATTGATGGATTCATCGTTTTAAGTCCGTATAGAAAATTGTTGACTTACCAGTGTATTAACTATACATAGTTAAATTACTTGAATGTATTATATATTTGGTGATGGGATAAATTTTAGTTCATTTACGAGTTTATAATTCGGTAGAGTAAATGAATACTCGAGATAAGGAGCATTTTCGTAATATAATTTGCATACCATTAAAAACGAAGTTCTACATTTTTATTAAAGTATTTTGCTGATGAATGCAGCAGTGCTTCGTCCGTTGTGCTTGCTTTTTCTACGCGACTTTCTCCCTTTTAATTACAATTATATAGCGAAAATAGACCTGACTTCCGGTGAAGGTGATCTCAAAAGTGTTTCCTTTTAATTTTAGAGTTTTCTCATAATAAAAAATTTCAGAATAGCTTGAATTCAGTATCCCTGTTGCATAAGAAATTATTCAAAACTGAAACATGACTTAATCACTAATTTTCCACCCCAAAAAAGCGAGAATCTCTCCTCGAGATATGTGTTTTAGAGACATTTTGAAAAGAGCTCGAAGGTAAAAAGTGTTGAATCAGAGGAAATTTATTTACCACCCGAACATTGATGCTCAACGAGCATAATTTTAGGGGTAAGGGGTGGAAGCGCGCGGCAATCGGCGCATATATTTCAAATACTGGCGGGGCCGGAGGTGATATTAAAAACCCCCAACATTATAAGTGGTATGCATGGGCTTCTTTGACGAAAGAACGCGAAACCGGAGCAGAAGGCGCAATAAAAGAAAGCCATTTAAATCTAGAGAGACGATGGTGGGTAGCATGCACCCGGCACTTTATCGCATAAAATCGCCCCTTTGTTCTTCGGGTAACGTAAAAGCAGAAAATGTTCATGAGGAAACTCACCATCATCGGAGCTCGCCTTTTATGTCTCCGATCAATAAAATTTTCACAAAACCCCGGAGAGGGATGGCTGCTGCTGTACGTGAGCTGTACAAAGTACGTTTTCACCCCCAAATGGAATTCAAATTTTGCAAACAGTCGAGGTATCTCTGTTCCACCCACGGAGCCCTAGGGTTCCAGGACTCAAATTTCCCCTGAATATCCTTCTCCCAGCTCCGGGCGGGCATCTCTTGGTCCTTGTTCTGTTTTAATGGTAGACAGCATCCCTGCAGAGCTCCTGCCTTCTTTTAGTGAGCTAGGGACTGGTGCTGGTCTTGTTTTTCCTCAGCCAGCATCCATTCCGCCGAGATTTTTAGTCGTTTTAGCTTCTTGTATCTTTGTATCTCGCAGTGGTGTGGCACGGACGATATCGAAACGCGAAGTTCGATTCATTTGTGATTTTCGAGTGAAAACGAAGGTGGCCCCGAGCCGTATCAGTGAAATCTGAGAAAAAAAAATAAAGTAAAAATTTTCTGTCTGCACCCAACGATTAGATAAATTTTTGCTGCAACGCTAGCCTCAGATTGGCTAGAACAAAAGCAATGTGCTCGGACAAGCGAACTAAGATTATCGAGGGCGCGTAGCTCTGTTTGAAGAAATTCCTTAGTGGGAGAGTTCATTACCCCGGAAGGGCGCTTCGGAGCTTTTAGTGAAAATTATTGGAGCTGAGACCCTTTCGAGCCCAGTCGACCAAGTACTTTTTAATATTTCGGAACTTCCATTATCTGGGAAAAAAATTTCCCTAACTTTTTTCAGGCGGTTTATTGTGCAAACTTCAACGTTAAGAGAAAACTATTTGTATAGCCTGTGGTGCTGCGTTGGGTTGGGTTGTAATTTCTGGAACCATCCCCGAAGCTGCTTACACTCCGTTCTATTGACGGAGGTCACTAGGTCGCCCGGGCGGCCAATCGTTTAGCTCGACCCCACCCCATAGTACGCATATCCAATTTTCGCGCAAAATATGCTTCTTCCCAGATAAAAGGAATACGGTGAAAAGTGGTGCTTCCTTTTTCTGTTGCTCCTTTCGCGAAAACCCCAAAGAAATTGTAAGTTAATTGGGTTTTAGGGTGTCTTAAGATACCCGTCTCTGTTTCTGAGAGGAGTTTTGTACTTTCATCTACTGCACCTTTGCCAACCTGTGTCCCTTCTTTTCCTCGAAGAGCAATCTTGGTCTCGTTTTGAGCTTGTAAGCTCACAGTTCGGTTGGGAACGTCCTTGGGCGGAAAGCTCATTAAGACAACAACTGAGTACTTCTTCTGATTTTGCTTTTGCAGACACAACGACCCCATTTCGTCCTTCCATGCAACTCTACCGAAGTTGCTTGAATCTCCGATCCTCTGGAACGAACTAACAGAAATCTTCAAAAATGTGATTTACGGCTAACGCGTGAAGTACATCGATTTGCTCAACTTTAGCTCAATTCCGTAGATTGAATAGTTCGACAGCAGTACAAAAGTGTAGAAAAACCAGGAGAATTTGCTCCTGGCTAAATTTTAGTATTAACGAAGTGCGGCCGAGAGCCTTAAAGTGATTTATACAAAATGGGTGGTGGTGAAGTAAAAGTTGCTACCGTTGACGTCGAGAGTGGCGATAATATGGCAACGTTACCAGTTTCGCGGGCCCACACCGGGAGCAGTGATAGTGCTGAAAAAAACAATGCGGCTAATAAAGAAATGGAGCTCAAGAATGTCATGCCGAAACCGCTACAAAGGTGCCTTTCTCTATTTTACGCTTTTTGTCTTAACTCTAACTCGCAGAATCTTCATTTTCGCAGGGTTTACTTGTAAAGTGGAGTTCTTTTTATGTCCGCTTTTCGCATGAGCATTGGCATGCGTAACAGTGGTGTATTTTGAATTGAAAATGGCGCTCAGAAATCATCAATACACTTCCTTGCTGCTTGTATGTACTCGCAAAACGTAGGAAATGAACTGATGACGCTTCAAAATTTTTGCGGATGGCTTTTATTACAAAATAATTATTTATTCTACATTCTGTTTTATGAGTTATTTGGTTTTGTCTGAAATATATTTTACGAATTTTTAAATTTTTTTTAGATTTGGATAATTTTTTTTCAAATAATTTTCCTTATAATTTTAATAATGCACGACATTAAGATAATTTTATTTCATCACATTTTCATAAATATAACAAATTTTCTAATTATATTTTTAAAGAATATTCTTGAAATACGAGTTTTTAATCTTAATCAACTAAGTAGCTAAAACTTGCTTAACATCTTTTGATGTACCTTAAAATATTAATTTCAAACTGCCTTTAAAAGTTATAATATTAATGGAGATTTAGTTAACATTAATGAATTCACAGGGAAATTAAGGTACGCATATTCCGTGAATTATCTGCAGAAGGGCTGATGATGTTAATTATCAAAATATATGTGGTTGTATACTTCTTCCTCCTAAATCAACAAATCCTTTTTGGCTTGATTGAAATTTACAAGGAATTGCATTTATTATGTACGTTACCTTTAATATTTTAATATTAAGACTTACTTAATACAGGTTATGATATGTTATTATACATCATAAAGAAATAAAAAAATTATGATTCAATAGTGATTAAGAGAGCACTTTAGGCCAAGAGTTGTTAAGTAATTTGTCTTACTACTATAAAGTAGAATAATTGCTCTATGTTACCTGGAAAGGGTATAAAACACATAAGTGGCCACCAATGGTTCGAAGCCCATCCCTAAAGAGGGATGCTAATTGTCCGACCAACTCATTAAGTTCTAGACTGTTACCATTAATTAAATTCATTACACAATTTACGTCGACTATGTGTCCAATTGTTTAATAAGTAATGCAATAATTAAAATTAACGTCCCTTTAGTCGAAGAGCCAGGGTAAATGGAGGTGTGATATAAGGGTCAAAATATTGTGTTCGATATTATTCTAATTCTGATTTTAGTACCTTCAAAACACGATAAAAATGTATTTTTGCATGTCTGTTTATCTGTTCACGATAACTTTTGTAAAAATATTTAATGTTCGTTTATCAATACCAAATGTAATTGACCACTTAATTTCTAATTGATTTGGGTAATAATCGGATGTGTAATTTTCAGTATGACGTCGAATTCTGAACATTATACGATTTTAATAAAAATACAAACGTATAGGTTTTCAAAAAGTCACTTTTTCAATCTACTTGTCAAGCTTAGTTCCCACACTAATGGATGGTGGAATGTCAAATTCTAAACTTTTCAAAAAGGTTTTTTGGGCAACCGTATAAAATTTTAACCAATTTTGTAAATCATTTGAATTTGAACTGACTAAAAGATAAAAGGGTTCTTAATTCAAAATTGTCTCTACCTAAGAACAGTCCATTTTCGCTCATAATTCCTAATCCTAATTATATTTTTAAACATTATAATTATTATTTTTATTTTATATTTTATAAAGCTCACAAACAAATAAATTCTCGACAGAAAATTAGTAATTGGTTCGTCGAAATTGGAGGCATTCGCTTTTATCCATTTTTGTTTTTTTTTTGTTTTAACCTCATTGTCTCACTTCATGTGATCGACTTGACTTATGGATGTAGTTTTCGAAATGGTCCGTTCAATTTAAATTGTTACAATAGCTGTGTTTTCAAATCAGTTCCGGTTCCAGGTTTAGCAGAAAATTCTGCACTGAATGGAAATTTATCAATTGTTACCCATATAAAACAATTTTTATTTCGTGTCTGGATTTATACCCACTTTGCATCAAAACTTTAATTCAAAAATTTATCTGGTTCAAGGTTTGAAGTTTGGATGGGTTAATATCATGGCAATTTGATCCCCTTTTCTCAAATTCTAAAATCTTGTAATACATCACGGCTTTTAAAATTCAGTTCAATGCAAAATTTGCTATCATATATAACCTGAATCAAATAGAAAAATGAAAAAAACGCAGCTAATATGTATGTCTAAAACACTGAATTCGCATTAACGACTTAGTCGCACTTTGACTGCAAGAAAAAAACGAATCTTCTTCCTCTATTTATGTCTTGGGCTTGGATCTTAGGCCCTTTTGTTACTTTTTTCTCGCTTTCATTGTTATTAAAAAAGCATTGTTGCTTGCACCTTGCTTGCGAAGGCAATGTCAACGACAGACGTCACGCAAGAGTGGACTGTTATTATACGAAAAGTCCTTTGTTGACTACTTCAGAGAATGTGGGAGAGAAATTAAAATGGCTCATTTATATGAATTTATGATGGTCGTTCTGTATTTTATGTCATTTTTCAGTAGGGTGATCAAATTTTAGACAATCGACAATAGTATTCACTATTTACTCATATAGGAATGAAGTAACTTGATTTCAAAAAGGTTTTGATGAGTCGTATAAATTATAAAACATTATTACAAAATAGACTGCATAACTTTAACTTTCACTTCATTAAAATATAAATGTTTATTCTTAACTTTTATAAAGCAAAGCAAAATTAAAAGTATAAATTGCATTTACACATGTGATCATCAATGTATCAATTCTACGGTTATTTTAAATAAAAAAATTGTAATAGAAATTTCTAGGTGAGGATGCCATGTTCTTTAAATTTGAATAGTTAAGTATTTTATGATTATTACTATATTATATTATTTCCCAATTTCGAACTACATACTTACGTCCTAAATCGATCACGAAGTTCACTGTTTTTTAGTTGCATTAAATTTTGGAGGTTTTTGAACCTTTCCCCTCACCTTTTATTTTACACAAAATTTTTTCGTCTACTTTTCTTATCTTTTGTTTATTCTTAAAAACTAAGTGAAGATATTCCGAATTTGTTGCATCTGAACTTGCTCTTATTTCAATTTGACAAACTTTTGACGTTTGACATTTACTAAGCCCATTTTACAATATTATACATGCAATACATATGTACATGATTTTGGATTAATTGGTGGGAAATTAGGGGCTACACTAATAATCACTATTGATTAAACCTGACCTACATATGTATTTCCAATATTGACTTCTCAGTAGGTACTGTATCAAAGAGGTAGGGATTGGTCGAGGAGGTGAGTCCATTCAAAAAATACCTATTTCTTCTGGCTGCCTCGAAAGTGTTTATTTTGAATTTCTGTTCAGTCTGACAAATAAAATATTCTGAACATTCTCCGAAAAATTACAATAGTCGTTTAAAATAATGTTTAGGTTGGAGAATGCTTTTTCCGTGATAACTTTCGTTCTAGGTACAGTGTTTTATATGAAAATGTTCACCTCTCTCCTCCAGCAGAAGTGGCAAAAACATACAAATAAATACAAATAAATGAATAAAATATCAATTTATCACAGATCAAGTTACACTTGGAAGAAATTAGATAAATTGAAAAACTCTTGTTCCTTCCTCAGTAAATATAATTATTATTTTTGCGGTTAGTTTTTCGTTTTATCGATGACTTTACCACTTTTCCACTAATTGAAAACTTAAAATTCGAACGGATTTTAAGAATTGGGTATTGAATTCAATATTAGATATTAATCCAAAAATTCCCTATCAACCTGTTTTTGTAAGATTTCAATTAAATTTGACCCAAAAATCTATTTTGAATACAAATCGCTGAAAAATTATATCTATATTTTTTTTGACTCTACCTTTCTGATGCACCTGCTTCTCGATTCCAGTCATATTTCTTTGGGACTACATAGTTTAATGCAATCTGTAATCCATTAAAAAATTAATTATCAAAGTTGGACCGAACCGACCGATTGGCGGCTACGCATATTATAAAAAAATCGGAAATACATCCTATAGAAATGTTATACCACTTGTTCGGCAGAAAAAAACAAATATTGAATTTAATAATCTGTGTAATTAATTAATGCAATTTGATGCTTGCAGTATTTTCAATAAAGTTAAATAAACTTTCTATCTTTACTAAGGTACAAGATTTTATGTGAATTGCGCACATTGCGAGTTATATAATATGTTTTTTGATAGTGGACTAATAAAACCCTAAATATCAAAATTCTGGGTTCTAGTTTCCCTTGTGTTACTAGAGTTTATTTAATATCTCCTTCATTACCATCCATTTTGTGTATTGTTTATTTTAATTGTAATACTATTAAATTACTAAGAAATTTATAGTCGTAGTTTATTAACTTTTAACCTTGCGTTGATAGAATGCAATTGACTTTAATAAATTTACTGGACAATATTGTTCCTTAGATTGAATTGCATGGATTATAAAGATTACATAAAACGAAATCATCGGAAAGTCACAATCATCCTCATCCACTCACTAGTTGGTTTCTTTCTAAAAAAAAAAAAAAAAAAAAAATTGATGTCTCTATAGGCTATTATTAACATCATAGAAATTTATGTGCACTCTTTTTTGGGTTTAAGTTGCTTCAGACAGTCCCTACTAACCTGACCTTACTTAACACAACCTCTGTAGTTTATTATGCAAGCTAAATGTTTCGCGACGCAACATAAAGTAATAATCTAGCGGATATGTGGGACACTGGTGGAATCACACGGTCCCTGGTTTGTATGTCATGTTATGCGTGGTTAAAAATATCCGAACATCTATAAATAATTTCCAGTCACATCTGCGTCTCACTTAGCTGGAATGCACTCTCCCACACTTCTTCTATAGCAATGTCTTCTTGTTACTGTAGCCGATTTAGATAGTCCGTGACTTAGTTCTTATCTGGTAGTTCTCATCCATTTATGCTCACCTCTGTACATAATTGCACCCATGCTCCATGCCATGCCACTCATGCATTTCTCACCGACCGCCTGCCAATGGATCAATAATTCTTTTAAATGACACGAGATTCCATCTAATCTTTTAGGACATCGCTGTTCATCGTCACCAGTCTGGTGTACGCCATGATCCTCATAGTCGTTTGCATCGCGTACGTGATAAGCGACGTAACGACACATCGACTACCTGTTCTCTATTACGAGGGATTCTTCACCTACCTGTACGGAGCGAGCATCCTCTTCCTGCTGTATGTTTTCTGCTTCCTGCTCCAGGGTAAGTATCTTAAATAGTCGCGTGCAATCCCGCTAAGTGCATTTGCATATTGTATTTAACATATATCTAAATATTATCTCTTTCCTTCCGCCATTTTAGAAAGCACTTGTTGTAATGGCGGAAAGCCAAAACCGCCAAAGGAAAAGAAACCGAAAAAGCAAAAACCGAAGAAACCGGATCCAGCCGATTCCAAGGAAGGAAAGGCGACAAAGGATTCAGGAAAGGGCGGTAAACCAAGTCCTTTTCAGGTGGGTAAACTCTGTTTAATTAACCCCCAGCGGTTTTTGAGCAATTACAAACGTATCGAAATGAAGCTTTTTAAGTCACCGCAAAAATTGTAATCGATTTTTATTTCCGAGTTCGTGCTTCTGGCTATATGCAGTAGATGCAGTAGAACTTTGGTTTTATTTTTAAATTTCATTTTATTTAAAAAGCTTCGAGGTACTTGACTATTAACTCAGTCTTTCATTAAGCTCATAACATAGTCATACACTTACATTGTTTTCTTTACTTTCTTACTATTCAGTAATCACTCTTTTTTCCGTTGGATTAATTTTTAAGAGATCTGTTCAGACAGGGTCTTACTTATCTTATTGAAGTTATAGTATAATGCTAAACGAAATGTAATGATTTATAGTAGCAAATTTGTCTAAAGATGTTCAGGATAAGACCTAGGGATAATAACTACATTATTTCCTTCGTTGATTAATTTTTTGCGTTTATCGAACACTCATCCCATGCTCTTAATTTCCCACAAGAGTTGCAAAATCAGGTTACAATGATAGCTTTTCCGTATTTATAATAAAATAAATCAATTCCAAAGGGCTCATGATTTTTTCTGCACTTGCGCTCAACGAAGACAACACTCCTTTACGATAAGGTTCGGATGCTTAAATTATTTAATTAGTTTATCATCATTATAGGAAAAGACATATAAAACTTAAAATTTTTTACGACAAGGGTTTAGTTTGCACTAATTTTCGATCAAATGCTTATAGATTTACATAAAAAATAAATTTATAAAAATACTAGCAAATGCCGCAACTTCCTTCGCGCGATATGAATTTTATTACTTTAATTGATTACCATCAGTTTAAATTGTATTCTCAATAATATAGAAGCGCTTACGAAATGCAATTCAAAATAACTGAAACTAAGTACGCTCTAGGGCTGTGCGTAGCGGCAAACGATAAATTTTTCCTTTTACTTTATCTTATATTTGAGTTTTCATTAAATACAGCTTATAATAATCACTGTACTATTACAAAAAATTACAAAAAATCGCATCAGAATACCTTCAGTAGTTTTTCCATGATTCTCGCACAGACACCAAGCGAGTTACGATTTTATTTATATAGATTATTATAAAAATTGGAAAATGTAGTATATTTTATAACTTCGAAAATTCAGTTTTGAAAGTATGTTTGAGGAATATTTACTATGTAAAAATGCAACTAAAATTCTTAAATTTAAAACTTTAAGTATATCGCAATATAACATAATAGCTTGCTCGCCTTCAGCGTTGCTCAGAATATTAATTATTAAATATATTTACGAAAATAACGCACCTTTAAAGCGAAAACATGTATATTATTCTCTATTCTAAGGGGTAGATTTTTGGAAAATAATTACTGATTTTTGAAGTTATACTTCTTTAGGCGCGTTATGAAAAAATGATGAGAGTGAATTTTAACGATGCGCGAGCAACCGATACTCAAGTTTACCCTATAAAGTTTGGCGTTATTTACTATTAAATATTATTACATTAAATTAATTAAATATTTTCCCAAAATAATAATTTTTGATCGAATTTTTGCATTAATAAATGCCATTTTCGTAATCAACGTCCCAAAAAACCTGAATAACGACACCCATATCGATTTTTAGGTTTATTTACCCCGTTTCACCCCCTAAGGGGTTGATTTTCGAAAAATCGCGAAATACGTATTTGCTTATTTCTTTTTAGGAGTAGGTACTCCTATGAAGTTTCAAGTCGAAATGTCTATTTCATATTTTTTCTCCATACAAACTTTGAACCCTCATTTTACCCCTTTAGAGGTTGAATTTCGAAATATCCTTTTTTATTCCTTGCATACAACATGAAAGGAATCTCTATGGCAATTTTCAGCTTTTTAGGTCCAAAGGTTTGGGCTGGGCGTTGATGAGTCAGTGAGTGAGTCAGGACTTCTCTTTCTATATATATGTATATAGATAATTATTAGAAATCTTAAAATACGATTATGCGATGCTTGACGCTTTTAGAACATTAAAATTGCGCAAATATTTATAGTGATAACAATATTCTACAATTTTTTATAAGATATTTCCACGATTATTGCTATATTGTGTTTTACCTTAGACAAATTGATTAATTTAATACTATTTATAATACAAGCAATATTTCTATATATGTATACATACATATGTCTGGAATCGGTTCTCGAAAACGGCTCTAACGATTTCAATAAAAGGGATTTTCGGGGGCGAACAATCGATCTAGCTAGGTCTAATCTCTGAAAAAACTCGTTTTCTGCGAGTTTTCACGACCGAACTGTAAAATTTTAAAGCTTATGCGATTTCCACCGAACTTTTCGGGGCCGCTGATTTCAAACCGACTATCATAATTTACGAATTTAAGATGGGGGACTTTCAAATTTGAAAGCTGATGCTATTCTTACCAAATTTCAAAATTGGTAGTTTTCGAGGACGCTGATTTTAAACCGATGTTCAAAATTTACGAGTTCAAGATTTAGAACTTATGCGATTTTCACTAAAATTGGTACTATGTGATTTTCGGAGTCGCTGTTTTCAAACCGGCGTTCATAATTTATGAATTCACGATGGAGGACTACCAAATTTTAGCCCGGTATACAGTTCTCACGGAATTCCGCGTTTCCGGTCAAGCTCGGTCATCCAGGTATTATTACATTATCGCCCTTCATGTATATAGGCCTATGTACATTATCCTAACCAATGACAATCTTTTTTAATTTCATTCCGTTGCTTCTAATTTGTAAATTTAAAAGTATTGGCATTTTATTGCATTTTAATTAAGAATACATTATATAAATGTTTGTCTTTTATTAAAATGTGTAGTCATTAGAGGATATTGCAAGTCAAAGATTAGCATTTTCTTTCGATCAGTAATATTATAAAACGTGTTGAGGTATAATAATTTTTTTTAAGTGAACTTATTTAATCGGGCAGATATTGTTTATATTAGCTCAAGTTTGGCTTAAGCCTAATCCAAACCCAAGAAGATTCATGACTTGGCTCAAATTAAACCAATTTACAATGTGCATATTTCAATTTTCTTTTCGTTACTGCAATTCTGCATTCCGAAAATTTCATTAAAATCGTTACCGTACGAAAAAAAAATTATATGGATAGGTACAAGAATTTGTCGCATTAAATTAAAGTGTAGAATAATCGTTATATAAAAGTACTTTGAAAATGCCGCATCCAGGTAGTCCCAACATTTCCGTGCAGCATGCAAAGTAAAAGTTTTCAGCCAGATAACGACGAATAAAATTACATGTTATTGGTTAGATGGTATATTAGACTTTAGATAAAAGACCTTTAAAGATACTCATTAAAATTTGGTTAAAACTTTTTGGTAAAACTAAGTTACCTAACCCATGCATCAAAACAATTATAAAAATAATGAAAAGTTAGATTTGGAAAAAGACACCCATAAAATATTTTTATCGAGACAACAAATAATATTTGTCAAATTTCCTAAGATTAAAATTTTAAAACATTAAATTAAAATAAATATGCAGGTATTTTTACGTGCAGTGCAAATCAGCTCGAAAAAGGCAAGAATAATTATTTTATAAACTAGAAGTTCAACATTTCGTTTGCAAATAATTATTATATAAAATCATTTAACTTTATTAAATAATTAATTTTAAAAACATAGAAACTGAACAGATCTCATGTTTTTAACAAAATTCGTTATAACAAACTAAAACAAAACAAAACTATATAACACACACAGGAAAAGTTTCCGAAAAAGAAACGCGACTTGGTCCGAGAAAAATTACTACAGGTATGAAAAAGAAGTGTTGGAATTTTTATGCAAATTAAACCAAAAAAACAAAACAGCTAGAGCTAACATGTGTCCCCAGATTGAAGACATGTTGATAGTAATCACTAACAAAATACTTAGACACACCTCCTCGTCCATATCTGTGCGGAAGTGTACACGAAATCTCTGAATATTAACCTCTCCCACTGTTGTGCAAAAATCGTGTTTTGTGAATGAATGGGCAATCCTTTTTGTACTTTTGGTGTGCTCTTGCTTACTGCCCTCGTTCAGATTTTTCGTGGTACTGAAAATAGCCCAGCCATGACCTAACAGACTCATCAGGTTAATTACTAACAGAGTGCTAATCCCACTGCTCCATTGCTAATTGTACTATCTAACTGAGGAACGCTAAATTTTCCTAACCTACTAACCAAGAAAGCTGTTCTATCTGAAAGTACCTTGCAAGTAACTTTTCACAACTTTTCTGTTCTATTGTTTTGCCAGTTTCTGGGTGTTTATTTTGGTGTTGCTTTATGTTTTTTTCCTTCGTGTGAAAAATTCTGACGAATATTTGTGATGTCTTGCATGCTCATGCTGTGTTCTACTAATCAAAAGAGTAAAAATTTTAAAAATATTACACGCTAATTGAAGTTTTTAAATTTCTAGCATTTTACCAAAATTGCTTAAAATACCGGATTATTAAAATTCTTAAGGAAGGAACAGAAAAATTTATGGTTTCCTAACCTAATGCCAGATATAAGTTTAGTTATGCTTAATTAAGCTCTAACACTGAGGATATTTTCGCAAAAGCGCTAATTAAAACGACACAACCGAAAAAAAGAAAAGCTCGAAACAAGATAGTAGTTAATGACGCTATTAGTAGAAAGAATGCGAGTAAGGGAGGAAAAAGTGGCAAAACACGATGAGATTGTTATCCGAAGGTTGTAGAACTTTTGAGGGTGCAATTATCTCAGTAAAAATCTCCGGGAATTTTAAAGTTTTAATGCAAACAACATTTTCTTCCATTTTCCATATTTTCCACATTTTCTACATTTTTGTGTCAAGCATCATTGCTGCACAAATCCACCACCACTGCAAGCTATAAATGATTCCCCTTGGAGCGTCCTAGTTTCTCGAACGCTTGGCTGTCGGTTCAAGGAGGATGCTCGATTCAAGAATTTTTAGGCTCGCTAGAATGCATTAAGTCTAGAACTTGGCTTGACAATGATTTGATTATGCATCGAACTCGGATTTCACATTCAAATTAGTCGAAAAGTCTACATGACTCTGAAATATCATCCCCTTGGCACGGCCTTTGAGAACGACACTGGTTCAGTACATAGGCCTAATATGGAGATATATCTAGGAAAGGGATTATGTATTGAGTTACTGGAGATAGAAAGACAAATTGGTTTGCAGTGTGAAAGAGGAACTGTCGTCAAATTGCTTACTTTAATCCACAAACAAGATAGTCCCCCTTAAGAGCATAGTGAGCTTAGTCTCTCTAAAGACTTCCAGAAGGACATGAAATTTTTAATACATTGTCTGGTAATGTTGCGCAGTTTTTTCAGGGTTTTCTTGGATTGCTCCATTTGTTAGACTCTAAAAGATTATTACATTGCGTTTTATCCTGTATTATACTACGAACAAGTTTATAAGCAGCTTCAACTGCTCTTGTTGTCCTTGCTCTCCTTAAATTTTCCGTTTCCATTTAAATTTCCGCAATACAGAACTTTAAGCCATATTTATGTCATTACGAAGTTTAACTTTCTCTAAAAAGCAGAATTTGAATGGAAAAAAAAAAATTAATATATTTGTTTCATGCAAATTATTTTAAATTGCTAAAGCTTATGCAGGAAAAATTCTCGCTCGTTTGTGTATTTGATATCGCTTTGACTTCATTTCTTATTGTTTTATAATTGGGATTTGTTAGTGCGTAAGAGTAAAAATTATGGAGTTTGACTCGTAGTAGTTCAAAAAGTGTCAGTTTTACTGACAAAATTTTCAGTCAAAAGCCAACTCGCAGTGCAACGTTTTGGTTTTATATACTTAAGTAAAAAATCCTACTCATAGGATTGTATTACATAGATTCTGCTTTTTACCCTATTAAGCTACCTTTCATGAATTATGAAAATGTGTAGTTTGCAGAACGAATAATTTCAAACTTCATACGAATATAGGTCAGGTCCCAACTGATTCAAAATGCCTTTCAAATATCTGAAATTCTGGATTATAAATTCTTCCTCCACCAACCTTTTAAGGATAACCAAACTACATGGGTAAAACAAAGGCAGTTGTTTTCGTGTTAACGAAGTAGTTGATTTTCCTGCTTATACATATCAATTTATTGGTTTTTCCTGTGAGGATTGCCAGAATCAAGTAGAAATTTTCAACATGAAATATTTTTGATGGGATCTCAAATCTTTTTGTAGTTGTTTACGTAGACGACTGGAGGATTGTTCTTTACTTTACTGGAAATAATATAAATAGTAAGCCTATTATTATTAAATTTGAAATATAAATTTTATAGTAAAGTTATTCTCAAGATTTAATATATATAATACTTTATAAACACAAACATTTTTGGACTAAACAAATAAAATTGTTTGTACTTTTCCTCATTTCTCTCCTCTTATCCTTAATGTGGGAATAGTAAAATAAATTTATTACTATGTATTATTAATAAATATAAAATCTACAGATGTGAATACAAACAACATCTGGCATTATTATCATAATTTTTTTATAATATTTATTTTACTAGAAATGTTTTTGGGACTTCTGCAAAAGACAAAGTTGTTACCCCCTCACCCTCTCTAACAAAGACACTAACACACAGTTGTAAAGCACGTATCATCAACATTAAACACGCTTTAGATTCATCAACTATCTTCAATGTTCACCAATAATGACCAAAGCTTGTCAGCTGAGGGTAATTGAAAAAAATAATTTACGCTTTTAGGACACACAAGCTGAGGCTGAGCCACCTGTAGCAACACCAAAGACTGTACGTAAACGTAAAACAACTCAAAGTGATCAAACTCATGGAAGCTTCTTCCTTCGTGTCGGGGCGATAGGTAAGAAAAATCGTTTAAGGGCATGTTCTCATTTTTTTGGGCGAAAAAGTCACAATTTTCAAGAATTTTTTGTTCTTTTTTCACAAATTATTCTTATTATATAGCGCGTCGAAGTATAGGCTTTATAAAAGAGGTACCAAACGGTCACTGGGATAACTCCAGTCCAGAACGTTTGATGCAAAAAAAAGAAGGAAATTCTGTCCTTTAGTGATCTTGTGTTAGTGACATACAGCCAAAAATTCAAAAATTGTAAAAATGGCGCGCATTTTAAGAAAAAATCACTTTGTTGGGATAAAAATACCAAAAATCTACTAAGACCACTGAACATGCCCTTAAGTATTTCTAGGCTGATTGAATATAATTTATCTATCTTATGAATATCATATACTTGCAGCATTTGGGCTAGGTGCAATGATATACGTAGGCTTAGAATTCGGCTCCTTCTTCGAAATACCTTTTACATCGCAATGCCATCACATTCTGAGCGGAGTCAATCCACTTCTTCAGATGATCTTCACTTTCATGCAGATGTACTTCATTTTTATGAATGCAAGGGTGAGTTAAACTTTACCATTTAGAGTTAGTTACCATCTCATACCTAAGTGTCCTTTCATTATCCTTGTTGAAATGATTACGTCACCCTCACCCATTGTTGCCTTTAGTGAATTAGTTTTTTTTTATTTATTATAAAATACGGCCTTGTACAGACTTCCCGGATTGTATTGAATCCCCTGCAGGTATGGTCATATGCAAAATTTTTTGAAAAATATTTTTTATTTCGACCACTGCAAAAAATATGTGCTTTGAGAAAAGCAATACTAAATTCATTATTTTTTTCAGCTCAATATCCATCGCTTCAAAGTTCTTGCTCGGTTTGGACTTATGCACGTTGTTGCGACAAATCTTTGCGTTTGGATACGTACTCTGGTAAAGGAATCTCTTCATGAAATTACGATTTACCATCAACGACGGGGACCAGCTCCTGAAGATTCAGTCATTTTAGAGTCCATTAGACGACATACTTTGAGGCATGCTGGTAAGGTAATGAAAACTCACATCGGCCCCAATTCTGAGTTTGAAGTTTTGGAAGGAGGAGACACAATGGATAGTATCAGTCCTCGAGAAAATGTACTATCGAAACTTGTAAGAGCTACTGCAGAGGGTATTACAAATGCTCTTGCTAGTGATGATGATGGGTATGATACTACCACCCTACGAACCACCTCCACTACAACTACTACGACTACTACGACTCCATCGCCAACAACCTATAGGACTTCTACAACCACCGAAGATCCCATAACAACTGCATTTGCTTTTGGAAGCACAACCTTAGTGCGAAAATTAAAGAAGTTCATTTCTTCATCAACTGCATCACCTTTATTGGCGTCTACGACTACTACTACAACCACAACCACTACCGAAACCCCATCAACTATCTTCCATTCATCATCTGAAGAACCGACGAGCGTCTTTACATCTAGAAGTGGCAGTGCCTTCGGTAATTTGTTTTCAGCGTTTTCTTCATCGTCACCAACCCCAGTCAGTACAACAACTCAAGATAGCTTCATTCTAAACAACTTGTTTAGTGGCATGGAAAACTCCTACCGCGCCTTCTCTGGCATTTCCCATTCTGAAACCTATCCTTTAGAGACCTACGAAAACTTAGACAACATCTACCCTGCAGCACTCTCCTCAGCCATAGGAACGCTTAACTCAACTGCCTGTGGTCGGGTCGACATCATGGGAACAATTGTCTACGACTCCGCCCCCTACTTGTACCCCTTCATCATTGAGTACTCCCTCGTAGGGGCGGTCGTCCTCTACGTAATGTGGAAGCACATCGGCCGCAACCCCAAGTACATGAATGAAGAAGACTTGGAACATAGGCTAGAAGTGATGCTGTCCCGCAGGGCAGTGGCCATGGCTCAACAAGCACGCACAGGACGAGTTGATTGTGTTGGATCCTCCAAAGGTCTCTTCTTTGGTCTTCTTCTGCTAGTGGGATCCCTCATCTGCCTAATTCTCTTCTTCGTCCTTGTCCGTCACCCTCAATTCTCCCTTCTAGCCATATACCTGGCTGACGTCAGTCACTGCGCATTAATGGCATTTGCAATTTTAGCCATAATTATTGGCTTTATACGGTAAATATCGATAATTTAATAACTGAAACTATTCGATAAATCGAAAATCATATTTTAGGGTTAAGTGCTTGAAGTTCCGTTGTGAGGAACAGAGCAATCTTAACGATATTCTTCTGCGCATCTCAGCTTTCGGACTGTTTGTCTATTCGGTCTTCAGTGTGATTGCTGGATCACTGAAGGCCTTGGAAAGCGAACCGAATCTTCTAGTCACAATCACAGGAATCGTTGCTGTATTCCAAGTTGTCCTTCAGTTGCTCTTCATTGCTGATGTCTCCCGACGACGTGTTCATCTCCCAGAACATGACCGCAGCAAGCCCGGACGACAAATTGTTACATTCTTACTCATCTGTAACGTTTCCATGTTTGCCATCTACACATTTGAAGCACAGAAAGTTTTTGCAAATCCCGTAAGTATGCTACAATTATCGAGTATGCTTAATAACAATAAATAAAATCGCTTATATCAAAACCTTTATAATAAAATTATTATCAGAAAAGTGTTAGATGCACAAAATGTATATAATGTCAGAGTTTTAGACCAAATATCTTCAGGAATCTTCTATATAAACAAAATCGTAACTCGCTACATATCTGCGCGCGCATGACCCAAAAACTACTGAAGATATCGTGATTCGGTTTTTTTGTTTTTTAATTTCTTTACAATAGTTCAATGATCATTTTATTTAATGACAATACGACCACAGGAAATCGTTCAAATATTAGAATAAAGTAAAAGGAAAAAATTGTCATTTGACCGCTACGCCCAGCCCTAGAGCGTACTTAGTTTTGTTCAATTGTTTGCTTAATTTCAGCAGTTTTGAATTTTGCTTCGTAAACGCTTCTATACTATTTAGAGTTCAACTTAGACAGGCGGTAATCAATTAAAGTAATAAAATTAATAACAAGCGAATGAAGTCGCGGGCATTTGGTAGTACTAAATAAAATGATTGGTTCTTTCTGGAATAGTATTATAGAATAATTATATTATTCACTAATTCTATAATAAATAAAAAAACAACATATTTGGTCTTAATTAGTTAGCACAATTTTTCCTTTAAATATAGTTTACTAAAAGTATAAAATAACATACACAAATAGATGTAGTCTTTATATTTATTTGTCTATGATAATAATAATTTATTAAATAACAACATGACAGAGAGTCTTATTGCTATAGGCTCGTCCATTGATCATGTGAGGCTTGAATAGGGCCGGGGAGGAGGTTCGGATAAAATCACAACTTAACACGCGGAAAACGAGGGGGTGTTAACACATATCGCGTGTATTTTTTCGTACTATAATTTCGGCGCGAAACTGTGGCGAATCTTCGTGATGACGCTAGGGTTGGATTTAGCTAAGGCAAGAATTGTTTTTATTTTATTTTACCTACAATTACTTACATACACGCACTGTACCTTCACTTGATGGTTGATTGATTTTCCCTATTTTAAATTGTAGCAGTGTCGTTTTAATCATTCTCAATATGAATATTTCCGAATGCAAGAAGTAGTAAAAATATGATTCAAATCAAATTCCGCTTTGTTTCAATTGACACCCTTTGATAAAAATTGAATTTAATTCAAATTAAGTAGTTCTCGAAAAAAGTGTAGATAAATGTTTGCAATGATTTAGGCAATTTCGATGTGTTGATGAATCGTTGCATATTATTTAGTGAAACTAGTCCACTTTAAAAATACATCTAAGGCGGGGGTGGGGTAGACTTAACTGTCACCGCGTATCACCATGGGGTAGGTAACTGGGTAAAAAAGTTGCCTCAAAAACCTTACATCATCAATGGACGAGCCCTGTTAAAGAACCAAACAATTTTTTGAAATCGAAATTCACTTTTAAAGTGTTTTAAAATTTAATGGTCGAATTAGTCTCAGACAAATAGATCGATAAATAACCAACGAGTAATAATGTTGCACAAAAATATTCAAATTTACAAGTATACCTACATATACATATGTATATTGCGATCATTGCCATATAAAAGTTTCACGTTCTAAATAGTTAAATTTTCAGTCATCAAAAAAATGGTTTTTAATATTGTTATTTATTACAAAAGCTTGTAATTTCTTTTTTAAGGTATTTCTTGAGGTATTTTTTAGTGTTGCAAGGTTTTAATATTTATACAACTATTTTGTTTGTGGTTGGTTTTTGGATCCTTTAAAGATTGTGTCAAATATTTGTTTATTAACTAGGACTATACCAATTATAAATTATACTTATACTTACACATTAAAATTATTTTGTTATTTTATTTTACAGAATCAATGGTAGATAATTTCAATAGTATTTTGTCCGTACGTTACAAAATAGGAAACTAAAATATTCCAAAACATTATATTTATGGGAAAAAATAAACTAAAAATTTATTTTTATTTATTTTAAATTAATAATAATTTACTAAATAAAATCTTGACCTTGAAACTGAACTAAACTGACTTGAAATTTAATGGAATTCGTTAAACTTTTGTCATAAAATACTAAACATCTTCAATTTAAATGTACATACATATACGTATGTATTTCTGATACTGAGCTATAATTATGAAAACTTTACTTATTTTCAAAAGTGTACCAAAACCGATTTTGTGATCCCATTATTTTCAAAAAAACCTTATATAATTTTAATTTCCTGATGCTCAACTTTACAATACTTTTACAGAATGACCGTCTTACTTAAGTGTCACTATTTTTAATATTATCGGCAAATCCATTCTCGTATTTTTGAACTCTTTCCATTTGTTTATTAAGTCTTAGTTTTAAGAAATTCCTATAATTTCGACTTTCTGAAATATTTGAGTCGTATCTTATAAAATTTATTAATTTGATTTTTTTCCCATTTTAGGTTCAACTTGATTTCTACGGATTCGTTCCCTGGTCAATAATCCAACGCGTGACCCTTCCACTTTGCATATTCCATCGCTTCCACAGTGCAGTCACACTAGCTGAAATCTGGAAGACCACTTACAAGGCCCGCTTGGAATAAGCTCGGAGCGGCAGGGCTTCCACAGCCGCTCCAGCTGGACCCACAATTTGACCAGAAGTAGCAAATGTAGGCTGAGTGAGGGTGGAGTCAAAAACACATACAAAGCAACAATGTAAGAGGCAAGATAACAAATAAAGGGTATTAAGCAGCACTCCCAGCGGGCAGTGCGCAATACAAATGCAAATGAGTAAAGTCATATAGTTCAGTTGATGAAAGTTGATTTATTTTTAAAGGGGTAAATTTTAGAGAGATAATTAATGAGACCGTTAGCACTATCCGTGAGCAGATGAGTCATATATAAATTTTAACGAAGTAAGTAAAATGTTGTCATTTCGAATCAAATAAGAAGAAGCATATATTTCAATCTTGTTCCCATCTATGTATAGGTGTTAGCGTAAAATTCATTATTACTAAAAATTGACAGTGGAGAAGTTTTACTATTACTAGAGGACATACCACATTAGGGCGTCACGTTAAGAAAAGTATTTATCTTGTTCAGGTAAACGTAGGATTTTAATAAACAGCAGCAGCAAAAGCGAACGCAACCGCGCGAAATCGCGATCGTTAGTCGCATTTTTCGTTAGCTCGTTTCTTTTCTTACCATTTAAGTAGCGAGTGTAACTCTCAAGCGCACATTATCCCAAAACTCCGACGACACATTTATTAATTTTGTCATTAGTTTATCATGTGCCATTCTATTCAAATATTTCCACTCGGTTCTTGTAGCGTCCTTAATCTAACGAGAAAAAGTGAAAAACAAACCAAAACTAGGAGGAGTCATCGTAGCGTAACAACTTTTGTCCATTCATAGTAGAGCAAGTCGCTAAGTTAGGCGTGGATGGTTTTTTGTACTTATCTACTTTTTATATACACTTAAAGTTAATGGAGAGTATTAGCATAATGCATAACGTAATGAGAACTGCTAATCTATGTAAAAACAAAGTCAAATTTATATAAAATATAAAATTACCGGGAGTTTCGGTGCAGGATTTCGTTTAACGGACACTATTTGTTGAATATTTGAGAGAATTTGTAAAATTTTATTTTTTTATACTCGTATTCCGTGCCCCCATTCTTCGATAGGGTGCTAATAGAGAATAGGGTGTACGACCCACTTTTTTAAGTCGTGTTTTTAAAACTTAAACAAAAATTGAATTTTAAATTTTGAACGAAACTCGATAGAACTTTTTTGTAAAACTGCTGGGAGAGTAAAACATTGTAACGTCTTTAACGTCCCACCTAAGTTTATGGTGTTTTTACCCGACATACACGATATTAAGCCAAAAAAGGAAAAAAAAAACACATACATGAGATAATTAACAACTATTTAAGATTAAATGAAAAAAAAAAAACGAAACTAAACGATGATTGTATCACTCTTGGGCTAAATCAAATTCTCAATTTGTCACTTTTCATGTGGACCAGTAAGTTAACTCAGTTCAATTTTAATAGATTTTTGAAACGTAGCAAGAATAAAGTTTTAATCGATAATTCATCACTTTGTTTAATTAGCTCTTTTCACTGTCATTACTTTAGGTTGTAAGATGTGGGAGGATTCAGATTTGAAGAATTCACGTCAATGAGAAAGTTATCAATATTACTTTTTACCAAATGTAGATGAGGTATTCCAAAAAAAAAAAAAAACGCAAAAGAAATACCTGGCTAAAGCAAACTTTATATGTGGTACAAGATGCGGCCCAGACAAGAATTGGAAGTGAATTGGAATCCCTAAGAGATTAAAGAAGAAACATGACGTCCAAAAATTATTCGGCAAAGGGCTGTTAAAGGAATAGCCGTTTTTTTTTTTAAAAAGCGAACTATCATCGAAAATCAATTCTCCAGAGATGTTTTTAATATATGAAATATAAGCTTATGATCCGTAAACTGATCCGAGATCTGAATTATTGCCATTAATAAAATGTTAAGCCCAAAACTCTTAAAAGTTAAAATAATTTAGTACATAATTTTGCTATGGCATGCAAGCTGATGAGGTCTTAAAATATTAAAAAAAAAAAAAAGTTAGTAGTGCTACTTTTAAGACGTCTGGCCCCCAGGTTGATTCTTTAGTGTTTATTCAACACATGACCCGAACGTCTCTATGTCTCTTTAAATAAATTCTTAAAATTATATCATAAATACTTCCGAGAAACTGCAAACACATTTTGAGATCTCCTTCCCCTCCACAAAGATATTTTTGACGTGACTACTTGCAAATCAAAAAATCTTTCACATTTTACAAAAACATACCACAGAAAAAGGCAATCGTAAATAAAACAAATAACTCAACATAGCTAACATTTTGCTTCTTAACCTTTTGTAAATATGTACCAACCAAACTATAAAGTTAGCAGCAGTAAAAATCAATTTGTAAGTTTGCAAAAACCTCTTTCATTAGAACTGATATATTCATACTCTATAATTTTTTTCTCTTTATATGCAGAAACATTCTTTACTTTTCGTAAAAAGTAATAAAGAATACAAAAGTAAAAACAAACAAAAAGTAAACACTTTTCGAAATTAGGTTAGTGGTAATTTTTTAATTTAGTAAATAAGGTCAAAAAATATGAGTATGAAAACGAAAAAAGCAAGTAGAAGTAAAGAAGTAGTATGAAAAGCATGCAATGTACATTTATTTGAAGTCAATGTAACCAAGAAAACAACTAAAGATGAAAACTTGTTCTATTAATGATATTCTACTAATTTATTTTTTTATACACGCTATTTTTATTGAATCTATACAACAATTTTAATACACCACTCAATTATCGATCCCATTGATACCAACAATTGAGGAAAAGTAGCGATCGTTTTATAACAATTTATTCTTTGATCAGTGGAACAATATGTTAGTAGCACCCCCATAACTTTGAAAAAAGAAACTATATCGAATACACTTCAAAAGTAGACCAAAATAAGAAGATAAACAAGTAAAAGTAAATTTAAATGATAATGATAATGAAAATGTTGTTATAAAACAAAATTAAGGAATAAATCATTGAAACATTATTGAGAAGTGTTAAGAAAGAAGGAAGAAATGTTTTACAAATTCGAACACAAAACACTGCCGATTATTTATAAATAACAAAAAAGGGAGTAATGAACAATGGAAAAATTTAAAAATAACAAAACCAACTTCTTTAAGAAGGACGAAACAAACAGACTTTTGAGTTTTCAAAGAGCATGTTACTTTCCAACACGTTCACTCAACGTTTTGTATTTAAATGTAAATGTTAAAGAAATATATAAATTATTATTAAAAATTAAGGTGATGATAATAAAATATTATTTTAACTCAGATTACTTTTAATTGTTTTCTAATTATTACTTCGATTTTCGATCCCTTAAACCCAATTATATGATTTTAATAATTTTGCAAAAAAAAAAAAAAAAATACAGAGTTATCAGATTATCTTTTCAGCAATTCAAGGAAATATGACATTTGAAATTTTGGTTAAAATTACTTATTGTTACGTCAAAAATAAGCAATAACATAATATCTTAATAGCCGTCTTTTTATAATTTTAGAAATACTTTAGTGATCTCCTCGAAACAGTTTCATAAAGACGTGTGATTATACCCCGAGTATGGTACTACTGAGGTGCATAATCTCTTAAGGTTTAGGGCTTTAAATAATTAGAATCGGATCAATTGAAAGGTCATACTTGTAGGATATTTGTTTATTAATTAAAATTTCCTACGGATAAAAATATTTTATTATTGGATAAACAAAATTTAAAATTTAATTTATTCTAAGACAAGGTTTCTTGGTGTTCAGCAAATTATTCAATTGTTATCATTTGTGGAATTGTTATTGAATAAATAGAAAGCCATTTGATTTTGTTAAACTAGATAAAATAACCACGATTATAGAAAGGTTTACAAATTCTGCAAGCTTTCAGATTAAGTGAATAAAGAAATTGCGACACCTTTCGACAACGTATGAAATCTGGAATCCAACTTAATTAGTTTCTGCACACTTAACGAACAGCAAATTGATTTCCTTGACACATTCAGCGGTGGCTCAAACCAAATAAATTGATCGCGTTTTTAAACTTGAAAACTTTTTCTATTTTGGTTTCATTGCTAAGCCATCTAATCCAATCGCAGAATTTCATAATTTCATAAGGTTTTAATTTGATATTCATAAGCATAATATTGTGATTACAGGACTATTATTATTATTATTATATTCCCCGAATTAGTATTATAATTAGGAGGAGCTCGCTTAATTAATTCAAACCAATCAAAAACCTAATTAGAATTGGTTTGCCACTTAACATACTATATTTGTAAAATAAGATTTTTAGAAGGGTACAAAAACATAGACTAACGTAGATTCTAGATCATAAAAATAAAAGAATTGTTAAACAAATCATACTGAACATTTTCTTTCAAGATCGTATTACAAAAGTTCAATAAGTAGTAGAAATTCGAACAGAGAAAATCTGAATTATATTGAAAGAATTTATGCCCGAAAAATATTACATTAAACAAAAATAAAGATTGGAGAAGAAAAATTTGTAAAATCATTTAGAAGCATAAACGACCTACACGATCTAGCAGTAGGTACCTGAATTAGTCAATTAATTTGACTTAAACCAAAGACAAGTTTGATACTCGTTATTAATTCAAACACGTAAGTAAAGCAAAACGTGTTTATAAAATGGGTAAAACTTATTTAAATTCGTGAAAAAGATAAAAATAATAAAAATGTGATTTTGATATCGTCGCAATTGATTACTCCTTATAGTATTTCCGATTAATAAAAATCTCCCAGTCGTGACCGCTTTAAGTTACCAATAAACGTGTTTGCATGCGGCTGCAATTTGCCTGATTAAGTGCTGCATAAATTCTCGTGCTCTGATGGAGAAATTATATGCAATCAATCATATGTTGAATTTGACAACATTCTTGCATATTAGTAGGTAATAGTCTTTACTTTTTTTGATATATTTTCTGGTTTCAGCATTGCACTGTGGATTCCTTAATATTGTCTAATATTATTATAATTTTGAATTTGTGCAATAGAACCGATGTTGCACACTTGTTTTGTCAATGAATTGATATCCAAGCGAGTCGTTTATGCAGTTTTCAATAGAGGAATACAGGATGAATCTAATCTTCTTTAATTAAATTGTTGTAGCTAAAATGCAATCAGAACTGAACCAGAATAAATTAAAATTATTAATTAGGAAAAAAATGCAGCTTGTTGAAATACAAATCGATTTTTAAATTTTTTTTTGTTAATGTTTTTTTTTGTCTTTAGAAGGGTGAAAAAATTGAAAAATTAAGCCGGTTTAAATAATTCTGGTTTAGGCTATAGAGGGAAGTTTAACAAATATTCAGAAGGGATCATGGAAAAATAAAATTTAAAAAAAAAAATGAATTTTTCTTTCTAAATTATGGGATGACTGAATGAATATTTTTAATAAAATTTTACTGATATAAAAACTAAGTAATTGTAAATTAATTTGGTTTAATTCAGCCTTTAACGCCCACCGCTCTTGTCTTGTTTTAAAATGCTATATGTCAATAACGTCAGAACTTTAGCTGAATTGGGAAAACTTCAGGTAATTACGCCATAAGTTTTTTAAACAAAGGTAACAACCATATTTAGGTCGTAAAAATCGTAAATCATTTTACAAATGCCAACAAATCAAACAAATTACTTTTCTCTTCCCCTTTAAAATGTTTCTGTAAAAAGTGTACATATTTCTTTTGTGTTTTTATGACAAATTAGATACAAAATTAATCAATTTTATTGCGATGAAAAACGTCCCATGAAAATCTATAGGCTGGTTTCGAGATTTAATACATTTTGCATGGCAAATGCATCGGATTAAGTTCTAACTTTTTCCTTAGGTGAATATTTCGCGAAATAAAATAAGCTCCTAAAGTTTGTTTCTTCCCCACTAACTTTACAACCATGTGATTAAAAATTTTGAAAAAGAAATCAAGATAGTAGCACTTTTAGATATTTTTGACGAATATTATTTTGAACAAGATATACGTTTACAAGTATTTTAGATATCCACAATCGTCTACTAAGTAGATATTCAAAAAATAACTTTTATTATTTGTTAATAATACCTAGGTACGTACTCTCTAAAAATTGAGAAGATATTCAATCCAAACTTAAGATTAATTTTTTTTTGGTGTGATGTTCAATCAATGCAGAATTATAAAATTTATTAAAACCTGAATAAAAAAAGTAATAAGTATAATGAAAGTTTGATCACATTAAACTGTTTTAGAGACAATTTTGCCTTTAGCGAGCCGTCTTTAGAGATATCGTCATTGTCCCCTTAAAAATATCTATGATGTAAATATATTACATTCAAAGGAGTATTTATGCCCAAAAATTTACATCTTCTATGTGTAAAGGAGAAAAATGTACATCTATTGTGAAAACTTCACATCTTTTATGTTAAATTTTCCGCCGCTATGTGTGTAATATTTTTATACAACAAAAATGGATATTTACACAGAAATTTGTGTAATTTCTTTTAATGCAATTGAAAGATTGAACTCTACTTTGATACTGCTCACCCTGCTTCATAGCAGCATCAGCAGGTTTATAGTTTAGAATTGTTCGTTATGCTCAATACACAAGGCGGCCGAAAGTTACTAACATTAGAGGCTGTTTTCTATAATAATATGTAATTAAACGATCAATTAATTGATGTCATAGATCAATTATATTATAATTGTGATGGAAGTTGAGCAACTGTTATAGGAAAATTGTATAACTTATTTACACAATATGCACGCGACCATAAAATTCAAGTAATTGCCTGTTTCTTCTTCGAATCGTCCATTATATCCCTTTAAGTGAAGTGAATTTAAATGTGATTGCTAATGTCAGCAATTAATAGTGTACAAATTTGCGATCCCATATATTACTGGCTAATCTGCCCGTTAGCACCTCTAATCCGAGCGATCTGCAAGCCCCATGTAATCATGCATGCGAGTAATTAATCGAACAATTGCTGAGAGCTAAGAACTGCCGATGATATCACCGTACAGGTGCCAACTACCACGCCGGGGATCTGCGCTTGAAATCAATACATAATTCAAATCCCTAATTAATAACGCCCATCCTCAAACACGCGCCGAGCTCTTCAATTTTGTCTGCACCGGCCGCTTACCCCGGAGGCGCCTTATTCAAATTAGAACCATCCCCGCGTCCCGTGATCGGCAATAGTTCGATCAGCCCTAGTTAAGGGTTAGGCCGATGATCCTCGCCTGGAATGGAACAAGAATTTCGAACGTTACTGTTTCCGATTGACCCTCGGGGGTCAAAGTCTTGTTTCGGTGGGATTCGGTCGTACGCTGCTAGGGACACTGGGGCTAATAGGCGGTAATTACTCCGGCGGTTCGGGATGATTTACACGGGCTGCTCCAAATCACGGAGCTACTTAGGTGCAGTAAAGGGCACCGCGAACCCTCGGGATCCGCGGCTGGTGGGTGCATTTACGTGACTGTCCTATCACATTTCATATCGCACCAACAGCACTGCTCTGTTGGCTTGTAGGGCGGTTCGAACGCGTTTTTCGCCCTGTAATTTAGACGATCTGACTGATGCTTTTTGGAGTTTCTCCGCCGAAAAAATCCCTATGAGTGTCTAATGGAGCTAGCCTGGGGTCAGGTGTTTACTGAAATTAATTATGTCAGAAGAGACTCTCAAAATAGCCAATTGAAGATGATAAATTGCTTGGAAAACATATAAATAATAAACAACGCTTTTCAAAGGGTTGTCAAACAAAGGAAAATAAAGAGCATACAAATAAGTCTTGCTTTTATTTTTCTGTACTTTTCGAACTTTTTATTTACAGGCGCTGTTTACTGTACCTACTTAATATTTACCTATGTCTTCAGAAGTACTCTTCTCTCAATTGAAAGAAATTCAAATATTTATCTTTTAAATGTTTCTTTTTTTTTTTTTATAATTATTTATGTCTAAAATTTGTTTGGCCTACATTCCCAATTGGTGGTTTTGGGCGATTTTGGTCTACCACTTTCATACTTCAACTTCAGATATTCGTAACTTTTCGAATTTCAGACGAATAGTGAACTCTATCAGATTCAAACTTTAAACGCATTCTGTTCCATGCAAATTTATAATTATTTGTCATTAAAAATGAAAAAAATGTTTGCCAAATAAATAATTTCAACGTGTACTGCTACTTCAATTCACCACTATACATATGATGAATTTGAAAAAAAAATCTAGTTATGTAAATGTAATGTTCTACTGCTCAATTCTCATGCGGAATAGAGTTCGTAGTTCGGTCGAGTTCTTCACGTATAATACTGCAAAATTTCAATAAAATCAAACAAACAGACTAAAATTTCGGTTATTATTGTCTGAGTATCGATCCTATTGCAAGTAGCAATTTTACTGTTCTCAAATATATTTCAAGCGTAATTTCGGTAGTATCGAAAAAGATGACTAGATGACTACACAGAAAAAAATATTTTAATTTTTACATACTTATACTCGTACAATATTATAGTGGGTATAATAGAAATAGACATAGCTGATTAGAAGTTTCATAAATGTATGTACATATATTGAAACTTGCAAAAAGATTCGTAAAGTTAAAGAAGTTCTGAATCTTAATAAATATATGATAATATAATAAGTAAAATTCAAATTAACTATAAAAAATTACACACAATGTGTACAACTTTACAATTTGTTCTTTACAAGTTCTTTCGTAAAAACTAAAAGTTTGTTCGTTGTTTTAATATTTGTATATTCAGTAAAGTAAAACTTCAGAAAAGTAATCATATATCAGCCTCATTCTTGAATTCGTCGGACAGTTTAAAAGATAAGGTTGTAAATTTCGTGTAAATTTGGTGCGCTTTTCAATTTTTTCCTATCGATATGAATAATTCCACAAACATTGATTGAATTCGTTTAGAAAGTTTGAAACTGTTGATTTTATGAATTTATTTGTAATTTATTTACAGTATATTTATTATTAAAATTACAATCTGTTTGTAATTTTTTTAATTGGTTTAAAATAACTAGAACGGATTTTCCGTTTTGTTCTCTAAATGTCAAAAATATTTAATTTACCAGATTCAACGAATTATTTGTTTGTTTAAAGCTTCGCCTCTTTCACGGTATTCGAAGGTCGAAATCATAGCAACTGCATACACCAGGTCGAAATCAGATTTATTACTGTACGGTTGCGCATTGAAACAGACCCGTAAAGTAGCCAGTACAAAATCAGAACTTATTGAGAAGCAAATCAGAACTTATTTTTCTTTATTCTTAAAATACTGAAGATAGTAAAGCTGTATTTTACTTCACTACATACATCTCTAATTGATAGAACTTCAACTTCGACACCAGCTGTATGGATTTATTGTTTTATAATTGTCTTTAAAGCGCCAATACACTGCCTGATTTCCTTAAGGTGATTTTTTGTGACGAGAAGAAGTTTAATCTTGATGATCCATCCTGCCGAATGAACAGTGCTGAATATGAGACAGTTCTGGAAGAAAAGTTAATTCCATATATGGGCCGATTCTTGGACGAAAATCTCATTTCAACAAGATAACGCGCCCGGATTCATATCAGTAATAGTGTCTAAAAGTCTAACGAGAGGTGCGGTTATAATTTTGAGACAGAGTGTATTAAGCGTAGAATCTGGATAAAAACAATGTCAACCCAAAGCAATAATGCAATTTTCAAATTTAATAACAATCTTTCGCTTATTATACTATTTATTTATGAACAAATGCATTTGTTAGTTGTTTTTAATAATTGCATTATATGAATGTTGATGAAAAAATTGCATTTGTACTGCAACTGCTATATGCAATATTTTCTAAGAATGAGAGTCTGGCGAGTCCCACCAGTTTTAGCTAACCGGTACCATAGACTAATAAATAACATAAAGACTGTGCATCCCATAGAAGAAACTGTGAACGCTTTTGCCTCAGCCGGGTATTCGCGATGCCTCGAAATTTCCCAGCTCAGGCAAAAGAGAATCGGGGAATTCTGTGGGGTTCTCTCTGAGCGAACTGCTGCTGCTCGTTCGTAGCTGATTGCGGAGGGGAGGGTAGGGATATTAGGTGCTGTGCGGTGTGGGTGCTACAGCAGGCAGCGAGAGCATGTGAAATCATAATCTCATTTCATTTCAACAAGATGCCCTTGAAAATTTATTCTCCCTCTATAGATATCAATGTGGCCGCAATGATAATCCTTCAGTTTATGAGTTTAGCCATATAACTGCACGCATAATATCTACAAAAATTTTGTCAATTCAGACCCGAAATTCAAACTGCCAAGTTGACCAAGAAGACGACAATTTTAATATTTTAAATTTAAAAGATTTAGAAAGTGCTCCTGATGAGAATAAAAGCTATGATACAATTTTAGAAAATATAGAAGGGAAAGAAGAAGAGCTTCAAAAATTTCACGAAGAAAATGAAATTGATTTAACGTTTGATTGTCAGTTTGATGCAATTCTGTATACAGATAATTTTATGGCTTTGGAAGAAAATTCATTAAAGTATTATGTAGGATATGTAATTTTCAAATGTTTGAAAAAATTTCAGTGCACAAGATGTAATGAAACTTTACTGAAAAAGGAAGAAGAAATACATTTTAGTGACAATTCAGAAATTTTTCTGTCAAAAAAAAATTACTCCCTTAAATCCACCTTTGGATCTCTTATTTGTCCATCAGACTTATATTTTGAAATTTCGAAAATACATATTCAAATTTTCAATTTTATTTTTAACGAGAATCCTCATATTAAAGGCATAAAATCAAAAATAATTGAAATATGTATTGAAAAAACTGAAAAAGAAGACAAATTTAAAGGTTGGTTTACGGAAAATAATCTCTGTTATTCTCATCACCTTAAATTATTAGATTTTTTTATATTAGTTCTGTTGAGAAAACACTGTATGGAAAACAAAAAATTTTCCAAATTTAAAACAGAAGCAATCAAAAATTAATAAACTGACTTGATGTCCAAAAAAAATTAAAAAAAAAAAAAGATCTAAGGATTACGAACACATAAATTATCATATCCCATCCCATAAGGATAGCTTTTATATGTATATGCATCGAATATGAAAACCTACAAGTATAAGCCTACGGCACACTTTTATACGTCGCTATGTCCGCTATGATTTCACATGCGCTCGCTGCCTGCTGTAGCACCCACACCGCACAGCACCAAATATCCCTACCCTCCCCTTCGCAATCAGCTACGAACGAGCAGCAGCAGTTCGCTCAGAGAGAACCCCACAGAATTCCCCGATTCTCTTTTGCCTGAGCTGGGAAATTTCGAGGCATCGCGAATACCCGGCTGAGGCAAAAGCGTTCACAGTTTCTTCTATGGGATGCACAGTCTTTATGTTATTTATTAGTCTATGCCGGTACGTAATAAATGTTTACAACTTCTTGCTTACCTAAATAGCAATTATCGAACATTTCACAGCACGAAGTTCCTCAGTAAAATGCAGTACTTGCTATAAGAAACTATGAAACCTCTTGCAGATTCAATAATCGCACATCTCGATTTTCTCTAGCCTTTCTCGAAAACGAGAGTAAAACAGCAACTGGCCAATTTAAGTGTTTACAACTTTTCCCTGTGAGAAGAATTTTATAGTCGTTACACACATTAATGGCGTCTATGGTCCACTGAACCGGACGCTAATCCAATTTCCCAGTGTAGCAAGTGCGAATACTTCGTAACTTCCTATAATTTTCGCATTTATTGGCACGAGGCACATTGACTTTTTTGCTTTATGCATAACGCAAAAACGCATTAATTACCTCTTAAGCAAGGTGCTAGATGAAATATGTAGAGTCTGATTCCAGGGTACTAGGCCAGTGTGTATTTAATTGAGGAATAATTAAAGGCATATGGGATACAAACAATAGGTAATTAAAGACATAATTTTCGTACAATTATTTAATTTCCCTAAGCAGTGATTTTTACAAGCAACTTAACATGAGACTGATAAATTACTTAGAAAACATTACAGAATAAAGGAAGGGAAGGAAAAAACAAGGTGTAGAATATCGTCGAGGACTAAATTTCTGAATTTCTATTGCCACGGTCGACGAGGCCAGCTGGTGGATTCATAGTTCCGATTAGAGCTAATTCCACCTGAGCGTGGTGAGTAATCGTATCCTGGAGCACCGCTGGATTCGTAGCTAATTCCGTTGTGCTGGTTGAAAATGAATGCTTTCGGGACGACGGGAACACGTTGGGTGGTGAAAAGGACCGAAGAGGGTAGTCTTGGTGGTGGGAGAGAAACTACAGTTGTCTTAGGGTTAATCACTGGTTGTACAGCCTTAATAGGCTCGTAATCCAAACCATATCCAACTTTTTGATGAATATCGCAAACAGTGTTGTCAATCAATAGATTAAGCGGTGCCGAGTAGATTCTAAAGTTAATGTCGGTGTAGTCCAGTTCTGAAAGTAAAAATACGGGCATTCTGTCCGACATTACCCAGACCTCTCGATTTTCATCAATTTTAACATCAACAGGGAATACAAGGCCAACATCATCTCTATCAACAATTCCATGAAATTCGGGCATATACGGGGTAGAGGAGTGCCAGCAGCCAACAGCATTTTGGTCAATTAAATTATAAAGCATAATTCCATCATCGCTCATTACATGTGCTGTTGTGTGACTGTCAGGACCTCTTTCATCCAAATGAATAAAATCATGGAAACTTTCGTCAACTTTGCTTTCATCTCGCAATATTTTTGTAGAAACAGCAAACCCACGATGACTTGCAAGAGGACTGAAGAAAAATGTCCTGTAGCCATCTGCTTGAAGAGGTGACAGTGACATTCCGAAAATTCCCTCCTCACCCCATTGGAAATTAATTCCGGCGACATTAAAATCGCCCCTGAGGGGGTCTGGAAGGAAGAAGCTATGAGTGAACCTCCAGGACTTGTTCTGTTCCCATGAGTAGGCGATGAGTCCGTAGCCCAACTCATCCGACATGTAGGCGAATGCGTCGTCGCAGTTCTTGCCAATGTCTATGGCGATGTTGGCTATAAAAGTGTTGGCGTTTGTGTCGTCGGGACGCAGGACATATCTCCGGATCCTTGTGTCTGTCGTCAGGTCGAAGACATTGATGGCGTACGGACAGGGGTTTGTCGTGGTATTCCCGATACCAAGGGTTCCCGTGTCCAGAACCCAGAGCCGTCCACATTGATCTGCCTTGATACGGTACGCGGTTGTGATGCTGTTGGCGCAATCGCCAGCTGTGTTACTGCGCCAGTCGGGGTACGGGAGTAACTCTGGTGACCCCGATTGGTAGTGATCCAAGTTGATGTATGTTATCGTTGCGGGTATTCCTGTGAAGTACAAAACAATTAAACAAAATCTCAACCCCAGTTTACCTAGCTTATATTATGTAATAGGGATTGTCTATGTAGAAGAGAGTGGGCAAAAATGGGGATTCTAAGAAAATATATCTCTATATAACACATGCCGACAAAATTGAACCGACCTTTTAAAGCGAAAGCGTGTTCTAATATAAACATAGAGAAAAAAAAAACAGATTTTTTCCAATTTTAGGTTAGAATGCATCGAAAACCTGGCGTGATGGAACAATTCCAAAGTTGGGATAGGATGCAGCGTATCAAAAACCATATGAAAAGTATGTCCGGTTTCTGGTTTAAAATGTTATCGGACTGTGTAATTTATTTTCATTTAGGGCATTTAGAGGAAACCCGAGACAAAATGGGGACGCGGAGGAAAAAACTTAATTTTATTTTTAAATGTGATAATTTTTATCCACTTAAAATTAAAATTTTACGTCTTCTCACGTTGTAAATCATTACTTTAGAGTCAAAGGTAACAAATATGTAAACAAACATTTGTAGGGCTCTTGCACTTTCTGAAATTTCGGAAACTGGTTTCCCATTGCAATTTTTATCATATATTGAAAAACTTTGTTTGAAAATTATGTCAAATTCAGTTACTACTTTTTTTTAAATAAACGAATTAAAGGTAAATATTTTATTTGAGTTATTGACGGCGATAGCACACATGTGTCGTATGATATGATAAACTGAAGAAAACGAAAGTTTTCTTTGAATTTATTTATTTTTAAGAATCTTGCAGTTTATTGTTAACATGAAAATAGTACTTTTCTTTTCAGATCTATGAAACCGGTATTGCCTATGTATTTTTAAAATGTCACATACAAATTTGCATAGAGCTAAATCGAAGGTATAATCGATTTTCTGCCCAGTGTTCGATGTTGAGATATCCTGACATCAATCGAAAATTTCTTCCTACTAACAGAAAAGTTCCATTGTTTTTTATTAACGGAAAAGTTCCATAGTTTTCAACGGCTTGATAATGAGTCATTGATTTCGATTTTAACTTGCATCTTCTTAAAGTTACAAATATTACAATTTTTATTCGTCGTAGAGATTGTGGAAATTTATGGTATATTAAACTAAGAATTTTTTTAAAACCCATGGAGTAACGAAAGAACTCAAAACGATATACACAATAAAGAACGCCCCCTTAGCTGCGTATGATTAAATTGATATTAAAATGAAAGACTCACTTTTAGTTTTTTGTGATTCACGTATTTCTATACCTACTGAATTTCATTCGCTATTATGTAGGTAAATGTACCTACGAAATAAATTTGGCTATGAAAAAATTAATGGTAAAAGTTATCGGAAATTTTATTTTAGCAACGTTAAAGCCACTTGCGACGTTCTATTACTTAAAAACAAAAACTATTTTTAAAATTTTAAATTTTAATAGTATTTTTCTCGGAAACATAATATACATAACAAGGCATCGTATTAAGCACTCGAAAAAAATATGTTAAATAATTTTTAAAACTAAAAAGGGTCTTATAGTCTATACTCTTGTAATTAATTCCACAAAGATTACGTTTTTCGGGTTTGTTCGTATAATGTTTTTTATTATTATTAAAAAAACGTGTTATATGGGCAACAAGACGCAGTATCAAGTTAATTTCCTCTAAATAATGAGAGAATTTATCATTATAAAATTTTAACAAATGTTAGGTACTTGCAATTCAAGTAGATTTAATACTTTATTAATTATTGAGAAATTTTATAAACATTAATATGAACAATAATGCTGAAAACTAATGAAAACATTATATGTTATCACAACCCTTATTTTGTTTTTAAATTTCATGAAAATATAGGAAAAAAACCTTAAAAGATATCACACTAAAGTTTCAATTTTGAAAAGTATGAAAACCAGGCGGTCATATGAAAACCAGATAAATTAAGACTTCAATTGATATGTTTACCGAAAGAGGAGTTGTATCTGTTACTTTCCTGAAACTAGCGTAAGTCTTTATAAGGGAACAACTTCAAGTGCAAGTTATCATTTTATTTATTTTCTAGCCTATCAAAGGCTGAGATATCAATCATTCTCGACAAATGATAGTTGACAACACATATTGACTCGTGTACAATTTCTATAATTAAGGGCAATAAAATTGACTGGCTCATTGAATAATTTCAGTCAAATAAGGTAGTTACAGGCATGTCTATAAATTTTAGGTGGAAATCTTTGCAGCTAATGTGCATGAAAGCAGACAGCCGTTAACAAGACAAGGTTGGCATGATTATGTGATGTATGTAAAAAGTTCAAAATAAAGCAATAAATATAGCTGTTTCCTTTTGAATGAGTTGTCATAGGAACGTTGTCATGCCATTCATGATATTTTGGTCTTAACTAAGGAAACGTAATGAATTAAAAAGAATTAGTTTAATTTTTTTATGCTCGTACACAGGGGAGTATACCTCTTGCAGACTTGTTAATTTGTAATCAGCTAATTTTACTTTTGTATACTATGCGCAAATAAATAAATTAAGGGGAGTTTATATAACAACTATCGTATGGTATGCCTCGAACTGGTATACTGATACCAAAAAATGATATGAGCTTTTTTTTGTTCGGCTTCGAATTCTTTACAAAATCTTTCAGGAAAATGCAAAGAGGAGGTTTTCTTTTGCTGACTATATATGTATGTACCTAAAATATTAAATAATAAGCTCGAAGATCACTTTATTCTGTACAGTTTTTCCTACAATTACTACTTTTTCGTGCTCTCACGTCCAAACGATTAGTTATATTATATCTTGAGCTTATGAAGGATTTTGTAGAAAATGCAGACGCTGAACAAAAAAGATTCGTATAATATTTTCGCATTAAACTTCCTAAAAGCTAAATTTCCATTTATGTGTTGATAATATAGTTTTAGGGAATTTTCGAGCAAACAAAATTGTTAAATTTGCCATCGCCATTTATTGATTTGTTCAAAAATGGCAGAAAAAAATAAAAGGCCTTCATGAAGAGATGTCAGTAAATATAATTTTTAAAATGCTTGATATTGAAATTTGATTTCTGATATTTTTTTAGGATGTGTGGAAAAGACGTCGACGTTCATATAAACTCTCATTGAGCTGGACCATCCATATCTTTATAAGAAAGATTGTCGATATGCGGGAAACTTGAGAGTAAGTTTTTAATTTAAATAATGGAAAATAAATCTAGAAATATATAATTACTGACGCTAGAACGATGAGACGAGTACCCAAAATTTCCGAAGATTGGCGGAAATTGAGAAAAAAGTGATCCAACTTAATGGAAAGAGATAAGATATATTTTTATGCACATTATGGATTATGATTTCTAGTGCTTTAGTGTTTTATTAAATTAAGAAACCACCAACTGCCGCAGGGCAATTCTCTGTGTGGCCGTATTTGATGAAATGTAATTGTATTGTTGATACGTTATTTGTCAAAATTTAGAATTAGCACAGAAAATCAACTTTTTTACTTTCCAGTACACTGCTGGAAGTTTCCTGCATAAGTTAGGCATTTAGCTGGCTTTAGCCGCATTTCACAACCAGCCTAAGTAGGAGAAAGGTGGCATTAAAGGGACATGTCCAGGGCTGTAGCTAGAGTCGAATTTGAGGTAGGGCAGCATTGGTTACAGGTAGGGCGGAAGTAAAAAATTTATCATAATTGATCTGTCCTCGAAGCACGGGCTCCTAAATCAATCACCATGTATATCACTGACCTCTAGGTCAGTGATGTACATTCAACAGCTATTCGTAAACAAATAATTTATGTGAGAGAGTATGACATGTATCTATGCATCTAGTTTGTCTATGAACAAACAATTTAATTATAATAATTTATCTTAGTTTTTGGTATTTTTAAGGTAGGGCATTGTAATTTCAAGGTAGGGCATTGCCCCACAATGCCCCCCCCCTAGCTAGGGCCGAGGACACGTCTTGAAAGAGACAATTCAAATTACGGGCTAATTACAAATCCCTTCAAAACAAAAATATTTTTATTTTTGAGAGAACACCAATGTACACCCATTCGCCCCTTATTTCAAGTTCCTGTAATTTCTAAGATGGCGTTATATAATTGAATTTATACGTGGTCCAAAGTAAAGTTTTCGTAAATTTTTCCAAATGTTTTTTGAAATGTTGCAAATGGTTCATTGAATTGTTTGTCATTGTATATGTATAATCAGTCATTTATCCAATTACAGGTAAACAAAAACAAAAGAATATCTGTTAGATAAAATTGTAGCTTTAGATGTTATTTTTGTAGGTTTTGTGTGATATTTATGAAAGGGACGTATAGATGTAAAAGAAATGCAAAAAAACAACATTTTAGTTTTTTGGTAACATTCTTTAAGCATTGATTTTGAATTGTATTATCTTCAGGCAAAAAGTTTGAGACGGTTGATTTCCTATTAAATTATCTGTAAGTGTTAATTTACAAATGAATTTCTTTAAGAAAAAAAGCAAGACTATTAATTTTCAACTATAGTTTTAAAGAAGTGTTTTTAAAGCACAGGTACGGACTTCGGACTTATCTATACGTACATGTTCTTATTACTATTTAGTAAAATACAAGGTGATTTTCCTTATTATTATGCACTGTCCTTTTCATAAATGATCGTGTCCATTTCAATACATTCTATTGATGAAAGAGACAAAACACACTTTATTTAAACTAAGAAAATATATAACTGATAAATAATTAATTAATTAATTAATCGATTAATTCTGTTCGCTTTCTGTTTGATTCGTTACCTTATTTATTTACTACAACCTTCAAAACAAAAATGTACCACCGCTCCTCTACCTAAATTATCAATTATTTTCTAATACTAAATATTGAATTAGTAGAAAACGTCGCCAGAAAACATAAAAGTGCCTATCTCTCTAAATGCATTTATATTGATGAAAAAAGAGGTTATAAAGTTAAATTTTATGTAAATTAAAGTCATAAACATTTATTCGCAATATAACGAAACTATCGATCTCGGGTTATAAATCTTTTAATTGCACCAATCGTATGACATAATCTAAAAGAACCGCTTTATGGAAATCACGTGCAATTTTCTAACCGGCGCAGGACTGGTCTTTAAGTATGAATAGAGCAACCCAAGCATGCAATTAAAAGACGACACTCACTCCTATTTGTCTTATTTTTATTTGATGCTGTTTTAATTCTCGGCGACATGGATGTGCTTCGAATGCATCGCGTTGCTCTCTATTAGGAGTGATCAACAAGTGAGTTGCGTAAAAACAGCAGTTTCTCGGCTGCTGGAACATGCAATTATTTGACTGCATTCATTAAACAAGGTTGATAGAGTTTGGCGATGTAATGCTGTTAAAATGCAAAACATAATAAGATAGAGACATCAGATAGTGAAGGCGTTTCTGGGCTTAGACTAAAGACATAATAAATGACGGTTATATTTAGCGTATCCAAAGTAAGAGGAGAAAGTATCGTAACACACGGTTTTTGTACAAAAACATGGCTATTTCTGGAAAATCTTTTCCGATCTGATCATAATTGAAGGAAAATTCTCTTCTACTGCGGCACTACCGCTAATTATCATTTCGCCGCGATTTCCGCACGTCAGCACCATGTCCATTTTACTTTCATAGAAAAACAGGTATTGAGTCTTCACTTAGGATCGCAATTTATCTTGTTAAAGCTGGAAACCGACAGAGTAAAAGTGTTGATATTTATTTTTATCGAATTACTGTCAGATCAGCAAACATCAGCGGTATTTTAACAAGACGTAACTACATGGATAATTACCTGATGAGGTCTTCATACGCTCATAGTTAATTAACTTACCGAAACAAGATTTTTAGTTATAAATTATTCATACAACAAAACTTTCGTAGAGTTAGGCGTGGCTATTTGAGCTTATTCAGTTAGTAAATAATATATATAACTCCTAAAAGGAGGTATATAGTATAAGAATACACATACCACATACCTACACATACCAGAGCTATTATACTAATATTATTTCATTGAATAAATCGACAAGATGACGGAGATGATTGGAGTGACAAAATCAATTTCCGCAGCTTTTCCAAAAGTCCTTTAAAATGTTTAACTGCAGGATTAAAATTTCATCTTTTGAACGAATTATAAGCAAAATTAAAAAAGTGGACAAGTGCGAGTCTGACTCCGCGCCGAGGTTTCCCTCCTTTTTCCTCTATCAATTTTATGTTTGTAAGTGTCCTGAACATTTCATAAAGTTCCTTTTTCGGGCCGCAAAAGTAAGCTTGTTTGTAAAAGTTTATTGCAGATTTCTGTAAAACTGTGTTGGTTGTAGAGATCGTTTTATTTTTAGTGTAATATTTCCACTTATCTCTATAAGCACAAATAACTTTAGATTTTTCACTTTGTAAAACCTCGTAGATAAGGGGTGATTTTTCGCATATGGCTTAAATTCAAGAAAAATAACATCTAAATGTGTAAATAACGCCCTTATATGTAAATAACGCCCTATTTTGGACGCCATTTCCAATAAAAAATAAAAATATTTGCATAATTCATATAACCAGAGCTATTATATCAATATTATTTCATTAAATGAATCGACAAGATGACGGAATTAAAATGACAAAATCAATTTACGCAGATTTCTCAAAGTATTTTAACATTTTTTACGACAAGACTAAAATTTCACCTTTAGAACAAATTATAAAAAAATCAAAAAGGTTCTTATTAAGCTTCCTTGTCCTAAAATACGTGAATAAGAAGAAATTAAAAAACTAATATATGTACATTTATAGCGATCTTTTCAATCAAAATCTACAGAATATTAAATTAAAATATTCTCTAGCGCCGCAATGGTTCACATTCCTTTTTTGTATGCGTATAGTTATCAAAGTTAATAAATTAAAGCGTTTATAGTTGACATCTGTACAAATTAAGGCAACCAACTATGAGTCAAGTGATCTCTTGGGATTAGAAATTATTAACATTTTCCAACTACAGAAAGTCGATAAGGCCGCAACGCGATTCAACTGACCGATACCATGTTTAGTAACCGCCTAACTACGCTTAGCATTCGACGGTGAATAACAGCTAGTGACTGCAGTCTTACAGACTGCACTACTTAAGTCAGCATTCTGCAAATGCACACAAACTTGCTTCACCAAAATGCTCTGCATCTTCTGCATCTCTGGCGATGTGATAATTAAATAACATTTCCTACCTATACATTAATATTGATGCAAGTAATCAATCAAAGAAAACTTTGCAATTAATATCTGTATAATTTGTGTAAAGGTAAAAACAGAATAGCTGCAAAAGGTAAAATTACGTAATATACCTATCTATGCCAGATTACTTAATTTGCATTCGTTGCACATTTTCCTGCACTTTCGCTACAAAATTTTGTTAGTTTTTCAATTTATATGCAGAAAAGCGAGTTTTGCTCTATGTCTATATGGAATCAACTGTCCTTCGACCAATAAATCACACCTAAACCAAAGTAGTAATTTGCTGTAAAATCTTAAGAGTAGTTACGTTACGCAATAAAATAAGAGTCTTGGTCATGCATAAATTCACCTACACAAATGGTTTCACTATTTTCTGCAAATTTTTTGAGCGCATGCCTACAATTGAGTCCAAGAGACCAATGTCACGATCCCACGAAAGTGCATGTCTGCTCTGATAGAACTAGCATGATTTTCCGACGTGATACTTTTAGTCATCATTCAGTCTGCCCTCGCGGGACGTATCCGCGGCTGTTCTGCCCTGGCATTGATAATGCCGCCTGGAACAAGAAATGAACCCGGGAAAAACATTGCGGTTGTCGGACTCAGCCGTCTGATTAACATAAAATTGCTGCTGTACAAGAAATCGATTAATCCACCAACCATTGGGAGATCTGGAGACAATCAGCTGCTGCCAGCAACTACCAGCAGCCTAATCGTACTTAATGTTCGCATGCCAACAAGCGTCTATTAGTCAATTTAAGGTTACCACTTATTACATGTTTTTAATCGGAGTTGTTTTATTTATTTCTAATTTGATTCATTTTTAGCGCCTTTTTTGTTCCGGATATAAAATGGCATATTTAGAGACTATATTTCACTTATAGTTTATAGAATTAATATTTTTTCTAGCAATGGGCTTGGTGTCTGGCTTTATTATAATACTTTTCTTATTTTCTTGTTCATTGAAATACTGAAAACAAACTCATTTATTTCATGATTGTTAATTTACATAAGGTTAGAAATTAAATAAATGTTTTAGCATGATCAAATGGGGATACTAAATACGAGTATTTGATAGCAAAAAAATTCGCAATTCATACTTTGCGTAGCGGAAAAAAATATCAAAAATTAACGAAAATTCGATAATTTAAAACTATTGCTAAAACCAAGAAAACTGATATGAATGAAAGAATTTTTATATAAATTCAAATTATTAATCATTTTCAAAATCAAGCTTCTACTTCGACAGTTTCTAAATAAATAGGCATAGGTCCTTAGATATAATTATTTTTACTGGCAATAAAAAAGTAAAAGAAACAATTTTTAATTTTACTGCACATTGCACAGGAAATGTTAGTGCACATACTTTATTATTTTTATTTATTTGTTGTTCCAACTTAAATAAGGAATAGGAAATTTATGCGTGAAATAATATTAGTTAATGAAATAAAATAAACAACTAACAAATAATTGAACAGTTTGATGTTTGATGTAACCTTTATAACTTCATCAAATCCGTTCGCAAATTTGTCAGTAAAATGTTTAAAACAAATGTTTAATGTACCTCTATTTAATGTAAAGTGGAGGCGAAAATTATTAAAGCCCTGTCTGTAAAATCTTGTTTACTCTAATGTAATAATATAAGTTGTAGCGAATGCTACAGTTCCAGTTGGAATGCGGGCATTCATGTAAATTAAGTAGGCTCCTACCTTAATGACTTAACTACCAGTTTTAGCATTTTTCGCATGTAAAGATAAAGTCTTGAATATTTCGAAATGCTGCATGTTATTGACTTTATATTTTAATTACACTTGCATTTGAAGTAAGAAACTAATTATCGTAAGTTTGATTGATGAAAGTATTTTTGTAGGTTGGTTGTTAAATGATATGCATTTGATATTAAGGTTAACTGCATTCGCATTCAGAAATTTGTTTTCATAATTCCGACTTGTATAAAGCTGGTTTAGTTTCTCCGGTTGCTCAAGAGGTAGGTGGAAGGCACAGGAATATTTATATGCATACTTTACTCTTAATAAACATCATTTTGGGAATTATTGTTACTTAAGTGTGCTAATGAAAATTTAACTTCAATTTGGACGAATAAATCAGTTTTATATTCAGTAAAATGTCTGGAGTTGTTGAGAGAGGTTTACTATCATAATAAGCACCTATTAACCTCCTTGAAGTTAAATTGTTTGAAATAACAAAGTTCAATGCATTGCAAATTCACTTCTAGGACTCTATTGCGAAAGTCAGCCTCCTTGAACGACCAAATATTATTGTTTTACTTTTGTTTTCAAATTTTCATGTATAACTTAAAAGATTTGAATAGGATAAGGGGCTCAAACACCAAAATCTCTCCCTGGCTACGCACCTATGAAAATACACAAATTGTATAAATGTACAAAAGAACAAAATATAGTTAAGAAGATAGAGGTCAGAAAAATCCCTGGATCAACGTTTGACGAAACCAAAAGTTTGATTATATTGTCGATATGTTGACCAAATATTTTTGGATCAACATGTTTTTTTTTCGCATAGAAAAGGACTGCAATGCAAAACTAAGAAATAAATTAAGATTCTTTTGAAAAACTGGGAAATACCTGAGAGAGAGTCTATCATTTTCAAAATCCTTTTTATAAATGAAAAACTCAAATATAACACTAAAGTTAAGGGTCCATTTGTACATTTCAGTGCATACACTTTTGAGTAGAATTTAGTGCAAGTGTTTAACTAGTTCACACACGTGAATTTATTTAGAGCTCCACTGAGCGAAAGGTGTAAGTCTACAGTTTTTCTTTACACTTTTTGAGATGCAGAAGAAAAATTGTAAATAGTGTTTTTGAAGGTTTAAAAAAAATAATAATAATGGAACGAGAAGAGATCTTATAGTATGGTTCAAATGAAAGCCTAAATCCTTATATATAAAATACCACCATTGCATATCTGTTACTTAACATATAGACGAACTACTTTTTCATGAGCGTGCATTAGTTGCGATTTTTACTCATTATAAATTCAATTGTATGAAGTAATCGGTTAACAGAAAGGAGTTAAATTAATAAAATATTTCGGCAAGTATGAAAGCCTTTAATATTTTAATATAATAGCTAGAGGTTCAAACTCTTATTTCACCCTCATATTGTACTAACTTCTTTCTAAATTCTTATTCAAAACCGCTACACAATATTTTGCAACTCGTCGTAAATTTGTTTCCTTGACACAGTAAATCCTCTCAAAAAATATACAGAAATTATTCATCCACTCAAAAATGCAGCTGCACTTGCAAATTAATTAAGTACATTTTTATACACTTTTATGAGCAGAATAGAAGGGTAAACTATAAAGTATTATATCATTGAATGTAAAGAGTGGAATCTTTGTCTCCACGTGTAGATTTACATTTATCGAGTGTAACTTTACATTTTCAATAAAAAAATGTATAAGTGGATCTATACAAATATATCTGCATTCTAATCCAAAGAGTGCAACATTAAAGTTAACAAATGTAAGTTGAAGGTATCTGAAATATATACCAGTGGCCACATCATCGCTAGAGGATTCTTGTGTAATATAAATTATGATTAATTGCCTTTAACACATAATTTAAGTTTAATCGGTTGGTATTCGGAATTATCCCACAATTCATGGAGTAATTCCATACACCAGTGGTTTTGTTTTTCTGTTATAAATTGATTTTGCCATAAATTGAGTTTGATGTCTCTTCATGGATTTTGAGGAAACTTTGTAGGAATATTCATTTAGGGTCAAAAGTGATGGATGAAACAAAGTTTTCGGTCACTTATATTTCCTGATATATTTAACTTTAAAATTTTGAAAAGTGATAGTTTCCCATAATTATTTGGGGAATATTATGGAAAAGCCGTAAATTTAAAAAAAATTTAAAAATTCTATACGAGTGCTGTATAATAAGAAAATTATTACTTTATTTCGATTTGTCATTTTATGAAATAAAAGCGTGCTCGTCACCGTCGATAAGTCGAAATAGGTATTTAGGTACTTCTAATTCGTTAATTTTAAAGATTCTTGAAAAATTGTTTAGAGTGAAAAGGTATGTTTTTACAATTCGCTATGAAACTTTCTAGGATTGTGCAAAAATTCTGGCGGCAAAATGTCAATTTTCGAAATTTCAAAGTTAAATATCTCGGGAAGTACAAGTGACCAAATGTTTCTGTTTGCATATTTTCCACTTTTGACTGAAAATTAACACTTCTAGGTACTAATTTTTGTCAAAATCCGTGAGGATCACTCAAACTCAATCTGTTCCTTGATTTTTATTGAAATTTTACTAAAGCTGATTTAGTTGATTAAGATTAGTGCAAATTTCAAAACAAAGGACAAAAAAAAAATGAAAGTTTTCTGAAAATAAACAAATTAAAAGAAAACTTTCTATGGCATTTCTTCGATTTTTCATTTTCAATCACAAACACAATCGATATATCGAGTATAAGCTATTTGCCTTTGCTTGGTTTATTTTGAGGATTTTTTTTAGAAATATTTTTAACAAAAAGGTGGAAATACTTTTAACTTATCGTTTTAATACAATTTTCAGCGAGGTTTTTTTTTAGAATATGCATTTTTCGAAATTTCAAAGTTAAAAATCTTGGTAAGCATACCGTAAAATTTTCTTTCACTTTTGGCAATACGCTTAAAAGAAACCCTAACATCTTTTATCTTGAAAGAAACAACTGCACGGCAAATTTGTAAAAGCCAATCAGAACTAAGTTATTTAGAGCAGGGAAAGACCACTTTAAAATATGTCACTCAAACTAAGTTAATACGATTAAAAACAGTTGCTAAATAGACCTAGCAATATCAAAAAAATCGTTATCTTTAAAAACGCTTTATCGATTTCAGATTCTCAGATTACACAGCACGCACTTATTAGCTCATAAAGGCAAAAATGTCTGTTTCAAAAGAACGCACTAATCAATTTAATGATTTCATAAAATTTTATAATTTACAAATTTCCAATTGCTGAAAATTATTGAGAAAACAGAAAGGAAAATTTAAAATTCAAATTGGCCACAAATTCTCCAGGAGAACTCGTCGGTTCGAATCCGCAGTCAGAGGACAAAAAACATGCATTACAATATATTGCAACAAATTAAAAAGGTTTTTCTTCGGCTGGGTTCTTTCGCTATTTTTCTGTTACATCACTCAGCCGCTTGCACTCCCATAGGCAATAAAACTGAAACCACAAAAATTCTTCACCTGGGCATCACATTACCACTTCAAGAAATTTAAGCCTCTCGGTCAAAACTATCCTATGCCGTGGCGCTCGGCTCACTACACTACTCCGACACGTGGGCACGTAAACAACTTTCCTTTCGCGCCGTTTTTTTTTCCGCGAAGGCACACTCAATGCATTATGCAGCTTGGATGCTTTCATGCGATCGCATTATGCAAATAAATCGACCGCAAATAGGCGATTGTTATTAAAGCGGCTAGGGGTTGCTAGGTGCATACGTACCGTTCCTCCACCGCGGAATTGTGACGAAAAGTTTGCTGCCCCAGTGCTCGATGCCAACGGGAAGGGCGTTCTGCGGCATGTAGTCCCCTGAGGCCAGGGCCTGCTCCTTCAGGCGCTGGTTAGGGAACGCAAAGTCCAGCTGGTTCCAGTTGAAGCGCTCCTGGAGCTTATAGGTTGCCTCACCCACGCCCAGAAGGCCCAGCAGCACGCAGGCCGTAAGACTGGCTCGGAGCCGTAAAATCTCTTTCAACATGTCTTTTAGATCTTAAATCCGTTTAAAAGTTAAACTCTAGCGCGTTTTCTACAACTTCCTAGCAGGACGAATTGGTACCTACGACTGTTTGCCGATGGCCAAACGCTTCTAGTTTTATTAACTCCCCACTGGATTTCGTCAAATTATTTTTTCTGTCAAACATTTTGTCGCTGCTGGTGGCCTTTCCCGACAAGAAGGCCATCTAATTCCCGCCACTATACCTTCGCAGCGCTTCGAGACGTATGCAAACTTGTTTTGTAGATCAGTGCAGCTAAGAAATTGCAAGTTGTAGGGTTGCAGCTAGCAAACTGTTCGAACATCTAGGAAAATGCAAGAAACATATGATGTCATATACGCAACGACTAACTAATCGGCTTGAAACAGCTTCATTAAGAAGATTTGATCGATGCGGACTCCGCGTTTCAGCCCACTTTCATTACTTCCAATTTTTTTGTAAAAATCAAAGTTTCATGTATTAGAAGTACGAATGCATGTTTATTAAAACGGACGGACATTCTCCTTGGAAGAGGATGCACTAGGAGGCTAGTTTTTCTATTTCTTAACTAGAGTCAGGAAATAAAAGACGAGAGATAACAATCTAAATATGGCCTTTATACTGCATCGTGAAGCGACTTTAAATTAATTGCACCGATGATAGGCGTTAGTTATCAATCTCGTTATCGCTTTTCAACCACCTTTCTTAATGTTGTTGAGAAAACAGCTGTCTTCAGTGCTCATTAAATTTCAGTCAATCTGGAGAAAGCTATTAAATCATGATTTTTTCTTCTAAATTTGCAAATGACTTAACAGGAACATCCGTCATTTAAAACGTCATTCTTCCTAAAAATTCTCGGTCCATTCTTGTTAGAAAGTTGTTAATGATAGCTCTAGAATATATGTATATCTATTAATTGTATGATATTTATAACAAACTTCCATTCGAAATGAGAGGCTCAAGAGGTAAAAAACACACAAAGACATCCGTATCGTATTACTCGTATTATGTACATCAATTAAAAATAACATACTTCATTAATAATACAATTAATATGCTATACTAATTTAAATTTCAGCACGAAATAAATGTAGTGTTACTTAAAAAGCTGCCATTTTTATTAAACGATTTTATTTAGTTTCAAACTGTGTACGGAACAATCAAATTTCGTAATCTCGCGCTAACCGACTGAGTTGAAATCTTGCACACACCTTTGGTTCCGATGACAATATAATATAGTAGGTATACTCAATATTTTAATATATTTGAAATGGCGAATATCCCAAGATGGCGGACTATCTTTTCCTTTACAACCTCGATGACATGGGTGTCAAATATGATCGGTTGAGTGATGTTATTCTAAATCCAAAACGGCGGACACCTCAAGATGAAGGATTACAATTTTTTCCACAACTACTTTGACAGGGGTATCGAATGAAAGTTTTTGACGAGTAAAATTTAACTCATTTGATTAGTAAGCAACAAGGGCTTTAATTTTAGTAAGACCATGACTAGGACCTTAACATAATGATTTCTATGAAGTCAGAAACACAAAGTAAAAATAAAATATTATATTAAAAAAAAACAAACGATTTTATATTCGTAATTAACTTGCACTTTCTTTTATATTCCATTGTATTACTTCAGTTAAATTTAGTATAATATTGGAACCACCAATCTTCATTTTCAAAATTATGTAAATAATCTTAAACCAGCTGCTGTCTCAGAAATCCACATTCACATACATATATACAAAGAATCCAAGGAATATTGGAATTAAGATGCTGACATTTTGGATTGGCCATTTTGAATACTTATAATTTAATACTGAATTTAAAATCAGTGACCTTAATGCATTAGAATTAGAACCATATTTCTTAATGTGTCTCGCATAGGTATTTTCACAACAAAGTGAGAAAAGAAAATTAAAATAAGTGTAGGTACATATGCTTAATTATCATTTTTTAGCTTTTTGTAGCTATTTACTTAATTTATTACCGAAATGACTATAACAAAAATATGAAGTGTTATATTCAATATTTCATCTTTTTCTTTCGTTCAGACGAACAAATTGCTTTTAATACATACATAGGTAATGTATGTATTAAAAGCATGTATGTTTGTAATTTTTACGCACTTTTTACTCTTAGCGACGGACGAATATAATTTTATTAGGCCAGTAATTTATGTTTGCATATTAAATTTATAGTAATTTTAATTGACTGTAATAAGCTTGGCATAAAGTAAAGTTTTTATGTGAAAGCTCCAACAGACTTTATGTTGATATTTCTTACAACTTATTCCGTTAGGCGTTACCGGAAAAAGAGACAGGAATGATATCTTGATCTAACGCATGTTAAAGCAAATAACTTTTAAGACATAGATATCTGGTTTACGAGTATAGTAAGAATTAAAGCTTTTAACAGAAAAATTATATGAATGGATATAATAACCAAATAATATACATACATAGGTACATTTTATGTGTCTATAGATTAATTTCTTGCCTTTTACTTTAAATATGCTAACAAAAGTCAACCAACAACGAAGACTGAAATTAATTAGTAGAAATATTACATAAAATATTTTAACTAAACTTAATGTTATTTTTCAGCTTACTAACTATTTTAAATTTTTTAACATAAATTTGCACAGCAGTTAAATTGATTGTGTTAATAATAGCAGAATAAATTATTCCTTTACTCGAAACCGCTATTGGAATATTTAATTTTTAACTATTTCTTCAGAATGAAAGGTTCTGCCAGTTCTTCTCTAGTACAATTAGGCAATGCTTTCAACTGGAAAAAATAGCTAAAATATTATATTTTTAAGGTAATATAATAATATATTTTAAACTATTGCTTTATTCTATTAATTAACTATTGAGTATTTTCAGATTGATTAAACATAAATTATGTAAAAAATGCAGCTAAAACAATTTACCTAACTATAACTATTTTATGAATCCAGAACCAAATTTTGACCGTTTTCGAGTGTGTCGATTTGAAATGGAAAAAAATGAATAAGCCTAACTCTTATGTTTGCAGTGGTGTTGAATCCATGCATTTCTGAAAATAATAAATCATTATCAAAATCTCATATGTATATATCGTTTGACATATTTCAAGTACGCTTATTTATTATAATATCTGGGGTAATTTTATAACTCAACACTTACATATAGGTATGCAAATATTTGATACGAATACGGGTAAATATAAAATCATAATAGTCAAAGCAAATCAATTCTTTGAATTTTTATGAACTTTAATGTGACATGACTCTGTTGAAATTCTTCGTATTTATTGCCATTGGTTTGCTTCGTTATGAGAAAGCAACCTTTCTTTTAAATAGCTAAAGGGCAATCATTCGCAATAAAATGCGAAACTCTCTATACAATTTTTTCCAATTCAATGATAATATAAAAATGCTCAACTTGAACTTCAATCGGATGCACTTGCTTAGCGTGACAACTCAACTTGGCAATCAGACCCCGATTAGGTTTGGCTATGTTTCTTCGCAGGCACTTTGGTATCCACCAGGAAATAGCCGCATCTCCCGCAGTTCCGGGAGCAGCGCAAATCGAAGTTACTCAGTTTGGCTTTTGTTTATTTCTATGAAGAAGATGCCTGTGGTGACGATGAATGCAGTGTTGGCGCTGGTCAAACACTCGCGGAAACACCCTGGCTGCATGCTTCCACGACCGCAGTTTATTTATCGCGGCGATGAATTTTAATCACTAAATATGAGGCAAACGTCGCGTGGAAGGGAACTTGTGTGTTACTCGTTTTTACTCGTTTACCAACATTTCTATTTAAAAAGTGAAATCAGATTGACATCTTGCCACTGCCCACACTTAACTACCTTAGTATCTTAATTGAATCAAATAAGTTATTTTATAAAAATCGAACTCAACTTCGTTGCATCGGTAAAACAAGTTCCGAAAGTTAAAGAATACGCAAATGTTTCTTAATAGATCTATAAGGAAAGGCATCTGAAAAGGTTTCGATTAATTTTCAATTATCATTATTTCGGGAAAGTTAAAACTTCATAAATGAAATGTATAACCTTTCCTTATTACAATTATTAATTTTTTATTTATTTAATTTCTTACGTTTATGAAGTTTATTTAATAGTTTGTCGGATATTGGAATGGAATGATTTCGAGTGCATTTCAAGCCATTAGGACTATGACAACTAAGAAGCACAAATTTTAAGGGTTTGGCTTTAAGGAGATTGAAAAGCAATTAAAAGCATTTAAGGTGTTATCCTAATTTGACCAGCGCAAAAAGAGACTGAAGTTAAGGAATTCATTTTAGCATAAATTGAGTTTGAGGTCTCGTCACGGATTTTGATGAAACTGCAGTAATGTCCATTTAGGGCCAAAAGTAACGAATATGCAAACAAAATTTGGCGGTCGCTTATATATCGTTAGATATTTAAATTTAAAATTCTGAAAAGTTCTGGTTTTTCGTCCAATTTCTCCATGCTTATATAATCTTTTGGTGAAAATTATGGAAAAATCTTAAATTAAAAAATGTTTCTACAGAATTTACGTAAAAAAATCAACAACGAGATGCATAAACTAGTTGTGGCAAAATGTCAGTTTTCGAAATTTCAAAGTTAAATATCTCGGGAAGTATGTACAAGTGATCGAAAATTTTTTTTTGCAAATTCGTCACTTTTGACTCCAATTGAACACTCCTACATAGTTTTATAAAAATTCGTGGAGAGATCTTAAACTCAATCTGTTCTTTAATTGTTAAAAAGTCATAAATACAATATTGTAAATTCTTGAACATTATTAATATTTTAGTGACTTATTTAAATTCGCGTCCGATCTTGGTTTTTGCGCGCGTTAGGATCATGTACGCGATTTGGCCCATATGGCTGGTCTGAAACAAAAACAAAGATGGACAATTTTGTTCAAATTGTTCAATTTTGTTTGCAATTTTCGGCACTAAAATATGCGCATGACTTTTCCCGATATTAGTAAATTAAAAAAGAAGATATTATCATAATCGTCCGTCCGCCATGAAGTGCCATTTCAAGTCAATTTATCAATTACAGTCTGAAAAATCAGGTACAACTTTCGTAGTTGAAATGACGCTATTCCGTCTGAATCGAACAGAAACAAAACAAAAGTCCCGTCAAACAAGAGACGAATATCTACAAAAATTGAATGGGCCTGCTTACACTGAGGCAGTCAAAACAAAAACGTTGTTTTGCTAATTGAAAGCATGTTCGGCACCGATGATCAGATTTTTGTTTTATCAATTTCATCAAACCTCTTAATACAAAATATTTTCTTTGACTCACATTTATTTTGTTTTTCGCTGCTTTGGTTGATGGGTTTGGATATCAAAGCAGCTATAATGATCATGATAATTTGTGACTGTTTTTCCAAAATACTTATTATATGTATATCTACCGAAAAAAACTTATGAATTGTGTAAATGATTTTTATATATCAAAAGCATTTGTACAAAATTTTTAATAAAACTGCAACTCAAATTCTATACCTACTTTCAACATAAGTCTTGCATCTTCCATTGAGTGATTATGATACGCTTTAATAATTTTATAAGTGATTTTTTCCAGCTGATAACTCATTACATACCTTAAAGCTGAGGTTTTCACAGAATCTATCATTAATTATAAAAATCGTGTTAGTCGTGAATTAAATTTGTGTTTGAACACCTGAAAGTGCGTGTAAAAACCGTCCACCTTCCAATATCTTACTGCTATGAAAACAACAATTGAACTGAACTGCGTTCATGGCAGATCATTCGCTCTTCGAATTGTGTCATATCGTTTACTGAAAAACTATCGACTTGAACCAAATATGAAGTCAAGTGCACTAAACGGAACAAGTAAACAAGAACGCTGCACTCGACGCACTTTTTTAAGATATCACGGTGCAAGCCGATCTGATAGTATTAAAATCATTCCATAAACGCTAAAAGATCGACTCGCGTGCAGCGTACGAAGCCTGTTGTGCATTATTACACAAAGCAGGTCAACATTTTTTGAAAAGACCCCCGCTAAATGAATAAGATAAAAATCAAATTTGGTTTTCTACTTGGCTGCCGTTTTGAACGCCTAAAAAGACCGCCGTAGACGAGCCTTTCTGATCATTTGTCTTAGGTGTTCCCACATTGGCTAGCACAAACTTAGTTGACTATTTCGATAGGCTCTAATAAGCAGATTAACTTTTCATCCATCCGCTAAGTGCGGCGGAAAATAATTCTTGGACACGATGGCTGGATGCACATGTTGGATCGATCTGAACAAGTATTATGTTCTTTGACTTGCGCAAGGGTTTCTAATTACAAATTAATACACACGGTCAAAATTGTGATATACAACTTTTTTTAAATAACCACCGACGAATTTGACGAAGCTACACCAAGTAAAATGATAAATTTTATTGAATAGCGTAGGTGGAGTAATATTGCTGGATCGAATAGTAATACAACTTAAGCTACCTTCATTTATTTATACCACTGACATACAGGCTGCGTTGATATCATGGTGATGGGTGTCACCATATGCGATGTTTGACGACATACAAATTAAAAAATTTAACAAAACTTCTATTTATTTGAAAAGAAATAAAGCAAAATCTATTTCACCCCCAACCCCTCTAATTTCATATTTTGTATTCATATTCATCAAGCACAGGAGCATTGAAAAGAAATTATTAGAAAGTTTTCGAATAATTGCATATTGCACAGTCATAAAATTACCATGACAACTCCCCTAATTATTATTAATTATACTAAAATGATATCTAAAGACCCAAATTGTCATTACTTGAACATAATCGACATTGTTTTTTACTTCTTAGATAAGTCCGGTTAATGAGTAAAACGGAAGAAATTCAAATCTGTGGGTGCACCTTTCGATATCAACTGGACCTGACATTGAACACAATTTGGCACTCAATAGTTTGAATATATTCGCGATCAATTAACTCAATGAACACATATCTTGCATGGCCAGGTACTTCCCATTACACAAACGAGTTGCTTCACTATGCGTATCAATGCATGCTCTCAACTCGCGTAATGTTAAAAAGAAAATGCTCTGCATAACGTACATTAACTCCAATGAGTTTCAGTTTATGTAACGCCAATAGATCGAATTATCATTAAATTAGATAGATCGGAGCTTCGACGCCTCAGCCGGTTTAAGCAGCAGGATTCGCTAGATGATGTCGTTACTGTGGTGATCCTGGTCCGCTTGCCTTGACATTAAAATTTTGCAGATAAATTGTAAAAATGTGTGTTACTAGTTTGGGAATTGAAGTAAATAAGTGGACTATAACGATTACTTTAGTGGGCTCTTTTGCGGAAGATATTCGATATTAGTGACATAAGCAAAGAGCATGCATTTGTAGGTCAGCTGTTAGGGGAGTCAAGCGATTAAATAGCGTATGAAAGTTATCTACACTGAGGAAAAAAGTATTGATAAATTAAACAAAACTGGTTTGTTTTAGTTTTCTACGTAAAATTTAGTGTAATTCAATCAAAATTACTTTGGAGCAACCAAAACGACAAGTTACTTCAAGAAAGCCCTAAAAATGGATTGTTTGGTATAATTAAAATGAATGATTTGATTTTAACTTGTTAAGTTGATTATAACAATGCTGCTGGTTGTATGAGGGCTTTTTCTAGAAATATTTTAAATATGAACCGCGTTAGAAGAATGCCGATTTTCGGGTACTATCAGAAGTGATAGAAATTAGTTAGCTAGCTCTGGGTTTTTACATTTATTACTGATTTTAGATAGTATGAGGATAATTTCTAAAAATATCTTAAATCAAAATTGCTTTTTTAAATTTAACTTGATTTTTAAAGTTGATTATAATAGTGCTACTGGTTATTCTCTTGTAAGTTTCAGCAATTCAACAAAAAGTCTGCCAATTTCTTAGTAATTTTAGCTGATTCTTAGACTACCTCCGGTTTAGGCTACTAGCGTTGCTCTAGCGGTATTTGTTTTATAGGTTTACTTAAATCCATGAAGGTTTTCATTTCTTTTAAAGTTAAAATTTTAAAAATCGGCCTTAATTTGGGAGTTCTGTGGCCTTTAAATAAAACCTTGTTGATTTCCAGTCCAGTGAACTTGGTTGAATTTAAATTAACAAAATATGTTTATTATAACCAAAAGCACTGTAAAGGCTGAAAACTTGCCAAGTATTTGGTAAATGTAGACTTAATTTTTGGTTTTTTTTACTAGTGTTTTCATTATTAATAGTAACGCTGATTTCAAATCACATGTCCGATTCTAAGAATTAAAAATGACGGTTCCAAAATTTGTTTCATTAATATCTTATAAAAATAGTTATAAGTATGAGGATTTTTAGGTCCCTGGAAAATTTAACTTACAAAGTCTGTACATATGTACCATGTCCATAATTTAGAAAAATCTTTTCTAATAAAATCTCATATTGGCAATCTATCGACGACCTAAAGATGCCTTAAGCTAGAATTTGGATTGTTGGAACCCAAAAAGGTGTGTGCAAACATTCAAAAGAGAATAAAGTATTAAATTATTTTAACTGTGTTAATTTGTTTTTGTAGTAAATATTGCATGATTAAAAGAAACATCTCAACAGCGGTTATTTTAATTGTCTGCCTTTTATCTGCGGCCATTCTAGAGGAGCTGCATGTTGCTAAGAACAATGCATTAGAAAATTTATAAATTATCTGATTCATATGATTCAAATTTGGAATATTTATTTGAATGATATTTGCATTTCTTATCATTGTGCGATATCTAAAGTTCATTTTAAAATAATCAGCATTGTTTCTGACCACTTAGATAAATCCGGTTAATGAGAAAAACAAAAGAAATTAAAAACTAAGGTGTACCTTTGGGCTTTCGCTATCAATTGGAACTGACATTGAACACAATTTGGCACTCAACATTTAGAATATTTTTCTGATTAACCAGCTCAATTAATAAATGATTTGCATATGTACCTACTTTTTTCTTCCCATTATCTACTTAAACAGGTTGGACGTCAATCGGTCGATAATTGTTTTTTGTATGCGTATCAATGCATGCAATCAATTCGGACAATAATGAAAGAGAAAGCGTTCTGGCTGACACAAATTAGCTTCGATGAACTTCGGTTTATGTAAGATCAATGTTTGGAATCGGAATTTCAACTGCTCTGCCGGTCGTCCCGAAAAGAATTCGCAAGATGTTGATGTTGCTAATGTTTTCGGGCTTGCCTTAACATTGATATTTCTAACTTAAGCATTAAAAATAGTTTTCCACCATATGGGGATTAAGTTCATCGATTGCAATGTGCTCCATGGTTCTTTTAGGGCACATTACCTGGGACTGGTATGAGTAAAGAGCTATGAAGGTAACATTCCAGCTTTAAAAGTAAAGTGAATAGAGCGGAGCGAACTCGGGATTTTTTTACAATTCGTAAACTTTAGTAGTTTTATTGTTAATTTATTTTAAAACGTGATCCATTAAAGTACATAAAATATCTAAATACATCGATTACTCTGGAAAGAAACAGAAATTATGATAATAACTTGACGCGAGTAAACATCGGTCGTCATGCTGCAATAAAGTTCATAATGAATATAATCTAAATGACGACTAAATGCAATTAGGGCAATTATCAAGCATCATCAATTTGTACACTTGTTATTTTTATAGTCGATTTCCAACCAATTGATCAATCCAAAAGCCAAATGCAATTGACTGAAGCAGCAGAACCAACATTTTTAAAGTTGATTCAATTATTCTAAAAATTCGCAAGCAAATCAGTCAATTAATCAGTTTGTGCACAAGGCCAAGCGAAGGGTGCCACATCCACAGATCAAATTTGTTCTTATTGCTTGTTTTACATTTATTAATAGTCAAGGCGACATAACAACAAAATGAAAAATTTTTGCGTATGTTTTTTTTCAGCAGATTGCAATAAGACCTATTATTATGAAGAGTATAATTCAGTTTTTACTGAAATTTTTAAAATGTTAAAAGTTAAAAATACCTACAATTTCAATATGTCAAAAGATAAATATCCACAAATTTGATAGAACGTTAAAAATTTGAAATATTAAAAAGACCACAATTTCGACACTCCAAATTTTCTGGCTCACATCTTCACAATTATATAAATACAAAATATAAAAAAATAAGTTTGCAGTTTAAAATGGTATTTACTTTTTAATCTGCACAGTAAAATATTTGTACAAGATTTCAATAGGCAACAAAATGTAATAAAAGTAGGTATATTTTAAATTTACACAGTTTTTCAAAAATAGATTACATTTACAGGTAAAAATACCACCAGCAGATAAAATACATTGCCAAAATTACCGATGATTTTCTATAGCATGTTTTTGCTCACTTTTCAATTGTCTAGTAAAATTGTATTTCACTTTTTAGGTCTTCTGATTTTTTTAGTGCGGCCCTATGTATTTATTTTTAGTATAATCTTTCTATCTCTAATAATATTGATTAAAAGAATTTCTGGAAAATCCTCAAAATAAACGTATTCAAGGCAAATAACTTATTTGACTTACCGACGCGATATCGTGTGAAATGACAAATTGAAGAAAGCGAAAGTTTGCTTTCAATTTCTTTATTTTCAGGAGTCGTTTAGTGGTTTTTTGCTAAACAGGGGTGGAAAATGGAAATAACTTAACTGTAAATCACCACCAAAACTATAACAATATTTCGAGAAATACAAGAGACCGACAAAAGTTTTTAGAAACTCAATTTATGCCAAAATCGTTAAAATGTTTTAAATATTGTAAAAAAGAAAAAAGAAATAATTAAATATGAACTATGAACAATAAGATATTAAATCGGTTTAATTAACATTTTTTATTTTTCAGCACTGTAAGTTTTCTTATTCGAAATCTTACAATGTACGCAGTTTAAAATATGCAACTGAAAGGCACTGAGTTTAATTATTATTATTAGTACAAGTACAGTTCTAGTTACGGACGGAATAAGTCCAAGTGTTGCAAGAAATTTAAGTCAATTTGCATTTATGCTACGGTTATTAAAAGTAGGCGAAGCTTTGCAAAATCTTACGATCTCTCCAAATGCATTTTGAATGCAAATGTGGCATTAATCGATTAGAAATTCAAACGTATGGGAGCCGAGAGAACAATTAAAGTTTCAATTTCAACTGATATCTTAAGTACAGAGCTGCGGCGCGGAAAGAAAAAGAGCAGTCATAAAAGCGATTATTATACAACGCCTTTTCCGTATGCTTAGAATTGGTCTTGACCAAGTGAGCCCCGGACAAGACTGAATATAGAAAAAGTGATCGAAATGTGACACGTGCTTAGCAGAACCGATCACCTTTGTAGTTTTTCAAAGCGACCCGTAAAATATTCGTGTTAATTTCTTGTCCATATAAATGTTACACTTTTGCAAAAATTTCAAATGCCCAGTAGAATTTATCGTTTGACTATGTATCTTACGTAGGTATGGGAAAACGACTCTTGGCAACAGGTTGCGTGAAGTTGTTTACTTTTATCTGGAGCACCTGAAACGTGTTTGGTCGTTATTCGTACAGTAAAGCTAAAAATTTAAAATTTAACGCCTAAAAGTAGGCTACCATAAAGAGGAACTGAATGTGGCCGAAGAGCAACTAGGGGGCACTGAGTTTGCATTTGAATTTTAAATGTGTACCAATGATTAAACACAAAGAGGTTTGCGACGGGCGGTTAATTTTTAGGGAAACCGGCACATAATTTCTGGGAAACACAAAAAAAAATTTGAAAAAACTCAAAATACATATATCCAAAAACTTCATTTGTCGAAAATAAGAACAGCCTAGACAAATATTTTTATTTATACTATTTAAATAGACAACCTTAGTACGCAAAAAGAAAATATTGGATTCGTATTTAAAAGTTCAAAGTGATCATCATCCCCGCTCCTAAAAAGGGTGGATACTAATTTTTACTGAATTGATTAGTTTCGTAAAAAATATGAAACTTTTTGAGCAGATAAAATCTGTGACTGCTGACAGATCAGCTCAAGATTGACCAGAAGAAAATTGACTTTAATACAAATATCATTGTATCATTTCACTATGCAAATAATAATTTATTTTATCTTCCGCTCGAGTAAGTTTTGTATAGCCGCTGTAAGATTATTAATATTACTAGGTACATTTTCCTGCCAGAATTAAATTAATTAATACTGGCCATTTATTCATTTTATTATTAAATTGGATTTCCAAGTACATATGAGCTATTTATTTCAAGATACGTTACGTTTAACTCCTCATTTGAAACTCTGCTATCAGTAAAACTAGTTAAAATTTTTAAGTTCAGTATGGTTTGAAATTTACTTAGGACTCATTAACGGAAACTAATTCTTATTGCAACTTAAAGAAATAAAAATATTTAAGAATAGGTGAAATGAACAGTAGTTTTCTACATCAATAAACTTATAAAGTTATTTTAGATCATTTGATTTTTATAGTTGAACGCGTGAAAAGAGTACACTAAAAGAAGTTCTAACATTAATTTTAAGATGTTATTGTATTGTAAGAATGAAAAAAATAAATAATAATTCGATGTTTCTAAGGAATTTGTTTTTCATGCAAAAACAATAGAAATTAAAATAAATTTCATTTTATATTTTTAAAGAAATGCTCTGCTTAGGGAAAATATTGCAATAAAATTTAAAATTTTTACGAACATAATAAATAACACATAGTAGCGACTTTCAAAATTGTAATGCTGTTGGTCTTGGCTAAAATCATTAAATATGAAATTATTATTAAATAATAACAATTCTGGTAGGATAGAGACGAGAATCAATAGTAAATAATGTATGGTTGTGTAACATTTTAAAAAAAGACCGATATCATTTTATTTTCTTGACAACAAAGAAAATTGTTTCACCAATTAAAAACTTTTAATGGCAATCGTATACAGAGATACATTTTCGTTTGACTTATTGTTAGTTCCATGTTTTAAATATAAATTAACATTATCAAAATTGTTCAATCAAGTTGGCTACTTATGGAATAGGTACCTGAATATGGAACATTGGAATAAGGCACAATGTCTCTTTTAAAAAAATATCAAAAAATAATCTTTATCTTCTAAGAGATCCGGGAGCTTTGTTCAAAAATCAGTAGAAACCTTATCTACTTATAAAAAAGACGGACAAGTGCGAGCAGAACTCACGCCTTGAGGGTTCCGTACCTTTATACTTTATAATTATCTATTACATTTGAATCATAGGAAAACAAGAACAAACTTAACATTGTAGTTGAAAAACATGTTCTCCCATACATTCCAACTGCAAATGTAAGCTTGTACGTACAATATTGAGAGATTTACCATGTTATTTTAAGATCATAGACTTCTTATAGGTTTTCCTCTAATCTAATCTATTATATTTTCGGAAATTCATGCCAGTTAAAACTTTTTCTTGGAGTTTTACAAGTATTAATTTTAACTAATTACCGAAAAATACCTTACTTTTACGTACACCTTGAAATATTTTCTATCGACGATAAAACGAAACACTGCTGTCACAGTGACAGTGTGCGCCCCATTCATGAGATGAAATTAGTGCGTGAGTGAATAATTTAAAAGATAGTCTTGTATTGCGTCTTGAACAGTTGGTATTTCGTTTTTTTAAAAAAACTCTTACAAACCGAAAAATACAGTGCAAATTAATACCTACGTCTTTCTAGTCAAAATTACAGATGGGTCTATTTATGGTGCGCTTCTTACGTAAGAACGAGTTCGCCTTTTCCAATCACAGCATCCTGTTCACCTAGATAACTTCCTTTAGAAGGGCGAATTAACGGAACTGATAGTAAGAAAACTGCCCGCGTCTTCCACATCCCCTCAACCACTGTCGACTTAATTGCAGGCATCGATGCAATTCATTTTGCTCATCCCGGCCGGCCGGACTGGTATCAAAACAAATCTTTGTTTACGTATGTCTCGATTTTTTTATTAAATTTGCACCTGCTCTTGGCAAGAAGACATCAGTGGTGGTGCGTTGGGGCTGTCGTACAGCACCCTGCTCATGCGCTGCTCTCAGATTGCCGTAACGGTAAGACGTATGTTTTAAAATCATTTTAATAAAATTAATAACACGAAAACTTGAAAGAAAGTTACCACGGAGGGTCGCTCGGGGAATTAGCAGGGCGTAGAAGGCTGCAGCGGCGGCGGTCGCGAATAAGGATAAAATAAGAAAAACCCAAAAATGTGGAAGAGTAACGAAATTCTGGAAGAAGGGCAGGTGTATTACCTCAGGTCCACACGACACCACCGTGCGCGCCGGGGAAAGACATGGGCCGGCCAACTCCCTTACAGATGTCCGGCCACCTCTCTAAGTGCTAGCACAAGCCTTGGCGCACTTCTGCGCCCGGGCGCGCGCGCAGCCCTGAACGCGCCGCGCCGGCGCACACCGACGACACTGAAAACGGTCTAAGTGGTGTCCGGGAATTAACGTGATTAAAAAAATTAACGCAAATTGCGGTCGGTTCTTGAGGAAGGTAATGTAGCCCGCGACTTGGTCGTCTGTCGCCCGATGTACGCACAGCGGTGGTGGGGCAACATCTCTTCCTCGTTTCTGATCTTCGACCCGCACTGCAGGCTGACGACTTGAGTGTCTGCCAAGTATCGGCTTCACTACACGTGTTGCAGAAGATTACTCTTTTTAAGCTGAGGTTTCTCAGATTTGCTTCTCAATTGATCCGCAATACTCATCGACTTCTACATTATTTCTATGTCAGGTAACATCTAGCAGGTGCTGAAGGAATTTGAAAATGATATTGTAGTCATAAAATAAAATAAAACATGCCTCTCTACGATAGTTTAAAAGTGGAACAAAACAAAGCCATCCCTCGACTCGGGAATTTTTCATCTTCAAAATGTATTTTTCTAAAATTCTCAAGAAATAGTCGCACACTCTAGCAAGCTAGAAGATTCAAAAAGAAGAAAGTACAAGTTTTCAAATAAGTCCTAAAGTCCATTTAATTCCGAACAATTTCGCGAAGATACTGCGATTTTAAAACCACAAAAGGAAAAATTAAAGGGGTATGCCTATCTTAATAGTGAGTTTGAAAGGTATATCTCGCGATTAAAACATTCACAAAAATTATTTATATTTTGAAAGACATACATACATATATGTATGTATGTAACTAAATAGTAACGACACCCCACTCGATGATGTAAAGGATTATTTTTTGTCAATTTCTACTCTAATGGCGGTGTTAAAACTAAATACGGGCAGACGAATATGTCGAAAAGAAATGGGTTCTTGTTGGCTACAAAACCCTAAAACGAGTACACAATGAAGTAAAATCTCCTATAAATGTATTAGGGGCTGAATTAAGACAGCAGAGGCCGTTAGGCAATGAAAGTCTAGCGGTCCCTCTTCCCGGTTTTTTCTCCTATAAGAATGAATAAAGCATAAAAAGTCAATTTAATAAATAAATATACCTGAAACTTCGATCAGATTACGCTACCCGTAACAATAATAATAATAATACAAATCTATTAGGACAAATTCTTTATTTATATATGTATATGTCATTTATTTAATTGTCAAAACTACATAATGTAACGTATTACCATGAATTCCCATAATTTCCTATTTGAATTTTTTTTAGTAGGGAAGTAATAAATCAGTAAATAATTTTTATATATTTTTATGTTTAATGAGAATCTCCACTCTGAAGGGCCGAAAATTGCAAATTTTTGTATACCTATACTTTTTTTTTAATTTAATTTGCTTTAAAACTGACGGAAGAATTTATTATTAAGAACACTTTGAACTTTTACACAAACTTTTGTTTAAAAATATTAAAAGAAATTCATAATATTAATATTGTATTTGCGGCTCAGAAAAAAAAATCCTCGGTATGATACATTCAATAATTTATTAATAGTTCATCAGAAAAACAGACAAAAATATTTATCATTATACGTATCCGCTGTTTGAAATTAATTTTTACAGACTTAATAAAATGTAAGAAAAAAAAAAAACGATTTTCTGGCCCATTACATTGGCCCATTAATAGTTTTCATTGTTCTTTTTTAACTCGATAAACTAAAATGTACCTACTTTGAAATAGTTGATTAAAATTCACATGGTTAATGAAGACACCAGAAGACCTTTGTAAAACAAAAATATCCAACTAAATTATTCTAATTTTACAAAAAAATTGTGTTGCGTTATGAATTCTTAGGATTAACATGAATCATCCAACATCTCACTAGCCTAAATTATTTATTGTGTTTAGTTAGACTGTAGATCAGAACATACCCACATACGAATGAAACACATTGGTATTGCCGTAGCCGAGTAAAAACCAATACCTAATTAATAATATTTTTATTATGACAGACAGTGTGGATAATTTCTGAATTTACGAAATTTACTCTGGACGTTATTGATATACATGTTATTAAGTAATATTAAACACAAATTAAAATAGACAAACACATTTTTTTACCCTTCTCTGCAACTTTGGTTATTTTTAATGCAAAATGTTTAATTTATAAAATTTATAAAAGGAATTTTTTAGATGGACTATATTTAAAGGTAGGTATACTAAAAATTATAAATTCATTTACCCATTTAATATACTTAAGAACATAATTCCCTACGATTGTTTAAAAGTTAGATAAATGAACAGACCGTTGCATGAGTGAAATTAATAAGTTTCGTCGCAAAATATAATATTAAAAACTAGCTGACCTGTACCTACTAGGCGTTGCCCGGTAACAACTATCCCTATAATAAAACTGAACTTTAATAAAAATATGACGCTGTTCAAATTTGTCAAATGTTACTCAAGAGGTTAAGCGCAACATGACCATAGAATTTCATCTCAATCGGAAAGTACTTTTTGCGTGACTCCCCCTCCTCTCCTCTCCCCACCACTTTCCAATTACAAGGTATTGCCTATACTATTCAGGTGTACATGCGCAATACACGTGTAAAATTTCATCTCAATCAGTTCAGTACTTCAAGAGATTACCCACTACATACAAACAAACTTCAGTAGTGGATAGGATAATTAATACAAGTTACAACAAAAATATAAACAAAAAACAAAGATAACTAAAATTAAGAATATAATGTTCAGTTGTGGCCTCGCATAAAAAATTGTTTCAGTGCTTTATATGCATATGTACCTATGTTTAAAATAATATGTGCTATAACAATGTTTTAATAAACACTGTATTTTAAATTCAAGTAAAAATCTATTTTGTTTCTCGAATCGGTTCAGTAATTATAAGGGATATCATGTCATTGGGCGGTAACGCAGCCATTAACAAAGATATCTACCGCCTTTTACAAAAGAAAGTTCTAAAACCAATAAAATTGAGGTGTAGCTCCTATGATCGGCGTCTTTCACTGAATTTGAAATCTCCATTTAATCCGATAATGAGGGCGATTTTTTAGCGTAGACGGTCTCAATTTGCAGCGCTATTTTGGCATCAAATCGGACACATCAAAGTCGCTCGTCCTAAGCGATTCCGTCCTTCTAGAGCTTGGCCCGTCGTCGGTCATTCAGCGGAAATTCTCATGAATGAACGAGCTCAATACAACAGCAATTCCACTTGCTGGACACAAGCCAATCAATCAAGGGAAGCTCAGTTGGTAATTAAAATTTCGAAAATTGGGGAAGAACCATGCAATTAGACGGAGATTGTAATTACGACGATTGGACTGAGAACACGGCCCTCGGTGGTTTTGTTTGCTTTGCTCGTGTGGCAGCATCCTTGGCCTTAGGACGTTACGTTTTCGTTTTTGGCCTATCGGCAGTGGTAATTTCGTCTCATGAATTATTCCAAAATCCCAGGGTTCCAAATTGGGCCACTTGCTGACAGTTATTGCACTTTTAGTGGTTTGCTGCCCATTAAATGCGGACAAGTGGTCATTTGCTGATGGGCGCGGACGAAGCGATGACCAAGTGTTCGGCCAGTGCTCTGCGGCAGACAAAATTTTTGAATGAGAGTGCAGAGACGGCGCGTGACTCGCCTCATTTAATTAAAAATCCATTAAAGGACTGTTTGTTTATTGCTCGAATTAAGGTCAGAATGTGCATGATTAGAGTAAAATCCATTAATCACCTCCCTGACCTAAGTGTTTACCGCGCTGCCGGATCTGATGTCAATGTAGAGATGGAAAATTCTTGAAGTATCTTCACAGACACTGACCCAATCGAGACACATTAATCATACACCGATAGCATCTTGCGCCGGTTCAGGGAAATGAAAGGTTTGCTTTTGCGCAAAAACGATGATCCCCAAAGGCCCAATAAATTATCACCTATTCAAATAGCTCGCGGCTATTGAAGACGCTCGAAAAGACCGAGCTTAAACCCAAAATTATAAGCAATCTCACGTCTCGAAGCGAGATGAGATGTTAAATATCTCACCTGAATCTCATCTGATAGCAGATTTTTGGTGCGAACGAAAAATTTGCACCACAGCCAAGCCTCCTGCTGCAGTATATGCAAATTACAAGATTCCCATTCGGAGCTGGAACTCGTCTAAGCCCGGCTGCATCTGGATAATGACAGGGCCCTTGACAGCATTAAGTGATGTCCGAAAACAAACACACTTTGCCCAAAATTGCGGTTTCGTGCTTAGAAGGGCTTTTTGTGGCGCGCTCCCGGTTTTTTTGCGAGCGGCTCTACCACTGATGAATTTTTAATTTTATAAGTACCAATCGGCGACTTCGCTTGCCAACAAAGGCGCAGGAAACCCTAATAGCTACCTAGAGCGGTCGTGTCCTAGGAGCTCCTTTGCGAATTAGTTATGCTTTGACTGAACCCCAGCTTACGGATTTATACGGTCAATTACCAATTCTAGGGAAGACCGTTTATTGCCACTAATGGTATGGTGAAGCACCTCTGGTTTTTGTAAAAATACATTGTTTCTCGGGATAAATGTGCCTATGTCCACATTTTTTTAAAATGGATTTTTGAAAACTTTGGATGTAGTTTATGAACATTGCCCTTTTGAATAGAAGGGGAGCGCTCTGGTCTATTAATATCTATTAATTCTAGTAGGGTTATAGCCCCTAATAATCCGTTCAGTTATCCTGTTAGAGATTTTTTCGAACTGAGAAAACGACAGCAAAGAGTATTAGTTTTGATTCCTCGTAATTATTTATAAACATTAATTGAAAAATAGGAAAACCAGAATGAACTTATAAATTCTAATCATTTTATTCATTTATATTCTGAACTTTAACAGAATTTATATCAGTTAAAAGTGGCGAACTATATAATATGTATTAAGGACATTTTAATACGTATTTTCGCAAATTTCTTTTTATATATTAATTAAATATTGATTTTTGCTAAATCCTAGTCATATCTACGAATAGGCCGGATACTCCTAAGTATTTTCTACTCTTTATGAATACAAGACTTAGTTATTAATTTTCATAAAAATTCCACAAGTATTAAGATTTTATAGTTTGTCATAAATGTCACAAAACTTATAATTATGATACAATATAAAACTCCTAAAAGGTAAAAGTCTAACGTTATTTTGGTTGAAAAAAACTTTCTTACGATCGTTATAATGGGCGGTACTCAACCGTCTATTGGCTGATTATTTTCCTTTTACTAAATGGCTACTGACTGAGTATTTTAGTTATAATAAATGTCTTTTCAGGATTTACTATTTATTTAACTGCCCATTTAATCAATTTACTGCTCAAATAATAATTGCACCGCATATTTATTTAATGTACTGTTCGAGTAAACTTTGTACTGTATGTTTAAATAGCTAATCAAATTCTTTTATATTTCTAGCTTCATTTTACTGCCACAATTTATTTAATGAATGTCCATTTATTCATTTTATTAGTTGGATTTTCATGCATTCAACTACTTATTTATTATCCCTACTCCTCGTTTCCATTTTTTTTGTAATTTTTTTATTATCGCCCAGCCAAGTATATTATTGCACAAAGAAATATATAACCTTTAAATATTATAAGATTTTTTTTTACCTCAAACCTTCCAATTAAAAAAAAAATAGAAATCGATTGCTTTTAAAAGTTAGTTGGTTTACGAAACCAAGAAGTAGTACGAAAACGTGGATTAGGTTCCAAAAATTAAAAAAAAAACGCGATATTTTTATAATTAATTAAATAATTGGTAATTACTTCAAAATAAATATCTGTACCTATTTACATGCTTTTTATTAGCTTGATCTGTAACTTCCTAACTTCATAACATTGAAAGAAAATCTTCCAACTCACTTTTCATCCGGTTCTAATTGTTGCATTGATCTGTAAATATATACAATATGACAATATGACAATACAATACATATAATCTTTTTAAATTCAATAAGGCGGAAGCCTCAAGATCGCGGATTACATTTTTTTCACAATCTCATTGATATGGGTATCCAATAAAAGGGTTTGATGAGTTTACACGCTTTTACCACTTAGCTTTTCAATATTAAGAAGTGGCAAGCTTCAAAACGGCACATAATGTATTGAACAAAACTATTCAATTTATGTTATTTTTTGCATTTTAGTGCGTCACTAATAAAAGCTTGTTTTCTTATTATAATATTATGGAACTATATATTATTAGATATAATATAATAAAATTGTTGATTTCTTTTATATCGTGCTTTTTTGTTTTTATCATATTTGAGTAGAAGTACTTGACTTGCAAAAGGATGGATTTGATTTGCGAATACTGTAACAGCTCTCTTAAATCATAGCCTATTACTTTCTTTCCTCCACCATTCAAGCTTCCAAAATCATTCCAGGAATACTCTTAGGAAAGTTCAAATGTAAGCGTTCCGTGTTTTCTGTACCATCTACCATAAAATCTTTTGGAGTCTAAAAGTCAGCGCTATATGTCGAAAACCTGACCTTGCGGTTCTGCAGTTTACATTGTTTGGGCAACAACTTAAGGTGCTTTAGTCCTTGGAAACAAGTAGGGACCGTTATGAGGAAAAAACACCGACTCATATGAGTGTCGCAAAGCCGCAAGATTAAGAGGATCTATCACTCAGGTGTGAATGAGCCGCGACAATGCACCTGTGCACGCGACTGTGTGGCGAATCAAAGGGAAGCTCGCGGTAAGAGTTTTTTGCCTCATTCGAAGAAATAAGGATCGTGGCAGCGCCGCGATCGGCTTTACAAATGCTGATTGCAGGCTGAATATTTTTTTTTTTTATTGGCCCGCGCAGAGACTCACCATTTCGCCGGTCTTAATTACGTTTTATGGCTGAATGGCTTTCCCCGTCATCTTCCCTGATGCGCACGCGGGCAGCCAGCCAGATCCAACGAACCAGACACGAGATCAAGATTATTCGGTGCGACTGCGATACTTGTCTTAGCAGATGAAAAGATAAATGCGGAGAAAATAAGTAGCAGCCGCTCACCTCAAAATACCTCGCTCGTGTGATTAACTCGCGGGCCCCAAAAATTACTTTTCATTAGTTGTGGCTCACGATCAAAATGCAAACTGGTGGCGGTGATCAAAACCAGTGCCGGTAATGTTGTCGTGTGGCCTCTGGAGCTTGGTCCCGCGAAGAAGGCACGCGACACCTTCGAGACGTTCGCTGTGATCGAAATATGAAGAGATCTTGGGCCTTGACTTTTTCGCCTTGTTAAGGATCGTCTTGATGACTCTGTACCTGCGTTCTTGCGGTCAATCGCGATGACAGAAAAAACTTGTAGCACCTGATTATGCAACGGCACTTCCTTGTTTTGACCCAATATGTGCCGCGCTGATGATTAAGTGCAAAACGAAGATACTTTAGAAAGAATTCTTTTCCGCGTGCCGCCGCGGTGCATCATACGTCTGGCGGCTGCAGACACATTTGGGCCACGATCTTTTGATCCCGAAATCAATTTCATGGTGGCCGTTGACAACGTTATTACCGCTGATCATTTTGACCCCTGTCGGGCGTGTTAACGCGGAACGGCAAGCAAAAAACTTGCAAATCAGTCGGAATTCAGCGCGATCTCCATTTTTTTGATTGGCACTTTTTGCCTTAATTAACGCAATTAAAATGTGCTCCCTGCTGTACGACTTTTTGGCGCGCGTCAGAATTTAAATATATGAAAAGTGTGTCTGTCTGGTTTTTTTAAAGAAAGTTCGTTTGTTGATTAAAATGTTTCAAGGGAAGAAAGTACCTCGTTCAGAAAATGAGTGTGACTGTAAATTGTCCAGGTTCTCTATATAATCCACTAAATTACTTATGTTGCAAGTTGATCTAGTACAATTGCATTGCTAGATTGCTAGATCAACTTGCAACATAAGTAACAAATCTTATTTTTTTTATAATGAAACCGCCTTTAAAAACGTACAAACCATAAATAGGTACTATACATATGTATGTAAGTATATGAAATTATATATATTTTAGAATCTTTCACTGATTTAAATAATTTTAGATCCTAAAATTCTATTGATTATGTGGGGGTTGTTTCCACAAGTTCATCATTTCAAATCACTTCAATTCCACGAGCCAAATTTACCTGTTCAACAAAAGTTAAAACGAATTAAAGTAATCTTTTGATTTCCTTTTAATCTTTTTAATTAATACTTTTAATTTAAATAATATTAAATAAATAAATCTATAATAAATAGAATAAAATAAAATAATTTCACAGATCAAAAATTAATGTTGTATTATTTATTTAAATACTCTTATGGTATTAGCTTAAGTAAAAGTGTTATGTACATATGTGAACATTCTTAAAAATTAATTGCCCTGCTACAGACAGGGATCAAACCTGTTACCATCGAATTTGCGCTCCGATGCTCTGACTAAGTATTAAGTTACCGAGTTCTTTGAGTACCTCATTTTGTGTTCTAATGAGAAGTGCGACTCAAGCGTTTCTACTTTTAAAAAATTTGATTGTAGTCCTTAAGCATTAACTTCCGAACCAAATTCGTTCTCTTCTTTTAACTTCCTATTTTGAAAATTTCTCATAGAGTTTGTGCGTACTAAATTTAATTTTATGTGCATATTACCGAAGAGAAATTTTTAAAAAATAACATATATGGAATCAACTATAAGAACTTCAATCTTTGTCCATTATGTATGATTTTTATTTATTTTTTCTTCTCTTTATGAAATAATAAAAATGTTTGTCCAGAGAAATCGGAGTTGTAAATTATACAACACAATAATAAACCTTTCTTTATTCTTAGTTGTATATTTTCTCAGTTTCTCTAAAAAAAAAGTTTATTTTGTCTCCTTCATCAATAGACTGTATTGACAGGGACACGATTATTTATGGAAGGGACAGTGTACAATAATAGGGAAAATCATCTTGTACTTTTCTGAATATTAATAAGTAAATGTAGGTATAGATAAGTCCATACCTGTGCTTTAAAATCACTTTTTTAAAATTAGTTGAAAATCAATAGTTTTACTTTATTTTTTTTTAAGGACAATTCAATTGAAAATTAACACTTTCAGATAATTCAAAAGGAAACCAACTGTCTCACATTTTTTCCTAAAGGTAATTCAATTGAAAATTATCATTTAAGGGTTGTTGCCAACCGTCATTTGAATTGTCCCTTTCAATACGTGTCCATTTCATACCACCTCTGGCCTACATATACTTTTTTAATAAATTTATAAAATCTAAAAGTTTAGTAAATAGTTGATTTAGTACTAATCACAATTTTTTAATTGAACTTTTTTTAAGAACAATAATAATTTTCAACTTAGAATTACTTTTAACAGGCTGACGACTGACTCTACTTATTTTTTGATTCATCTACCGGAAAAATTTAAACTTTGATAACTTTGCCTCCGATTGTACAATATCGTCAAAAATAAAGCAAACATAAATATTTTGTGTTGAAATAAAATAAATGTTTAAATTAATTAGTCTCGGTAGATTATAAGGACATCATAATTTAGATGCTTCCTCAACTCAGGTGTCTTTCTTTTCACGTTTAAATTGTGTATATAATTCCAGCTTTATCAAAGGCATACAAAACTGTTGGGGTTTATTTATGTATTGTTGGTCCATTATTTTCCTTGTATATAGGAATCAGAAAGTAAATCAGTAAAGTAATTCAGACTTATTGCAACTTTCTTTTGCACGGGTATCACAAATTTCTTTCCAAATATATGTACACAATGTCACTTTTTTAAAAATTTCTTATCGCGTGATATTAAGAGAAATGTTCAGACCTCCAATAAATCTACATTTCTGATAACGCATCATTTTTATTGTCACTATACACTCATACCATTTTGGCACCGAGCAAGTGCTTTGCGATACCTTGAAAAGCTATAAATCAGAATAATCTTTGTATCGCTTTTATCGCTGCATACATGTTTTTTTTTTTATTACATCATTGCATGAGTAAGACACACGGAAATAATCTGTCCCAAAAAATCGCGAAGATTCCTTACACAGTCCCGGTTCCCGGCAATTCCACGAAAGGCTAACAAAATCCCTTTGGCACCTTGTAACTTTTGACGTGAGTTTTTATTATGCTCTCGAGTCGCGCATGCTTGTAATTTGCCAAATGATGCGGCACTTCACGGCCATAAAACAATTTTCATACTTTCTCTCATAACGTGGTGCGCACGCTGCCGCTTTTATGTTCATTTCACGAAGCGCTGCGGGTTTTAGCCCGCGAATGAAAACCTCATTACTGAATAATTCTGATGGAGATTCAGAACCACTGTCGGGAGGTATAAAAATAGTTTCCTCGGGACTGACCCGCTCTGGTCGTACGACTGACCGTTTAATTTAAAAAAGTGAAGTAACCCTGTAACTTAACCCACAATTCCGGAAAATAACAGTTATAAAAGTGAATGAAACAAAATTAAAGAATTCGTCGTTACCGGGGGTAGGAGTGGTCGTTTTTCATTTATGAATCCTCCACACTCGACTCACAAAAAGGAGCTGCTCTCGAACTAGACCCATCAATTAGTGCGAAATTCTTCGATCCTTGGATGATGTATGACTTAAATTCTGCCCTTTGTATAGTGACGTACCGAAGTGGCCGGCAAGAACAAGCGGACGGAGTTCGGTTTGTCCTTTTGGTCAGGTAAAAAATGCACGGTCGCCTCGGAAATGTTATAATTTTCTTCCTATTCCTCTATCCGCTCGAAATTGTAGGCTTTTCGATGTCATTATGACCTAAATTGGGATCCTCCCACATCGACCTAAATTCTATCGCTTATTACGGACCCAACACATTCGCGTCAAGGGGAATTTGAAATAATTTCGTAAAATTGAAGTTTTTCATTTGTATGTTTTATAGAAACAATCGCAGAGAAAATTTAATGATGTACTATTATTTTACAATAAAACCAATCAATTTAAAACAATCCCTTTTTTCGCTTCTGAAATTAGTATTTATTTAAGTACATATGTGAGTAGCTAGGTATTAAAGAACTTGAGAGATATAAAAGTTTTAAACGACAGAAACATCGTGGGCCTAGATTTTTGTGTTATAATTGACATGCCTACAAATTTATTGATATCATGCCGGCGTTGTGAGACACTCAAGGTCAAATGTCACGAAAATCAGCTTTTCGTGAAATCACGTTTTCTATTGATCGAACGTCAATAGATGTTATTGTGAACATTGTAGACCATAAAATTCTCTTCAACAAATTCTTTTTCAAAAAAATCGTACAATGTCATTTTTTGAGAACAAAAAATCCTAAATAGTAAATTTCATTGCAAGTGCTTAATTAATGTCACATATCTTGCTAAGATTATAAAAAGTAACTTCAAAAATTCCCGTGTATATCTTTGGGAACGCACTGTAGAGCCCCCATAAATACCAATTGACCAACTAACAAATTTTATACAGTTGTTATATTAAAGAAATATGCTCAAATAATAATAGTAAATTCATTAGCGTTAAGCTATTTTTACGCTACAAAAATCCTTACTATGTTTAAATGAGTCAAGGGGTAAACAGTTTGGAGGAGTTTTAAATGTTTTATATTTGATTTCTTTAAAAAACCTGTATGCAAAGATTCAAACCTTGTTGGTATTTGTATGCATCTTAAAGCTTTATATTTTGTGGTTCTTGATTACGAATATTAGTTTTGTTGATTTTCTTTTTGTATGGTTCATCGTATCTATGTAGATAGAAAAGTTGTCATATATTTTTGCAATACTTAAACGTATTTAATCTGACATCCAATACGTTTCTATAAAAAAACTAATAATAAGCTTTGCTTACTAAATTTTCCCAAAGCCTATCAACAAGATGTTGATGTTAAGAAACGATCGACAAGTGCAAAAATTTATTGCACCATCAATTAAGAGGAACACCATTTTTTACTGCACGGAACTGTCGTCATCTCAATTTTGCGGCCAACATTGATGCCTTTGCCCGATAAACACTAGGTAGAACAAGAATTTTAGTGTTCGTTGAGAAGCAAAATCATAGAATAAATTGCTGCCGAGAAATCGGCGCTGTGCATAAACGTCTAGTGTCGGCATCGATCCCATATCTCTGACAAATTAATTTCACTTAATTACCATATCATTATCAATGAGCTCCTCTACAAGCCGCGTTACTCCGCCTGATCTTACCGGTCCGCTCGGACAATGTGCAGCCTGGACACCGCCGATGCCGGGATAAAATATAGTCCAGGAAAAATGCTGGTGGCCCTAAAAGCAGCCATTATCATTAGGGAGGATGATGTTATCATAAAGAGCTGGAAGTTATTGCAAAATTCTTCCAATCGAAAGCGAACTTAATTTAGACCGCTACAAGCCTCTAAGTCTCAGGCTTTTAATAAATAAATAAGTGTGTATTTTTGGAGCACGGCCTCTGTATCGTCACCGTAATGAAATCAACCTTTAAACCTGCGTAGAGGTGTTCCTGCCTCTGCTGTCAGCAATATTTCACTTTTATGGATGTAGGGTATAAAGGAATGCATTTGATACCGCGACCGTAATTGCGAAATTAAAATATGAACCTTAATGATCAGCAGCAGAGTCAGATAGCGACCGGTACCATTCCAAGTACTTAATAGATTTAAGTGTTCCACTTTGATTTAGGTATGCGCTCTGCAAGAACTAATTGAATAGATGAACCGATTTTGCAATTAGGAAATAATTAGCTGGCTTTTATGCTATCTTATATACATTATATACGAGTATACATATATTTTACGTCGGGGGAAAATGACTATTTGCCACAAAGAGGGGCAGCTATGAAATTACTCTTAATAATACTAATTTCAATAAAATGACAAAAGCAACTCTATGGGATTAGAAAAGGTATAATAATATGCACATGCAAACTGATCTTAAGCATAACTGGCCATCACATGAATAAGTATTATTTTAACTTTTATAAAGCTTTGAAGCAGTTACAATTGTCTGATATTTTCTAAATACATATATGTATCAATAAAGAACATTAGCGCATAGGGCTCTGTACCTCAAAATAAAAAAAGCGCAACCCTTATAGGATCACTTTGCTGTTCATCTGTCGTCTCTTGAATTTAATATCAAATTTATACTCCTGTAAGTCAAGTTAATAACAAGACACGGCTTTTCAAAGCGCATTGTAATACTGAAAGACTGACCTAGTGACCATCAAAACCTATAGAGTATACTCCCCGTCAACCTAGAATATTAAAATTTTTCAAAGGAAGGTCTCGTACCACAACTAAAGGAAAAATAAATCGAAAATCATTAATTCTCTTTAATTTTTAATTTTAATACTCGCACTTTTTATATGCATCTTAGTGTATCGGCGAAGAGAGGGCATTTGGACCAGTAATGGGAATTTATCTTTATCAAGTTTTGGATTACTTCTTTCAGAATTTAAAATTTTTAATAATCTTATAATATATGCTACTAGTATTCTTTCTCCTTTACTAAGTACCATTTCTATACGAATGTCAAAAAAAAAGTTTGCCAAAAATCAGTAATAAGAGAAGTGTATGTATACGAATAGGACAAATTGAGAAGAAAATTATGCAATGACTGCAAATATAAAGATAACTTAGGCTTTTGACAAATCATGTATTATTTAAAGAAACAAATTAATTATGCTCTAAGAAAATTATTAGCATGCAGTCTTAACATTTCAGCGAACATTTTCTCCGATACAGAAAGGAATGGAATTCTGGTCAGATTATCATTAATTAATTTTCGAATAAGTTTGGAGACAATAGATATAAATATGCAATATTTGATCATTTGCCTATTTTATTCATTTTGTTAACAGTCAAGATAAAAGGTAACATAAAAACGTAAAAACTTATATCTTTAGAAAGAAATTAATTTTCTAGTGACCCTTGCACTATTATTAGGTGCTTAAAATTATAGTTGTGGTCAACTAATGCCAACATTGAGGGTGTTGTTTTTTATTAACATGATCTTGCAATGCATGATCTTCCTTTTGGTACACCCACACACAATAAAGTTAACAACAATTCCACCATACATAAAACTAATTATAAAACTATACTTACTACGTAACAACTGAACTTTTACACATCTATACTGAAAACTTTAATTTTGGAGTTGTCATTAATTGACCAATGAATAACCACAGATATATTTGCAATTTTTTAGGGTCACAGATTACGAATCCGATCTTAAATTTTTTTTAAATTAAGATCGGATTCGTAATTTAAAAATATCCATATCTTTACGACAATGGATGTCAAGGAGTTGTTAAGTCGCTGATTAGGAAAACAATGTTAAATTTCTGTGATAAAATTAAAATAACAGATTCAAATTCGAAAAAACATTTGCAAATTTCAACAGCTCATATTTGGATTTAGTTTTTTAAATGTTTAAAATCTTAGTACGAATTCGTAATCAGTGAAACAAACAACTACATGATATCAAGCTTAATTACAATACAAAATTTCCAATTTTAAATATTGGAAATTTTACTTTAGATTTATAATCAGCAACCTGAAAACCTATTCACAAAGTTTTATAAAAACATATTTTGTCTCATAAAACTCATTATGCTCAAATTCCAAGGCTTTTTATATCTATTTTTCAATTAACTGCAACCATTTGACCTTGTGAGTCTCAAACCCTTTATTTATCCTACTGAATTGAATTCAAATCATATATGTATGATCACATGCGAGGTTAAAAAGTTGGATATAAAATACGAATGAATCTGCAACATGGCAAGCATCATGTATCGTGCGTGGGGTCCCGTAGAATTAAAATAACTAGCCTTTCGCGGCGAATACAAAACGAATACAAAATTAGTGACACCCTTTCACGTTTCGCTGCTAGATATCGATTTCTCTGGAACCTTTCACTCGATCGTGAAGGACATTTCGAACATACATATAAATATCAGCGAAGAGAGAGTTGACTTGATTCCAGGAAAGTTGATAATACATCAACATTGTCGGTTAGGTCACCGGGAAAAGGGTCTATCTCAAAGATATGAGTAGACTGTATTTTTATTTTTTGAAAGGTGCGATAGATGCCTATCGAAATTGCAGAGAAATGTGAAATTAATTGGTAGTGGACGGTGATCAGAAAACGATTAGTTTTTACGCCTCCAGGACTCGGGGTGTGACTTGATGGATGGGTAGAGCTACTGCGGCGAAAGAGCAAGGGTCTGTCGATTTTGTCAAGGATACAATCTAGATCCGAGCCGCGATACATGAATTCATGCATTCAAAATGACTATCAGGGGTTTTCGATAATATCTGACTACTTCGGCTGTCATTTCGAAGAGGATCCAATTATAAAGGTACTCAACACGGAATGTAAGTTACTGCCCAAGTATACTGCAATTTTCATTTGATTTATACGTGGAGCGCGGCGGGGTGATCTTTCTTTATTTACTCTTCAAGTATCTGAAGACCGTGAGCCTAAAGAGTCTGGTGTTGAGCCCAATTTGGTGAATTTACAGCATCCTGTCAGGCTTATGAGTTCTTTATGAGGCTCAAGTGTCTAATAAAGCGATAGCATCTCCGCGGATAACGTCGAAATTGCTTGATCACTGGACGTGTCGCGGTGCTATCATATAAATCGCGAAAGGGGAGTAACTTGCCGATGCAAATTCAGGTTATTGTGTCATGATGCCTCCCTGCCCGCCAGCGCCCAGTGGACGATATTTAATTGCCCATGAAAATTCGCTCTCGACGGGGTGGCCCAGAATGTAAATTAAGCGCACGCATACCACTCGCCATTAACCGCCGATCGCGGTATCTTCGATAAATTATCTAATCGAGGATCGCGCGGTTCGCGGAGTAGCTCTCCTCACCTGCGATGACATACTTGATCACCTGCCCGGTGCGGGTATCAACTGCTACTCAGATGCTGAGTATCTTCGATAAAAATGCCACTTCCTTGTTTGCACACAAATTTCCGAAAAATGCACGATCTGCAGCCGGGCAACCGGGGGCACCACAGTGAACGGAGGTAGCCGGACGGGTGCCCGCGATGATGCTCAGTGGGCCCTTCATTTGGAGGCATCTTGAGCCGATCACGGCCACTGTAATTACTGGCAAATAAATTATAAATTTCGTGGCTCTTGGCGACCTTTATGGGGTTTGAGCTTTTGATAACTTCGCGGGCCCCGTTTGGGTTCCGTCCGGTGCACCACTGTATTTTCATTTCTCGGGAAAATTGCCGGTCGACACTCGTGCTGATTACCAAGTACAGTTGACTAACGGATGGCGGACACGCGCGTTCGAATCGCGATTATTTTACATTGCCGGCAACGGGTCACCGCCAAACTTTCAACTGGAACACATTTTTTTTTCCGGTTATATGATAAATTGCAAGTTATTACATAATTGGTAGTTCATAACAGGTGATTGTGATTGATGGTCCGCTGATCGCGGAATCCAGTCCGAATCATCGAACGCAACCGCATCGCGGGACATGGTTTTAAATTTCTGGCATCGCGCTCCTTGAGGGATAAAAGTCGATGCCATTTGCCCCGTAATAAGTTCATTATGTTAAATAAATCTCCTCGTTGAATAAAAAATTATGAATATGTAAACAGGAACACGTAAAATCCGCTTGATGCTCTTTGAATGCTCCTTGGGAGGTATACATACAGCTTAGTACTCTCCGATAAGACAGAAGGTATGTTGTATTAAATTGTCACATGGGTCATACCATTTGAAAAAATCATCAAAATCAATTGGAACAAATTAAGTTTGAAGTCTCCTCATGGATGTTCCAGGTCTAAACTAATGAATATGCAACAAAAATTTTTCGGTCAGCTGAACTTCCAGAGATTTGTAACTTGAAATTTCGAAAAGTGACATTTTTCTATCACAATTTTGCGCCACTGCCGGTTTTAACACTACTGGCATACCGAGCAAGATTATTGTGGCGCCTCCAAAAGTTTTGGGGTTAAAAAATATAAAATGTAAGGATAGTTTTTTGCCAAATAAAACCTTAGCTAAACTTAGAAGACTTGATTGCAATTGTTAGTTTTACTAACATATAATACTTAAAGGATTCTCTTTCACTCATTATTCCAAAAATGCAATTCGTAACTATATTTTCTAAAAAATAATCAATGAAACTGAAAAAGTCGAATAGAAAATTAAAGTTAAAAGATTCAAAAATACAGATTAAATATAGTATACCGATTTTTTATTAAAAAATGATAAAGTTTTCGATCACAAATCTCGCTATGTTTTGCACACCTCACAGGTTTGCTATATTATTGACTAGCGCGGCAGCCCCGAGTTTGGACGAAAGAAGTAATTATACCCACATATTTTACAAATAATCAACTTTTAATATAGTTTTTTGGAAAGAGGAGATCTTCCTCTAAAAGATGATACCAGTTTTTAAATTTTTTAAATATTTACTATGATCTGAATTTGCATTTGAAAAACTACATGCGTCTCCGAAAGTTGATCTGTACGTACGTAGACACGCTCTGATTCTGATGACTCGTCTTTTGATCGATTCGTTATCCATTAAAATATAACCCTATTAATTTTTAGAATGATTCGTCTGTGAATGAGGCGGCTGTTCTCGGCCTCCGTTTTGTGCGGACCTTCTTACTCTCTCTCTCTGCTCCCTACTCTTTCCATACTTATCGGTTGGTTTTATAAAAAATATTGTATATATATACATATATTGAAAAATTTGAAAACTTAATTTTTGTTAAGTTCTTACAAGGGATCTATAATAAAATGCGTTGCGTAGTTTCATTGCATTATATTGGCAAAAGATAATTATTTTTACAAAATATATTACAAAACTGTGTGACTTAAATTTAACCTTCACCGCACCGTAACCGTATAGATCAGCATGCAAGTGCTTTTTCAACCACTAAGGGTCATATAACACATGCCTTCACTGATCTAGCGCGCTCTAAAAATCCGATATAAAATTTCAGGTTCCACGATGAAGTTCCTGGTGGAGTCCACTGCAAGTCCTCAAAGTTCCAAATCGCCTTTACCGATGTCAGTCCAAAATCCAATTTCAAAATCCTAGCCAGGTCCAAAGCCCTAATTCCGTCAAATCTTATTTCCACCAAATGTTGTTTTACGTTGAATCACACAAGAAGAGGGCGAGTCCAGGATTGCACTGGCATTTATATCCAGATTTTCCAGTGCGGAACATGCTGCCACATAATCATGTTCTGATTGTCAATGTGGAACGTAATAATTCCTACGTTCCACGTATTTCCCGTAGTAGGATAACTCAATGAGCCCTGAAATTAGATTCTGGCGCTCCTGACTGGTTTTCCTATGTGGCCAGTCTTTTTTCATTCGTTCATTTCACTAGTGTATGCTCACACTAAAACATAAATCCCCATTAAGATCGCATGAAATTTTCCTTATCTCTCTGCCTGAGATCTTGCGTGTGGCACTACCAAAATTTGGAATCTGGAATCATTCCAAATTTTTTATGCCAATATTTTGTTGCTATCTCGCTCTAGCATAATTTATGAGGTTATGTTTTATTAATAATTTTAATTTCTCGTTATTTGCGAACCGCTGTGTCCTCAATCCTCATTGTAATCAGCATTTGTCAAAACGCCGGACTGACTTTCGCTTGTCAGGCGGAAATTGTTAGTTCAGTGTCGCGCCCGTTCACGTGTTTGACAGTTCGCGAGTGCCGGTGTGTTTTGTATATGGTGTAAATTTAGGTGTTCCAGGACTAATATTATGAGTTTAGGTAAGTCCTTGTTATTTCTTAACAATTTGCTAAATTCTGCAAAGGGTTGTTAACGTTCCGAAGCATGATTCGCATGTTCCCTTATGTTGACATTCGCAATGCTTTGTTGGGGGCTTGCTTGGACATGCAAGTCCCTATACTTTTGTTCAGAGTAAAGTATTCTCATTATTTTGTGACGTTCCTTTTTCTATTTCAGGATCACATTTCATATTCCATGTATTAATTTATTATATGTATTTTAGGGGCACAGTTGATCACCTGTATGCGCAAACAGGAGACACGGAACAGCATCCTCCTATCGAGCATGCTGCTATGCTCCAGCGTGGGAGCCTTGTATTGGAGTAGGTCCCTTCTTGGCCCCATCAAGGGACCATTGGTATGGTAAGATCCCCTACGGATCTTGAGGTAAATTAAATTCATTTGTTATTATTTTATTTCATTTCATTTTCTTCATTTTATTTATTATATTTCATTTGTTTTGTTTATTTCATTTTATTTTATTCATTCTAATCTTTGTATTGTGTATGTTTTAGGCTGAGCCCCACGTTCAGCGTTGCTCGCTGAACATATATTAAAAAAAATCAATTACCACGGGTTTTCACTAATGTAGATACTTCATTAAAATACCAGATTTCAGAACGCCAAAAAGACAATCTAGATGTCTTTCAGAGAATTACTGACCGATCGGTTTGAAGTTTAAGATGGATTTAGGGACCCAGTACTGTCGGCTACTAAACTGTGGATAATCCAAAGACCTTCTCAGAATACCGATTATTAATTATTAATTATTGTTCATGAGCGGTATGAAAGGAGAGAGCAGCGGCGCCTTTAAAAATTACTCGTACGGGCGATCGCCCTTCATGCCATACCCTAACACAAGCATTGTGCAAATTCCCACAAAATTTTGTTGGAAAACTCTGAAAAAATGTGAACTTTAAACTCTAATTCTATTGGATTTCTAGACCGATATTTCTTAATCGATTTCAGTCAAACTTAGCTATCATAATTTTTGTGGGAATATCTAGGCTAATTTCGCATATGGAGCGTATAATTCAAGAGGGTGGAGAATTAAGGGTTACATATCGTTATGTAAAACTCATTTGGGCTAGATATTTCCCATAGTTCTTTATTGCTATCGATCAAACTTGGTCCCCTATATACAATTATAATGCATATGATTGATTTATTGACCACGCCTAGCATTTGTTAAATGATTTCGATCAAACTTGTTTGTATCTGCTTCATATTTAATAATTGAGGGTTGGGTAAAGAGTTAAAATATTCCCCTGCACAGTTTTAAATATGTCATGATTTTGATCCAATGAATCTATGAATATGCACAATTAGATCGAAATCGATTAAGAACTATGGAAGTTGTCATACGTTCAAGAACGGTGTAGAAGAAAACACAGATCCGGTTTGATCAAAATTCCCTTCCCTTGTATGAAGGGACAATTCTTTTCGTCTTTTAATGACCATATTAAAAGGAGGGGATGCAATTCATCCTATTGTAGACTCAATTCTAAGTGAATTTTAATGGTGTTGCAATTTCCCATTTTGTATGAGCCTAGAAACAGAATTCATTAGGGCCATTGTCGGGCAGTGAAAGATAGCAATCGAAAACACTTGAACACGGTCCATTATACCTTTTACCTATCCGTTCAAAGTGGTAAAACTAATGATCGTCCTTTGTAAACACTTAGCGTTTCAAATGGACTGAATTAAATTTTCGCAATTGGGGTACTTCAAAGAGAAGAGGATGTTTCATGAATTGAATTTTGTCTGAAGTATCTCGACATATTTAGAAGATAGATGAATATATATTCTTATTTACTTATTGATTTCGATAAGTGGTCTGTTCATATTTTTGGGTGCACTTTAATTTAAAATCGTTTTTAAAAAATAACATTTTTACGGTTTGAAAAGATTATTCTTAAATTATATAATTTTTAGTAAGGCTTAGTACAAGAAAATCTGGGTAAAAATATTTAAAATTGTGAAAATAAAGTAGAAACAAAGATGGTTTTACCTTAATAACTAATAATTTCTAACAAAAGTGCAAGCCATATTACAATTGATTGAATATTTTTTATATTCGTTTATGTCCTCGAATAAGTAGCAGATATATGTATGTACTTTCAAAAAGATATTTTCTGTGGATTATGTACGAGTCTAAACCTATTTCAGAACGGCAGATTTTTGGATTTTGCACTTTTAAGTTTTTTTAAAACATTTTAAAATCGTTATAATGATGATATGATACGTGATAATGTCACTCAATATAACCTTTAATCATAAACTATTTCCATAAAATACAATATTAATTGAAATTTAAAGGTGTACCTTACACTTTTTGCATGAAATACAAAATATTTTGAACTTGAATAGATTTCTCATTTTGAGAACAATCTCATAAAAAATCTGATCTATGAAAATGCCGAATTAGGTTTTATGGTATAAATCATACTTTAATTTGCAATTGTGGGCCATAAAAGACGTCGACTGAGTTATTTTGTAGGCGCAAACCAATATTAGCCACTAAGAATATTTGACACTTTAATTTAAAGTCTGGTCATTGAGGAAAGTGCTGTAATTATTTGAATAATATATACAGTCAGCGAAATTCATTTATACGCACCCCAATTTTTTTTGGTTTCAGGAAATTACGCAAAGTATTTCTAAAACTTATTTAAGCGAATTGGTAAGGACCAAAGTTACAGCTTGTTTGTAAAATATTAATTATTCGCATAATAACAAACAAATAATTAACTAGTTTTAACAAAAAATAGGTGCGAAATTCAATTATACGCACATTTGAATTTTCTAAAGATAAGAAAAACAAGAAAAGCGGTAATAAATTAAAGTTATTTTTAATATTTGGTATGACCTCCTCCGTTTCTAATTATACCGAAAATCCAATTAGGCATTTATTAAATTTTCAATATCAGTACAACTGACACTAACCCATGCATTTAAAATTGCCGTTTTCAAGGTCAGAACGTCGAGGTATTGTCGTCCACCTTCATAAATCTGCCTTGCCATGTTCCCCACAAGTTTTCCATAGGGTTGAGGTCGGGGCTAATGGCAGGCCATCTCAGTGTAAGGATGAATTTCGCATTAGATGTGCACGAAATTGTAACCAAGCCACAAAGAATCTCTTTTAATACTGCACTGATAGCCGAAAAGCAATATAACTGTAAATACATTTTCGTCACACCATAAAGGTTTATTCTTATCACCTTCAAGATGCTCATTTATACAACAGAGCAAAAAGCATCAAAAATGTGCAGATATTCATTGTATATTTAGCAGGGACCGAAAATGCGTAACTGGTATTTTTCAATTTTTAAACTAAAAAAGCTGAGGGAAGTTGTCATAGTAGAATAAAATAAAGTACACCAAAGTTTGCGCATGATACCTTTTTTCGGTTCTGTAAAGCTCTTCAAAATTTAGCTTTTTTTAAAACACAACAAAAAAAAAAAACACACCGCGTATCTAAACTGTAATCTTTCACCGATTTTAATTTGAAGCAAAGTAAAACAAGCTCAGAAGCTTAATATGTTTTCCCAGTAGTGATAATCCTCAAATTAGCGTCAAAATGCTTTTTTAACAATGTAATTTTACATATTAGACACATAGGCAAATTCAATTGTTAGAGCGAATCAATTGAATTACTTCGGTTCCAAGAGATTTATTTCCATTTATAAATTTTCTCATGCAAAAAACTTGCAAAAAGGAAATTGTATCAGACAACAAAATAAAATAAATTTTAAATGTCGTGTTAGACTCATGCATATTATCAACGATACAACGAAAACAAAATTAAGATAATAAAGTAAAATGGCAAACAAATCTAAGCACCTACCTAAATGCGATAATTTTCATACTTGGTTCAAAATTTGAGAAAAGTGTTTCATTTTGTGATTTCAATTAAATGTGAGTCAATGGCCTGTGAGTCGAATTCGAACTCTTAAAAGAAACTAATTCATAACTTTTGTACTAAAATTTATACTTTAAGCATCGGAAGAAGTAATTAGAATTCAAAAATATAGAATTAGAATTAAAATTTCCACTTACCTTCGCTCATCTTGTTTCTCGAAATTTTAACTTTCACTTCATCGGCTCTTAATTTTGTATTTCCAAATTTAATTTTCACTGGCCGGTTGCACACTCACAATCACAAAATCACTTTCACATTCCTCCAATGCGGCCGATGATCCTGCAAGAAAGAAAAATAAAATAAAAATTAATTAATAAAGTTAATAAAATCTCTGGCTAATTTTATTCTTCTGCTTGAATTATTTTTCAAGAAAACTATTTTTTAAGAAAAGCAGAAATTAAATTTTACCGAATAATCCACGTAAAAGCCGCATCCTCTGCTTTCCCATGAAAGAAAAACGTTCAGCCGATAATAAAAACATAAAAAAATTCAACCAAAAACTTTGTACAGGTGAAATTTATCTGAGCAATTGATTTTGAAATTTTCCAATGAAAACCGACGCCAACTCGTTCAAGAATAAAAAATAACCGATTTCGGTATGAAGTTGGACGCGAAAAAGGAGTTTCGATAAATTTTAACGATCCGCCCCTCCCGTTTAGATTTAACGAATTTAACTTTTCGAAAGCACACCAAGAAGAGGATCCATAAAAATTGTGCAAAATTTTAAATTCTCATTTTCCAATTAATTCTTTCCAGTCCCTAGAATTTTCCGAATTAACTTCATCGATTTAAGATTTAAATGTAAGTATTTAAGGTGTTTTATTAAAAAGAGGAAAAAATAAAAGCCCCTTTCCTGAAAGAAAACTCACAAAAGAATTTAAATTAAATCCTTAGAAACCTGTTCCCCTCCGCAACAGTTAACGCATAAAATTACCATGCTGCACAACATTTCTCCTGCACTGCAGCATAATGCAAAACATAAAACATGGAACCTTCGCCTTCCCCAGAATTTCGTGTCGCGCGCGCCATTACTTGTGACGTCTCAGGAAATCAAAACCCGGAGGACCGATTTTTGCAATTTTAAATTTAATAGAAAGCTACTCCTTCAGGAAACTAAGGAAAAATATTTAAAAAAAATACCGCGCCTGCACGATTTTTAATCGTTGGCACCCCTAACATCAACTAGAATTTAACTTAAGGTTTACATTTTCGAATAAAAAAGAAAACTCCCGCGTAGTTGTAAAACTCCAAAAATTTTAAGTTTTGCAACATGTGAATTTTATGCCGACTTCTAAGGACTTAATTTTTTAAATACTTTTGGGAGTTTTCTTGTAGGAATTGGCTCTTTTTAATAAATCTTAACTAAGTAAAGTTTGATAAGCCTAGAAAAAATTAGTTTTCCGCGATTTTGAATGTTTTCGTTTCTCCCCATTTCAATTTTTGAATCGAATCAACCGTTCGTTCCCTGAAGCTGCTCGAAGTTCTGCGGCAATTCCTGCAGTTTTCGTTGCCCCTTGTTTCAAATATGCAGTCTAATTTACCGTTATTCTATAAGCGTTCTCCCAGTTCGTGTATTATTTTCGGAGTGGGCGGATGGACTGCGGGCGTGCTTCGATGATTTTAATTTTTAAATTACCTCAGGAAACCCTTTGAAATGGAGGCGTTTTCGTTTATTCAGGGTTTTTATTGTTAAATTACCTCAAAAAACATTTGGAAATTTCTGCTTTCCTTGAAAAGTACTTTAACCAGAACAATAAAATTAGCCAGAGATTTTATTAATTAATTTTTATTTTATTTTTCTCTCTTGCAGGATGACCGCCAAATTTGAAGAAAGTGAAAGTGATTTTGTGATTGTGTGCAACCGCCTAGTGAAAATTAAAATTGAATATAGAAAATGAAGAGCCGATGAAGTGAAAGTGCCGCTTTTATTTTCAAAATATTTATCTCAAGTTGTGTTTTCGAATTGAAGTGATTTTGTGAAGGTATTTCATAGAAAAAGGGCCTGTTAAAAAGTGACATAAAAGTGCATGTGCCGTTATTTTTAAAGTTTTTCGTGGTTGTGAAGAAGAAGAAAGAAGAAGGAAGGAAAAGAAGATGAGGAAGCGAAAGGTAATTGGAAATTTCAATTTTTGCCTCTATTTTTGATTGCTTTAAAATTTTTGGAGGAGTTTTACAATTACGCGGGAGTTTTCTTTTTTATTCGAAAATGTAAACCTTAAGTTAAATTCTAGTAGATGTTAGGGGTGCCAACGATTAAAAATCGTGCAGGTGCGGTATTTTTTTTAAATATTTTTCCTTAGAGTCCTTAAGGAGTAGGTTTCTATTAAATTTAATATTGCAAAAATCGGTCCTCCGGGTTTTGATTTCCTGAGACGTCACAAGTAATGGCGCGCGCGTGACGAAATTCTGGGGAAGGCGAAGGTTCTATGTTTTATGCTTTGCATTATGCTGCAGTGCAGGAGAAATGTTGTGCAGCATGGTAATTTTATGCGTTAACTGTTGCGGAGGGTAACAGGTTTCTAAGGATTTAATTTAAATTCTTTTGTGAGTTTTCTTTCAGGAAAGGGGCTTTTGTTTTTTCCTCTTTTTAATAAAACACCTTAAATACTTACATTTAAATCTTAAATCGATGAAGTTAATTGGGAAAATTCTAGGGACTGGAAAGAATTAATTGGAAATGACCTATGGAAAATGAGAATTTAAAATTTTGCACAATTTTTATGGATCCTCTTCTTGGTGTGCTTTCGAAAAGTTAAATTCGTTAAATCTGAACGGGAGGGGCGGATCGCTAAAATTTATCGAAACTCCTTTTTCGCGTCCAACTTCATTCCGAAATCGATTATTTTTTATTCTTGAACGAGTTGGCGTCGGTTTTCATTGAAAAATTTCAAAATCAATTGCTCAGGTAAATTTCACCTGTACAAAGTTTTTGGTTGAATTTTTTTATGTTTTTATTATCGGCTGAACGTTTTTCTTTCATGGGAAAGCTGAGGATGCGGCTTTTACGTGGATTATTCGGTAAAATTTAATTTCTGCTTTTCTTAAAAAATAGTTTTCTTGAAAAATAATTCAAGCAGAAGAATAAAATTAGCCAGAGATTTTATTAACTTTATTAATTAATTTTTATTTTATTTTTCTTTCTTGCAGCATCATCGGCCGCATTGGAGAAATGTGAAAGTGATTTTGTGATTGTGAGTGTGCAACCGGCCAGTGAAAATTAAATTTGGAAATACAAAATTAAGAGCCGATGAAGTGAAAGTTAAAATTTCGAGAAACAAGAAGATGAAGACGAAGAGGGAAAGGTAAGTGGAAATTTTAATTCTAATTCTATATTTTTGAATTCTAATTACTTCTTCCGATGCTTAAAGTATAAATTTTAGTACAAAAGTTTTGAGTTAGTTTCTTTTAAAAGTTCGAATTCGACTCACAGGCCATTGACTCATATTTAATTGAAATCACAAAATGAAACACTTTTCTCAAATTTTGAACCAAGTATGAAAATTATCGCATTTAGGTAGGTACTTAGATTTGTTTGCCATTTTACTTTATTATCTTAATTTTGTTTTCGTTGTATCGTTGATAATAAGAATGAGTCTAACACGACATTTAAAATTAATTTTATTTTGTTGTCTGATACATTTTCCATTCTGCAAGTTCTTTGGATGAGAAAATTCGCACAACTGATTCAGCCTAAGGGTCTACGGATCCTAAATACGGCCCTGCCTAGATTTGAAGTCTGAGCAAAATTTGTCCAGTATTTAGTTAAAATAAAAGTTAATTCAAATAAAACCGCTTAAGTTCCAATTAGTCATAGTCTATGGAAATCACTTTGAAATAATTGAATATTTTAAAACTATGATACTTCTATCATAGTTCATCATAAAAGGAAAGAATAATTTCCCACAAAAGAAAAAACAATCTGGTTTGCATATCCTTCTTACATTTTCTTATGTAGGCAAGTAAACTTGGGTGGCTGATTAAATATTGTATTTACAGATTAGCTACACCTTTCTGCCTCCAGGACAAGGTACACAGATCGTACCTCATTCTCCTCTTCTTCAATTTTATTCTACCGAGGAGCAAACTCGAACAAGATCGACTAATTAAATTGTTCCAGTCCATTGAAGTTCGAAAATGAAACGAAAACGTAAAATACGAGCCACTGACCATTGTCCGTTTATTAAGACGCCGCTTGGGCCATAACTGGGCCCCAACACAGAAGGTCTTCACGCCTCATTTTGATCGGTCATTCGGAAGCGATAATCCGTGACAAATTCTGAAAAGCCCTGATTAAGTGATATAATTCCCGGGGATCTCTCTGCCTCTGTCTCCTGGTTCCTTTCCAAGTTTTATAACCAGTAGAACACCTGAAGAGGGCAAGAATTGACAGATTAATCGTCTGCAAGGAGTTGGTCAGACAGTTTTTGTGCCCTCCATTTGGTCCAAGAATGGGTTTTTGTCGTTTATCAGGCATTTCGATGCAATGGTCATCTTCGTGGTAGAACGCATCGAATGCAGATTAACACTTCGTTATTTTCTGCATTAAATTGAAAGGACAGAAATATGAAGGATATTTTGCTGTATCATAAAACTGACTGTCTGAATCCACTTGTCTACAGTGTCGCCACGGACGATATGTGGTAGACTATACCCAAGATTTGCTAGGGAACATAAATTTTCGGGGCCACAAATATGTCGAAGGTTATCTCATGCAACAGAGGTGGTTATCGTAGGCACGCACGATCCTTCTGGTTAAATTTTGGTTTAAGCGCAGGTTCCAGCAAAAGAGCCTTGTCTCGTATTGCTTATCATCGCATTGGTTTGTAATTGATAGCGACGAAACGGTTTTGCACTTAAAAGGTCCTATAAGTGCCTTTATTGAACGAAAATCGACGACTTTATTGCGACCTATCTGATTAAAGTATGTGGTCCATGAGAAGGATTTGGGGTATCTTCGGGAAGATAAGTTTTTAAATTTTGAGAACGGCGTCGCCACTTCTTGGTGGCTGACGGCTTAATTAAATGAACATTGTAATTAAGATAGGTTTGTGGCTAGCGTCTGCAGATAGATCGGTAGTTTTTCGGCATTTTGACTTTCTATCTATTTCAAGTAGATATAAAGACCTTTTAGAGCTTATAATTTCTGAACAGCTGTTAATTTGAATATTTCAGCTGGCATTTAATTGCAACCTGACAGTCAAATCCGCCGTTAAAAGGGGCATTTGTATGTGGTAATGAGAATCCAATAATATCATAAATGTTTTCATATCAACTTTTCTTTTTATTAGTCTGACCTCTTCTTTACCTTATTCATTTAGGTACCTTGCATACCTCAGAAGGTAGTAAATGACGAGACAAGTTTCACACGTCATCTCCCCGATTCACTAATTGACCGCAAAGACGTCTCAGTCCTCGACTTTAATATCTGTGACCACAAATCAAAATTTATATCAAAGAAAAGGGAGAACATTTTCGGTATATTACTGCAAACACAATTTCGCTATCAAGAAACGAGTCACGATCCTGCAAGCGACATGTTCTTTACCATCCGAACCATAAACAGATATATAAGAGAAGACGAACGAACAAGTCGATAATTCCTCAATACTTTTTCTGGTATAACGGATAAATTCGTAAATTCCAATAAATTCGCAAGGTTCGCTGAGTGCCTCTATAGGATGTGTGGGAAGGAGCAGAACATTGATATCGTTGAGATTCGATTAAAAACGAAAATAGCGAATTCCTGTCGCAGATTCGCTCAAAAGGGCTCCAATAAAAACATAAACATTTTCTTGGCAGTTATACTGTAGAAACATTGTGGTCGCAAGTGATCTTTCTCCTCAATTGGCAGAATGCGACTGCGATCACGATATACGATAATTCAAGCAACTTTGTAGTTGGCACCATAAAGCAATTTAGAAACGTTGATACATGCCAGGCCAGTAGTCCTTTCTGCAATTTCTGCAAAACATATATCTGCAAATATTTCTGAAATACTTTCAGTATGCTATAAATGAGTAAATTAAGCCAATTTGCGCTCAATTCCGCCTCAGGTGTTTCAATTGAGTTGGAGTGATCTTGTTAGTTAAAATGATCTTCGTTGCCAATTTGCGAGAAAAAAAAACAACGTTTTAATGCATGTTGCTCTTTATTGGGTTTTCTATCAACCGCGTAATTTTTTATTTGAAGTCTGAGGAAATAATCAACCTTTAACTTTTTTTGTTGTGGCATACAAACGATGATTATATTAGTTTTATTGAGAATTAGGAATTAAGAATAATAATTATTTGGTGTGTATTGGAAAATCATAAGCAGCTTCATTTATTATTCTTAAAACTATATACTACTATTATAAAGAAATCAAAAGAAATTTATATAGAAAAAATTAACAACAAATATTGTTACATAAACTATTTCATATAAAGAAGCTACCTACTTCATATATGAAGACAAATGGTTAAATTACGACTACACTACTTTAGAAATGGCAAAATATAAATACAAAATAGCGAATTTCGGAATAATAATCTTTCTTTCACCTCAAAATAAGACTTGATATACATGCTCAGACGCTTTTACTTAAGTATTATACTTCAAAGGAATGAAAGATTCATTTTCTTCCAACATTTTTATAATTATAATAATAATAACTCAAGGATGGTGCTCTTTTATAAAAGCTTACGATTTTACAAAAGTTATGGGTGGTCCGGTCTGAAAAGCCAAGCCAAAATATCATTTCTAAAAATTTAAGGCTTATAAGTTTTTAAGTTGGAACGATAGAGCGCTGCTTTAACCGGGAAAGCATGAGGTTTCTCTTATTGAATAAGGCCTGAACTGCATTTTTAAGATGAATAATAAGAAAATTACAAGGAGTATCGAAAAGACTACGTCAGATTCAAAAATGTTAGAGTTTTCTTTCGCAAAGCATATGTACTGTATTACCTATATACCTACTTACCTCGTTGATGTCTTCTTGCATCCGGAAAAAAATAATTCGACAGAAAAATCTAATCAAATTATTCTAACGTTGTGTGCGGAAAAATAAATTGAAGTCAGTTGCTCTTTCTCAAACTGGGTCCTATTCTTGAATCCGTTCGAATTAAATCGAAAAGAACTTGCATAAGCACATTTGAATTGAAATATCTTAATAAAGTTTCTTATTTTTTAAAAATTAATTTCAGTTACCTTTGAGATCAATAAATTTTTTCTTTCAAAGAGGCCAAAATAATCCGATAGAAAAATTCAATAGAATTATTTTGACGTTATATTATATGTGGAAAAATTAATTCAAGTTAAAGGTAACTAAAATTAATTTGTGAGAATTTTAACAACTTTATTAAGGAATTTTTATCCAAAAACGGCTTTTATGAGCTTTTTTCGATTCGATTCGAATATATTTAAGAAAAAGGGCCAATTTCAAGCTGCGTGGGAAATGAGACTTATCGATTCGTTTTGAAAGTCTCTATCCGGTTCGAAAAAGTGGTTATGGAAGTGTTTCGAGTCGATTTAAATTGACTGGAACCGGCTCGCAAGAGGTCGTAAATGAGGTAATAGATAAAATAAGCAAACTTGGCTTAGTTGAGATATACCCTTTTATATAAGGAGTTGTAACAAACTATCTCGAATAATTGTTAATGTTTGCATGTATATACATATATTACAAAATATCTTGAATATTGAAATTCTCAGTCCAAAATTTGGCTGTAGCTAAACGTTCTTCTTCAAAATATCACCAAATTCGTTGCTACTGAGATAAAAGACATCCGACGGCAAGTCACAGCTACCGGAACTACTGTGCTTCACATTTGACAGTGATTCATTTGACCATCTGCGCACCTGAGGATGATATTAGCAAAAATTTTGGATAACATGAGGAAAACTATGTTCTGAAACCAGATTCAAAGGACAATGGCCGATTTGTAAATATTATAAGTCCCAGCATGTGCCAAAAGTCGCGTTCTTTAAATTCAGCGGGTAACCGAGGCGAATTCACTAAACGCCACAAGGATGCCTATTACAAGAAGGATGCCAAAAGATACGTTTTGTTCGAGTGGGCACTCAAGCTGAGACGTGGCCATTCAAATGATTTTTAAATTACCGTATCCCATTGCCTTTGTGCTAAATGCCGTTAAATTTCGCTCGAATTGATCTTAGAAGAAGAGCCGGCCAACCTACCTTTTGACCATGGCAAGCGTGCTTGTCCCTCGGCCGTACAAAGAACAAAACACACAAAATTAAGGAAGGCTCTACTTTATTTGTGCATTGTTTGCGAAAAAGGCGTGAATTGTTGGCTTCATGTCCCTTGTCAATCTCTTTTCTTTCATTGATGACAATGAAACTTCTGTCACGGTTGTTTTTTTGACGAGAGGTGAATACCTTTCTTCAATAGCTAATCCGTAGGTGCCAAAGGTTATTTTACTAATTGTTGCAAACTAAAGATTTTTGAAACCGAAACCGTACCCGAAGCCTTCGAAGGTTTCAGAGTTAAAGGTTCCAATTTATACGAAGCCTTGGTTTATTGATGATACATATTGAGTAGAATTGTTTATTTTTAGTATGTGCCCAATTTATAAAATTGTTAATTTCTTTAGAAGATAGTTTTGAATCATTTTTATTTTGACTTAAGCTTAAGAGCGACAATCAATTGGCCTTCGACTTAAAGGTAGAATTTAGAATCCAAGAAATACTTTTAAGTGAAAATAAAAATTTGTAAATTAAAATATCAATTCATATCTTAATTAATTTAAATGGGCGCCACATGTCCGAACTAATTGAAATGCGTTTACATTAATAAGAAAAATCATTGCATATTCACTGTTTTGAGGAATTTCACTTAAGTTAATGAATTAAGTGATATTGATAACTTGAAAGATTTATTAAGACTTTTATACAACAAAAATTATACATATAAGTATATGTACGTATCTATATTGTTATTTGACGTACTCGGTTTTAACGGCTGTAATTAATTTTGAATTTGAGAAACTTTTGTTGTCATGTTAAAATTTAAAATTGTGATAGATGATTCGAAATTAATACCCCCAAAACACTTTTTGAAGCTACTCATTTTCATTTTATTGAACTTTTACTTTTCGATAACAGATTCGAAGTTAGCGTCCTAAAAAATTTCTATAAACAATTTCACGCAAATATCTTGATATTTAAACTATTTTCGAGTTTGGTGTTTTTCTTTTTGAGGAAAATACTCCGATCTTTTTTATGAATTTATTTTTATTTTACTTGTTCGTCGTTTCGGGTCCTATTGCAAAACCCTTCATCAGGCAAGCAATGTGAAAATTATTGACACAGAGAAAAATAGGAAAAAACGCGAAATGAAGGAAGCATGCCACATATACATATGTATGTACATAACAAAGATAATCTCATAAATTTAAAAACAGACACAGAACTCATTAGTAAAGAATACAAACACATCATAAGCAAATTAAAAACCGTAACACAACATGATTAATACATACAACCAAACCATAGATGAATCTGCTAAATAACATTTTTCCACCGTCGTCTTTTCACATTGCTTGTTACTGTTAAGATGTTTGAAAGTTGTGTTTCTTTTTTGTGATATAAGTAATATGTATAATAATATATAATATAAAAAACAAATTTTTATAAAAAAGGTAAATTTTAAAATTAATGTTTTTTGCTAAATTGTTAAATTTTTTGTTATATTAATATAGTTCCTGATGAAGGGTTTCGCAATAGGACCCGAAACGTCGAGCAAGTAAAATAAAAATAAATCCATAAAAAAGATCGGAGTATTTTCCTCAAAAAGAAAAACACCAAACTCGAAGATTTCTTGCCCGATCATAAAGAACAAAATTAATAAGTTAAACTATTTTGAAACCTTATATTTAATATGAAGAAAAAGTAGTATAATATATATGTTTGACAATTTAGTGTAACTAGAGGTCGCCCCGCGGTCGAAATTCGACCATATACAAAAGCTTCACTTTCAACTGTCTTCATAATCGGAGCTGGAATATTTAATACAATTATTAACTTTATTTTCTCCTCTTCAAATCTAACCTGTTTTTTTTCCAATTCATCGAGTTTTTTCTTTAAATGATCTCTTTCTTCTTTCTTGTTTCTTTGTGTTTTGGGTTGTTGATTTGGTATGTTTTTGTCTGTTCAATTCATTAAGTCAATGTGTTACTTATTTGATTCTAATACAATTTATAAACTACTCTAAATCCTTTTTAGTTAATCTCAAAAATATTGCTGAAATATGAGGTTAATTTGGCCTTGAAATATCCTTTTTTTTACATTTTTCCTTCTTTTCATTTTGATTTTTTTACTAATTTTGAAATGAATCAATGAATATCCAAAATTTCTCTATAAACAATGTTTTTAGTGAATAATCGTTCATCTTTAAAAAGATTTCCCTGGCCATTATTTTCATTAACGTAGAATTTTAACCCATTAAACGATCTTACTCGACTGCATGCTACGTATAACTGACCGTGTGCAAACACCGATCGTCTCAACATAATTCCAATTTTACTGAATGTTTGCCCTTGCGATTTGTTAATCGTCATTGCAAATGCTGGTATTATTGGAAACTGTGTTCTTTGGAATTGAAAAGGTAACATAGTTCCAGAAAAAGTCAAATTAATTCTTGGGATCAAAATTCTTTTTTTAACTGCAGTTCCCGTTAATACCTCACAGTCCAAAGTATTTCGATGCATGCGCTTAACCCGCAATCTTGTGCCATTTACTAAACATTCAGCTGTGTTCAAATTACGTATGAGCATTACAATGCAATTTTCCTTTAGTGTTAATTTATGCGGTGGCATTCCGCTAACAGTTAAGGAATTTAAAAATTCAATTGGGAAATCATTTACATTTATTCCTTCATTTTCAATTATTTTATCAAAACTATTGTAAGTTGTTTTCTGGCCATCCATTCGATTCAATATGTCACTATTCAAAAGGGAACAATCTTCATTTGTTGGTGCTAATATAGGACGCTTAAGTACTTCATCAGATAAAATTGTCTATCTTATATCACCACATATATCTTCAATTATATTATTCTTATCTCCAATTGTATTCTGGGGTAACTCAATTACATCTTCTCCAAATAATTGATAAGTTGGCAAGATACCATCTCCGAGTTTTTTCAAAAAATTTATGAACTCTACCTCTTCTGGGAGGGCCCTCATATTTTGATTCAATGTTACTTTATGGAAATTATGGTATTCCTCCCAACTTATAACACAATTTTCAATCAAGCCTGATCTTGATGCATGAGGCACGACTGGTAAAATTTGGCGTAAATCGCCACACAATAAGATAGTTTTTCCTCCAAATAATTTATTTTTGTTTTCACCTGATGCTAAATCCCTCAATAATTTATCTACATATTATTTTAAGTGCAAGTTTTGGACACATTGAATATTCATCTATCATGATCAATGATGCTGCATTAATAAAACGCCCTTGCGAAACAAAAATGGAAATGCAAAAAATAATCTTGTTTTACTGTTTTTATGGCCATTTTAACGAAAAAATAATAAGAACAAAAAGTATTTTTTTTTTCGTTTTTCAATTGAAATCCGTGGTAAAAAGTGGGTGTTTCCATTCAAAAAATTGACTTCCGGTCTAAAAACGCTACTTCCGGTCTAGACCGGAAGTCGTAATATGGACGTTTCAATGGCCCCCTCGGTGACCTACAATGTTTGTCTGAAACTTTTTTCGAAATAATCGAGTCCAACCGAGATATAATTTTGTCTCAAGATAAATGCCCCACCCTGTATTTATAATTTTTATATTGTGCACTTCGGCTTGACTTCCCCTTTCCGAATATGTATATGGTTTGCGTATGTTTTGACGTTTTGACATAGTTTATGGTTGGAAACTGCTTTTTGCCCCACCCTGTATTTATAATTTTTATATTGTGCACTTCGGTTTGACTTCCCCTTTCCGAATATGTATATGGTTTGCGTATGTTTTGACGTTTTGACATAGTTTATGGGTGGAAACTGCTTTTTGCCCCACCCTGTATTTATAATTTTTATATTGTGCACTTCGGTTTGACTTCCCCTTTCCGAATATGTATATGGTTTGCGTATGTTTTGACGTTTTGACATAGTTTATGGGTGGAAACTGCTTTTTGCCCCACCCTGTATTTATAATTTTTATATTGTGCACTTCGGTTTGACTTCCCCTTTCCGAATATGTATATGGTTTGCGTATGTTTTGACGTTTTGACATAGTTTATGGGTGGAAACTGCTTTTTGCCCCACCCTGTATTTATAATTTTTATATTGTGCACTTCGGTTTGACTTCCCCTTTCCGAATATGTATATGGTTTGCGTATGTTTTGACGTTTTGACATAGTTTATGGGTGGAAACTGCTTTTTGCCCCACCCTGTATTTATAATTTTTATATTGTGCACTTCGGTTTGACTTCCCCTTTCCGAATATGTATATGGTTTGCGTAAGTTTTGACGTTTTGACATAGTTTATGGGTGGAAACTGCTTTTTGCCCCACCCTGTATTTATAATTTTTATATTGTGCACTTCGGTTTGACTTCCCCTTTCCGAATATGTATATGGTTTGCGTATGTTTTGACGTTTTGACATAGTTTATGGGTGGAAACTGCTTTTTGCCCCACCCTGTATTTATAATTTTTATATTGTGCACTTCGGTTTGACTTCCCCTTTCCGAATATGTATATGGTTTGCGTATGTTTTGACGTTTTGACATAGTTTATGGGTGGAAACAGCTTTTTGGGAACTCCGTATTAATATATAAGATACCTCCGGGCATGAAAGAAAATCAATCAAACGAAGCGATAATATTAAGGCGTGATCCGTTTCAATATTAAAACTCAACTTTGATTCAAATTTAGTCGATAGAGTTTTTCAAAAAAAAAATTTATGAAAGTAAAGCTAAATATTTTTATGATAAGTCAGTCTAAATAACCAATAAGCTATAACAACAGTGTAATATTCAATATAGATCTGTGAGATTTCAGAGGCAGTGATATAAATTCTAAGTAATGATCAATAACACTAAAGTTTCCGAAAATACAAAGCTGACTTTTCGCTTGATATTTTAAGAGATGCGGAAATCGACATTCAAAGCAGTTATTCAAAAGTAACAAAATTAATGAAATAGGCTCAAAAACCATAACTGGTTCAAAGGTAATGCACCTGAAGAGAAGTGAACTTTCTTAAAGGCCACGTCGGAGTCGTAATGTAGAAAGAAGATAAGATGTTCGGGGAATTGATCGTCCTACATACTTAGGTAATTAAACACAAAAATATTTCTGGCTTTACCACGTCTAATTTGAAGCGATTCGAGGGAAATCAAATTTGTCTTTTTGTAGAGAGCAAAGGAAATAATTTAATTTTTAATCTGTTAACAAGATTGTTATAACAAGTTTTAGTTGTTATATTACCTCTATATCCGAAGATTTGATAGAATTTGAGTTATAACAATAAGTACGTCTGAGTAAATTGCAATTAAAAATTGCAGTAGCGGAAGGCAGACGATATTACAAAGGAGAGGTAAGAATTTACAAGCTAGAGATAAGAATCTGATATGATACAAGGCCAAATATACCGAAGAGTGAATACTTCTAATATACGTAATATAAAAATATTATAGTTTGTATTATGAAAAATAATGCTTTTACGGATGGTCGTTTCGTATCATTTGTATGTCATCGTATTGTATTCATCAGTTAAACCCACCGTCACTCTTTGTGAAAGTAGGAAAAGGAAAAAGGTATAGAAATCCATTTGGGTAATATTCCTGTGCAAATGAATACAAATATAAACCTATATTAGTTTCTCTCATTAATCCTTCCAAAAACTTACCATTTCCTGCAAAATATAGGCCATACTGACCTTTCGGTTGTCAGCGCAATACTTAACTATTTTGGAAAGGTCTCAAATTTCTCCTCGAGATTCAAAGGAATCGCTCTCACCCTCGACAGTCGTCAGCTTCATTGTGACTGTTGAAAGTGCGCTTCGTGCCTGCCAACACTTTCCCTGGTGTCCGGCCCTAAACCAGAAGTGGCCGGGAGCAGCTTGTGAACCCGACACAGCCAGATGTTGTTTTGCAGACGCATCCAGCCAAGCCCGGGTCGCGTCCACTTCGACGATTAGCGAGCCGCTCTAGAGCACGACAAATCCCGGGAATTAGCATAAAAATTCTATTCATGAAATCCAACGAGCAAATGGTCCAATCTGTCATGTTTGCGAGGCGATTACAAACGATTCGCCCAGGTCCGGCGGCCGCGGCGGGACGATGCCGGCCGCTCGGCAATTCTCATAATGCTCCCGACTCATAAAAACTAATGCTGGGCGCATCCTCGGGGTCATGCTATAAATCAGGGCCATGAATCGCCCGTGGGTTACGCAAGAAGTGCTGCACCTTTTTTATTATTGTTCGAAGGAGTTAAGGAGAGGGCGGATTTTGCAGCATCACTTTGTCGGCTTTTTGTGTGCACGCAGGTTAGGGCCGGTGCGTGCTCAGGTACGAAGCGTCTCAAATCGATTTTTAGGTGGATATCGACACAAAAAGGTCTCAAAATCATCGTATTAAGTGGATTGGCTAAGGGTTAAACATGCAAATCGTGAGACCTTCATTGAGTAGCCAAATTGACCGGAATGCCACTCAGGCCTGGAACTAGTGCCGAACGCTGTAAAATTATATGGCTGGGAGCCTGGGAAGGGGTGCTATTGAGGTATTTGCTCAAGTACTTTAAGGGACCGATGAATAGAACCTTTGATAGCTTCTCAACAATGTTTTGTAACGCAATCGAGCATTAGGACTGAACCCTTTTTTATGTTTTCCACTGATCGATCACAATCAGACACTTAATGGTTTCGTCATTGTGGTCAATTTTTTTCTTTTATATGTAGGTACATATATTGGTATAGTACATACGCTCTTCACTCAGAGAAAAGTGTCCTTTAACATCAAATCCAAGCATTTTTAATTTATATGATAGATTAAAATATGTAAATTTATTTCAAGATGGTATAGGTATAATATGTATATTAAGGTAAAAAAGCTTATTTCAAATTAATAATTCTCATTTTTCTTTACCAGATTACACAGCAAATTTTGTATTGAATTATAATTTCTGTATAGTTATTAATATAATTTTATGAAATGAACATCAAACTGCATTGTCTTATGCCCGCTTTGCATAAACAACTTAATCCAATAATTTTTTCAGTTTACGTCTTGAAGTTTTGATGGGTAATGACCTTTTGTACATTTTAATAACTTTCTTATAAAGTTTAAAAAATTCAATTCGATGAAAAATTCCACATCCAAATCAGAACATACTGAACAATATGGATTTAAAAATTTTCATTTTAAGTAGATATTTCGCAATTTGAAATATTACATTTCCAACACATTACATGTATTTTTTATAATAAAAAAGTAGACTGTGTTTTTGAATATAAATAAGTATGTATTTCAAAATTATGTGGTATTGTGTTAAAGCGAAATGTATTTGACGCCAAATTATATTTTTTATTGTTTTACATTCATTAGGGTTGCGACGTCCGAATGAAAAAAACGGAACCCTTATACATATACATATAGGATTATTCGTGTGTCTGTCAGTCTGTCCGTCTGTCGTAGCCAATTTACTCCGAATCTACTGGTCCGATTGAGTTGAAATTTGGCACATATATGAATTTCTGAAACCCAAATACGGACGTGTAACGTAAATAAATGAATTTTGAATATGGGGGCCACTTTTGGGGAGCAAATTAGAAAGTTAAAAAAAAAAAGTTTTGCAACCTGTACCGTGTGACATATCAGATGAAAAGGTTTGTTGTGAGGGTCTCAAACATATTTTTTTTGATAATTTTAAAATAAATAGTTTCAAAGTTATTTAAGAAAATAGATAAAAGTTGACCTTTCCCCCCCTTATCACCGAAACTACTGAGCCTCAAATTTAAAAAAAAATATACAGAAAATAGTTCTTTATTTATATATTGCAGGAAAACCTATAAGAAGTCTTTGGTTTTAAAATAACATGGTAAATCTCTCAATATTGTGCGTACAAACTTACATTTGCAGTTGGAATGTATAGAAAAACATGTTTCTTTTCTATGATTCAAATTTAATATATAATTGTAAAAAACCAACTACTTACTAAGTTGTACGGTAATATGTATAACAGTGTGGAACACTCATAGCATGAGGTCTACTCGCACTTGTTCGTCTGTTTTTTTTTTCTAAGTGGGACTCTTATAGTTCTTTGCCATTCAAACTATAAACCTTCTGAAAGTTTATAAATATCATGAAGCAGTCCCATCATTGTTATTCAAATTCTTTTAAACTTGTCGTAATACTGAAATTCACGCAATAAATAAATCTGTGACGGACAGTGTCGAGATGTCAATGTATCTTTAAGAAATGCGAAAAATTCGCACGCAGATCAGCGACAAACAAACTTGTCTTCTCGAACAGAATAAATTCAGAGTAAGACTGAATATTTTATGCCGTCATCTCGTCGGCCTGTGATGATTTTAGCCGTCACTTTCTCAGTTTACATACGAAACATGACTTCGATGTGCGCACCTCTAAGACTCACCTGAATTGAGTCGTCTCAGCGGCTGCATAAGCCGCACTTTAAGAAGCTGTTTAACTTTATATTGTCACGGTGCTCCTCTGCTGTCGATCCGTGTCAGGGAAAATTCGGGGTATATGCAGAGGCCGAGTACTCGGCCCTATTCACATCTCACTTGTCGGCGTTACGGTCGTTTTGTTACCTCTGCACCATGTTATCCATGATTTAAGCACTTCCTTTAGATTTAAATAAATCACGCCTTGAGACGCGGGCCGAGGCTTTCGGAGCGTCTGGTAAATCATTCGGCCGTATAATCATGCGGAGATCTTTAGCCGGTGCATTTCCGCTGCTCTCGATCATTTCGGGGATATGCGCCAGGTAATTTATGTGATGGTGATCAATTCGGGGGATAATTGATCTATATCCGGTCCTAGGGTTATGTAATGTCTAGCTGTCCAGCCTAAGTGGGGACATTGGAATGTCTTGTTAAAAGTTTTTCTTATTCGGCCTTCTTTTTCTTATTCGTGTATTCTTCTTGTAACCGGCGACGTGTAGTGGTCCAACATGGCTTGTCTTATTTGAATCCCTTTTACAGTCTTATAAGAGTTTCGATAAAAGCTGTTTTCCCTTTGCTTTGAAAAAAACAAGTTCGACTGATCTGTGGGTTTTAATATTGTAAGTCGTCGATTTAAATTTCTTGAACATTTTAGGTATATTTTCAAAGGTTTTTTTTCATTAAATATTATTAATCGAGCATCAACAAATTTTTGGCTAAACCATGGACAACTAAATTATGTTTGCCTTTGGAAGAAACGCAAGAGTAAGACTTAACGTAATTAAGTGTCACTAGTCTTTAAATGCATATATAAAAATTGAATTGAATTAAATTTATTTAACTATGATAAAGTAAATGTTTTTACACGATATTATACGTTTATAAAGAACTAGTGTACAGGAAAGTTGAAACATTCTAGTTAGAATCAGTTTTACTTGCTTGAACATTTGATTTTATAAAAATTGCACATTTTGTATAATGTATTCAAATTACAAATGTGTGCGATCATTTTAAAATGTTCATGTATTTATTAAGCCCATATAAAAAAAAAATTATTATTTTTCTGGATAAGTCAGTTATACTTCAATCAGTTTAAATAGTTCTATTAACATTTATAATGAATTAATTAAATATCAAATTTTTTCTATGAAATACTTATATTATACTTCTTATTTTATTCTCTTATACATACATACATATATAAATAAACCTGTATAAGCTAATGACGTATTTCTTAAATCATATATGTACCTACTTTTAGAAAAAACAAATTTTAAAGACAGTTAAAATAGTTAACGTTATTATTTAAAAAGTAAGATTATGTCTTCTCCCAAAGTATAATAAAAGGATGGATACAAAATTCCAACTAAAATTCTAAATTCCAAATTTTTTTCAATTTGTTGTTATAAATGAAAAAAATCCTGAAATTAATATCTGTCTACCAAAAATATTTTTTCTTATTCCAAACTTATACAAGTATATACAAACTTATACAATATTATACAATTATATACGAATTTCTGAAATCTATTATTATTAGTTGTTATCAGTATGTAATCTATACATAATTAATGGGATTGATTTATTATTTTTTATTCTATTTCAGAGTTCGAAGTTATTTTAGGATGAATGTATCTACTAATATTTCAGTATTTTACCAGAAAAAACTTGGAATGCTTTAAACGCGTTTTTCTCGAAACGTTATTTTTCAAAATGGTGTATAAACATCTCGTTGGTTCTAATTTATGAATTGACTTATTATAACATTTTAAACCAATGTACATAAAGATAGTAATTACTAATTATATTATAATATGACGTAGAGTTTATTTTAATATTAATAAACATTTTTGAGAGGAAAGAAAATAAAAATATTTTTTTTCGATAATTAAGCAAGATTTTTAAAGGTCAAAGCCAATATAATCAATAATTTAAAAATAAATTTCGTGTTTTTATTTCACCAGGAACGAGGTCAAAGTTATCAACTTTGATCGTAGATCGCTTCGTTCAAGGCGAAGGATCAGATTTGCTATAAATATGAAAATTGACGGATGAAAATTTTACTGTGTACAAGTGTTCACTAGTAAAATGTAAATAAATTAAATCAAAGTAATGATTTTTCATAATTAATTTTACTTTTTAAATTGTCCTTATTTTTAGATCCATCACAGTAGGATAACCTCTTAATAAAATTAAGGTAGAATGAAAGAATTATACACAAAAAGTAAAATTAAAACAAGAAAAATTGATTTATTAAAGTTCGCCAAAAAAATTCTAGATGTGAAATATTACCTAAATTCATCTGAAGATGGCTTGCATTGAAAACCCTGTGATCGCTAAATTAATTTTTTTTTTACGAAACTCATACAATTTCGAATCGGTACAATTTTTCTGTGAATTCATTTAAACCTTCGTTGGCAGTTTTCCCAAATCTTTTCATTTTCTTCGTTATTCGGGCATTTGCATTAAATCTGAAATCACTAAATTTGTACCTCTCACTGACGATCCTTTTGTTCGGAAAAAAATTGTATGTGCGCAAATGATATGAAAATGACATTTTCACTTTCTGGGTGAATATTCCCTTGACAGCGAAATAATAGGGCCAAACAATTGATTGAACCCATTCCTTTTGTGGAGTGTCCCGACAGGAGGACGATTCGGGCCCTGCGACCAAGTAAATCGATTTATTTTATTGAGATGTATTCATGGGAAACTGCATGATATTTACTTTTATTTCCAACAGTTGGAGGCAACAGTGGCGGCGGGAACCGAAGCGCCGAATTGAAACTGCGCCTCACTGCCAGGACGGGAATATTCGAAAAGGACTTTCTCTATTACTTTTGGTGACAATTCTTCCGAGGAACAATAAAATTTCTCCTTAGACAAAGACCTGGGACAATGTGTTTTGTGTGGAACTGTCAAAACAAACAGACGGGTAGGCGGCAGCGGGCTCCTGCCAGAGACGTCCCAACTCCCAGCATCCAGTTGTCGCAGGTCCTTGTATGATTAATGCCCGACATAAATATAGGAAGGTAGAAAAAACGGCACTCCCAGCTTGCGCGACCCACATTAAAGTCGTGATCTCCGATTTTGATAAGATAGGCGCTTTCTTGGTTGGCGGCACCAAAGACATTTCTATTATTCTCGTGGTTTGTTTGTTCATTTTTCTTAATAAAGGGTTACAACTGGCACTGAAGCCGTATACATTTAAATATATGTTTTTCACAGCATGCATTTAGTCCTTCAAGATTCACTTATGCGATAAAAGCACTCAATCATAGGTGCATCAATAGATAGCAGTTTCAAAGTATGTATTTTCTAAAATAATTCCAATTTATGTACCTACATACCTACAAGACAAGGAAAAGCCTCAAAGAACTACTTTCCACATACAAACATTATACTATAAGTATAAACTTTATCTACTTATTTTTCACCATTTTGGTAGATATGGGTTATGGCAATTTATTTTTCTTTAAATCTATTAAGTGTCCACCAAGTTTCCTTAAAATACATGATGTACTTCATCCATTCAGAACGCTTTCATCATAAATATGAAATATTTAGGAGAGTCTATTGCTTGGTTTTTTGTATGTAGGTACTCGTACCTATAATAAATAAATAAAACGAGTACCTATTTATGTGAAATATTGATAATATACAATATTAGGGTGTTTTTTTAGTATAAGGGAATAGGAAATTTCTATAATATTTAATAAAGTCATATTAAGCGATAGACAAAAAGGAATACAATAGAAATAAAAAAAAATCTGAAAATTCTCTCGGATATGCTTTTGTTTATTGCTATATGAATAAACAAATTGATTTGAGGGAAAACAAATTTAAATTAATTTTAATTCTAATATAACTCTGAAGGCCTGTAATTCTGAACGCATGGGTTTGTACGAAAAAAAGACAAGAAAGACTTTTTATAGAAAATTAAATTTCCTCCAAAACAAATTTTATAAAATTCTTTATGTTTTGAGATAGTTTCATCTAAATATTCAGATATTTTACTTTTATATGTGTAACTAAATATTAGTTTAATAAGTCCGATAGTATACCTTGATGCGTGTCTCATCGAGAAACATAAAAATCGTTGAGAAATAATTCCAGTAAAAGTGATGGTATTGATAAATGACTAATCATCGAATATTTCAAATATATTTTTTAGTGTTTTACATCCCAAAGGCTACGAATAATAATAACTGAAAAAAATCAACTATGTTTTATTTCAGTTTTCTAGTTTTGCCGAAACAGACCTATAAGCGCTTAGTGGGTATCGAAATATGTACAAAATATTGTTTTTTACCTTACTTAAGAAAAGGTGATGATATGCAAGGTGTTATGAAAATTTTGTGTAAAGCATATTTAGATAGCGATTCTCGATCCTGCGTATGAATTATCAAAATCTCCTAAAGTACACATATCAATTTTGAAGATTAGCAATTAAATAATGGCTATTTTGCATTCGAATAATGAATTTAAAATTATCATTCAAAAATGGAAGCAATTTGACAAAATGATGAAGATTAACCTTGCGCAAATCGATGAGGGCAAATACTCTGATACTACAAATCTCTTTTCCAAGATCAGTAAAATAAACTAATAATTTTATAATGGTATAACGACTATAGATAATAAAAGGTGTATCTGAATGAATTCAAGTATGGAGTCAATAAAACGAAAAGCACCTAATGTTTTGAATACTTATAGATCCAGTTAGTCTTACAAATTAGTCATCTCTTTTCATTTCTATTTCTAAAGTTTTAAAATCAGAATTTATAAAATTATATATATATATAAGTTTTCAGCTGAAATTTCTAATTTTTATGTTTTTGTCAAATTTTAGATTAAATGAACATAAGTTTGTTACTTTAATTTCCCTTGGGGGACAGACTGAGTTTTGAGATCTATGAATTTGGATAAAACTTTGTAGGAGTGTTCATTTGGAGTCAAAACTGACGAATATGAAAAAAAAAAATTGTCGGTTACTTGTACTTTCCGAGGTATTTAACTTTGAAATTTCGAAAATTGAGATTTTGCCACCACGAGTTTTTGCATATTCCCATAAAATTTCGTTGCAAATTATATAAATACCATAAATTAAGACATTTCAACCTTTTGATTATAAAAAATTTTTGAAACATTTTTGAAATTAATGAATTAAAAGTAAATATCTTTTCGATTTACTGATAGTAACGAGCACGTTTTATCAAATGATAAATCGAAGTAAAGTGAAAGTTTTCTTATTTTCAGCATTCGTGCAGATTTTTTTTACAGAAATTCGAATTTTAATTTAAGGTTTTTCCATAATTTTTACCAAAAGATTGTGAGAGAATGGAGAAATTGCGACGAAAAACTACCACTTTTCGGAGTTTTAAATTTAAAGATCTAAGGAAATATATGCAACCGACAAATTTTTTTTGCATATCCGTCACTTTTGGCCATAAATGGACATTACTAGAAAGTTTCATCAAAATCTGTGAAAAGACCCCACAAACTCAATTTATGCCTTCCTTGGATAAATTTTTTTAGCCGTAGGTATTGAAAAATTAAATAACTTTATAGCAAAAAATTCCTAAGAAATAAAAAAAATTATATGTAAGTATAATTAACTTCCTTACAAAGCGGAAGTTAAAGAGAGATAGCGTTTTATTTGCTTCAATAGAAATAAATTTGTTCCTCCAACAATTTAAGCAAAACAACTAACAGCCATCTTTCTAATGGGGCGGTTGTCTTATGAAAGTAATTTGCAATCATTCTAAGGAACAGGCCACAGCTCACCGGGCATTTGATGGAAGAAAAACAGACGGCAGTCGATAATTGCTTTAATTAAACTAGGTGCACACAAATAGTGCCTCCTAGGAGCAAATCGAAATCGAAGTGACCATTAACAGAGTCCGCGAAATAATCGACTCTTTCCTGTTCGAGCGCCGGAAAGAGCTCGAGGCCCTCCACTCGCCACGCATGGTCCGAGCGCATTTGTTCCAGCTTAACACCTTCGGCTGCCATAATTAACACTTCAAGTTCAAAATAATAAATTGCTTCGTGGCATTAAATCACCGGGCGAATATTAAATAGCTCCAGACCAGAATTCATAATGCACGTCGACCGGCTGAGTAAACAGGAACCCAATTCTTCGGAGGGACCCGGGACTGGCTTGGAACCGACTCGCCAGAGCAGTCCTGGAAGCATTTTATCTTCAGTTTCCGAGCCTAGCGCCTTCAGCAATTGTTTGTTGGTTTTCTCCCAGCAAAGGGTCCATTTATTTTGCTGCGGCGAATTCATCTTGCGCGCTTCCCACCTCCCAGCCGGCCGAGGTGCCCGACCGGCAGTGAGGAGCAGCCCTTAAATCTAAAATCGAGCCAGAGTCCGGCCTGCACGGGGCCCAGGATTAAATTACATGCAACGGAATTAATGTGAACCTTATTGATCACGAGCAGCGATGATAACTTTCTTATTTAATTTAGATTGGCGGGATCAGGTCCACGCTAGCGAGTGGCTAATTTATCGGCGGGCCGGTTCTGGTGCGCTTTAAATACCCGCTGCAACCCGAGACTGATACCGGGGGCATGCGCGGGCGCGGGCCTTCAATCTTCATGCTTCGGTCGGCCTTAGACCGCGGATTCGCGGTGCGTGGTTGTTTCAGAAAACAATCGATGGTGCCCTTAAGTACAATTGCGCTCTTTCGATCATTTCGAAATTCTTGCGAATCGCGGCGTATCCATTCGCGCTTTCGCGGTTATGAGAGGCTTAAAGTGTTTTTCAGTCAAATAAAAATTAAGGTAACTTCGTTGTTATTGATGGCTATTTGTGTTGCCCTCGGGGACGATGTCTGGACCAAGTTAAAATCTTACTGACTTTATTTAATTTAGTTTAAAATTTTACCTTAGAGGCGAAGGAGCATAAATTAAAGTTGCTTTTAACTATTTGAGGACATATTGTTGTAATTTGTAATTGTGGTAATTGTTGAATTTTAATCACAGCATTTGTAGAGTATGGAAATGTATTGTACTAGAATTTTTATCTGTCTCTTTGTTTGCTTGTCTATGGCATCGTACCTCATGAATTTATTTCAAGATTTGTTTTAATGTTTATTAAGCTATAATAAAACATTTTTGACGAAAATCTTTTCAGCTATTTCTAAGATCTATAATAAAAGTAAGTACCATATGTACTATTTAAACTTATTTTGTACTTACCTCAAAGGTGTCTAATGCATTTTTAAATTAAATATATCAAATACAGACAATAGTAAAATAAATATAATCGAAAACTATTAATACATCATCCTACAAGAAATATTCAATCGAATAAATAGTCTGTGCTTCTGATCAAATATTAGAATTAGTTATTTTTTTCCTTTTTGACGACGTTTTTGCGTCGAGGTGTAATAAAATGTTAATTTAACTATATTTTAATCTTTGTAATTCCAGTATATATGACGGGCGTAATCAGATCATAGTCCGAAAATAATTGTGGGAAAGATTGTGTTTTCTTTTAAATATGAATGAATACCTAAATGTGTGAACGGAAGGAAAATTTATATAATTTTATTCTTAATTCATTAATCAAATTTAATTTTCTCTTTAAAAATAATAAATTCTGGTATGCTACTATTGCATACGATGGTAAACCCATTATTTTATTTATGCATGCAATCGAATCGTATTCAATAGACCTTCAAATTACACCATTTTTAAGATATATATTTAAAATATATATTAACAATTTTTTTTACAGGATTAATACCAAAAATTAACAAAGCGAAGAAACCTGAGAGATATACGATAGTATTATAGTTTAAAATATTATGAAATAAACATATATTTTATTAAGAAAGTGAATAGTGATATTAAAAACATAAATACTATAATTCTTGAAATCAGCTAAATAGCATTCTGTAAATAAATATTTATCGCCCGATTAAATTAAAGAAAACCAAAGATCAAGAAAATTCCTCCTGAATTAGTTTTCCCCGTGCACGCCACTGCTATTCAACTAAACTAAACATTTACTGATCCAAACATTTAATTTCCAAAGTTTATACAGATTTAAAGTAGATTTTATTTTTAGTGAAATGATATAAGGTACATATACAAAATAAAAAACGAAAGTCTAGTTTAGCTCGGAGATAATGAGGACTAAAGATTTCATTAATTTCATGAAAGATACAAAATAGTAGTAGGCAATATTTCATATACCTATAAGCTTTATTTATTTTCAGCTCGCACATTAGGCATATGTACCTACATCAGCATACAAAAAACAAAGTATTATATGTACTTATACATACATACCTCCGTTGTCATATAGAGGGTAAAAGAACTATGCGTTGTAAATAAAAGTTTACTGAGTCTTTTCTTTATTGAAATGGAAAACAAATACAATTAGAACCCAAAATTTAAAAAAATTACCCAGGTTGCATTTAAACACTTATGTAATTCTTTTAAAACCAAATTTACTTTTGTTCACAAAATTTCTGCCGCCAAAGAGGAAAAGAAGGCAAATTTCAATGTATTAAGATAAGGAAGACAGTATCAGTATTGAAAACGACATTCGGAAGAATTTGACAACCAAAATACACCGAAATTACCGGTCAATGTTTGTGAAATTAACGAAATTATTACTGAAGTCTTAAGGATGTGATCCGATAACGGACGAGAGAAACTTTTTCATGTTAAGGCTGAGGACAGCATAACATGACTGAGCGAAGTGTAATAAAACAAACGGCTAAAAGTGTCTTTAAGGAAGAGTGATATAAGGTGCATGGTAACGTATCAAGGTGAAAATAAATTCAGGCCGATGAGAGGTGATACCTCCTCCTGGGAGGAACCCATGTGTCGGCTATATTTTGACTCCGTACATAAAGTACGAGAATAACTTTCTCTTCTGTTCGATGTGTGAAATAAGATAAATGCCACACTTTATTGAATTTCATTTACTCTGCAGTCGGTGGATGTAAATTTATATTATTTTTCTGCATAAAGGAGTGGTGCTCCTTATAAATAATGTGATTTCAGTCTAAGAGTATTTGGGATTTTAAGTTTTGTATTTTTTTTTTTTTTTAATCGTTACTATATAAATTTGCAAATACATATATACTACTGTTATTAACAACTGCACGAACTTAACTTATATTTTTAATCGGTAAATTATTTATAATTAACAATGTAATTAATAATTGTTAATTCACTTTGAAGATTTAAACTGGGACTGGGAATATAAAACAGGAAAAAAAAAACTCCATAAAAGTGATCGCTGGCTGGCCCGCGCACATCTATTGCTCTTTCAAAGGATATCTGAAGCCCTCATCTAAAATGGCATTGATACCAGTATAAGATGACTTCATCTCCTTTTGAGGAATTCAAATCTTCAAAGCGATAAGCAATCACTTATTGGAGGATTGTACTTCATTTCACTCCAAATGTGCCCGCGCAGCTATAAATTTTGTTATTATCCTCAACCAGCACAAAAGGGAAGATTCATCAGATTTAATTTCTGCTCGAAGGTTATTATTAAATCAAGAGCTCTGATCTTGAGTCCCTTTAAGGACGAGTTCTCTTTTTCCCGCCAGGAAGGAATTAGTCATTCCTTAATCGGATTATTGGTTCTCTCTGCTGCAATTAGTTTGGTGCATTAAAAGGACTTTCTCCTATTTGTAGCAATATAATTTAAAGTGATCGATCTTGAAAGGACATCTCTTAACTATTTTATGAGGAATTGACAAAATCATTAGCTTTGTGATGCCGACCGCCTTTAAGTTAGGTTCAAGAAATCAATTTAAAAAAAAAATTTAAAGAAAGTAATGTGATTTTTTTTCAATACTTTCAATTTTCAATATTTCAATAAAATGGTTGGTTGGTTGTCTTTTAATAAAATTAGGTAAGTCTACATATACAGGGTGTCCTAAAAACCAACATCTATTATTACTTTGGTAAGGACAGGTAAAAATTCAGTTAGCAATATCTTTTTTCCTTAAAATCTAGACTAAATGCGCTGATTTTTAGGACAATTTTCTAGTTAAACTCAGTAGATTTTTTTACGGCGTGAATAGTCAAGGCTCAAATTGATGGCAAAAATGTTGATATACACAAAATTGAAAAGGATTTCTTTGTTGTGAGAAAACAACAGCCATATTGGAAATATCTTTTTTTTACATTTGATAGGAGGCTCCTTCGGTAATTGTTTGCAAAACGCAGAATAAAAAAATATTAAAGTTTGTGACCATGACACTGAAAAACTTCTTCGAAATTAACGTTTTGCCTACATTTCAAAGAAGTGCCATTATCTCAAAAACTAGAAGATTTTTACTTAGGGTAAGTTTGGCTTATTGGAAAAGTTATGAATTGGGCCGTCATTAGTTTTCGTTTGGGGACACCCTGTATATGTATATTAATCAATTTTTCTTTTCTTTAAATATATTTGCTCAATTAGGCTAACTAAAGGGCAAGAACAAAGTCTCATGCCTGGAGACACTTATTTTACTGCAGTTTTTGGTTCCTAAATCATTTGAATAATTCAAAATCATATTTTACGTTAATAAAGTTTAACTGAAGCTTCTATAGCTTATTATTTCCCACCTTAATTTGAAGATATTTTACTAAGTTCTAAATAGCTACAAAAAGTGAGAATTACTGAGAATTTAAAATTGGGACAAAGTAACCTCCCAGGGCCAAAGTAACCAAATTCGATTATATATAAATAAAAATATGTAATTTCTCAGCTTTGAATCGACTGTAATTCAGCAGAACATAAATAGCATAATTCATTTTAACCTCTTCGGGGACGAATTTTTTAAAGGTGGAAAAAGTGGTTTTATGTTTTGTTTGATTACTTATTTAGTTATTTTTTACCGACGGCTAGCTACCCAATAAGTAAGAAAAGTTTGGAAATACAATTAGTATAAAAAAACTGAGTTCAAACAGTAGCTAGTAGACAGTAAAGTGCTATTAGTAAAAAAATAGAAAACCTAATTTTGCAGATTATTTTTTCAAAATAAAGCACATATTTAAACATTAAACTAACCAAATGTTATACATTGGATAGTTTATTTATCAGAGATTTAGGATGTTTTTCCAATAAACTAAAAAGAAAACACGCGGTAATCAGAGGCAACTTTGAAATATTTTAAAAGCAGTTAGTTTCCAGTAGAATAAAATGCTATCCATGCTGTCATACTACAATTGTTTGGCTTTATTGTTGAAATATAATCTAATGAGTAGTTCTTTAACAGATTTTAATTTGTTTTTCAGTTAAAATAATTTTAATTTCTAAAAAATTAAACGTACACAAATGTGCCAATGTCCCTGAAGAGGTTATTTTCTATATGTTACATTAATTTTTCTGAAAGGATAGAACACTTATATAAATTATTAAGTGATTGATGGATGTGAAATTTTTGGGATGGCACCTAATTATAAATAATCTTATTAGTATTGTCATATTTTGCCAAATCTTAAGATTTTAATTTTTTATAAACTTACAAATTAAAATTCGTCCCATGTAAAACGAAGTAAAATTCTTCCAATCAATTTATTGAGAGTATCACCTTTCATATTTATCACCTGCATGGACCCACATTCGTCCCCAGGTGTTTATAAGAAATCCCAACATTAAGCAGATACCGAAAAGAAGAAATGTTCGCATTTGGTTGGATTTTGCACGCATAAGTTTCCCAATTTAAAGAAATTGTGACCCTTTCTATTTACAAACCACCCTTTCCTCTTGTGAATGCAAAGCATAAAAGGTTCCCTTTTGCAGGGCTCGGCGCGATGATATAAAGTGATTGACCGCATGCAGAGGTGCGGCAAAAGTCTTCTGCAACTGAAGTGATTTTCTTACAAATGCCAAAAGTGAAAAATAGCACTGCAGCGCCCGGACTATTCAAACAGAGAATCCTTTCTGTTTGCACAAAGAAAAAGGCTAAGAGGAAACACCTAAGCGACACTTCCCTTCCCAAACAAATAGAAGGGTTGAGGCGTCAGGATGTGTGAATATTCCTCAGGCGCTGATTTTCACTTTCGATGCGCTCCTATGGAACATTTTGCATTTATGCCCTGTCTGAGGCGCACTAAATCTGTGATCAGCATCAGCATCAGTCCAAAAATGAGACATCTGCCAACCGCTGGCCCGTGCCATCGTGCAGTTTTTGATTCACCTTTTCTTGAAGTTCTCCTTTGTGTCCCGAGACTGATGTAGGAATCATCTACCTGCCCCAAAGCGACCCACATATGCAAAAATATTAAATTTCATACGACTCCGGCTGAAAGTAGATACCCGGCAGAAGAGCAATTGGGTTTAATTGCAAGGTAAATAGCAGATGTTCGCCTCCTCGATTGCCTTTTGATCGTTACGATGATCGACAAAAGGAGCCCTTTTATTACTCTTTGACTGCACTCGAAATAAAATTAAACTTCATTAACAGCCATCCACGAACTAGCTTCAATCAGGTGCTAATTTTCTCTGCGCGCCAACAATGATTCAGTTGACCGCTTTTAGTTTTTGATGTGCCCTATGCCGCGGTGTCGCAGCACTTCTTTGAGGGTAAATTTTCTTGTACTCCAAATTAAATTAGGGTCATTTACGTAATTTTACGGTCTAGAAAATTCATTTATGACTCAGCTCATTTTTGGTACATAAGTAGAAGCGATATATTTCTAGTTACAGGTAAAGGCTATTCGCACTTTACTTGTTACTTTTTAATTTTCTCCTTTACTTGGAATTTACTCTTTAGTCACTAAAGTTTTATAGACAACAAAATGATCGACAAAAAATTTCAAATTTTATGACGGAAAATATATATTAAATTGATCATGTCGGTTGGCAACATTTTTGAATAAGAACGTGAAAAGTATAATCATTCTAACCACATAAAAAGTGGTTTGCACATTTAAGCGTTTATTAACGATAAGCTTAGGAAAAATATTTCAAAAACTTCAAGCCAATTACTAATTGCTAAAACAATTCATCTGTCGCTTTATTTCCATTGTAACCAGGTATGACTCCCTTTTAGAGGGAAAAATTACATTTGTGATACCACTCACCAACCTTTTCTAATATGTTTTTATAGAATCACAAAAAATAATTAAGGTTTTCAATTTATATTTATTAATTATAGAAAACAAAATTTCTAAATTTTAGTATCCCAAGTCGCAAACTTTCAAAACTAAAGACAGCTAAGTTGTTATTGAATTTAATAAATTGAAATTTGAAATTAGAAAGATTGCTTTAAAATTTGAGATTGTATGTAGTTATTGAAATGCTTGTTATTGTGTTTGAAAAAGTTTTTAAAAATACTGAAACCCCGGGAAAACTTTGCAGGATTGAGATTTAATGAAAAACTATTCTAATAAAAGTTGTAAGGAGTCCAGCAAGGGATTTGACGGCAACCTTGAACATAGCCTTGGCTTGGCATTCAATTCGAAAAGTCTAAATGGGAACCCCTAGTTTTGACCTCGGATTCTGATCCAGACCATGCATCTGAAAGTATAATTTTCCGCCTTTTTGGCATGCAAGTATAAGGGCATCATCAAATCCCTAGTTTAATTATTTAAATTTTCATCAGAATATGTTTTCATGAAATCTTGATCCTACAAAGTTATCCGGCTTTTCATAAGACACCACGTATGTCGTTTTTCATAAATTAGGTGCTTACGAATTAAATAACGATTCGAAGAATTTTTATTGAACACTAATGTTTTTCGAGGTTTTCCTGGAAAATTGTTTCGTTTGAAATATTTTTAGATAATTCGATTTAATTGAAAAGGTAATTAAATTATAGGAATAATAGGTCTCCGGTTTTCAACGTTGCACTCTTACAATTCTTGAGATACGTTCGAAAATCATAATTTATATCACTCACTGACTGAATCACTCTTCAAAAACCTGGACCACTTCCAAGTGACTTAAAAACTTGGAATTTGGCTCGAGGTATTGTAGATCATTAAGCTAATACAAAGGAAAAAATCAGAAAACAGCAAATTATGGTTTAATATTGCGGATAAAGCTAGTGGTGCGGTTGCTTTCAAATACTTAGTATGATTATGGGCTTCTCGGCTTCGTCGATACAAGAATTGTAAGCCAAATTCATAAGTGGCAATTTCTATAGAAGTTCCTTGCTACTAAATATGTAAATTGGCAAGTTTAAACAGTCAATCAATTAATAAATCAATTAATAACATTAATACAAGCTTTGTAATTTGCTATATTTTATACTAATACAAATAATTGACTTGTGTGTGTCCACTGCACGCTCGACTATAAACGTTGATCGTTTCGAGCCTTTTTCAATTTTTTCAAAAATTACTTCAAGGACTATAAGTAATACTATAAATAAATAATCACAAAAAAACGAAGAATCATTAGTTATATGATACCATATTTTTCAGTCGAAAATATTATTTGAAGAACTTTTTCTCAGGATCCTGCGTCATGTTAAAATACAATTTGGCTCCAAACAGGAGTCGTTAATACAACAGTAGGTTTATAGAACATTCTGTTTTACATCTGAAAAGGTCCTTTTCTAATGGAAATATTAAGATCAAAACAAACATAAAAAATCAATGCTTGTTAGCTGATCGAGTAGTGATCAGTTCTCAGAAATAGTTTTCTAATAACACCCAAAATAAGTTGCTTTTCAATCCTTGGGATTATGACAACCTAGGTCACACCATTGTGCGAGGATTTTGTACCTTAACCCATTGAGATGGGGAACTACAGAAAGCGGAGCATGAATAATAAAACCAACTCAAATCTCGCTATGATGAACTACCGAAGAACACGTGAAAAGATTAAATTCTGAAACCCCCGGGTTTTGTGCTGATGCACTCAACTGATGTGACATTGAATAAAACATTTGTTGGGAAGCCTTCAAAAACTCGGAGTCTTAATCCTTTCGGATTCTTCCCGAACAGCCACTGGTATTGAGAAGGCTCAAAGAAAGTCAATGAAGCCGAAGGATGCTTTGTGCGGGAGATCTGAAAAATTTATCATCTCTGCGAGATCACGGCTTTCAGGTGCTCATCGCGGACCACACAGTAAAAAATATTAAGATTTTGACTTATAAAATAGTAGTTACACATCTGAGCAGTAGTAACGCATATTGTTAACTCAAAATTTTTTACTTAAGGATAGTACAGGTAAACATTTTGACTTGAAATTGTCTATTAATCTGAAAGAGGGGAAAAATTGAGCTCTTGAAAGCACTTTTCGTTTCACACAATTTTACCAGATTTTACTCACGCCGCTGAGAACGAGTAAGTTTGGATAAAATCACCGATTGCTTTTCATACTTGTAATCTGTCCATTTGTCGGCAAATATGTAAATTAAATAAATTAATAATATTTTCCTCTAATATTTTAATATTGAAAATTTACGTACACAAGCAAGACTTTGAAAGTTTATCCAATTTTTATTTGAAGTCGTCTGTTAAATTTTGATAAATATCCCCACTAGAATTTGAAACATTTAACCAGATTTTTACTCCAGAAATTTTTACCCAACAGTTACCTGACTTAATATCTATACAATTTTACAATTTTTACGTTAAAAGTTCTTTGTAACAACTAAAATTTAGTTTTTTGCTTAAATATTATAAGCTATGTATGTATATTCAGTAAAGTGAAACTTCTATACTCATATTTTTCATTTTTCGTTCTTGACTTGTTCAAACATTATTTGGAAAGATTTAAAGTATTCTTAAAAAAACTTCAAATTGCAATGAGTTTTATCTACTCTTAAGTCAAAAATTAATCTGAAAATTGTTCAGTTTAAGACTTGAAGTTTTGCATGAATAAAAATCATAGCAATTTGATGTATTGTTGATGCAAATTTCAAGCCCGCATTCTGGAAAACAGTTAATAAGTTTCAATTTAATATAAAATTGTTTATTGATCTGGACATACGAAAAAAACGCAGCTAACAGCCCTATTCATGAATTCAGCGGAATTCAAATCAGTTCGAAACGAACGAAATTTAAAGGAGGCTGGAAAGTTTAAAAGATTCGGCAAGTGTCGAGTACTCTAATAGTTCCAGTTTGCTTATAAGTATACTAGATTTCGAATGGCCATGAATTCTGTCCATTTAAAAAATCAGATTCTAAGTTTCGGGTAAATTTCCAAGTTTTTCCCTTCAATGTGAGTAATTTTACAAACATGATTGAATTCATTTTCAAAGCCAATATGTAATTTTACGAATTAAATTACATAAACTGCGTTTGTTTTCATCCGGGTCTGGGTCTGGTTCAGTGTCAAATGAAAACTCAATCCAGGTTAATTACCCGGATAACGATTTTTGTTTCTTAAAAGTTGGCATGCCTGCTTAATGATGGCGTGAAAAAGGGCACCGATCATACCATGCTGAGAGCACCGGTTCTCGCTTGATCACCGAAGTTAAGCAGCATAGGGCGCAGATAGTAGTTGGACAGCGTGTAATTACAAAAAATCAAAACACAATATCTATATATATAAAAATCAATTGCTGTTCGTTAGTCTCGCTAAAACTCGAGAACGGCTGGACTGATTTGGCTAATTTTGGTTTTGAATTATTTGTGGGAGTCCAGGGAAGGTTTAAAAGGTGAGTAAATATGAAAAAAATGCTTGGAATATAGTAAAAACAACAATTTGGCTTTCCCTTAGAAACTATTCCTACCTGTCAAAAATTTGATGTTCGTCCCGTGCGTCGTTTAGAAATCAAGTCGTTTAGAAATCAAATTAAATTGAAAAGAAAACTTTTTTTTTTTTTTTTTTAATTGTCAGAATTTACGAATTCAAGATGGCGGACTGTCAAATTTTGAAGTTTATGCGATTTCCACCAAAATTGATAATTGGGGGTTTTCGGGGTCACTGATTTCAACCCGACTGTCAGAATTTACGAATTCAAGATGACGGACTGTCAAATTTTGAAGTTTATGCGAATTCCACCAAAATTGGTACTTTTGTGTTTTCGGGGTCGCTGATTTCAACCCGACTGTCAGAATTTACGAATTCAAGATGGGGGACTGTCAAATTTTGAAGTTTATTAGATTTCCACCAAAATTGGTACTTGGGAGTTTTTGGGGTCGCTGATTTCAACCCGACTGTCAGAATTTACGAATTCAGGATGGCGAACTGTCAAATTTTGAAGTTTATGCGAATTCCACCAAAATTGGTACTTTTGTGTTTTCGGGGTCGCTGATTTCAACCCGACTGTCAGAATTTACGAATTCAGGATGGCGAACTGTCAAATTTTGAAGTTTATGCGAATTCCACCAAAATTGGTACTTTTGTGTTTTCGGGGTCGCTGATTTCAACCCGACTGTCAGAATTTACGAATTCAAGATGGCGGACTGTCAAATTTTGAAGTTTATGTGATTTCCACCAAAACAGGAACTGGGGGGTTTTCGTGGTCGCTATTTCAACCCGACTGTCAGAAGTTACGAATTCAAAATAGCGGGCTGTCAATATTTTTATATATTTTATACATTTTACACGTATATTGCGCATGAGCTCCTGAGTGCTATAGGTAATACTTTGTAATTGGAAAGTAGAGGGGTGATGAGAGGAGGGGGAAATTTTTATCTGTGATGTTTGTAGTAAGCCACGCAAAAAGTACTTATCCGATTGAGATGAAATTTCATGGGCATGTCGCGCATAACCTTCTGAGTGACATAGGCTATGCATTGCAATTGGAAAGTGGATAGGAAAGGAGAGAGGGGGGGGGGGGGGGAGGAATGTTAAGCAGTGATAAGTTCATGGTGAGTCGCGCGATAACCACTTATACGATTGAGATGAAATTTTAATGGCACGTTGCGCATTACCTCTTAAGTGACATAGGTTATGTATCGCAATTGGAAAGTGTGGAAGGGGAAGGAGAGAGAGGAAGTGGGAGAGGAGAAAATGTTGAGCTGGTGCGACACACGGAAAGTACTTATACGATTGAGATGAAATTCTACTATTGCGCATAACCTCATGAGTGACATAGGCTATGCATTGCAATAGGAAAGTATGAGAAGGAGCAGAGGGGGGGATTTTGAGCAGTGATATATGTTTATGGTGAGTCACACATAAATCATTTATTCGATTGAGATGAAATTCTATGGGCTTGCTGCGTTTAACCTCCAGAATGACATTTGACAAATTTGAAATTGGCAAAGTCATGTCTTTATTAAAGTTTAGCTTTATTATAGGGATAGTTGTGGCCGGGCAACGCCGGGTACGGGTCAGCTAGTAATAAATAAAATTAATATTGAGCATTACTTACATATTTTGTACCTTTTATTTACTTATTATTCTCCATTTTTCCACTTGAACAACAAACGAAAAGTTCTTTAAGAGGCAATGCTACCAACAAAGAAAAATCAAAGTAATACCGCAGCGCCTCTGCTGGGATGTTTTCAAGCTAATCATCCGGTTCTATAACCCAGAACCCGATAAATATCTTGGTTTCGTTACTGATTATTTAAGTTACAATTAATCTGGTTGAAAATTTCTACTAGAGAAGGTATTCTGTTGCCTACCTTCAAAGCAGTCAAAATTGTTTATTGTGTAGGTTTCTTCGTTGTCTTTCTCCAGTTCGCGGCCGCGAAAGACCACTTCGCGATGGACCCTGGTAAAAAGTGCGTGTAAGCGTTTTTGCAGCAATTATCATTAGCCAGCGAAGGGAACAGGATATACCTTTCCTCCAACACTCTGATTTCATAAATGATCGATCAGATGATTAATTCAGTACAAGCACTTCCTTGCTTGGGGCCACCGCGCTGATTCTCCTTTTATTCCTCGAAGTATCTCACGCGGCTGAGTCTCGTCGTTTATTACGCAGCGCCGCAGCAGCACCATGTGATCCGCGCGGTGGTGTTCCAGAACGAGAACCGTATTCAAATGGGAAAAGTTGAATTTACTGAACGTGCCGAACCACCACCGATCGTGCAATACCTGTAACGATCAATTTATCACGTGTCTCATCTCGCGGGACTGATCTTGGCCCTGCTTCGCCTGCTGTTGCGCGCTCCTCCGGCCGATGGAAATGCGTCCGCAAAGTGAACAAAACTTCCGATGCAATTTATGAATGAAATCCGCGGAACACTTCGAGGCTCTCGTCTTAAGACGGCAGCGGCGGCGGCGGCGGCGGCGGCGTGGCGGGCCCAGCTCCAGTCCCAGATTCCGCGACTGAGCGCGCAGTGCGGCCTATTATTGGTGGTATCGCGGTGAACTTTGCATGCCATGGGAACTAAAAACTGGACTTGGAGTCTTTACGACGTCGACCTGCATCAAATCATACTCAGGAAGAAGCCGTTGAATATATTTTTCAATTACGCGACGTGAAATGGCAATCACAGGGCTCGGCTGCCATTCAAACAAGGTAATAACGATGATGACTTAGTTGGCAAAAAGTCCCTAAGTGGTCGAAAACGAATGTCTTAATCAAAACACGGATACATAAATCCGCGGGACAGTCTTGCCGAAAAGATATGACATCTCTCGGTTGTCCTATGCCGCCCGTTTCTCTGTTGCCCCGCAGTCGCCGGCCCAAGATCGAATTTTTCATAAATTGATTGTATACATAAATAACGGATTAAATGGAGACGTAGCAGGAGCCGACATGCATATGATGCCTCATTTGCCTAATGCCGTCAAAACTCATCGCGGTCTCTCTGGCGTAGGGTCGACTCTCGGCTGACCTCTTCTTGGTGATCTGCATTCCACGGACAGCGTTTTTTCGGCGGCTTTCTTGAATTTCCGCGTCATCTAAAGACCGGGTGCCCTACGGTTCGAGACAACCGTCTTAATTTGTGCGTTGACAATTTATGAGCGGTGCCACGTAGGCTGTGGTCCTTTCTTTATCCCAGGACCACCGTCATACACCCCTTCATTAAATTTATTATTATTGTCATCGTAAACAAGGACCTTCGAAGGAGGGATGTCTATGAGATACAAATTGGGTTCTATCGGAGAAAAAACGGCTGAGATTCTTGGAATTTAACTTTTCAGCAAGGAACTTCTTGAGATAAACATACATATTTGCAAATTTATAAAGATTTCTGGTTATTTTTTAACGACTGTCAGCACTTGGACCAAAAACCCTTGCCTTCTATATGTACGATAATACACAACAGTAGTTAACTCTCAGTACTTAACAAAATAAACGTACTAATTAAAACGTGCGTGAGCACATTTAAAAATTTACTAATAATACTAATTATTAATAATAAGTCAAATTAAATATCATAGTGCTTAAATTCTTTAAAGTAATAACACTTCTCCGAAAATCGCAAAGGTTAGCCATAATTTGTAGAGTAATACAATAGGTTAAAATGTTGCCAAATTTTGTTTTGAAACTTTTTCGAATTATTCGTTGGTTAGTGTTGTTTTGAACGACTAGAATAAAGTGTTTAATTTAAAAGTTGTGCTTGTCCTTTTAGAGAAAGGGCTGTTGAGAATCTACATATGTTATATAACTTATTGTAGTAGGCTTTGTCATTTGAATTGGTATTTTGAATATACATATATTTGCGTAATTTTTATCAATAGTATAGAATAGACATTGACTTTCTTTGCTCTTTTCGGGTTTGTTTAGTTATAGCTGATATATTTTGTTCGCTTCATCGTGGGCCATCTTAGTATTTCTAATAAAAAGTGTTTAAAAATTAAATCCTTTGTTACAATAAATTGGTACCTCAAGTAAGAAGCCCAGAAGCTCTTTGATAGAGAGAAATAAGCCCCATTTTTACTTAGGTTCTTAACCCATTAACGATCAAGAGTTTCAAATTTTCTACTTACTTTCAAGCCACATTTGAACCGATTATAATTTCTGAGAGTTTTCTTGGCCGATTTGCGGAATTACTTTTTCAATCAGTTCGAGATACTCTCGAATTGGTCCCACATAAATTTCATTGAGTTTGATTACCAAACCAAAAAATAAAATATTTTTTTAAAAATCTGACTTCACAGAGACACATTAATGCTAGTTAAGTTTGTCGTTTTATTTAACTTTGGATTGCGTGTTTAATCGACTAAAAAATATGTGTACAAACATAATTTATTTTTTACATTTAGTGAGTAGTTTTTTTGAAGTCGGGTCTTTAAGAAAGTTTTTTTCACAATTAAAATGGTAGAATTTTCAAATAATTTGTCCCTATTGCTTTATTTAAACGCCACCATATTTAATTGTCTGATTAAAACATATGAATTTTGAACCTTGATTCTGAAAGAGCACACCCAAAAATAATAGGAAACATAGTTTTATTTCAAAATTATTCGTTTTGTGTGAATAAGGCTTGAATGTAAGTCGAAAAATTGTTATTGTTAGTTGTTAATAAGTTAAGATTAAAACACCTGTCTGAACTAGAGACTAATAGTTTATGGGAAATTTTTACTGATCTACTTACCACTAATTTTTTACAGTTAATGGTATATAAAAAATATGTTTAAATACATATAAATAGTTTAACTAAATTAGAGCTGGGAAAAATTCCTAACTACGATTAATGCCGAAAATAAACATCATTAGAAAGTAGGTATTTTTATTTAAATCTCCTTGTGTAAATATACTGCTGTATTCAAAATTACGAAACAGTGAAATGAATTATTTAATCAATATCTGAGTAATAATTTTGAATTAATTAATAATTCATTCTACGCGCTTGTAACATCGCTATTAAAGTATCTGAGTATCTAAGTATCGTCGACATTGTATTGTACGTGACTTCGTACTCTGCAACTAAAGGTTGGCAATATATCCTGAAGATTGTTTCATCACAAATGGAGTTCACCACAGAGCGAGATCATAACTCTTCGATTAATTTCTTGCCGTGGAAATTTATGGGCTATTAAAAAGGTATCAGTGAGAGAATAGAAGTCATGAAGGCCTTCCACGTCTCCCGTTGTCTTGCACACAAGTCTATTCAAGTCCTATTAGCTACTTCTTATTTCACACCTAGTCTGAGCGTGCCGTAAATCTTGATCTCATTTGGCCCTCTCACCCTGAGCCTATTGAGATAAATCAAGCACCTCAAATCGATCGGGGAGCAGGTGATTTATCGATGGCGCACTCTATTACTGGCATAAATAATGTAAAATTTAACACCTCTGGCACAAATAACGGAAGACCCCTTCTCGACCGTGAGCGCATCTTTCATTTCTGCGATTGGCCCTCGAAGGGAGCAGGCTCGATTTTGTAAGATCACGGCGAGTTGAATTTATTGGTATTTGATTTCTCACTCACGGATCGCAAGGACGCCTTTGAGGGCCGCCGAAATGGCGATCGAAACAAAGACGATGCTGCGTCCAGTCTGAAAAGACGATTGTTTGGAAAGGCAAAAATCAAAAGAAGATATCAGAGAAATAATACGGGCCCAAAGTGCCCTCATTGTGTAATTGTGGACCCCTGCTGGCAGCGATATTAAGACACTGATATCCAGCCAAGTGCACGAATAAGTTGACATCTTTCGCTGGCCTTCTTTTGTATACCCCAAACGAATTCATAATTGATCTGCAAGAGAGGATGGTCTTTTGATATAGGTGGACAGAGTGCGGCGCTCTTCTTGAAGTTTTCTTTATCATGCGAGGGAACATTTCTTAATTGTCTCCTTAGCGTTTAAGACTTCTTACATGTATGTAGATGAGTACGGTAATTCTAAAAACTTAATTTGACCGCCTTTCAATCAATTTTTTCTTACTGTCATTCGAATAGAATAGTACCATTATTACTTGTTTGCAAACATTTGTAGTAATTACTCGAGTTGCTAAGAAAACCACTGCCTGCTGCGTCATACAATGATCACATACAATATCACGCCTTAAATATCAAAGATCCAACTACCGACAACCTAGGATAATCTGCAAAAAAATCATAGCCAATGTCTAGATTTCTACCTCTGAGCTAAATAAGTTCAATTTTAGGCTGACCACCATGACGGTAGGAAAAAATTGCCGCAGACATTTACATATAATTACAGGAAGGCTTCCTAAGGCAAATAATACTTAAGACCAGGGATTACACGTCTTAGCCCTGAAGCATATGTAATAAAGGAAGATCTCATATAGGACAATGTGCGGTTCTTCTTTGTGGTCACTAAAACCGCCCTCCTTAAGGTGATGTTACATAATTCAATTAACAAGGACAATAGTCGAGTCCTGCCGACCACTGGGATGTTGAAAAAATGATTTTTCATGCCCTTGCGATTACGCGCGTATCTTTTTTTGCATATCTTTCTTGACTACTAACTAAGGAGTGGAATCCTGTTTTCTTTAACAAAGAGATTAGAAATTGGTACTGACTAGGTACTTTCTCGTTAGAGTAAACTGTTATAATTTAAGATTTCAAAAGTTACGTTGTTTTTAAAAATTGCAATAAAAAAACCGCTTTAAACTTTTACTAAATAACTTTATCAAAAATCATTAAATGCATGGTTGTTGTTTTTGGTATTCGGTACAAAAATGGAAAAATGTAGACAATTTCATGTTTGGACTATCTGTATTGAAAAATAATTCTTTACACAATTTTAAAACTTATTTTGGTTTAGTTACAAATGTAACAATAGATAACTTCAAGAAAATGTTGTTTGTAGATTACGAATCGGAAAATTAAAATACGAAATGGTTTGAAAATTTTACGAAGTACCATTTCTAAAATAATAACATAAAAAACATTTTAAATTTTAATGGATTTCCTCTTATGAAAAATCTACTTCAAGAAAATTGCAAACAAAGTTTTATGGATTCGTTTATTTTGGAATAGTCCCAACAGTTCAAGTTTCAATTTATAATGTGTTATGATACTATTACAAAAACCTGTTGATCAGTGTTATTATATAATAAACATACATATGTATATACATACATACATTATGTACTCCTAGTATGGAAAAACCTTTTTTTCAGATTTTAAGAGAGAAGAAATTAGCGATAACAATATTGTTTTCAACACAAATACTTTGAAGGTTTTTAAAATGAGTTGATTAAAATCATATGTTGTTTTGTTGGAAGTTTTAGTTTTTATATAGCATTGATTATTTGTCACCCACGCAAAGCTTTTAAGTTCATGCAACGAAATGGTGCCAATGCATTATATCTAATATTATCTTATTGAAAAGTTAGTATTTGTTTTTTAATATAATCATGTAACTAAATAAATATAAAATAATTATACGTTAATTTAATGCATTACGTAAATACATATGTACAAATTTCGCAGTTGCTTAAAAAGACACTATCATCGGTATGGGTCAATTTCATGAGCGCTTTTAGTTATGAAAATGAACGGTTATACATTTACACTGTCCTGGGCACGAGTCAATTTCATGCACATTTTCTATCATGAAAATGACACTGTCATGAGCCGGATTGTCAAAATATAAATGATTTTTTGACATTTTAAACTTGACGCTCGACCCGCTCGACCCAAATGCGAGATATAAAACATTGTTTTCATATTACTTAGTCTTTGAACCTCCACACAATTTTCGCTCATGGGCATGCATCAATTTATTATTTATGACCCTCAGAAAAAAGATTTATTAAAACAATAATTTTCTTACAGTAAATCCATAATTTTGTATATTAATTTTGGTCAATAACGTAAAATACACATTTAATACTTTTAGGATTATTGATTAACATTTCCCTTCCGAATTTATAAGCTGACGATAATATGCGTCACATAGTTATAATTTTACACGCCTTTAAAATTATTAGCTCAAAAAATATAATATTATATATTAAAATAAAAAGCATATTATTGTTTCTATAGTTTTGCTTTATATTATTAAAAGCGAATACTATAATATTATTTTAATAACGTCTTGCAGCAGAAAATGCAAAATATCTTATTGCGTTTATAAGTGTTTATCGAAAAAATGTAGTTTAGTTACTAATTAATAATAAGTTATTATTATAATATGTACTTTTAAATAAACAGTAATTATTGTTATAATAACGTATTATGTTTGAACTGGTTCAAACAAGTTAAATCGGTTCATATAGAACTTATTTAATGTCTTTCGTTGAATGTAAAATATGATTGGGACAACAAATAAATTAAATATATTTGAATCGATTCAGCCATATTTGCCATCGTTCCATATAAAGGTAAGATGATTGATTATAAAAGATTTATTTGTTTTAAATAAAAGAATGGAAATCTAATACAGAAAACTTTTATTTTCTAATATAAAAATACATCTACTTCAGACGCAAAATATGTTATGACAGGTACAATCTTTCGTACCGTTCTAAGAAATATTTTATAACGCTGTCGCAAAATCAATAAATGCTTATATTGTAGTGCACACAAACAATAACATCTTTATTAAAATAACTCTTTAAGTTAGTCATGAGAATTAACTCAATAACTCGTTATTGTTTTAATAAGGTTACAATGTTGCAGACTGCCAAATCTATATGTAGAATATCGAATAGTGAACAAAATCCATAAATTCGTTATTAACTGCAAAATATCTTCATTGATATTAAATAATAAATTTGTACATATGGAAACAATAACGGGTTATCTATATCTAATGAATTTATACATTTGACAACTTCTTAATTGAAAACATAATTTGAGAGATTGAATCAATAACTTTTTAAATTTTCGCTGATATCCCCACTTTTAGTTAATAATAAACGCCAGTTAGTGATATAATACTAGATTTTTCGCTGAGTGTATAGGTTTATACCAGATTTTTTTCTTTATTAGTAGCCAAAGACAAAGTTCTTTAAATAAAATTTCTGCTCTTTTATAACCTGCGCTAACCTTTTCAATCTCGACATATCATGAAATAGCCGAAAAAAGTATTTTTGTGACAGAACATAAAATATTAAATAAATAATATATTTTGTCATAATTTAGTATTACACCTAATTCTCTTTTTACACGAATTTTCTTTTACACGAATTTGATTTAACACGAGATAAAAAGAAAAAAGAATTCTCTTTTTACACGAATTGTTTTGTTTTATCACGATTTTCAATACACGAGACTAGAGATAATAATACAGAAATAATTTCACAAGATCATGAACAAAATAATTCTAGTGATAACAGCGATATTGTAGTCTTATGCCAACGTATGCGTTTATTGTCAGAAAGTGACAATGCATAAAATTTTATTGATTATATTATTTTTACTTTTTTCATATTAATGAATTTCAGGTAGGTATTATTTTATTTTTTTCAAAGTATAATTTATTTTTTATAATATATTTAATGAATTAAAATGTGTAAGCACGAAATAAATTTTTAAGTGAACTCTAACAAGAATTTTTTAATATCGTTTATTGTACTTTTCAATTGCTTTTTTAGGTCTGGAATCGATCTACTATTTTTCGATTTAGCCAATATCTTTTTTTACACGAATTTTTTTACACGAATTTTTTGGGAACGTATGTATCGTGTAAAAAGAGAATTAGATGTATTTGAAAACAAACAATGTGATGGATTATTTCATGCTATTCAAAATTTAGCTTAACTAACTTACATATATCATATCTTTGTGTTAATTCCAAATCTATATTTTTTATATGTTTTGATATAATTTAATTTTTTTTATAGTAGAGTAGTGTATGTCTGTATAGTGGAAAATTCCAACTTTTGTCTCTTCCACAATCCCTTCTTCAGCATTCTTCGTTTCTAAATGCCAGGCAGAAGAAATTTTACTACGCGCATTATTCTCAGGTTGCATTCTGATAGTTTATTTTATTTAAAATGAACTTTCTGTGAAGAATGAAGCCTCTTTTCCAAGTATATGCACCTGTAGGCCCCTCTACTTATTCAAGTTCATGAACCACAAATCAGCCATCATACAAATATACGCACAATTTGAATTACGGGTAAATCGAAAATAAAAAGACGCGACACGATCGTCTCCGTCGCCGTCTTCGCGGCTGCTTGTAGAACTGCATATCAATGTCTGGACAGGAAGGAAGGAACAAATTTTCGCTTTTTAAATCCGCACTCCGACGAGCGCCTGTATTTCCTTTGTCTCTTTATATTCCTGCGTCTGCTGAATATCCTGAGCAGTAAATTTTTGCCAAAAGGTAAAAAAATAAATACCCATTGGTGGAAAAAAATTAAAAATGAAAAATGTCGAGACGATATTTTCGATGAATATGCACAAGTTCCTTTGTCGGTAAGACCCCCGCTCACTGGCTGAATTAAATGCCCAGGCGGCAAATCATTTATCCTGTCCGGCGAGAATAATGCACAATTTGCTCGCCTTTCCCATTCATCCGGGGCAGAAAGCGTTCAGTGCAGCAGCAGGGTGAAAGGATTATGAATTAAAGTGGTGTCACTTCCGATAAAATTTTCGCAAATCACGACAATTTCCGGTGTATTCACGAGATGCTGAACGATGTCTTTGTTATACCTGTTCCTCTCGCTTGTCTTATAAAATGTAAATTTGGAGCCCCGTCGTTATCTAGAATTTCTGACATTTTCTCAGAGGAACAAGTGCTCCTCCTTTCGGGTTATCAATTAGTGGCCCCGGCCGGCGAAAAGGGCTAATTAATATGTACAAGCTTGTCCTATAAGACTAAATCCCTATAAAGATGTTGACATGCTTCGGACAGCTCACGCGATGGCTCCGACACGTTTATGTGTTTTTAAGAGCCGCATCCTTTCCACGGACCCGCGGATCATCTGAGCATGAGCAAATGTCTCAAGTGAGGCAGTTAAAAGACGACCCACGCTAATGTTGACTTGTTCAAACAAAAATTGCAGCTCGATAGCCCACGCCACGTATATAGGCATATTAAAAAATGCTAACGAAATCGCGTATTGTATGCATTTTACGAGGACATGAAATTGATAAACAAGATTCTTGGCTGCTCACTTTTAAATCATTTCAACTCTCGCCGTCACGTCAGCGGCTCGGCAGCGACTGCACACACAGTCGCGAATTTTATTAAAAATATTATTTCCTTTGGTCACTTCTGATTTATCTGCCAATTCCACCCGGACCTCGTTCCCTGGACTGCGGCCGGTCAAACCGCTCCGGTGCGGAATTACTCGAGCCGCGAACGATTGTGGGAAAAAAAATTGACCAGTGCTGGTTTACTGGTGACAGCGGCCAGCGCACATGGGAATCTCTGCCGCAACGCTCAACATTGAAAAATTGCACTTACGTGTGTGGAATACGCTCGCGCACCTTCTGAAGGTGGAATTAAATCAGATCGGTGCCCGATTAAAAATTCCGAGTACGATGAGATTCTGTGCGATCTACCATCATTTGATGGAAGGCCGCATTTGTTGATGCCGTTAGTGATGAGCTTTGTTTTTTTTAGTCGGCTATACACACCTATGAATATTTAATTCATTTTTGCTAGTGGCAATCCGACATCCATCTCCTACTAGGTATTAGTTTCTGAAAAGATTTGATTCATGCTTACCCCTTGAAGGTCATTGAGAGTTGTACCAACTTTACATATAGGCTATATCTTATTCTTCATCCTACTACATATTTTGGTTTTGAGTTTCAGAAAAATCATTAAACCATTCGCATCTTTATCTGTTTAAAGAAGAATGTTTCAAACTGGTTTTCAATAAAGTACATACATAGTAGTTAACTAATAGCCGTAATAGTGGTATAGTAAAACCACTACAGGAAGACGAACAAGTTTTTTCAACGCGATCTCCAGAAGCGATTAATATTTTTAAGAGCTTTACTCAGTTTTTAAGATATTTTACTCCTCAATTATTTCGTAATACCTAACTGATAATTAAAGTATATAACCATTATACTTATAATACATACTGTGTATACAAATTATTACATTCAAAAACCTTAAAATATAATAATATGTGATCATTTTAACTTCTTGTTACTAACAATTATTTGTATCCTAAAATTTTATTTGATATTTGATGTCTCCGAAAAACAACCTGATTACATATTTGTGATTTTATTGATATGGGGGATAATTTTTATTTTATTCAGATTAAAATTTAACAACTCTTCTGTAAGGCCGATTTTTATCCCATTGGGAACACTTAGAATAATGACACCTACATACATATATTAATTAGTTATTTGACATTAAATTAATACTCGATACGTTCTAAATTCCTTAGGAATAATCAAAATTGTAGTTTTCATAAGTTAAAGTTAGTTATAAATATTTGTGTATGTATGTATGTCTGTTTCTTTTGCGCGTCCTGCAGCCTAAACGGCTTGATAGATTTTTATAAATTACGTGTCGTTTGATTTGTCTTAGTCGTGCGAGTGCTATAGGCTATATATTTTTGTGAACAAAATAAATATGGCTGCCCTTTCTGTCGCATGCGTATTTTTTTTTATTTTCAAAAAAACGGATATGGATATCAAATGAAAGGTCTTGATGAAACGTGTTCCAATATATATACATTAATGTTTATATAATAAACGTACGAAACAATTTGCTCATGAATTTGTTACGAAATTGTTTTTTTACCCGACTGTACCAAAAGGAGTGCAATGATTTCATTATATGTGCTTATAAATTCAAAATCTATAGTACAAAAATTAAAAATTTTCAAATAAAATAAGTTAATTAAAAAAATCAAAAAACCCGACTGTGTACAAAAGGAACTGAAAAGATATAGACAAGTATTCATAAAGCTCAGACACAAAGAATTAGAAATTTTGCTACTACTATTCTTATCGTTTAGAAGGTACCTAGTAGTGTTAAAAATTTACGTCGACTTTCTAAAATTCATGCTATCAATTCGTGACATGCATTCGGTGGCTACAAAATATTTGTTCGCAGTTGTAAATTGGTAGCCTCCGAACGTTCTGAAAAAAAAAACCGTTTTAAATAGGTAACTATGTATGTATGTAAAATTAAAATCTATTTATTAATTTCAATGATATATTCCAAATTGTTTCCATTAAATATTTTCAATTAAATGTCGAGGTCAGCTAAAAATCTGTAGCTTTTATAAGTTTAAAGCATTTCACTTTTTCGAAGAAATATAGAATATATTATAATTAAATACTGCCCTATGGTTTATTGTATGTAACTAAATTGCTGAATTATTTATTTATATTCTGCTTCAACGGCCACATATAATAAAAACTTAGGCGTAAATAAAGTATAAAAACAAAAGTCAGTTCGTGCTCGGAATAACCACAATTAAAAATCCCCAAATGCTTAAACATGAACTTATTTCCAAAGAATTTCAAATTCTTAGAATTTCCAGTTGTTGCCGTGTTATAAAGTTCATAATTAAGTAATTTAAGTAAACAAAAAGGAGATGCCCATTTCATTCATGTCCAAGTGTTCTTACGATGGATCGCTGTTTACATCCCAAAAATATGTCAGCAATTCATCACTTTTTTTGTCAAATTGAGGGTAATTGCGCATAAAAATGCTTCGATGAACAACTCAAATCAATTAAAGGTACTTTTTCTTATTAGAAAATTTGGTAAGGCTGTTTTCGAACGACGTATCGTAACTGCCCACTGGGGACACGTGGTAATGATGATAATAACTTCATTCAGCCTCTTTTTGAGAATTTCTGAAAGAAACCGGGTTGATTGAACAAAATATCGTTCGTGGGTAGTTTTTTCTCGAGAAATTGAGTGCGATCTAAAGGTATTTCGATTATACAAGAGCATATTAAATTCCAGCGCACTGTTAGATTAAATTGAATCATACATTTGCCCATGTGGCACGCTGTCACCCACCCCAAATTCCGCGACTCATGACTAGGGTCGCTGACTAGAAGATAGCAAGCTGCAGGAAGTGAAAGACGATGAAAGGAAATAAATCTAGATAATGTGCGGAACTACATCAACAATTCCGATAGTGCACACGGGCCACCTATTCAAAATACCTGGAGCACGCGTGCACGCATAGTTTACTTAGGGTGATTAGGGGCGGAAACTAGCTCACATCTGCGCCCTAGCTGCAAGCTAGCCCCGCAGCATTTTGATTTAATAACCTCTGAACTGCGCTGCAATTATTTGCTGTGCTGGGCGGCGCGGAACATTGAATCTATTGAAATAGGGCACCTGCCCAGTGTCATTGTTGGCCCTTAACAGTTGCAGTTGGCAAATAATCAGTGGCAGTGTAACAGAACACCCAAGAACCCTTTTGGACAGATGGTTCAAACACCTTTCCTTCCGGATTTTGACGCTGTGAATCTTACGTCTCCTCTTACTTTAAGTGGCTGATGCTGGGCTTCAGTTCGCCACGTTCAAAAACGCATATTACGACCATTAGCGGTACGAAAAATCGTCCGCCTTGGGGGGAGTCCAAATGACCGATTTGCTAAATTAACTCATCTCACTCGGTTATTTCGTCCATCAACAAACTGCGGTTTACCAAGTGGTGCGGTGGCCGGGTATGCAAATATCCCTCAGCGACCAACAGAAGCAACGGCAGTCGGACACTCTCCGCTGTAAAAATCCAATCAATTCCATGAGCTTAGCATTTCGCGATTTAATTGTTGCGAAAATGATTTAATTACTGCCTTAAGCCGAAATTCTCGACAGCCCCTCTGGGTTTGCGGCCCAGAAAAGGTATACTTCATACGTTCGGCCACCGAGCATCGTCGACCCTTATAAACGCCTACCGGAGTCCTTCATCGGATTCCTAAGGAGCCGACTTAAAACAAAGTAGAAAGGAAAGTAACCACCATTAGTCAGCGTGGGGCAATTCATCAACGTTGAAAATTTCTTCAGTCCGATCTTTGCGGCCGATCAGTCGGGAATTTCGGCGTGTGCATCAGTTTGAAGGTAAGCTTAAGTGATTGCGAGGCTGGCTATCATTAAATTAAAATTACAGCGAATTGCGGGCAATTTCCCTCAGTTAAAAGAGGTGAAAAGAAAGGAGGCCGCAGAGAAGGTGCGCATTTGATGATTCCCTCGAATTGCAAAAGGTAACTCCTCGAGAATTACTTTATAACAACTGCGGAGGAAATAAATTTTAATGGGAATATAAAGATAGTAAATACATATAAATTTGTTAGGAGTTACATACAGTGGCTCAAACGAATAATCGGACAAGGGTAACACTAAAATAAAACACAAGATATATAGAGAAGTAATAGCACGATATTTTTGATATGCAGCTCATTTTTCTTCTTTTTTCCTGTATTTTGAAAATATATAAAAAAAATTACACATTTTTCGAATCATATGATAAAATTCAAACAAAACAGCAAAAAATTTCATATTTCAAGTCAAACAAATAATCGGACAAACTAGAAAAACTAAAAAAAAAATAAAAAGTTGTGAGGATGCATACTAATTTAGTACTTGGTTGCAAATCGTTTTGATTCTATTACGGCTTTAATTTGATTTGGCATTGATTTGACAAGATTTTGACAAAATTTAGGTTCAATATTATCCCATTCATGTTTTAATGCTTCTTTTAACTGATTTAAATTATTGAACGTTTTACTGTACAGCCTCCTTGCAAGTTCTTCCCACAAATGTTCAATAACGTTCAAGTCTGGTGACTGGGCGGGTGTTTGCAATAGTTTGGGGCAATTATGTATAAGCCAAAGCTTTGCAACCACCGAAGTATGCTTCGGATCATTATTTTGATAAAAAGCAAAGTTTTGCAAAATGCCTATTTTTTTTGCACTTTGTTTAACATTTGCTTTAAGAATGTTAAGATAAACAAATTTGTCCACTTTACCGTCAATAAAATGCAAATTGCCTACTCCCGTACTTGACATGTAGCCCCAAACCATCACAGATCTCCCTCCATGCTTTACAGTAGTAGTAGTAGTGAATTTTTTTGCTGTTTTGTTTGAATTTTATCATATGATTCGAAAAATGTGTAATTTTTTTTATATATTTTCAAAATACAGGAAAAAAGAAGAAAAATGAGCTGCATATCAAAAATATCGTGCTATTACTTCTCTATATATCTTGTGTTTTATTTTAGTGTTACCCTTGTCCGATTATTCGTTTGAGCCACTGTATATATAACATTTTTAACTTCTATTTCTATTTCTCCTTTTAACGAACATTTATTTTAGATTTATGCGTATCGTATATATTAGTTTTGAAACTGCTATTTTTATTCGTGAGTCTATCGGAGTCTTGTATATGTGTAGTGTATACATATAAGCTACAAATTTGTTATTTGCAATTTTAAAAAACAACATTCCCACACGTGTTTTATTATACTAGGTGCAATTTCTATAAATTATATGTATGTAGTCTGAAAGATCTCCAATGTTAATCGATAGAAGAATCACTCGTAGGTTTTTCTACGATTTTTAAACATACAAACTTCAAAAACGGGCCCGTCATTTTAACGATAACATGATAAGACATATGTCGGCGATTTGTATCTTTCTACAATTGAACCGTTGTTTTCGAAAATGGTATAATTCCACCTTTTTAACATAAAGTTTCAATTCTTACTATTTGCGATCAAAAATAAATTTTTAAAACTAGTTTTTATCAAGTATCTCTTAAGGGAAAACTATCATAAACTTCAGTGTACTATATAAATGTATGTACATATATCTAAAATTTAAGTTTTTATTACTTCAATTCGAAAAATTGTTTGTCATTACGCAAAACATATATCTAAACTCAAAAAGTCTCTGTTATTGGTATTATTTAAACAACTCATAAGATTAGAAAATAATTTATTACACTTAAATTTTTGATATACTTAAAATTTGATGTTCAGCAAAACATTTTTTATATTAGCTTAATAGCAAACGTCAATATGAATTACTATTTAAGTTATTTAAGCAATATGAAAATATAGAGTAGAAATTTAGTTCAACAAAAGTTCATTAAAGTGATGATTTTCAATACACTTCACCTTTTCATTGACGCGTAGACTCGCTATTTAGGTAATAATATAATAGAACATAACATTTTTAAAAATATATTTTATTATTAGCACTATGGTGACGAATTTTGCAGTATTTTTTAGATTAAATTTAGACTCGTTTTTAGTTTCAAATAGCTTGCATACATTTTGACAGTAGGTAAGTTATCGCCCAAGTTTTCTGTTTTCAAAAATTTAAGTAAAATATAAGTTTTGCTGTGAATAATAAAATACATGATGTCCTTTTTTAGTTATTTCAAATAAGGTGCTTAAACCAAATAAGGCCTGAGCCCTGACAAGGACCGTCTTTTAAATTTCCCATTAAACGGTTTCAGAAATGCGAATGCGGATGCGTCATACTTCAGTACCTAAAAATTTCGAATGCTTGGCAAACTATAGCATCGTTTCAGTGTGAACTTGTATTATTTTTGTTACGCCTTGTGCTTTGACTGGTTCACCATAAAATGCACATTAATAAATATTATGTTTTCCTTAATTATTTCACCACTGAGTGGTTAAGTGCTTTCGGTTAGATTTTCGTAATTAATTTTTAATCGGGCCTTATTAAGGTTATTGAAATTAACTATGAGTTATGAGTCACTGTTTTCAGTCTAAAATCGTAATATGCATAATCACATACTAAATAAGGTTTTCTAACAATTTCGACCAAAACGCTATTGCTAATGTTACTTATTTTAATCTTATTTCCTTCTTTGTGAGATGTTCATTTATTTGAATTCTATCTATGAATTCTATGTTTGAAAAAGAATTTTGATGTTAATTGAAAAATAAAGTAATTTGTTATGCTTCTACAAACACACATGTTTTTTTTTTTAAGATAAATAAATAAACAATGATTCTAATAAACTTAGGTATTTTTATATCGTTATATTACTTCGGCCAACTAGACGTTTCTTATTGTGGGTATTTCATCTTATCTGCCTTTTATTTCTCCTTTCTCCTACATTGCATCAGGTATTTTCATGCAAATCCGTCCAATATAAATACAACGTTGATTCCTCATTGATTCAATTTATTAGGGTATTGATTTCTTCTTGAATTCCATTTTATTTTCAACTGAACTTGCTTCGAAGATCAAATAATCCTATACAATAAATTCCATAAAACTCTCTCTTCCATATCTAAACTTTTAGCACCTTGTGTACACTGCTGCTGTCTTTAAAACAGTTGCTTCGAGCATCGTAAAAGCTTTATTATGGTTCTGTGACTTTGTAATCATAAACAAGCTTTGTCAGCCAAAGCTGAAATTGTTAATTCCGACAAATGTTAACGACTGTTTTGTGGGTCGATTCAGTAACAATATATTTTTGGGTATCGCAAAATTGCCATCTTTAAGCAAAGTAATACATTTTAGGCATCTTTATAGTGAGAACGGTTTTATGGCAATCAAGCGCAGGGTGCAGTCGATTTTATTCCCGAACTCAAGGACCTAAGTGTGTTACCAACTTAATTAATTGAATAACCAATTTGATCATCGTTTATGATTACCTAAAAATAGCGTTCAAAATTTTAAGTTTTACATATTTCGAGTTTGCTGGTTTGAATACTGAGTATATGTAAATTATGCATGCATATAAAGGGCAACTATGGCACTTATCTTTGTTTTAAGTTCTATTGGTCCTTCCAACAGTTCATATGAAGAGTAATAAATTTTTTATGCTAATTTAAAAGGGCCATTCACTTTATGTAGTATTTTAAGCGATAATGATGATATATTTTCTGGAATTAGGCATCTAGGGACTGACGAAATATATTCATTTTGTAATAAAACAAATCATATTTATATATTGCAATTTTTATTTGTAGCTATAAAAGAGAAGAACAAACTAGTCTCAAATTATTCTTAATAAACATACAACAAAATAATAATATTATAGGATATAAGGGACTGACACGATGGATGTATAACGAATATCGAAATACTTAGTGCATCAACCAAAAACCACCGGCATAGCATTAGGTATTAATAATTATTTGAAATCAATTCAATTCAGTTGCAAAAAGTGAGACAAAAATTAACAAGGGTTTTTGACATGCTTGATTTAATGAATCTTTTGGTGCCCATTTATATCACCATTTAAAAATATTTAACGACTTCTCTATGTCAGCGCGCAACGAAATTGCGCGTGATTGTCATGGGCTGATATTTACCAACATATTTTTAAATCTTGAAAAATTAACTTTAAATAACATGTTTAATGCATGAAGAACAATTTAAGAACCATAGCTATCTAACAATCATGTCGGCAAAAGAATTTCATATTTCGGCTTACCGGTGAAAAGAAATTCCTTGAGAGGCGTCAACAACTCTTCTCGTCGCAATTCTTTACCATGCACTACACTATCTTGCCCTATCCACACAATCAAAAAAAAAACAATATTCTGCACACTATTTTTAACCGTATTTCACTTTCTTTGTTTGGACTTTTAATTCAAGAAATTAGTTAAAAAGGTTATGATCTCTTCAAATCACAAAATTTTTAACTTGCCAAAGTATCTTCTTCTTACTGAAGGAACACTTCCCCTGAAATTTTCCCCGCCAGAGATGTTTCATTCACACAGACTACACGTACAGGGTTTAGCCGTGCCTTTACAGTACATATATTCAAAGATAGGGACTGGGATAAGTTTGCGAACACTACTTTGACTTGAAAAAAGTGTTGATAATTTTTTTTAAATCTTCTATTCTATTCTTATAGGGAGAGCAATAAAACACACATTTTGAATTATGTATAACCGAACAATTTTCATTTAAACTAATTATCAATTTATATACGAAAAAAGTGCTTTGAAAATAGTATTGCCCCTTGGAATATAAAATAAGTAAGGAACGGCTACGACATGTAAAAACCCTCCACATGAGCGACCACTTTCCTCAGGCAGTGGTACCGTCTAAGAGGTACAAATTCGTGGAGTATGAGGGCATCTACATACTTTAAATTCTTTTTTGCATCTTCCTATATCATCCCAAAATTTCGGCTTGCATTGAGGCTTTAATACAAATACACCACTGAGTCTTTAATATAAATTTACAAGTCTCTAAGGCAAGAGAAATTGTGGTTCGCAAAAGTTAGGAGCTCAGCCGTTCCATACGTTGCCCGTTGCCCAAATTTTATGGAACCATCCAGGTAATGAAAAAATTTTAAACTTGTATGATTTGATGCTTTTATGAATGTAATCATTACTTTTGTGAAATTAGGATCAATTTTTTTATTACAAACAATTTACTTGCATTGAGTATCCTCTAAGTAGACGCAAAAATCTTTTAAGAGGTTTAAAGTCAATATGAAAATATTTATCGCATACAGGCAACAGGTGCTTAGTAGCATATTTTCGAAATGGATTTTTTCCTCAAAGACACCGAATAAACTCGTAACGTAACACATAACATTTACTCGGAGTTCGAAGTATCGCGATCAATCGATTACACAATTCGCTGAAGTGCTCTCGAGAAATGTGCTCGAGAATTCCAGTTGAAATAAAATTGGAAATAATTCCGTTAATCGTTGTCATAAAATTGGCCGTTCATAATCTCATTTTCATGAGGTAAAACATTAATGTCGCGTGTCCCAAGACAGCTTTCTTCAGCATTTTCCTTGTCTTATGCTTCCACCTTGGGACTGATCGCGCGCTCGCGTCCCTTGCCGATAGCCAACGAGAGAAATTTCAATAATTAAAATTTTTTATGCGATTTCATTGCAGCTGATCATTGAGTGGATGATTAAAAAAAAAAGAAGGAACTGAAAAGGAGCCCGAATAAAAAGAAAGAAGATCAACTGGGCCGAGAACGAGGCTCGTGGCACGTCCAATCAACTTGTTCCGTTTTGGAAACACCTGCCCTAGCCCGTGTTCATATAAAAAGTGATCATCGTGCCCATCAGGAACTACTCCACTCGCGGTGGTTGCTCAGGGGTTGATGTTTTCTGATGGCGAGGGAAAATTCACCATCGATATCAAACTCATTATAGAGGCTGAATTGTGGTTTAGGTATAAACTAAACTTCTACAGAATTCTCCTTTATGAAAAGCATAATCATTTTCAAATACAATTATCAGTTTTGCTTTTTGAAACAACGAAAATTAAAATATTTTAGATATCTTCGAGACGGTTACAGAAATGTTAAAGTATTAAAGTTAAAGCATTTCAAAAATAATATTACAAAACATTTATTGATGAAAAATATTTTTTTTTAATAATCCTAAGCTATAAATAAGTAAACCTCTTTTTAAATATTTCATGTGTTTACTATGCATTTTCAAATTTGGAATGCTTTTATACCTCGTGTTCACATTTTCAATTTGACTTGAAATTTGAACTGCACCTTTTTAGATAACTCTATAGCATAATACATGAGTTATAAATTCTCGAAATCTTATATTGATCACTTCATTAGTAAAGTCCCAAATAATTCAGAAAAAAGCCCTTCATTTTTAGGTTTCAAAATACATTACCCCTCCGACTTGGAAATTATAAAATAAAATATTTTTGATTAGCATACAGGAAATTCTTGGATCTAGACATTCAGGCTCTATTTAGCGTATATGATGAGGAAGATGTGTCTTGCATATCGATTCTTAAAACAATGGCAAGGAAAGAAGGCTAAGATTCCTATCTACCAGATATGTATGTTCCTATCCAGGTACGTATTTTATTCTATTCCAAAATTATAATAATTTTTTGGTTTTCCTTCAAATTACTTTAACTCGTAATAAAGACGAAGGAAGAGATTGAGTTTGATGTCTCTGCACGGGTTTCGATAAAACTTTGTAGGAATGTTCATTTGGAGTCAAAAGTGTCGAATATGCAAATAGACATTACTACAAAGTTTCATCAAAATCCGTGAAGAGACCTCAAACTCAATTTATGCCAAGACGAATATTTTTCAACTACTTTCCAATTCCTGTTGATGTATTTATAAAGCACATTTTTTATAAATAGCACTCTGTACACTTACTTGGACATTTCATTTATTTCTAAATTCTGAAAAAATCAAGCATTCACGATTACACATAGCAAAAGTTATGATATTTTTACGTTGCTACGGAGGAGTGTCCACTGTCGCGATTTTCAGGTAGCTAACAAATAAATATCAAAGCAAATGAATTAACCAATTCTAGAAATTATACTTTTCGGATAATCTCTCTTCTATTTCTACTCCTACAAACAAAATAATACCAGAAATGGGTTTATCGTCCTGAAAAATATACTAATTCGAAATTTCAAAAAGACGGATCATTTTAAGGGCTCTTAGCTTGTTCTCATTAGTAATGAATGCATTTAAAATATAATCAAATGAATTTCCCGAATATACGCGCTTGGTAAAACTTGAGGAGAACCTAATAATATCTTACTAAAAATAAAAAAAAGGTTAAAGACAGCTTTCGATGTCTTTAATTTTTCACATGAGAAATGCGTGCTTGTCGCCATCGATAAATTAAATAAGATTAATTTGTTTGTCCAGAAAAGGGTGGAAACGTCGTCAACTTATAATTTTGACAAAATTTCCAACGAAATGTAGCATGCTGAAGTTATGACTGAAATATATAAGTTTTCGAAACTTCAAAATAACATATCTGGAGAACTTTACTTGCAAGCGGCTATATTTATCACTTTTGATCCGAAATAAATATTATTTTCAACTCAAAAAAATTCAAGTAATTTAATTTTTATGTTATATGTCTCACTTTTTAACACGTCTTGTTCAGGTTAGATTCCTAGAAGCGTCATAAATACTAAAATTTCTGATTTGTTTTAAACAATGCGACCGTCGCGACACCGAAGCCTTTGTGATTCATAAATTCCCACCTAATTGGGGATTTCTGCATCAAATTGGGCAAGAGAATTTTATTGTCTGCAAAAACGTTGAACGTTTTTGCGACCTTGTCAAAAACAAAACCGGAGCAGCACCCGTTCCCAGCCATTGTTCTAATGAATTATTTAGAGCCTTAAGGGGCAAGAAGCAAAGACGCTGATTGAATCATTAGAAATTCACGAAATCCTAATGACAAAATCTTTGATAAGCCACACACGTCACGCTGTGCTTCGGTGCTAGTGTTGGTTCAGACAGGTAGGAATCTATGCACCTATTCTAAAATGGACTCGCTCACCTACAGACCTAGAAATCGGAGATCAGCTTCCTCCGATGGCGATTTGCCTAAAGACCTAGACATCGTCGGATGACAAAAAAATTTTTAAAATAAAATCCGACGAAGGCGAATCGAAAGAACCACCTGAAAGGTGTCTCCTGAGATGGAATACGCAAGGCGGCATGCGCGCGCTCACGTTTGGAACTGGCAGGCATGCGCCGCCGGTACACCTGGTATTACTAATTAATAGACAACCCGCATGCGCGGGCATGAAGTCGCTGTGGATGAAGGCAGACGGCGCTCAGCATGTTAATTCCTTCCTTCCAGCTCCGCCATAGAGGTCTACTGTGATTTTTATACCCGCACTTCCAGGTGACAATACACCCCTTAATCCCGCCGCCAAGTTTGCCAGTTATCAAACATGAATCATTGCAGATTCGCCCCTAGGGACATTATCTTGGGACGCAATGTGGACCAGGTCGTCTGTGCCCTGTGCGGATCTTGCAATTAAAATTGATCTTAATATATGTCCGGTGTAGAAGCAATTTTTATTAATTCCTGCGGTGTGTCTTTATCTGCTCGTCTGCTAGATAAGATCGGCGATCGTATGGTAACTTTTTCACTTACAACATGCAGGTAGGATTGATCGCTGCAAAAATTCTCCGACAACGGCTATCTGCCTCGGCTGCTGCTTTCAGGGACACGCGACCATAATATATTGACACTTGATGCCGGTATAGTACACGATCGATGAATGCTAACTAAATACCTGGGCCAGTGAATAAATTACCCGATCGCGCCGGTATTTTGTGGCGATTACTTTTGACGCACAATTTTATTGGACCAGTACTGGAATGGTGCTGTATGATTCACATTTATCATTGTGATTTATGTGCACTTCAACTAAAGCGAGTGCAATTAGGGAAGGTGTTACAAAGATTTATTTCCAGTAACGCTAAATCAGTGATGTATGGAGAAGCATTTTACAGGTATGTAGGTAGGGCTTCCTTAAAGTTAATACTTTTAGCTTTAAATTTATGTCTTCTTCATTTACAAATTTATTTTTAATTTGAAAATTTTAGTTTTTTACTGAAATATGTTACTTATGGCACAAAGCCATTGTTTGTCTGTATTTTAGAATATCTGTCTACTTGTTTACCCTTTTTGTCACACCCGATTATCTTTAGAACTGTTCGCTATAGGGGCGTGAGTTATAGTTATGAAATGAATTTATCCTAGATCTTTCTACTCTCAAAAAATTTGTAAAATCCATCAGCCATCAACGATATAACTACGTATATAAGTTTATTATAATAATCACTCTGTAAAACTAGAAAACTTTCTATTTCTATATTCATTCATATTATCTTTGGATCGAGACAGCACAGCCTATGCAAAGATCAGAGTATCCATCATTTTAAAATATTCAGCTAAATCGACGGTTTTTCCAAACAAAACGAACGTACTTTCATGGAAATTTTATTAGTTTTTATTCAATGACACAACTTGTGTTTGTAATAAATTAAATATAAAATATGCTCGATGTTCGATTTTAATTCTGCCCGACATTAAAAATGAAAATAAAATGAACCAAAATATAAACTTATTAATTTAAACATGTAGTAAAGAAACACTGTACTCCAGTTTTACATCAATTATTACAGAATAAATTAATTTTGTTAAATGCTTTAAAACATACTGTGTAGCCTTTAAACATAATCTGAGGAAAATTTCAATTAGCCGAATTCATTTAATATAAAAATCTGAAATTTGACAACCAAAAATATCAGTTTTTCAAACAAGGGGAATTTGCCTTAAGAGGGGAGATATCTTTGGAAAATTGAAAAAACAATATTTTATTTTTTCATAAAATGTTCGTATATTATCTGAAAAATATGTCAACAATTTAAAGATAATATGACAGTACTTCTAATATTAAAGCTTATAAACGTGGCTCTCCTATTCTGGGTTTGGCTTCATATAACCCAATTTTAAAAGCGTTTTTTCAAATTTTTTTTTCAAATTGACGTAAGCGATAATTCAAAAAATGTCTTTATCAATCATGCTTTACACACAATTTTTTCCAAACAGAGACATTTTTTTAATTGAGTTAGTTGAAAATTTCGTGATTTTCACGAATTTACATTTTCGCAAAATTTCACGAATATATGTAAGTAAATCAAGTTAATTTGAACCTACTTTCTTATTAATTCTATACTAGGTGTTCATTCGCTGATTTTGACAGCTTGTCTCATAGCAGAGTCATTTTTATGATAGAAAACACTCCTTAAATAGAATCATGTCAGTGTAAATGTGGTCTATAAAATAGTTCCTTATTTGTAAATGTCGGTGTATTTTTATAGAGCAACAAACTTTATTTAAGTCCAGAAGTAACTTAAAATCGAAATATTTTCAAATTAACCCTTTTCCTATAGAATCACCTCTAGGAGATAAAAAATTCGATTTTGAGCCTAGAAAATCTCACATTCAATATTTGTACTTATAATGAATTTTGTGTAAAGACCTGGCGAGTTGCTTAGTCACACAAAATATTCCCCTCACATTTTCAGCCGCATAATGTGACAAAGAGCTGCCAATGAAAAAAGGCCAGTGAAGTGGGTATTTTCACGAGATTTTTATTTTGTTCCGGTTAAAGATAAAAATAATTTCTGTCGCGAGCACCTGCCACGCGCCGGCGTACAAGACTTCAAATACACCTTCCACGGCACGGTCGCGAACGTGCGCGCAGCTCATTAATTTGTTTACGGTACCATGGACTGCTGGTCCGGACGGCACGTGGACGTATTGGTGTCACAGTCTGTGGCCAGGTTTTGTTTCACCATCATCAATTTTCCCGGCAATATCCTGCGGGGGGATATTGCTAATAAATTACATTCAGGAAAAGTCAGATAATCATAAAATCAATCCTTTTCACATTTCGCGAAAAGGGTAAAGACCGCCGCATCAGTCACCTAATTCTTTTTACTACCGGAAATGTCTGAGGTTCCTTTTTAAGGCTCAAAAAGCGATTTCCTGCAACCGCAAGGCAAGTCGCCTCCTTTAATTAATTTTCAACTTGAATTGTGGGATGTTGAGTCAAGGGACGAATGAGAGATAAAATCGGGCCCTCAACGAAAAGGTAGCGAGCAGCTCTGCGATTGGTCGAATCACTCAAGGTGTTTCATTTGTTTTTACATACAAATGTTGAGCAAAGAGCCGGGTGCTGTGCTCGACTTTTTCCAGTGGTGCTACCAGAGTCCAAAAGGGCCAGACTAACACATTCGTAGTTTTATGTAAATAGGACTTGCGCTCAAAATGCCCAGGCACAGGCACAGGCACCAACCCCTACTTTGTGCCCTCCGTCCAAATCCTCCCAAATCGTTCGCGACGGAGCCCCTGCCTCTTCAAGGAGCATTTTATTGGGCTCGGCTCTTGTATTTTAATAATTTTTTGTGAGCTAGGCCTCAGACGGAACCACCACAATCGCCGGCACGCTGCATACACCGCTCAGACCTTTTATGCGTATGAAAAACATCTGCCCCAAAAAATGGATACTTTCTTCCTCGCAGCGAAAAGCCGGCAGCGACCACGGCTGCGTGGACCAATTACAGGCCGGGGGAGCACCTGAGCCAAGGTCTTCTTGAACCGTCGACGCGTGGACGATGAGGCCCTAATCGCCGCTTAATCGGGAGTAAAATGCATCTTAATCGCAGCGCCACACGTCTAGCAACGTCTTTAAGTTCTAGAAGCGTAGGTGCCGTTCAGAAGTAGTCTGCTTCTAATCTTTCTAATGAGGGCGGCTGACGATTACCGGACCTGGTCTTCGCCATCGGCAACTTGTGGCCTCTGCCTTATGTGCGCACCTCGCCTTACGATGATCCATTTCATTCAGGGCTTTATGCGGCTCAATGCGAAAACAAACTCAAAATGTGGTGGGCAGGTGTGCTCTACTTTTTATCCGAATGGGCGATCTCTTTCAACTCTTTCCCTTTTTGTGCGCCTTCTGAAGGGAAAAGGAATTGAACGAACCTTGAGCTGTAGTGGGAGCAGTAATTTTTAACATTTATAAATAATAGAAGCACAATATTCTATATTTTACATATGTATTTACCTATGCATATATTATTTTAATTACGAGACGTTTTCAGTTAGACCTGTACCTGTACTAGGTAGTAAAATACCAGTGTACATCTGCAAAAGTTATTAGCTGTTTTATTATTTGTAAGCATGTAATGGGTATCTATCTACATCCGGAATAATCTACTTATCCTAAGATTTTAAGGATCGGGTATTTTAAAAATCACGCTTTAATTTTTTGAAAATTAGCAGAGTTTAAACATAGATCATACATTTTTGAAACTTTTTTTTATATATGTGTAAAGACTTTGATGTCCTTTATAGTTTAATGAATGATACGAGGAGTCAATTCTTCTTTGCATCACTGGACTGGACTGGCTCTATCGGTTTAATTGTAGGCATCGATTAAAAGTTTCATTGATGTAAGACAAGAGTTTTAATATTGGACGCAAGACATAAAACTACATATGATCAGAATTAAAACATATCAAAAACCAGACTGGAATTAAATTAACTTTTGTCAATAATTCGAATTCGTTTTATCATGCGCGGTTAATTGACATCGTTATGGCTTTTAAAAAAATCACAAAATGACAACGATTTTTCGCAGACGGTCGTGATTTTCAAAAATACGAACAATTTTTTCGAGCTAGTTTTTAATAAAAAATTTTTAAAATAAATAAATATAGTATGTACTTAAATAGGCAATAGTATAAAGGACATTGTGTAAAAATTTGAGGGGCATAGGTTGGATGGTCTTTTAAATCGCTTCCTCTAGTTGAAAAAATATGATTTTGCAATAAAAATTTATCAGCATGTTCTTGAAAGTATACACTTACCAAATAAGTTTAAAAAAAAATAAGTATAATATTTTAAATTTTCAGGAATTTGTCGAAAGAATCCGAATCATTTTGTGGCGAGCAGTTTCCTTTTCAAAATGCTATTTGTTTTTCCAATTTTACGATTTTCCTTATAACCCTTGAAACCTTTATTAATCCTGCAGAAATGGCGGTAAACCTACCTACCAGCTGTCGGTGTATAAGCACCATGGAAATTAAAATTGCGTGGAGATAAGTGCGTCTGCGTGTAGGTATAAAGGAAACACATTTTTCATTTACAATGATTAATTACTAACACTGGGGCCAATGAAAACCCTTTATTAACATCGATGCAAAAATGAATAGAGATAGTTGATCCCAAGTTCTTGAAACTTTCGCAGAAGTTTTTACGCTGGCTGTCTAAAAGTAAAATTTCCGGATTCAATTATGGTATGGGAATGCAAGTTCTCTCAAGGCGTAGGAGTAGTTCTTCAAATAAGTAAAGGAGAATTTATTTTTCAGCAAGATAGCGCGGCGGCGCATAATGCAAAGAAATTGAAGAGATTGCAAGCAATCTAAACGCCTGCGGTCTCTTGTGACCAAGTGTTCGAATTGGAAGCGATTAAACGCTTGCGATCCAGCATTTGACATTTAAAATTTAAAAAATTCTCTTTCTATGGTTGAATGGTATAATATTATATTATTTATTAGGCAGTTCTGAAGATAGAAACCAACTATTAAGACGGAAAATTCGGCAATTTGGCGTACATGCAATTTATAGAAATCGAGAGTAGAAAGGAGGGTTTAATGTTTTATTTCCGGAACTGAAATCTGATGAACAGAAATTTTTTGAATACTTCCGGATGAGTGCATCCACTTTTATTATAAAATGCAATCGCACCGAAAATAAAAAAGCGAAACACTAATTTTCTCTCTAACAATGTCAATAAAAAATTTTAATAAAAATGTTTGCTTTCTTACTACCCTATTTACATTTCGTGTTTTTAAATAAAATATTTAAGTAGATGTATGTGATTTCCAAAATGGTGAATTTGATTTGCAAAATGGTGAATTTGACTTGCGAAAGGATGAATTTGATGATTTGCAAAAAGGTGAATTTGTTTTGCAAAAGTATGAATTTAAAGTGCGAATATTTTTGTGATATATGTATATAAAAAAAATTATAAAAAGCTCCTGATGAAGGGTTCGCACTAGGACCCGAAACGTCGAGCAAAATAAAATAAAATCCATATAAAAAAGATCGGAGCATTTCCTTAAAAAAGAAAAACAACAAACTCGTTAATTTTTATTGGGTTGACCGAGTTTCTGCTGTTGTTGCTGGTGCAATTTTCGCAACTGCCTATCAAAAGTCACAATGTGTATAGTGTTGTATGTTCATAATATAACTTTAGTAATAACTCTTGAAAATCAATAAATGCCTACAAGCATGTAGTATCTGGATCTTGAAAAAGACTCTTCTGAACAAACTCATAATTTACGATAATTACATGCTAAATGCCTCGAAAGAGGTTAATTAATTTCCAGTTGCTCGTCACTAATGAACATTTTACGAAAGCGAGACTTCCTAGTTTCTCACGTTTGGTATATGCCATAAATAAAACTCCTCGAAGGAGGAACGCTGCGCAGGATCAGGGTCCAGAGCTCGTTCGGTCGGCGGTAAAATTAAACCTGCGCCCATTAAGAAGCTTAGCGGCCCATACATCACTCTAAGCGCTAAGAGAACTACCGCGGTCCGCGGACGGATCGCCTGCCACGGGGCCGGGTTGGACCTGCAAACGTCGACAGCGAGTAATGCCAAGCGCGTGCAGGTTTAATGGCAGAAATTCATTTTCCAACACCGCCGGTAATGGGCGAGTACCCCAGGTGCCGATCAAGGCATCGGCTAATGGTGGGCCCCTGGACGTGCGCATGAAGTCATTACAATTGCAATTATCTCCCCTTTAATTGTAGCGCGATCATCCGCGATCAGACCAATCCTCAAAATTTCACTCGGCCTGCAACGGGCGGCCGAGCTCTAAATCCGAGGGCATTTTATTGCAGCATAAATCCTTCCCGGGCCATACCCGAACGCGTATTTGTTTTAATAAGGCGATCTCAAAGCGATATGCGAATGAAGGGCAGATCCGCGCTCGCTCGCCGTGCATTGCGCTGAATTAAGTAATGATGATCAGCCGAACGGTTTTATGCGAACCTTAATTAACGCAGGCCTCAAAACCGGGCCGCCTCAGCCGAAGATGCTCAGGGGGTTAATGAATTTTTAATTTTTGCTATAAATCTTTAGACATTAAACTGAATTCCGCCCGGATGAAAAAGGGCGGCCGTAATAACAGATCTTGCGATAAGATATGTATGTTGCAGTGAAAGCTGCAATTTTTAGTATTATCGCATGTCTAAGGTGCTTTCGTTCGTAAATTTCTTTTTGTCATAAATTCAATTAATGGCACCTTGTCCTGGAAGATTGCTCTTGCGCAAACCGCAACGAGCAGATGAATACTTCGAAGTGGCGATCCTCAGAACATACATATCTAAAAATACACGTCCCAGTGCAGAAAATCTTATGAGCGCGTGGCACATGGAACTTTTTATGGGATATGGTCATATTCGCTATAACTTGTTGTAATGGTTATTATGTCTCCAGTGATCAAAACGTGAGCAATTGGCATTTCGAGCGTTATTCTTGACCAGCGACAACGGCAGCCTTGCCGCCGTTTACGACTGGCGTTAAACTTAGTCCTTGGCTTTGGTCAACGCTGCTAATGTCCGCCACCATGAAGGCACGAGCGTCGTACGTTCGTCGCGAAGGAGACGCTGAGGAGGACGGGTTCAGTTACAGATGCAAACCGAAAATAGATGGAAACAATACTGCAGGCAGGGAGCGCAACCGACTTAATTCAGCGTTTAATCACTTTGCGCTCCTTCCCAAAGTGCCCATGCGCTCCGAAGGTTTCTGCGGCTTCGCGCACCCATTCCGACCAGTCGTGTCGCCAATACTTCTTTTTTCGCGGGAGGCCGCGCAATGCAACTGAGCAGAGGTGATGGGGGCTGCAATAAATTTCTTCAAAAATGTGGGTAGCAAGGTGCAAAGCGAGTTTATGTTAATTGATAGATAAATATAAAGCCGATCAAGAGGATGAATTCTTGCCAATTGACTAAAGGATGACTCACAATCAGTACTATGGAAGTTGGAAAAAACCGCACCTGAGCTATTAAAGCCGCAGATTAGCACTCCTGCGCGATGGCTTTTAAATAATTAGAGTAGGTGGACCAAGGTCCTCGATGCAATTGTTTTGAAAATATGCAATTTGTATGCTGATATCATCACACTGACCAATGTCTCAGCAATCAGCAATGTCTTTGTCGGCTTAAGCCATTGAGGAAATTATAAAAATTCCGAAAGAATGTTAATTCGAGCAACCTTCGTTTTCATATTCTTATGGTATGACTAAGGTTCTCAATGAGCTTTTGCTACGAAGTACATTGGGAAAGAAGCAATAAAGGTAGCGTGGTAGGGAATCATAGATTTCGATGGAAACTGACTGTTTTCCGGGTCCGTACACTAAACGAGAAGATTGTAAATTTTGAATTTTATAAATTGTTTTTTATTCATGAAAAATGGTTTTTCTTTATAAAAAATCACCCTCTTGAGATTTTCACGATAATTTTAGATTGATTGAACTTAAATTATGTAAAAATATTCAGCCAACATTTTATTTATTTATTATTAGAATTGTGAATTCAATTATTATTATTATTATTTCCCTAGGGGGCTCCTGTTGGCTTGTGGTGGGGAGGGCTGACAACAGCGGGTGCTCTCTTGAGGGCACCTGCTGGCTGGCTCAATGTGGGGGGTACCGACAAAGGCAGGGGTCTCTTAGAGGCCCCTGCTGGCTGTATGAATGGGATGGATGGGTTTCACGTAGCGGAGCGTACCTGCGAATGCGGCCGAGGTTATAGGGCTCCACCCCGAAGTAATGTCTCCTAAGATGGTCCCGGGGTGGGGTTCCTGGAGGGGGAGCGGGGTTTTAGCCGGTAGGCCTGGCGTCGGCCAGGGAGTCCGGCACAGGGGTGGCTTCAGCCTCCCTAGTGCGTAACGGCATTTCCCCGCTTCCCTACAAAAAAAAAAAAAAAAAAAAATTATTATTATTATTATTATTATTTTTTGAGTAAACAATTTCTATAATTAACCCAATGAGGACTATAATTATTTAAATGAAAATTCCTAAACTACAGAGCACATAACTCAACCAAAAATATTCACCGGAACATTGTTTTTATCAGTTTTTGGAAGTTTTCATTATAGTGATACTTTTGCATCATAAAATCATGATTGATATCATAGCATACTCTTTAAAATGAATCCAAAACCATATTTTTAACCGTTTCCGAGATATTTAGAAAAGAAACATAAAATCATAAAATAACGGCAAAATTTCGGTTTTTAATAGATTTTGAAAATTTTTCACCGCGCAAAATCCTTTGATGGAATTTAATTTAATGATAGAAAAAACATATCTACCCTTTCAAATTAAAAAGGGTTAAGTAAAACCGTTTGCCGATTTGAAGAGGTACATAATACGACCCCTTAGAACTCATATTACATACACTTTGAAAACATCGATAAATAACAATTTGAAAGCTAACACCTTCATTATATTTAGTTTAGTTTAAACTACATATTTTGGGACTATTATTTAAACCGACACTCTTTAATCCAATTAATAATTTTGTTTAAAGAATTGTTTTTTTTTTTCTAAGCCATGAATCCAATAGTTAGCTTGATGCTATCTGGCCTAGATACGGCTTGGGTTATAAAGGGTAAAGGGGTCACATCTACTTGAACGCATCGAAAATTATAGTTTTTTTTTATCAATCTTTTATGGTATACAGAGTTAGAGCAATATAATAAAATAAAATTGGCGTGTTATATATTGATCATAGGTATCATAAAAGCAATTAACAAATAATAATTTTTACAAAAAGGTTACTATACCTACATATACATATAAAGAGAATTTATAAAACTTTTTTTTCGAATACTGTCGGCATGACAACTCAAAAATTTTTTAAATATTTTCTAATATATTTTCTTTTAAAGCCTCAAAATAATTTTATATATCGCTTATGGAGCTGTGGCAGATTTGCGTGCCACTTTAGATTTTTGGGATCTCGTTAACATTTAATTTATTTAAAAAAAGCATTGAAGTTTTTTTTTCATTTTAATTTTGCCAGTCTCTAGAGAACTTTTGTTAAGGATCTTTGTCAATCTTTGTTAGAATTTTAAATTAATTTCATTTCATTTTTAACTTTAACTGAAACTCATGTTGTCAAGTTCTACCTTCGTTGACAACGAAATTTACTGCGTTAAAAATAAAAATTAATCGGGACATTTACCGGATAAATGCGGTAAATTACAGAAAACACTTTCGATCGCTGACCGATCAGAAGACATTGAAGTGTAGGTTTGCCAAAAACAATTAAACGAAAGTAGATAATTTTTCGTATCCATAAAACAAGGGCCATTATAAAGTGACTCGCATTCCAAGCATTTTCGATCGGCAGAAAGATCCAACTATGCCTACAGTAACTGCTCTGCGGTTACCTTCGGTTACGATGGGGCAAAAAAAGTGTACGATGAACCTTAATGCCCTTTTTTTACCATAATTCATCGAAATCCATCCTGCAATTTTTCAAAAATATTCAGATGGTCGCTTAAGACATCCGAAAATGTCTCCATATTTAACAGTAGCGGCAGCCGCTTAAGCACGCGCACGATAGCTCGTGTAATCGCCGCTAATTATTAAATGTTAAACAGCTTTAACGACTGTAGCCTTACTTTTGGCGCTAATTGTACTTTAGTCGGCAGCTTTGGGAAAATGTCGTCATGAAAGTTGTCAAAATTGCTCCTCAACAGCGAAAACTCATTTCAATTTCATTTAAGTCGTCAGTTCAATGAGAGGCTAATTGCCGGAGTTGACAGGCTGACATCGCATCGATGCAGACCCCTGCAAGTATTTTTGCTGCAAAATGACGAACAATCGCATTTTGCAGAAGTAGCTAATTACTTCTCGTCTCCGAACGGGTTATTTATCACCAAGGATCGATTTACAGCGGCGGCATTAAGCAAATGTTGCGGTAACCTTAATAAATTTAAACATTGATTGATACCCGCGGCTCAATAGGCTTCAGACCGCGAAGGTCGTCTTATGTAAATGCGACTAAATGTGAAATTTACCCAGCTCCCCGCACGAATTAATTATGAAAATACTCGGGTATAAAATACGAAATAGCTCCTCCGATCCCGAGTAACTTAAGACGCTGGACCCCTTCCTTCTCAAATTGAATGTTTACATTGAACTGGTGCGATGCGATCAAAACTGATCACAGTTTTTCGTTAACCGACAGATGCAAATTTATTGATTCCCCCAAAGTGAAGATATCCATCAATCTGGTAACAGCTCAATTTATTTTTCATTAAATTGAACGCGTGGAACGCCACTTTGAGACTTTTCGGCTATCAGATATTCTTAGCCACTTAAACAATTATAGAGGTGTAAGAACGACTGTTAAATATTCTATTAGCGTTGACATGCAAATTTTGTCAGCTATACGAATTTTTAATTAATATTTGATCAGAATATTCAACCCTAAACTGCTTCCATCCTCTGAGAATGCGTTAAAAGCAATTCAGATAATGGTTTGAAAATCCTCTTCGTACCCTAAAATTGATTATTGATAGAAAATTAATTTAGCAACAAGAATTTGATGAAATGATGAAGTGCTGAAGATATTTAAAATTATCCTTTGGATAGTACTTTACTTGACAAAATTAGAAACGTTTACACGTTATCACATTTTCCTAAACCAAGACTTTTTCGAAAAACTGATTATAAACTTATCCTACATACACGCGAATGACTGATTTTGGTTATGTTATTAATTTTGAAGTTTTTAACAAATGTCTACCGAGCGACATTTTCTTATCTGCAATTCTTGTCGGTATGATAATTCTCATATTTCTTAACTAGTAGTTTCAATCAAACGCATTCTTTATTTTTGTGCTAAAATATATTTAATATCCTACTTGAATATCTAAAGAATATAGCTTTTTTATACGGAAGGCACGCTAACTGGAATACCGCTCAATGAATTGATTTTAAATTTTAAATATAGATTGATAACATTTTGCATCACATTATTAATACTTTTTTTTTCATATGATACCTCATGTTTATTTTATAATTTATTTTATAAAAATTAAAGGTTTTTTCAGCTTTTCACCACATCTGACATTCAGAATGTGGCGAATGTAAACAAATAACCTTTTTAAATTCCCCGCATTCTAAATCTTATACATGTGTGGAATTGGTCTGTGGTGGCAGGTAGTTCTATGGTTACTTTTAGTTACGTAGAAAATTTTGAATTGAGTAAATGTTTGTTGTATTTGCGTAGTAAATTGTTACTGTAGGCTACAAAGTGGTTATAAATTTTGAAATTATAATAGCTTTTAAATGTAATAGTTTTGTAAAAAGTAGTTAGTCTGTGTACGATACATGAAATGAAAACCTTATCTTGGTAAATTGTAAAAATATTTAAATAAAAAATAATAAAACAAGAAAAAATAAATAACTTTTTAATACAAACAGAAGGAATATCGGTCGGTCTTAAGAAAATAATTTATAAAATAAAAAATAAAAATAAGGAGGATCCTTAATACACTTAATATGAATGAAAAAATGCGTTGAGACAATGAATTGTTCATTATTTTTCAACTGAAGAACTTGTTCGTTGTTTCAATGAAATGTGATACATTAAAATATGATTTTAATGAAAAGTTCATAGTGCATATGAAAAAATTTGAAAAAATTAGTAATTGAAGTTCACTAAAATAATGTATCAATTTCATTGAATCAACGAACTAAATTCGTAAATTGAATGCACGAAATTCACATAATTAATGATCTACATTTCATAAAATCAATGAAAGCAGTTCTTTGAATTAATGATTTCATTCATTAGGTCAATAGATTATATTCATAGAATCAAAGATTCCCTGTACATTGAATCAATGATTCTATGCTAATTCATTTTTAATTATCTCTGTTACACATTCAAGTACAACATATGCAGACAATCAGGCAGCGTCAGTCTTCAATACCATATTATTAAATGTTACATAAGATGTCTATTGGTTTAAAAAAAGAGAACATAATTGAGAGAAATGTACTACCTACTCTATATGTATGTACATATGTACTACATATATTAGATGATATTCTTACTTCCATTCACATAAAGTCCGTTAAGTATTTTTAATTCCTTGTTCTGAAATCGATAATAACAATATACATGGTACATGATAGATACATACCTTTTTACGAATCTTATTCGCCTTGCACAAAAAATTGGAAAATTTAATTCACTCCTGCAACGTTTGAGCTTACTTTTTGCTAACTAAAACGACATAACGCATCAAGATATGAAGATCCAATATAAGTTATCATAAAATCAATGGACTATTTCATAGAATAAGTGAAGAAGTTCATACAATTTTTTCGGTAGTGCATTCAACGAAAGTATATATTAAGTCAATGAACCACTTCATTCAAAATTGGGAATATTAAATTAAAGAACTACGATTCATAGTTTTAATGATCTCGTTTATAGCCTACATAAAAATAGCAATGATTTTTACATTGTTTCAATAAATTATTCATTGAATCAATGTCAAATATTTTAGTGTCACTGTTCATTGAAATTTATGAACAATTTTATTTTCAGTGATGCCTTTAACGAAAAGCACAGGGTACCATATACTCAAACTCCAAAACCGAAATTCATTGATTAAAAGAAATCCAGGGTGTCCTATATAAAACTATATTACTTCCCATGCGGGTTAATAAGATTTTAATTTTTTTATTTCTAATGTAAAGTAAAGATCTTAAGGACAGCCGCCGCGGTTTTTTTTTCAGACGATTTATTAAATTTTGTTTTTAATTCTATGACGCCATATGACGCCTTTGCGGACAGCATTTTTCTTATATTATATGTATGTCCTCACTTGCCTTACTTTTATGGGGATGAAAACGAGTTGTGGTTTTATTTTGAATTGATTTTATATGATACAAATAACATGCGCTCTATTATTTTAAAAGAAATATCGGTGGATTTAAACCCTCTCATCCATCCTTTGGCTACGGCTTTGCATAATGTCCATAACTTTGAACAATGTCCATAACATTCGAAACAAACATTTTATTATTACTGCTTCATATTTTGTAACTATGTATGCACCTAAGTAAAGAACATCAAGTGACTCTCTCTTCATCTTCACAAATACCAGAATGTATAGTATAGAAAAAATAGACAAAATAACCCCCAACTATAATAATTTCGTATTCACCAATTCGATTGAATCTCAATTTGATGGTGTCTTAAGAAAAGTAGTTTCGATAAATTCACTTTTTTACTGTCATTTGGTTTGAAAGTTAAAATTGATAGTTGGTTTGTATTATCCAGAGAAAATAGTAAAAGTAAAAAGGGAACACTTTGCTGATTTAATGTTATTGCCAACTCTTTCCATAGATGTTTTCATGTTTGGATTTATTTCCATAAACTTGACTATGATTTCATATTGCGTTCGCATTGTATTAAATTTTCCCTTATTGAAATGGTTATTAAAATTAATTAATTTTATTATTAATTGTTGATAAATGTTAAATGAATTAATAAAAATGAAAGCATAAATTGCGTATATACATTTTATTGTACAATTTTGTAAAAATCAACAACAAATGAAAGAATACGATACAGAAATATTATGGAAAGCATTTTCGACAAACATCAGGCGACATTTCGACGAGTATCAAATTCATCAATACACCGAAGTCGGAATATTTTGCCCGGTAAACTTTTTGTGTAGAACTACATTATCAAGGTTCATACCAAAATCCAGCTTTCTCGTAATTTTTCCGAAGCACAATGTCTATTTTCTCTGCATTATTATGCCAGTCTTTAAGTTATTGAAAACTTTTGCATTTTACAGAAAGTTGTCGGCAGTCCCAGCCTAGTCACTACTCACTGTGGGATTATAAAATATAACCACATATAATTCTCAAATAGAATAAATCGAAAGGAAAGAAGAGCATCACAATCCTCCGGAAAATAATCAGATTGAAGATAAGTTATAGACATGAATAATAAAATCAATTCATGTAAAAAATTCTCTTTTAATTCAAACATTAATTTGCATACAACCACATAAAAGACACGGTGATTACGAGTATATAAGTTTTTTTCCTTATGATTTTACCTAAAGGTGCAACACAAATGAGCCCCAAAGGCAAGGTTCACATTATGCAAAGTATTCCTGGACACGCTTTCTCTTATTATTGCCGAAATTTAGTCAGCGACTGCCGTTAGCGGTGTGTCCCTTAATGGGCCTCATACACGCTTTGCATCAAAAATTTCTTCACGGTGGTACTGAAAAAGGAGAACTCGATCGAAATATTTCTCGCGATGAGCACGCTTTTGGCGCTAACTCAAAATGACTTCATTATTCGAAGCATTTCCTGTCGAAATAATTACATTTAATTTCAACCTTGCCCTCGGTAATCTTCAGGTAAAACAAACTTCCCAGGAGGTTTGCTACCGTGGGACCTGCCAGTGCGCAACCATTAAAACATAAAATCTTATACCCACCTCGGTGGACACTTGTGCCCCAACCGCTTTAATTAGCACCATAGGCCTGGGGATTTATAAAAAAGATAAAATGATGAAGAATCGATTGAGTGTGAAGCAGAAAATGTCTGCGATTTCTTCTCCAGTCCAGGGCCACTGCAGCGGTTTGTGTCACTGTCATGTCCCATCACCGCCGCGTACTGAGTTGCATGTTATTACAAGCCGGTCAGGCTGCGATGTCGCACAAGATGAAATAATTTTATATTCCTGTCACAAACTTCTTAAGAAACGGCGACGCAGGGCAAGCTCATGGTCCCCGGCATGCAGTGGTCGGCAGATCGATCGATCGTTTCATTCAAAAATTTCGCGGAGACGAGCTCCAGTCGGAGTCGTTATTTTATGCATTCCTTTGAATTGAATGTCCGTCTTGGGACAGGAGCCCTCTTCCCGGCTGAAGCGATTGTAAGGGACTTTTTATCTTCATCTTTGACAAGGACACCGAGGTCCTGATAGATCCAGGCATTTCCCGGAGATCTTCTCATATTAGGAGAAAGTCAAATGGAAATTTTTAAGATCACCCAGCGGACTGACATATCAATTTCAGGTGGATAAAGTGGATTATTTTCTAAATGACAGTGATACCAGCATCTTGGACTAATCCAGAAATTCCACACTGCCGGACAGGGGACGCATTATTCTGCTTTTGTTGACAAATGACAATCAGAGCGCATGACATTTAACCCTTAATCCTTCATGACTTTTAGAAATGCCTCGCATCGGCTGAAAAGACGTGAAGAGATCAATAAAATCAACAACGATGCCATGACAGCCCAGACAATAGCGGCCGTTTTGCTCTGTGCGATCGCTCCTCCAATAAATTCTCGCCACAATCGATCATATTTTTTCCGTCTGCGCGCCACTTGAAATCGCTGGCGGAGGACGTGGCTGGCGTGTTTTTGGAAGTCGCGCATGAATTATTCGGTGAGTCCTTTGAGGCACACAAAGCTCCTGAAGCGACTTCTTGATATTGCCGCTTGATCGGTTATGAATGCCTCGCGACTTTAATTGTGACAGTACTCATTATTGCGCCGGTCGTAATTGCGGCGTGCGCGCCCTCAACTCCTCGCGATCGTCTTCGGTGACAGCGAAGGAGCTGGCAGACGCCCAAGACATGAAAATTCTTCTCGCATGGGAAGACTCAATTAACTGCCAAATAATTATGGATGTTTTGAAGGAAGATATGACTTTCAGTTTTAAGGCGCACGCGGCTTTGTTTGAAGACAGAATGTGGGTCAGAGGTGCATCGTTACTTTGTGGGTAAGCCCATCAAGACGCGTCTTAATTGGCGACTGATTTTCAATTTTGATCGAGTTGTTTTCGACTTTATTGAATTCTGACACCGGCACTTTTGAGCTACATCAACCGTGCATTCGAGTCAAATAACTACAAGGAATGTTAATCATTCTATGAACATGAGTCCTATTAAAATTTCAGTGATCATCGCTTTTTATTTAAAAATGTTTGAACTCTGATATTATAATAGTTTCGAACATTTTTAGTTTTCGAAGAATCATTTACTTTTTACTAATATTAAAAACAATTCTGGAAGCAATAAGTTGACTATTAAAAACAGGGTTGTAAAAAACTCAAATTTTGACTCAACTCACTGATTGAGCGGGTCAATTCTTGAGCAGATAGGTTACTTGAGCAAATTCAGGTTTTGAGCGTTCTCATCTTTTGGGCAGACTCAAATGAATTTTTAATTAAGTAAGTGGAATCTAATGTGATTCGACTGAAAAATTTAAATACTAAACACTCATAAAAAAGTAACTTGTTGTCTTTGAAACTAAATTTTAATTCATTTTATTTTCGCTGCCGATATCCTCTAGAAATTTTACTTACCTATATACATATCGATGTATGTATAAACATAAAAATAAACAAAAATATAAATATCCCATTTTTCTTAAAAAAATAGAACCGCATCCAAAATATCGGAAGCACTAAAAAGTATAGAATAATTTTGACTTTGGCTTTCTCCATTGCTACTTCCAATTTAACAACAGACACCTGTCAATTTTCATTTTGACACCGGAAATCAGCTGTTTTTTCCAGGATTTCGATGGTCACGTGGTCACATGGTCACATGGACGAAAATTCAAACTTCTTGGTGACAGACGACACGGCAACAATCATTCTTCGTGAACGTTCATTTTAACATGCCCGTCTGTCTAGGGTATAACGATCAAATCTTGAGCAAACTCAATTATTGTTCACTGCTAGAGTTGAGCGATGTGTTGATTGACAAACGAATCAGCTCTTTTACAACCCAAATCTATAATATTTTTCATAAACTATATACCTAAACTATTCGGAACACAAGTAGAAAGCAGTACGGCAATCTATTCCTTAAAGCATTATACGTATCGTAATAAAGATTTTAAAACTGAACAACTTTCCCTTAAATAAAATGTATTTCTCTGAAGATTCTAAAATAGCAAACATAATTAAAATTTTTACATTTAGATATTCCATTTTTCAAATTACAAAATGTATGTAAATGAAAAATGCCAAATAAGTTTTGCGAAGCATTTTGTATTCAAAAACTTGAGAAATGAAGCAAATATATTGGCAACCTACAAGATATCATTTTTCATTATAAACTCAATTTTTCCAGACATGGTGTTATTGCTTGTATGAAATACGCGGTTAATATAAACTTTAATATATAAGATAGTGACTCTAAGTTTTTATGAAATATTTGATTACGGAGGTTATAGCATGGTTATTTCTTCTAAAAAATGTTTTTAATATTTAGCTTCCATAATAGAAAGTACTACTTAAAATTTCAAGGTGAACGTTGAGTGGACGTTTAAAGGTAATTTAAAGGCCTAACCAGTGCCACTGGCAAATGATTTTTTGTAGTCCTGAATGTTTCATTTGAAAATATTATAATATATTTAGTAAGAAAGAGTTTATTCATGGTTAACAAATGTTGATAATGCCAAAATAAGTATTTGGCTAATGCTAATTGATCTCAATTATAAGGTGGTTATCTTAATAATGCTATTGATTGTTAGTTCATGATAAATTACACCGGGCATAGAATACCTCAGATTGGATGAGAAGGATTTGAAAAACCTTATATGCAAGTGTTAATATCTTTTTGTATTTTGTAATCCATTAAAATATAACGTCTTTAACAATCAAAATATGGTGCTACATGCCGAATAGGAGGATTTCTTTTAATTATTGAACAAATTGCATGATCTTTACTTTTGTGTTTATTGACCTAAAGTAGAAACTTCGGTACAAGTTAAGGAGTAATTAGTTCCTTCCACCTCAATGTCTTCCGTTGGTAGTTTTCACAGATGCTACCCTTCAACGCTTCACTGAAAGAATTAATCTAATTTGAAAACAACTTTTCATTGTGCAGCCCTTTTCCTCAAATTGCCCTGTCATAACAAACCCATTTATATTTCCAACCCCAAAATTGTATAGGCGGCCTACCATTACAGAAAATAAAATGAAAAATGGTAACATCATGATTATCCTGATAGAAGTTCGAAATCAACCTCCTGTAACTTCCTCTGTACAGCAAAAGGACGATTCTCATTATAGGACACAAACGCCGATCTGGGGCGCCGGATCTGTTGACAGAGATGGACCATTAAAAGTCTATCAAGAAAACGCCGTCTTGAGCACAGGCGGTGTCGGAACCCTTTCGCACGCAATCTAAACCTTCCGGATGAAGTTATTATGTGATTACGAGAAGAAAGTTGAAGTCTGTGGAACACCTTTCGTGTCTGACTGAGCTCACATTTTTAACCCAATTTTGGTGGGTTATACGCTCGCATGTGATACGCTTTTAATGGATGCATACTGCAAAATTGCTCACTGAGTCGGTGAAGGGATAATCGAAATTGCCTGGAGGCCAAAAGGCCTTAAAGGATTTAATTGTTTTATTGAAAGGTTATTTTCCAGCTTTCAGCCACTCCGATGGATCGTTAGACCGTTAGACGACGTTTAGTAAAGAAAACAATTATATCTTTTTTAAAAGGGAATTGTTCCTTTTTAACACGCTTATATTAGCTTCACTTGTAACTATGTACATATGTAAGAAAATCTTGGAATCTTAATTTGACCCACTTCCCGGTCTTCGATTAGGATGAAATTTTGCACACGCTCTGAGTTCTGATGACAATACATGACTAGCTAAGAAACGTCATTACAAATCCAATATGGCGGCCTCCCCAAGATGGCGGATTGACTATTTGAAATGCACCCCCATGATATGGGTATTAAATGAAAGGGTTTGCTGAATGGGATACGAAAAAAATAATCACGTGACCTAAATCCAACATGGCGGCCGTTCCAAGGTGTAATTTTTAGTGCGTGCTAAAAGCGTGTTTTTTAGTTTTTTAAACTATTTTAACTTATTATTGTTGAGTTCGTTGTATGCTGTGTATTCCGTTTAATTGACATACTTCGATTTTAGTTTTTCCTGATATTTAAATGATTATGAAGGGTAAGGTGAAACATGGATGTTATCACAAAGGAAATAAAAAATTTTGTGAGTTAATGAATATTCAAGACGAAATTTGAAAACTTCAAAAGTTTAAACAAACAGATTTTCGTTATCTTCAAAATGCTTTAGGCTCAAAATTGAAATAAAAGCATTGTTTTAAATAAAGCCTTCATTGCATAATGTACCTTCATTTTAAGACCCAGATATTGGACTAAATACAAAGATTTAATTTTATTAAAATGTTTGGGTCAAACTTTTTTGCACAAAATTATCATAATTCGCTTTCGCAACCTACAACTAAAATCAAATTGTTATATTGAGTTCAACAAATTATTTGCTTGAAGTATAATTTTAGTTTTTTTAGAACTGCTATATTTTAAAATGTTTTAAATATGTTTATACAAAATTCTTAGCTTCTTAAAATTTTAAAAATGAGCTGAATAAAATTAATATAATTTATATATAAAATTGTGAATTCACACAAAACCAGATTTGTAATAGTTAAAAATATTTTTGTCCTAAATTAAATTATATGCAATCTCACACCTTTCCATTTTCCTATTGTTTCAAACATCTTAAAATTTATTTTCTGTAGTATCAAGCAACAGAAAATGTGTCAAATTCCGGCAAATTTAAGATCACACGCGAAAAATCTGTTCCTCTGATCGATTGCATTCATTGAACACCAATCAAATACCAATTGCTCAATTCATTGAATGAAAACGTTTATTGAATTTCTCTACCGAAACAATAGCGCCTGATCGTCACTGTTGAGATTACTCCTGCACAAAAACAGGACAAACAGTTCCAAATCAAAAATCCGAAGATCGATCATCAATAAAACGCGAAAATGGACACATCAAGTTCCAGAAATGCCGACGCATGATGCGACCGTAACGAAAGTGATGTCGCCAGCAAACCTGGCATTGCACAGCATGGACGAAAAAGACAATAATAATAATAAAAAAAAGAACTAAAAACGATCGCGCCGATCGAGGAAATTTAACATTTAATATTTCCTTGATTTTCGATCAATCAATCAGACATGCGAGGTTTTGTGCTCCCTCGTTTCGGTTCGAAAGATATGGTTAGATGAAAAAGATTGAGGCGCGTGATGATGAGGGAGGCAAAAGAAGTGATCGAGCATTTTTAGGTAGGACTTCCAACCGGATGTCATTATGGCATTAAAATACCAGGCCATTCGCGATGGCATTCAGAATCCTTCGCAGGATGATCGCCCTTAATCAAAATTCCTAGCCGCACCGCACTATGGCCGCTACCGTTCGGCTGATCTGTTAATTAGATAAATTACAGAAATTTTCCGAGTGCTACAATATTAAGGTGGATTACACCGGTGGCATACTAATGACACTGCCAAGTAGGGAGCTATTTGGGCGCCTTCTGCACCTCCGTCTGTCATGTTTCCGATGTTGTGACATGGATGAATGGGGGTAGACGCCGCGTGAATTTCAAAGAGGCCTCCATGTGGCGATCCTCTTTGTCATTCAAGTCCTCCGGACGCTGGTCGCGCAGTATCGCCTTATATAGAAAGTGGCCGATCACTTACCTTTCTGCACTCAACTTGTCTCCCAGATAGTCCTAGTCTGTCTATCAATTGGGGCAGAAGAGGGAATGAAGAGGTTTATCTCTCTGATCGATGATTGCGTTCGATGACGGAATTCAGCGATATTCGAAAAGTAATCAATTTGAAGGTCAACCCACTTACGATCGACTGTTAACTGCTTTTTTTTTTTTTTTTTTTTTGTTGATTGGCTCGTGCTACTGTTTTCAAATTACAGGCCATCATACCCCGAAGGGACGAACAGCGGCTCTTTCAGGGAGCAATTATATTTGTCATACTCCCCGTAATTAACAATTTACTTCGTTTTAGTGGTTTTATGCATATCATTAACGCAAATCACTCATAATGCGAAGCATGTATTTCCTCAAGGTCTCGATTCTACTTAAGGATACCGCGCAATCGACGTACAATTATCGGTCGGCAATGTAATCCGCCCGAGGCATCGAGCTACTTTCCAGGTGATAAATTTTCAAGTACAACATGGTCCCAAAAATATTTGCAGATGTCCACATGTTGCGATGCCACATCGATTGTTGAGAAAATTAATTAGCGGCACACGGCGGTACTCCAAAGTTATTAATCTACGTCCATCTCGCGAAATGAGTTTCATCGCAACAAGATTGATCGAGAGGTTTAAAGCAGGAAATCGAGGACACGAGTGTTGCTTTTATGAAGAAAGAGATGGAGATAAGAAACTTTGCAATTACGTCAACCTACATAAAACCAGGTAATGCCCATCAAAGTAAATTTTGTAAAGCAATTTATGTTTGGGAGCTAGTAGATTCGCACCACTATAAAATTAATTTTAAACTAATTTTTAAAAATCATAAAATAAGGGGTTAGGGGTATTCAGGGCGTGAAAAAGTAGGCATTTATTTTTAATTTGTTTTAACAGTTTTTTTTTATTTGAAATGTTATACCAAGTATTTATGTCCGTACTTTTTATCGGTTTATTCAAACTCAATGCATCACAAAAAATAAAATTGTTATTATAGTTTAATACTTCATCAAAGCATTATTTTCAATATTGTGTACTTATGAATTTTAAGATATTATTGTTTATAAAAAAAAAACAGTATTGATTAAAAAACAATAATTCGATTACTAGCACTATGTAGTTATTTTTTATCTCGAATATGCTATTGAAAATGTGGAGAAACGCATCTAAAGTTGCATTACTTATACCGTCAATAGTAAGAAGAGCCTTCGGTTATTGCAGGATATTTCTTAAAATATTTTTTGGATGGGCTTGAAATTTTCACAGAATATTTTCAAAATATTATTCCATACTTTAACAGAATATAAAGAAAGATCGATTTTTGAAAAAGTCGACTAGCCCTAACCCCATAGCTTTTACAAAATTTTGTGGTAGTAGCCTGCAACAAAAAGTTTAAATTTTAAACAGTCCGAATTATTATTACAAAGAAATTATGTTGACTAGAAAATAAATTTTATAAATAAAAATTACTTCTCTTCTACCTTAATTTCTCTCCTATACTACAAACTGGTGACCCCGAAGAAAGGAATTTTCAGTAAATCGAACTCCAATGCATTCTCAATTAAAATTTAGTCAGGGGAACAATTTTCAAACTCGTAATAAACCTGATTTTTGCTGATATTTATCTAAATTTCAAAGCAGTGGTAACAACGCACTCAACAAAAAACAGTCTTTAAAAGATAACTTCATTCGTCGAACAAATATTACTGTGGTCAATAAAAAGTAATCTAATGTGCTACAATTTTATTCGGTGAAATTAATTTGAAAAGCATTTATTACTCTTTAACTATTATTAATACGTTTTACCTTTTATCAAAACTTCTTATATAAAGAATAAGTAATGGAGAAAAGTCGTGATGTGTACGAAGTTATATGGATTGTAAAAAAGACCGCACGTCGATTTTTTGTATACATAGTTGTTTTTTGTACAGTTCACATATTAAAACTGACGTTTTGGTACTATGTATTGTGAATTAGACTTAACATTTTTATACTCATACTAAAATTACTTATACTTATACTCTCCCTAAATTCCTACCATTACCAAAACTTTAATTTTTTACAAATCAATTTTATTTAATTTACCTAAATTATTTCTTTTTGACCGAGAAGTAATACTTTCATTAATAAATATCAATTAGATTCTTTAGCCCTGAAATGTTTTGGCTTTTTGACCTTTCCTGCTACTTGTATTACTTTGCTATTATTTACCATAACTTTTTTTAATAGTTAGAGAGCTGGGGACAGAAAATTTTAAATGATTTCTTCGTTCGACAGATGATGATAAATACAAATTAAACAATATAAACAATTTCTGCCAATAGTGTTATACTGCGTTTTGAAATGACAGCTTATCAAAGATGTTGAAAAAAATAAGGGCTGTATACAATACATACTATTACGACTATTTGCGTCTTCTTAATTATTATGTTATATAAAAATAAAAATTACTTCATAGTTGGCCAGACTATGTTAATTAGAAAAATTAAATCATAAAAAGCAAAGAAAGTCACTTCCACCACTCGAATATCATCGGGTGAAATAGCTGCGATATTATGTATTTGTAAAAAAAAAAAATATAAAATGAAATCATTTCATCGTGTTTGCCTTTAAGCGTAATATTTTTTTTTTTAATATGCTGAGCATAAAAATAGAAGAAGCAGACATTTTGCATGGAAATTTGTTGAATGTAGACATATTTTAGTACATCAACATAGACCGGAGTGCATCTTATTATGATTTAGCGAATTCTAGGACTTCTTGTTATGGCTTGAATCGCATTTCCTGGGAAAACAGCGGATGCTCCAAAACGTGGCGTGAATAGTACTTACCTAGTGTACAGTGTATGAAAGCGATTGACAAATTTTTTAAAAATTATTATTATATTTATGTTCATTTTGTGAAAAAAATTGAAGAATCGAAGTGTGTTTTCTGTAACGCGGCTGCTTATGGACGTTTTATTGCATTTAATTCAGAGAAATTCAGCAAAGAAAGCATTAGAAGTGCACCAAATGTTTTCATTGAAATTTAATGATGTCGTGTTAAAAGCAACTATTCATCCATAAAAATGTATATTTACGGTTTCTAACTGAAATCAGAAATCTTATGGTCTGCCGCCATTTTTTCATCATTCTAGAGACTTTATTGACCAAAATTCAAGTAATAAAAACAACTACAAATTGATGTAATAGAGGTATTTTTTTGTTGTTGCATGATTATAAATATTACATTTTAAACAATACCACATTCTGCTCGTCTGTCTTCTAGACTTCTGGACATTTTTGTTTTTTAGGGTTACTTTAACGCGATATTACAATGACAGATGCGATAGTATGATTTAAGCTAGCTTTAGTTGTTTACAGTTTCGAAATTCGATTGTGGCTATGGCTATAAAGTCGGCTGTTAACCTTTTCCAATCGCTAAATTGGCATAAATTAAGTTTTAGGTCGCTTCATGGATTTTGATGAAACTTTGTAGGAATGTTCTTTTAGGGTCAAAAGTAACAGATATGAAAAAAAAATTCGTCGATTGCTTATATTTCCTGAGATATATAATTTTGCATTCCTAAAAAGTGATAGTTTTCTGTCACAATTATTCCACGCTCTCACAATTTTTTGGTGAAAATTATGAAAAAACCTTAAATTAAAAATGTTTCCACAGGATTTCTGTAAAATATTCTACATGAGTGCTGAAAATAAGAAAATTGTTGCTTTACTTCGATTTGTCATTTTATAAGACAAATGCGTGCTCGTCACCGACAATAAGTTGAAAAAGATATTTTCCTTTAATTTGCTTATTTTAAAGATTCTTGAATAAAATTTTAGAATGAAAAGGTGGAATGACCTTAATGTAAGGTATTTATTTAATTCGCAATGAAACTTTATGGAAAAAAGGAAAAATCGTGGCGGCAAAATATAAATTTGCGAAATTTTAAAGTTAAATATCTCCGGAAGTATAAGTGACCGACAATTTTATTTTTACATATTTGTCACTTTTGATTCCAAATGAATAATCTTACAAAGTTTTATCAAAATCCGTGAAGAGATCTCAAACTCAATCTGTTCCCAGTAATCCATCATTATCCATGTAGTTCATCCGAATATGCAAAAACTTTAATATATTAAAGAATATAATTTTAAAAGCTTTAATTCAAAACTCAATTTTTATTTACTTTGACAAAGGTTGAAATACGACCCGTCTATAGCGAATGATATAATCAACTACTTTTTGTTGTTCCTTTCCTTTTTTACATTTTTTAAATCCTATATCTGCTTAGGCAAAAATTAAAAAAGGAAATTCGAAATTCGCCTACTGGCGTTGTTCCTAAATTCGCAAGGTTTATGTTCTTATAATTTTCGAAGAATTTTATGAATTTTACACATAAAGTTCTTCTAAAAATTTATAAAATATAATTATCGTTCCCACTCCAACATGAAGAGAAGCAAGTTTATGTTTTAAAAAGACTTTTCATTTTACTAAGCTATGATTCTCAAAATTATTTTGGTAGGAATTTTTTAATATTACTCAATTATTTTTCTAAAGTTTTTAATCAGAGTTATTTTTTGCTTTTGCTTGACTCGTTGTGATGAAGGTTTCCCATCACTTAAACTGAAACCGCAACCAATTTCATTTCCTGCTCGAAACCTCAAAAATATTTTAAATTCCTAAAAAGACATAAATCTCTCGGTGCGCCGAAGGTGTTTATAAATATTCATAACACCGGCGTACCTAAGAGATAAATGGGTACCATTAAAGAACAAATTTAGTACTAATTCGACAATGATCAATCACCTGCAAAAGTGAGCCTTTCCGGCCACTCACCATTTGTCAAGCGCCATCTCAAAAGGCTAATAGCCGCTGGAAAAACAAACAAACTTCAACCGTTAATCGTTTACCGAAACTGAAAAATCACCTGTTGCAAAATTAATGAGAAATTTATTGTAACGCAACCGAGCCCGCAAATACCGTGGAGCGTCGGATAAAAGACACGTGAAGTGCAACTGAGCCGAAAGTTCGACACCACGGGTAATGCGGTTTCCTGCAGTGTCGAAGCCTCTAGGAGTCCCTTTTTGTGCGGAGTTTCTTCTTTTTTAGGTTACAGAAATTAATTCAAATCCGAAAGGGATTCACAGCGATAAAATGAATTTTGAGAAGAAGACGACCAACCGATCGATATAAGCCATGAAGGAAATCTTTTTATCCGATCGCTCAAGATTGCGACCGATCGTAAATCATAGCGAGGAGAGCTGGGGGATGTAAGGCACCTTTGTGTTGGCCTCAGTAACATTCGAATATGATTGTATTTTATGCGGACTGTTATTTGCCAGCAGCGAGCAAAATTCCCAAGATCCTTCTCGATCGGGCGATCATCGATCGACAACATGATCATATCCGCAAATTTATTGATGATGGCGCATTGTCATCAAAGACGGAGGCCTGTCACGTTGTTTTTGTTGATAGCGGTCAAGGATTGTGTGATAAGCAACGCGATCTGTGTGAAAAGAAATGTTTGCAAGTCAATGGCGGCTCGCCTTCTGGCTACCGATTTTATGATTTATTGAGGATATCAGATGGCAGTATAAATTATTCGCCCATTTTTGCTCAAAGTTATGAGCGGAATGAATTTTTGGCACTGCACTACCACAAGTTGTCAGTCAAGCGAATCGGAGATTCCTAATCAAATTAGCACAGCTCCTTGAGAGCAGCCAAAGTACCGCCGAGATTTCTGGTCCTGGAATCGGGCCTGGCGTAAAATTTTTCCTTAAACACGGACAGTAATTTGCGGCTTAAAATAAAAGCAAATCCTAAGCGTGATGCTCCGGCGCATTATCTGGGAGCAGCCCTAAGCAGATCATTAGCTTCACTTCATGGAAATCACAAAAGGGCATGTTGGGATATCGTGGCTATCTCCGGCGATCCTTCTCGAATCCCGCAGTAAATTAAAAAAATGCCAATTAAAGATTCACTCGCCTGACGAAGAAAAACCGATAGGGATTAAGCCCCGCCTTTGTTGTTGTTTCTAAATCGCGATTACTTGGCTTCGATCGATCAAAGAGTAAAAAACCCCCCCGAGAGGATCATCGATCTTCCGAATTAAATTTCAGACTATCCCTGACCCATCGCGGTATCCTGCTGGATTGATTTTCAGCGCTTCGAAAGATTACCATCAGCGGGGGTAGAACATTTTCACACCTTAGGTTAAGTTTTTAACACCTAATGGTCGTCATTAGAATATTCGCTACTACCTGAACGCTAATGGATGTCTCCCTCCATTTCTCTCCTTCCGCGAGAAGCCGCCTTGTTTTAATTTTATTTTTTGCTGAATCAGACCTACTTATTTTCTTTTTCTAAATTAATCTTAAAATATTTTCAAATCTGTACTTAACTGGTAAAATGACTTGCTAAAAAGTACTAGTTATTTTTACAAGGGTCATATTATTTTACAAACTTGACCCTCCTCAAATAACTCCATAATCCTTTAGTTTTGAAGCCAAATAATCCTTTCTTAACTAACAACTCCGCTTACAGTAGCCCTGTAGCAATGTGACAGAAATGCTAATCACTTAACTCTGATTATAGTTTTGTATCTTCCCTAAGTAAAAAAAAAAGGATCTTCCGTAAAATAAGAAGATTAAATTTTATGACATTTCTTTTCGTGAAACTAATTTAGAAGGACATGCAATTCCGTGAAACCATCGAGATCCTTTAGGTGCATAACAAATTGTGCCCAAACGACCTTTTTACACGCATTTGGGACTTTAAGGACCTCCACGAAAGAAAATCTCTGGTCCGTTTGAGGTCTCCTTTGTTTCATTGTCAATGATCCTCACGAATTTCTTAGATATTCTGAGGATCAAAAAACGTGATAGCATGTCAAAACATATCAAGGCAGACTTTGTGGGTGTCACTGAATCGCGTGAATTAAAACGAAGGTGAAAAGAAAATTATATCTGGAGTATCAATATCTCTCTGATTCGAATGTGTAGCGCCAAGGTTGGGTAATGTAATTGATACTCCCAATTTTCGATTAGTCGGCGCCGAGCCTATAGGCCTATTATTAGTTAAGATATCTGTTAGGTGATAACTTTCCAATAAATTATGATTGACACCCAAAAATTAAGATTTTCTTTTAATGATTACTATAGCGAACATCACCAAAAGATCTCACGAACACGAATAGTTTCAGGTACCTCAGTGATTGGTGGCTCAGCATTTTGGCCTGAATATATCATACATCAAAAAATATATTTCTATAAGACAATAAAATAATGCGACTGTAAATTAATGAATTTATTTGTTTCATGTCCGATTCAATCCGATTTTCAAAACATTCATATTATCGCTTAAAATGAAATTTTAAACATTTAGCTTAAATTTAATTTTAGTTTAAAATTGCATTTAATTAGTTTTTGATTCAAATAAGATAAATAAAGGGATGTTATGGGATTATTTTTTATTTTAATTATTTTTTGATCCCATATATGAGTTTAATTTATTTAACAGAAATAAATTTTAAAATGAAAATATTTTGGATTGTGATAACAATTTAATTAGTTGATAAAATTTCACATTTATTAAATTAAAAAGAATCTTAAACGAAATCACTGGCTCAGTTGTATTAATAATCAAAACTAAACAAAAGATTTTTTTTTTTTAAATGGAATAAATGAAAGGATTATCTCAATCTTATCTACTAAATCTCATTCAGGCGCAGATTCAGAACTGAAATTTTGGGGAAGATCACATTATAAATAACATCGGTCTACAAAAAAAGTAGTTTTTTCTAGAGTCTCGGTTTATTTCATAATTTTTTTATTTGTCTTGTATCAAAATAATGAAAAAATACCCGCAACCTCCTTAAAGTTTCATTTTGTAATGTTGGTAGTAATAATACAGATTTCAAAGACCGTATTTTGACCATTTTTGAATCATCATTTCAAACATAAAGGATCACCATAGAACTTTGTAACTTGGCTTAATTGAAAGCCTATATTTTCAAATCTAAGAAAATCAATAGCCCTTTTTAAATATATTGTCAAACAAGTTTTTCACGAGTGTGCGCTTGCTATGTTCTTTATTCATCATTTATTATATGAAGTACCGTAAACACGGGTTTCTTTAGCCCTGGGGGGTAATTTTGGCCCAAAACGAAAAAAAGCTTGAACAGCCCGCTACTCTGCAAGCTCGTGTGCGAGCGCAGCAGTGTCAATCTTAAATCATAAATGGCAGTATTGGTTAGAGACTCGATGCTATCTTCACGTTGCTTACGCAGGTATTGACTTGTTAGCCTTGATCAACTGTAGGATAGTGAAAACGTGCGTAAATTGTGTCTGCAAACTTCCTGTTGAGACTGTTAAATCTGGTAAGTTTTCGTTAAAATATCTATTTGATCTTATCAGACGTGTATTTGGGGACATGCCAATTGTATTTTCAATTTATTTAATCCTTGTATAAAACGAGAAATCTTGAAAACAATTGCGAAACCCCGTCAAACCTAGTCTAACATTTATATCTACAAAATTCATAAAATGACGCGTCTTTTAAAAATTTGTTTAATAAAAATTGGGTAAAGTAACCCGTGTTTACGGTATGTAATTGATTTACGGAAAAAAGTCAAATTCATTGATCATTTCGAAATGTTTTAAAGGTTTTTGTATTTTTATATTATATAATAGCTTATTTGCAAATTCTTTGAGAACAAATTTGGTGTTGACCTATGTAATAAATGAATACATGTGGAACAAAGATGTTAAATATACGTTTTAATAATCAGAAAAAATACACGGTTAATACAGAATAAAAATGTATTACTAAAGTACCCTCTGCTAACGAATTGAATCTACATATAACCTCTTACTGCGTGGAGTTAACAACTGAACTGTTGAGTCAGTCATACTTTGATTGAGATAACTTATATAAACTGCCGAACAGATTTTAAAAATTTTGAAAAAAATTGTGTTAATAAAGTACTAATTTTCAATTATATAAATGTAACAAAAAATCAAGTAGCTATTTATAAATATGATATGATGTCTAAAAACTAGTGAATTGGAGCCAAAAGCAGGTGATTCTATTATTTTGCAAATATTATTTTTCCTGTATAATCCTACTTTTGTCATAATATTTCGAAACACCATTATGCAACTATGTTTATCAATCCTATCTAGACTCTGTGAAATTACATGGAATATCTTGGAAAGTTTCTTTGAAATATCCTTTCAACATCCGGTGTAAGCCAAGAGGGTAATTATCAATAAAAAAGGTATATTATATACCATTCCAAACTAACTGGCGAAATATATCGAAAAATATCATTAATCATGTCATTAAATAGCTTCGCGAAAGACGTACCTCTTGCACCAATTTGCACCTTTCATCGCACGTTCCTCTAATTTCCTTTTGCCGAGGGCCACAATTCATGCTGTCGCCCCGAAAAGTAACATTTTTTAAAATTGCTTTAAGAATAAATGTTTTGGCTGGCGCCCGCCATGATAAACCTTTTCAGGATGTCCGCCAGCACATGAAACCACCACTTAGCGGACATTAGGATTTAAAAAGGTGTTAACATGACCACGCCTGCTGATTCCAAAAACTGAGCTATAAGAGCAGGCCATTCCCAGTTTGAATTGGTCAAAATGACAAAGCGGACGAAAAAGAGCTCACTTAAAGCACCCAAAAAGGACTCTCTTAAAGTCACCAATTTCGCACCTCTGAGTTGCAACTATTTAGGTACCTTCCTGCAAGAGATCACCGTCTGCATTGTAATTTATCACAAATATGTAATCTTCGTCGACAAGCGCGCTGTTGGCCACCTTTGGTAGTCATTCATCGAATCAAAGGGTTTCAGGAATTCCCATTAAAAGATCATTAAAATCTGATAGCGAGGCTGATTAATCCTGTGATCCATACCACCTTGGGAGACACGAAATCCTCGCATATGAAAATTCTTCATCATACGTTAATAGCATATTTAAGCGCCACGAGGGATGAGTTCCCGACTTTGTTAATGGTCATTCAAATATTTGTCAAGCCTATCCTGGTGGGAGTCCTTTTCACCGCGGGACTATATAAACATCAAATCTATTTAAGATGTGTTTTATGTCTTTGTTTTAATGTAGAATCATTATTTAAGGAGTCTGGAGAATTCTGTCTGCTATCTTAAATTTCATGGAGGGGTCAGCTAGGTGATTTATGGGTGACATTTTTTATTAGTATATCATTGATTCGGTATACGATCTTCATTTTTAATAATTACATTAATGGGGAAAAATATCCCAATGTGTGTGAAAGAACTCATACTATTGAAAATTCCTTAGTATTTAATTAAAATTAGTATAAAAGCTGCGATTTTTTTATATGTCCACATAAATAAACAATTTTATATTGAACTGAACCTTATTACTAATTCCCCAGAATAAGCATTTAGAATTTGTATCAATAATGAATCAAATTTCTATGATTTTTATTCATGCAATATTCCAAATTCATTTTCAGATTATTTTTTTGAGTTAAAAGTGGATGAAAGATCTCTTTTTATTCTATCATAGAAAAATAATGCGGACTAAATTTGACGCGTAAGACTTTTCTCAGCGGGCCTCATTCATTATCTTGGAAGTATGCAGAATGAGGATATCCTTCTAAAAAGTTTTGTCCACTTCCCCTGGGTGGATTTCTAAAGCCCAAATTTTGTGTTTTTATGTAGATATTTTTTCCAATTCTAAGCAATTTTTTCACAAAAAATTTTGGACGTAAAGTTGTTTTCAGCGTTTACACTAATTTTAAGTAGGTACGGCTATTTTATGTTATTTTCAACGCAATTTTTATAATTATCTAACGTGAAATTCTTTTGTTTTAATCACGTCCCATTTTTGACAAAAATAGGATGAAACCTAAAATAAATCGTGAAAAGTGCTCATAACATGGTTCAAATGAAAACCTAAATCTTTATTTTGAAAGCTTTTGTATTTTAATATAATAGGTAAAAGTTCTAACTTTTACTTGACTTACATTACAAACTCCTGCAATAATGGGTTATTTTGTAACGAATTTTAAAAATTGTTAAAAATACGATATTTTGCATTCTTCAAGCCAATTTTTTTGTTTTAGGAAAAAAATTAGTATAAATCAGTGTTATATAATTGTGTAATAAGTATAATTGGTCCGAAACTCTCAAGGCGCACGAATTCTACTCGCACTTGTCTGTCTTTTATTCTTTGTAACTTTACCCTTCATGTACATGTATACAAATTGCAGTTCACTTGTATAAGGGTATCAAAACTTTATTTCGCATCGAAGGACAAATACATAGGTGAAGTTATGAAAGTTATTATAAACTAAATAATATATGAATTTAAAAGAAAGTTTTTTAAAACTAATGTTTACTTATATAATTTCAATAAAATATTTTGGAAATTTCATAAAGAATTTTTTTTTAAATCAGCAATTAATAAATACTTTCTACAGTGTAAAAATTTAGTTGTTTGATAGGAAGACACCCAAGTATTTAGACGTTACCCAGCATCTTCGCATCGTTAGCAAATATGAAATTATCATGTCACAAGTTTTCCTACGTTTGAAGACAGTCATCAGTAGTCCGAAGAACACAGGGCGGCGCTCTGTGTCCAGAGGTGTTGAGAGGTGAATTCAAAAACCATTAATCGCGGCACCTGAGCCGCCGCTCCTGGACTCGGTCGAGATCATAATTCCCATTCTTGCGGTATTTTTCATATTGCGGACTCCTTTATTTCACGCGAAAATTGCTCGGAGCCAATAAATAAGAATTTCTTGTCAATGGGCCAACAGCCCCGTGCGGCACGATCACATGCTTCTGCGGAGGATCAATTTTCCATTCGCATCATTGCCATCAATTTGATTCTGCACTGGGCGCGAAAGATATTGTGATCGTAAAGAATCACGTCCGTAATTGCTGATTGTCAAAATTACTAAGAATTCTGGGTGCCTGTTGTAGCCCGCCGCAACGGGGGTCAAATAATTCAGTCGAGGTGTGATAACAACCTGCAAAATTTCGTAATTATTGGAAATAAAATAAAAAGCCTATAGTCTACTGATCGAACACGATCGGACCGACAACGGTCTTGTTCGGTGCGCTTTGATAGGTGCGAACTTGTGAAAGAGATAATTGGGAACCAGTGGCCATAATTTTCACTTGTGCCGCAGCTTCCGCCAATAATCGCGCCGCAATCGCCTCCAGAGGTGTTAGAGACATCATGAAATCCCATCAACGTGACATGGTGCACTGTGGCGGGCAATTTAAATTTTCGGGGCTGGCCACGGGGTGATGGCTGCACTCCCCTAAATTAGACACCATCGAGGTGTTTAATTAGCATAATGCGAACTTTCCTGACATTATTACTTTCCTCAAGGGCGCGAGTCTTTGCAGGCTTTTAAGCTCTAATTGCAGGTTGTTTCCGAGTAATTGATGCGCCGAACAGAAATTTTTCCTCAGCACTATCGCCATGTCCCGCGGCCCTTTCAACGCCGCTGAAAATATCATCGCAACCGTCCGCCCACCCGATCGCAAAAATAGGCGATGTCAATTAAGGTACAAGATCAATTCACTTTGTTATCTCGATCACCTTGCGCAGAAGTGGCTCAGGTGCGCCAATAAAGAGAGATGTTCGCTAACAAGGTGCTCGCTAAATTGATGTTGTTCCCCGTCTCTCCTTCCCCCATATTCATTTTATTTGTTCGAACCTTTGCGTTTGGATTCCGCAATTTGTGCACTGCACCGAATATCACTCGGATGAGGATCGTTTTAATGATCTTCGACGTCATTGAATGAAAATGGGTTTTGTGTAAAAGATTGCACGCCATTGTGTAGGACAGGGTGCGATGGCGGAGCGCCTGGGTGGCTCCGATCGTCGCGCCGCCAAGAGAACCCGGAGCTCACCTTAATGGAAGGCGATCGCGCACAGTAACCAATTACCGAAGTGAATAATGACCGCGTTATTTATGAAGCAAATTTGCTCTTATTGAAACCTGAGATTTATTGGTGAGATATTGTTCCAGGCGATTTTCGTAATGTGATACTTATTAGGCTTAAAATTATTGTTCCTTGCAAAAACTGAACAAGAAGACCATAGCAATCACAGGAAGTGATCTTAAAGGCGAATATTTATCATATTCAAGCTAACCAGACACAGGTTCGAATTTTGCTTGGGGCTAAAATAATTAAGATTTAGAACGCATCTATGATATGAAAACAAAAATTTTCTAAAACCTTGAAATTATAGCGTTGCCAGAGTCTAAATTTAACTGACCCAAGCGTAGCCCAAAACAGAGACGGACGAAGTTTAAAAACACTTACATTTAAATGTTATACGTGTAATGACAAGTCTAAAAATAATGAAACACGTCAGTAACTGGCATGCCTTAGCCAGTCACTTCATGTAACCAATCGCTAATTCGCCGATCGCCAACTACTGATCACACCATAAATTTTATAATGTCCAATAATGTCACACACAACTTCCAAGTGTTATTGGGAAAAATGGATCATTCGCCTGGGTTTGATAAGAAATATATGTGTGTAGTAGGAATATTAATTCTCATCAAATCCAGCTGAATGATCCATTTTCCCATCTATCTTAATAGAAATTCTTATTTTTTTATGTTTATCTCTATTATATGATATTAAATATGAATTAATAAACAATAATAATGAAATAAATATTTTAATATTATAAAATAAATAAATTAAATTAACTTTTTTTTTCAATTAGCTACTATGTAGTGAGTACAGTCGTGCCTGAAAAGGAATCGTATTGTATCAGCGTAATGGGTGTATTTTAGAATTTTCATGCCAGTAGCATTTAAATACGCCTATTGTTTTGAAAATTTCCGCATCGACGCTTCATTTGGACGCATAGATATATGTGTGTTAAAGAAAATTATTTATTCGGATGACTATTACAATAAACTTTCCTTTCCTTAATATTGTATAGACACCATTTGCAAGGAACATTTCACGATCCCACGTAAAAATATTTTATTCTTTTCAAATGTATAAAAATCCATGGCATAGGTACTGTTTTTTGTTTCAAAACATTAGTATTGAAATTTAACACAAAAGAGCTCATAACTAACTTTTAAAACTTTTAACATTTATAAATCTAACAAAACAACGAAAAGCCATCTAGTATTAAGAATTTTTGGAACACAAAATCCTAGAGGAGAAAATCGGCATAACTATGTACACCTGCTTCCCAGCTAGCGTAGTTCGGCGTAGCTACTCTACATGGCCCAATGGAACGTAGCTAATATGTGTTGTGTCACGTTCATTTTGTTGTGGCACGTTGTATTTTAGTACAACGTTGTAGAAATTTGCTATGATACAATACCAAATACAACGAATAGTGAATAGCCCTATAGCTTTAAATTTGATTGTCACATATATTGTAAGTTTCAATTTTACACAAAACAATTTTGGGTGCTTTATCACAAAAAATATTTTTTTTCCCAATTTAAATGAGGAGTGTCTGTTCAAAAGAAACAATGCAAACTTTACAAAAATCGATAAAAACATTTAGTGGTCACTATTTATATGCTCGGGTGTTTTTTTTTTTTTCAAATAACATTATTTATGAAGGCGATACTTTTTTGTACAGGTAATTTGATTTTCGGTATTATTATTAACAAGCAAAATAATAAACAATCAAAAATGAAAATAGCACCTTTTGATCAGTCATTTTCCAATTTACATGGAAATATCACCCTTTTGATCAGTATTTACACAAATTAGGCTTAGGATATGTAAGTAAATAAAAGATAAATTTAGTAACAGTTGACACACACAAAAACGTTCAGAAATCAAACCTTCTTCTTCGATATGAACTTTACCTAAATCTTCCAATTTTTAATGAAAAATGTTTAAAGCCAATAGAAATAACTCTCCTTGGAATCGAAATAGCACCTTTTGATTGGGACAATAAAAGTAAGGTAACTATTAGTAAGAAACTAGGCACTTTTTATCAAAAGTAATGACAGATTTATGTAGGATCTTACATAGATTAAAAGTGGAATTAATAAAAAAACCGTTGAATGACCAAAAGTGTAAATAGATCCTTTTGAACAGACACTCCTCAAACATTACTTAAGAATACAATTTCAACTATATCTAACTACTAATATTTAAGATATGTATGAGTTTCTAATTCGAATACTTAAAATGACAGTCTTATTATGTATAGATAATTGTAAATCATTAATTCTAAATAAAATTGAATTGAATTGAAAATTGAGTATTCGGAGCAAGAACTTTCTCCCATTGTCAAATTAAAAATGTGCGCACCTAGCAATAAATCAGAGCATCGCTAGTGTACTGCCAGCAAGAAAACAGATATTGAGGATTGTCCCATAAAACTAATTTGCTCCTTTTACAACTGACCAGCAATTAAAACACAAAAGCTGAACTTGCTAACAAGCAATTAGTCTCTGTCGGTCGATTTGAGGCTGAATCCCGCTCTATAGGGCGCCGCCGTCCGGTGGTGCTATTAATGCGCTTTTTACGACGCGTTTATTAAAGAATCGCCCAAGGTCAGGTATTAGATGGGTGTGCGGGGTGTGCGGAACGGTCGCATAAATAACGCCGTAATAACGTGCATTACATCATAATACAGCAGTTGGGCCGGCATAAACAAAGAACGCTCCAAGAGGTGATATCAATTACGATAGCTCCATATCTCAATCCTTTGGCTGAGACCGGCACGTTTTTAATAACCGAAGGCTAAGTACGAGTGCAATTCAGTGCCACTATCACCGCCACCTTATTTGATATTCCATGCAATACCACGATATGCTCAAAATTTATGATTCAACCTGAAATCCCGGCGCTGATACAGCTGAGTACTTGAGTTAAGTGAACTCTCTCGTGCTAAGACGGCATCAGGACGCACAGATTTGTATCAGATACCTCAAAACATGTTTTCGAATTAAATATCCGCTAATGATATCCGAGAGGTTGGGAGATACCGGCCCCGTCCTCGGCAGCTACACTCGCAGGGATAAGGCCGCAAAAAACCCACTTTGGATAATTAATTCTTCCACTTATGCTCCACACTCGCATCTCCTGGACCGGGAACGCCCTGCTACAGTCCGCGCCGATGACAAAGCTCCGGGCCGAGATAAATTTGCATAATTTTTGTAATGAACATCATTGCCTAATGACAATCCCCAGCGCTGGGTCGCGGCTCGCTACCTAACCCGGCCGCTGCAATTCATACGTTCGTCGGGCAATTTGTCATTGTTTGCAAGTCAATCGCTCCAGGAGCTTGACCTCGTTATGACTTTATTCTCGTTAGCCGGCGCGTTCCCAGGTACGCCTGCTACTTATGGGGCATTTCGATGCAAAACGTTCGTGTTCAATTTAATCGATATTTAATCAGACGCCGAAATTGCGCCCGAATTCACTATAGATTGGCCCCGCACCCGCAGCATCCGCTGCAATCGCTGCATCCGTTGCACCCGCAGCGAACACTCAAAGTGGCAAATCGCGTTTTTTATCAATATCAATTCCCGACAATTTACGTCAGGTAGCAAATGGTACCCGGCCGCGTAATAATCAATGCATCAATGGAACCCTTCGTTCAAATTTTATCAGTTTTCGCACACTAAAAAATTCAAATTTGCCACAGCAGCAACGTCGCAAACCGAATGGCGCCCTGACACGGCTCATCTATCTCCTGATTTGTGAAGGTAACGAACAGGCAAAGTTAATTATTCGCAAATGACCCCAGGTTGCGGGGTGCTGCAATGTGTTGTTATTAATTATTCCAACTTAAACGACTTCAGCGCCTCAGGCGCGCACTTTTGGCGCGCTCTGATCACTTTGGACGGGGCAAGGTCCGAGGGGTAATGCTAATTTATGTAACGACTGCAAGTGAAGTGCGTGTTTCAGACATTGCGTACCACATACGGGCTCCATCAGGCATTTCTTAGTGGCCTCAATTTTTAAAGAAAACACCAATTTATTGCTGAAATATGAACTCATTAGCTCATATTCTATAAAACTGAGCAAAAGTTTAACCTTGTTTTTTGTATAGTAAACCGAGTTTCAAATTTAGATTTAGCTCAGTTTTTCTATGTAAAAATTTAGATTGAGCTTTTTCTCACTTTTTTAGCTCATATTCTAGAAAACTGAGAAAACGCTTAGTCTCGAATTTTATATAGAAAACCGAGTCTCAAGTTGAGATTGAATTATAATTCACCATAAAAGTCGAGACTGACCTTTGGCTCAGTTTTTCGGGGTTCGTACGTCCGAATGAAAAAACGGAACCATCGTGTGTCGGTCAAAGCCAATTTGCACCGAATTTACTAGACCGATTAAGTTGAAATTTGGTACACATATGAATTTCTATGACCCAAACACGGACTTGTAACATAAATAAATGAATTTTGAATATGGGGGTCACTTTTGGGGGCAAATTAGAAAATTAAAAAAAAAAAGTTTTGCAAACTGTGCGGCGTGACATATGAAATGAAAGGGCTTGGTTATGAGGGTATCAAATATATATATTCTTATAATTTTAAAATAAATAATTTCAAAGTTATTTGAAAAAATAGATGAACATTGACTATTTTCCTCCTTATCTCCGAAACTACTGAACCTAAAATTTTGAAAAAAATACGGAAAATTGTTCTTTACCTATAGATTACAGGAAAACCTATAAGAAGTCTATGGTCTTAAAATAACATGGTAAATCTCTCAATATTTTACGTACAAACTTACATTTGCAGTTGGAATGTATGGGAGGACATGTTTTGCAACTACAATGTTAAGTTTGTTCTTGTTTTTCTATGATTCAAATTTAACATATTTATAAAATATAATCGTACGGAACCCTTAAGGCGTGAGTTCTACTCTCACTTGTACGTATTTTTTTAGAATATGAGCTAATAGTATGCATAAACAGTGATGGAATAAAGCACACTATGCACCGGCCTAAAGTATCACCACAGAATGCATTTATATTTGATCGAGTTTGAAACATAATTCAAAATGAAAATATCCAATGCAATAATTTTATTTGAAAATTTAAGGATCCGTAAATTTGTGTATGACAGCAATAATTGCAATCTTTCTTTTTTCTTTGTATTTCATATTCCACGTACTTTCATGTATAACTATGCAAATTGATAGTAAAAAAAAAATAAAGCGTCAATTTTAATATAGGATGCCCGAAATTGATTTAGTTTACTTTTGTAAATTTCTAAATTTTATTTAAACTTAACATTTAATTTTGAAAATGACTTATCTTAATAATTTTACGTGTAAGTTATTTGAGTTTGTTTTTTAAAACGAGTTTTTAAATCAAAACTGTGTAATTTCGTCAGTGTTCTATATGTCTTGCTTAGGGAGGTAATCGTTTTGGCAAATGAATGACTCAATTTATTATACCACAAGAAAATTTGTTAGCTGATACCATTATATGAATGTTGTGATTGCCTGCGAAATTTGATTACTCAGATTACAAATAATAATAAGAAGTTAGTTATAATTGATTTCAGTCAGATTTCACATGTATATAAACAAAATTTGTATACAGATAATAAAATATTAATAAGTTTAAGTTTCATGATTTTTTATCATCCCATTAAATGGCGTGATGGTGGAATTTAAATTTAGAAACTAGTATAAGCTTTCGGATGAGACCTTATTTATTGAAATCCCTACATTTTTCGCAGAAATACAGTAATTTGAAAATCGTACGTAATTTTTTCAAATTTTTTACTGATACCTTGGCATAAATTGAGTTTGAAGGTCTCATCACGGATTTTGATGAAATTTTGTAGGAATGTCCATTTAGGATCACTTTTGACTTTAAAATTTTAAAAATTCTGAATTCGTTCCAGATTTCGATTTTTGAAGCTCTTTGGAATTTCTCTTGGGATTAAATCTAAACATCAATAGACATTTAAATATGTACTAAAAATTATAATATAATTGGAAATTCACGATAGTTAGAAAAAAAAATTAACATTTCCATCCAGATAATCATAACAATTAGCAAAAACCTTCTAAATAAACAAATTCATCATTAGTTTGTGAAATTTTTTTAAAGTTCTGATAGCCACAGTAGCTACATATAGTACACAATTTCCACTGGTTAATATTAGTGACTATTTGTTTGTAGAATACAATTTTTTAGTTAAGTGGTTTTTACAGCGGCTATGATTTTTAGCCACTGATTTATCTACTAGTGGTTATTTCTGAAATTAGTATGTAGGGTAGACCCCATTCTGTTTTATTTTCTATTCATTATACTAATATCATGAGTTTTATCTTTTTTTTTTTTGGGTAATTTGAACTTATTATAAAACTTAATGTCTAATGTAGTTATTAGCAAGTCGATTTACAAGATTAGAGAATAACAAAATTAAAATATTTTACTCAATCTGGATATATCGACCCAATTAGTAGCGTCTCTACAGATTAGGTAGTCTGTAGCCGCTTTTAAGTAACAATCATTCCAAAATAAAATTCCAATTTGAGGAAAAAAGGGACAGAATTGGTTTAATTAAAGAGAAAAAATAATGATACGCTCGAAGGCAATTATTAATTATTTGGAATCTGATCTAGAAACATCCTCGTCTCTACTTTCTGAAACCAAATAAAAAGCATGATTACAGCCGAACCCGAAGAAATTTACTTCGCCCAGGTGTATCTATGAAAAGTGGCTCTCGAAGTCAACCCTTATCGTCTGCGTCTGCAGCTCTTGATGTTAGCACTCGAGGAGTCATCACCGCCGCCGCGAGACGAGTGAGTAATGATAGCCTTCCTGGCGGATTGCCGCCCGACAAAAAACCGATCGCGTGATATATTGATCCCGAGCGATCCGAAAGTGTTCAAAAGTCTCACCATCAAATCAGAGTCCTGACACCCCCTACATCTGTCGGCTAGTTGGGATATGCTAACGAGAATGTAAATAAGCTGGGCGCGCCGATTGGGGCTACTCCGGCTTTTTTCGGTGATAAACAAATGTTCTAATCACCACCTACAGCACCGGGAAGGAAAGGTGAGTTTGGAGCGGTCCGACTTGTGCCGGAGCCGGAGTCAGCTAATTTGATCTAAGCGGCCGCGGCGGGCGCTACAAAAGTAGAAGTCGCCAGGTTAAGTGATTCGAATGAGCCGCGTCGATATTTCATCGCCATGCGCGGGCTCCGTGTGGCGGGAAGTGGCTCCTTGGAGAGCTTTGGGGAAACGTCGGTTGATGACTGCGCGGACAGCGAACACGTTTTATCGCTTCTATTAAGTGATATTAATGGGCCTATTAAGGGCAATTAATCACCTCGCGACGTGCGCATATTAGATCGATAGAGGCCGGGAGTAAATTTAATAATCATTGCTCGAATGCATATGATGAATGGGACGCCCTGTTGCTAGCAGACGGGTTGGTCATGGGGAAAATTGCACTCCTTTTGGACTGGATATGAAATCAAAATAGACCGCGGTTTCCAAAATAATTAATAACATCCAGAAACAACATTAACATCAAATGACGAATGAATATAATTGTTTAATTTAAACCAAAATAAAGAATAAAATTGTAAATTGGCAATTTATTGCGAAAATTGAGCACGCGCACATTACAAAAAATTGATCAAGTGCGAGTCGGACTCGCATACTATGGAAAACCTTAAAACGTAAGACGTTTTAATCATGATCAGGAATTGTCTCAACGTATGTGACCGATATTGTAAAATTTGAATTCTTTATTTTAAAGGGTTTGAAATGCGTTTGTAAATTGAAATGCGTTGGCAACGATACCTCACAAGCATACTTGGCCTCCCAAATAAATATTTTTATCACTTAAAATACCATTTTCATCTTTGGGACTAGGATTTACATATTATGGTAAATTTAAATAATATACGTGATTAAACGTACATATGGTACATTTGTGACAAGATTTAGTGCGCAGTCCATAATATTTTTAAAGAAATAAATAACATTTAGTCCATAATATGAAAGTTGAAATCGAACGTACCGATAAATTCGATATTACATAATAAACACATAAAAATAAGGTAGAAATAATAGATTAAACGAGTATTAAGTTTCTGAAAATACACAAAAATTCTAAATAAAATAAAAAACATATATATTTACATACATATACCATATGTGTACTTTTTGCCGAAAATGACTATATTCTGATGCTCTTTCAGTGAATTAAAGTGCATAGAATCCTTCCTAACATTTTAATCTGAAGAACAAATTCCATGATAAGTAATAATTAAATACAGAATTTTCCAAGTGGAATGATTTAAGCATTGGATACTAAAGATCAAGTTTGAGTTAATTGCAAATAAAATCCTATATAAATGTACGTATTTACACGCACAGAAAGATATTTTTAACTATATTCTGGGAGAACCACAAATACATATATTATAGTTCAATGGACTATATCTTACGGATGCCAGGACTATAAACCTATATTTTTTCATCTATCTTATGGATGTCAGAACTATAACTATAGAGCATTTCACTATATTGGAAAAACCATTGATATCATGACTATTTTATTCCTCTCAAATCTATAAAAAATATTCTTAATGCGGTCTTTAAGTTTACGAGTACTTTTTGAATAAGTAAATAGTGTAAGTACAGGATAAGATCTGATTTGCATAATGGTTTATTTTGGTTTTTATAGCTTTTCTTGATTAATGATATGGTTAAAAAAATGCTGATATATTTGCGCTTAAACGTTTTATCTGCTGGAAAATATTTTCTAATATACCTCTTTTCTCACGAACGGCTCAAATATCTCTATGCAATGAAAAGATACCGGGTTTTAAGACGTATTTTCATTCTGACAGACTAACTCACTGACTGGTTGAAACATCAAGACCTGTTGGGTATTTTCCATTGACTTCGAATTTTTAAGACACGAAGGAGGGTCTCATAGTACAAGTCAAGAAAATCATTTATTTCTTATTCGAATTCCTATATATCGGTACAGAATCCTCAGAGTGGTAGTCTACTCGCACTTGTCGGTCTCTTTTATTTTTTTGGGAAAGGGGCAATACGTTTTGCAAAAAATGTTTGCATATTCAAAATAATGATGTTTTATTTCATAATACAAAAATGCCCTATAGAATTTCAGAAAACTTTTGTGCGTTGAACTGCGCTCGCAAACAAACGAGGCCCATGAACATTGTCCATGCACTTTTACCTGTTTACGTGAGAAATCAGAAATTTTTTATTCACATGATGTCTTCCCGCCGAAATTGTATCCTGATGCTTGTCAAAACGTAACCACTCGCGAAGCCATGCATCCGACGCGGCCGAAACAGATCGAGCAGCCGCACAATGCACAGTGGCTATTTTGAATCGCTGATAAAGTAACAAATTTATAAGACGACTTTATTGTGCGATCCTTTCCCGCGATTGTTGCCCCGGCCCCAAGTAAAGTCATCGTCGACGCCGTGTTTTCGCCCTTAATCGATCGCGTCTTGGCGCAGAGTGCAGCGAGATCACAAAGGCCTGGTTGCGCTGCATAGTGAAGGATCATAAGACGGTTACGGCAACATAAAAGTCGACTTTACGATTTTCATTCACTTCAAGACATGCCCCGACGGCGGCGGCGACACGTAGGCCGGTCGGCCGGCCAAGACGCGGATCAGAGCACGACGACATGGTGGCAAGCTGCAGCGTGGTGGCGTGGCGGCGCGGCGGCGTGCTCGTGCGCCACCAAGAAAACGGTCAAGTGACTTGCACGGCACTTAAGCGGGAGATCTTGGTGCCGCCTTTTGAAGTGCGCTCAATCTGACGGATGCCAGACGACGGTAGGTCAGTGGTGCAAGTGCAGCCAGGGCCTTATTGAAACGGTAATTTTCGAGGTGGCTAATGGTGCAATGGTGCAATAGTGCCGCGCACCCTTGCGTCTTGCGTTCGCGAGTGCCCGACACTTGCGCCTGCTGCAATTCGACTTGTCCGTCATCTGCGCACGGTCTGCGCGGCGACGGCGGCGGCGTCTTGGCCTTGAATTGCTGTTTTCACGCGTTAGCGCAAGGCATGCGCAGGCAGCAATTATGCTGCATTTCACTTTCCTCGACCATTTAAAGTTCTTGTACTGCACTCTCATTTGTCACGCGTCCGTTTTTACGTTCGCTGTTTTTGGAAAAAAACATAATAAAACTGGTCAAGTTCATAAAAGAAAATTGTCACAATATGCAATTTTATTGCCTCACAGCAATCCAAAACTAACTAATAAATATTTTCTGTTAAATTATACATAGGCGTGATAAAAGAATTTTCTGTTTTCTGATCTGTAGGTATCTCAATTTAAAAAACTAAGGACCCTGAACATTTCTGATATAGAACTCATTAAAAATGGTTACATTTTTTTAAAAATATAACTATGTAAAATTTTAGAAGAAAAACTGAAAATTACAATAATTGTTAAAGATGTATCTAATGATCATTCATTAAATGTCACTTAAGAAGTATTCCAATTTACAAATTTGAAAAAAAAATTCATTTTTCTTTTCCTTTTATTGTCCCTTAAGAACGCATAAATGAAAGAATCTTATACCTTATACCTCTATATCAATATTGCAAGGTTTTTAAAGAACTATTTCCGGATTGTAGTGTGAATGTAAAACATTCTTTAATTATTATTATTAATTTTACATAAGCGAGTAAATTTTGAAAACAGGACAATGAAGTTATCCCGCGTCAATGCTATTCAAAATTTTATTTTGAACAACTTGAATTTACTTACATATGTGTGTTTTGTCACATTGGTACTATACCGGCGCTCACTCCATATATTATAAGGGCTTATTTTCCGCCCTCAGGATGAATCTCCTATTCAATAGTACAAAATAATTTCAAAAGTATCGATGTTTTTAAGTTTTTAACTGAGAATACCCTCTTAATTATTTAAAATTCCTAGAGCTATGTACATATTTACATACACCTCATTCTTAAAGCAAAGCTCAGCTATGAAGAGTTCAAATAGTAATTGATTGTATTCTTATTATGATATAAATATACTTAAATGAAATAAAAAAAAATAAACATCAGGATCACTTTATTAAATCTTTTTGTTTCAAACAAACAAACAAAATCAATGGTATACCTACATTCGATTAAAATGAAAGTAAAACCAGTTTTGTAAAATCTAATTCGTCTATTATTCGAACGAAGTCTAAAATTAGGAAAAAGTAGTCATTAGCTTATATCAAAATCACCTACTTATTTAAAAAAGAAAGTTAAGTTTGGTGTATAACTCACTCACTCTATGTATATGTATGTTCTAACTCCTGACAGTTGTGCTTTGATGTCATGCAAAATTCGATATGCGTAGCAAAAATATTATTAAGTTTAAATTTTCAAACATTTAAAATTTAAAAAGTTGTAACAAATAAACAAATGGAGAAGCCTAGAAAGAGAAGAATAAGACCATCGGAGTTGTACGAGTAATTCATTTTCATACGTGGAAAGCGCTAATCATTTAAATAAAATACTTTAAGTTGTCAAGAAAAAAATTAATAAATAAAGTATTCGATAGCGATAAAATTCTGATGCAATCTGTTTGATTTCATTTGGAGAAGTGATCCATGTCAACCAATAATATTAAAATGATATTTCTAATTTAATATTAATCGTCAAGTTGCTTTATTCACTAAATTACAAATTACAAATCTAGCCTATCCAAAAGAAAGTAGGAACTCGTTGGAAAATGAATAAAAATATCAAAATTATGAATTACACAGCCACCAGTACAATTCCCATCAAGAGCCAGGTATAATTGATATTCAAATTTTCAAATAAGAATAAGTTTAAAATGGTTCCACTTAGAACATAATTCTTGTTAGAATTTTAAGGAAGAATTTTTGGTTTCTGCCCGTCTACCTTCCACTCTACCCGCGCATTTATCGAACTTCGAAGGACTTCATATTAGACTCACGTCATGTATTTTTCTCGCAGCCCTATTACCTGCCTCGCGGACGATGCTAGGAATTGCGCCCACATTATCTAGACCCAGTAGGAAAAATTATATGCGCTTCCTGAAGAAACGCTGTTGAAGCGCTTCGTACTCCGTTCTATACTGCTTCCACTGAAGCACTACAAAAATGCAAACATGCGGTAGCACGATGGAAGATTTTTCATGAATTTTCCCGTTGAGCACCATTAGATTTCTGCGTCCTTCTTTTTTGTGTTACTCATTCGTGTTGTGGCTTTCTATAAGTGCAGTTGAGTTTTATTAAAAAGTGCAATTTATAATTCGAGGTTTTATTAAAAGTGCAATTTATAATTCGAGGTAAGTACCCTTCAATTATTTACGTAGAATGAGTAATGTAAGTGAATTTTAAGATAGACTTTGTTCTGCCCAAAATGAATTCAAAAAGCATTGCTGGAATAAGCAAACGACATTTTAGACGGCTAGTGGCAAACAAAATTAGGAACAGAAACGTGTTTAATCCCAATTTGATTGATAATACCACCAGCAGCGATAACCAAGCTGAAAGAGCATCATCAGAATTTGGTCTGATGGGAAATGGCGAATCTGATGAAAATACTTCGAATAGTATTGAAACCGTATCAAAAAAAATTAACTTACACTCAGACTTAGTAGACTGGTGCGTTAGACATAAAATAAGGAGGGATGCGAGTGACCATCTTCTTAAAATTTTACGAAATGCAGGGTTAGACGTACCAGAAACTTCGGTGCGCCACTTCAGCGTTGCAATGCGACATTAGGCGAATTATTAGAAGAGACACATACGGAATATACTGGTAGTAATTTGAATATCTGAGAAAAACATGTTGTAAAATATCTTCATTAGGTCCAGAAAAAGATAAAGAAAATCCAGAACTGCGAGCAAAGTATAATGAAATAGGTAAATCAATTATTTCTAAGTCTTTTTAATGCTATACCAATAAAAAAAAAACTATTTTTTAGGAGAACAACTCAAAAACAACTTAATAAAAGAACTTAAAGTGCAAACAAATGAAATAAAGGAACTATTACAGCAACAAAAACAAGAAATCGCGAGACAAGGTGTTCTACTCGAGAGAATCATTAAAAAAATATATCCCCACAAACCAAATATTGATATATTTCCTTTGAAAACTGCAGAAGAATTGAAGCAGATCGAAAGCAACTTAAATCAAATTCCTGCGGAGGACCTCGTAAGATATCTCTAGCATTCAGATATGATTAATTTTAATAAATTTTTCAAAAGATTTTGCACATCAAGACCACAGTGGGAAGAGAAAAAATTTCAAAATGTATTCCCCTATTTTTTGAGGACTCGTTCCTTCTCAAAGTAAACTGGGATGGTCTCCAAAAAAAAATTCCGCTTAAAAAAACGAAACTGTTTAATAAATTCGTTTTCGGTAAGTAAAGTACAACAGTTTTTTTATATCCCCAACTTTAATAACAATTATTTCAATTAGATGCAGTTCGATCGGAGCAGTTTGGATATTTGGAATATGAAAAAGAAATGAGAAGGGGATTTCGCATCGCAAAGAACAAATTTTATAAGGAAACTCACAAATTGAAAACTGCCGAAATTTAAAATGAAATATTGCTTTTGTTACTTTTTAATGAAATATTGTTTTTGTTTTGTTCTTGTTACTTTTAATGAAATATTGTTTATGTTTTGTTTTTGTTTTGTTATTACATATATATGTATGAATTTTTTCCTTTACAACAATAAAATGACTTAAAAATATACTGAAATACTTGTTTTTAAAATTTGTTCCCACTCCGCCTTAACGCTATTGAGTATGAAGGCAAAGAATCGCATTCCACTTTTGAGTGATTTGTGGCGCTTTCAAAACGAGTGAGTTTTATGAGGTGCTACTTAAATGCTTCTGCAGAAAGACAAAAGAAGCGCGTTTTTGCTGCTTCTGTGGAAAGGCGAAAGAAGCGCTTCTTTGCTGCTTCTGCGGAAAGGCGAAAGAAGCGCATCTTTTAGCGGACATGCAATGCTAAAAAATACATGAACTAGGGTACCAGCAGGAAGCACTTCCAAGCTTCCCTGAAACCGCTTCAGAATTGTGGTAGAAGCGCTCTTTTTCCTATAGGGGAGTTTTACTCCAACACACCTTCACGGTGCATGTGTATTAGAAGAAAGTGTAGACTATATGAACAAAATTGGAATTTATATTAGAAATGTTGAACTGAGCTGGTTTTTAAACACAGTAGCAAAAATGGGCGCATAAACAGTTTTCGTAAGGGATATGGTTGAATCGATTTTACCCGTTTTTTGCTTTGAACTCGTTCCTTAAGGGTTTTTTAATTAGCGGTTTCATTTACCTCTAGATTTTGGGGGAGGTCCTGGAAAAAAGGATTAAAATTGATTTAAAGTGAATCGAACTGAAAATTAAATTAATGGACTGAATTAGTTCGGCTCCATCGGGAATGAATGCTCTTTAATAGAATGTGCAGCTTATTAATTGTTTTAATCTTTTTAGAACTCCTACTAGAGATATGTTGAAGTCTTAACCCAGTTTCGCCATTTGTTTATGAATGATGGAAACAAGTATGATTTGCATTGAATTTCATAGATTATTTTAATATGTTGGCCTTCAATAGCAGACTTCAACACTAATTACTTAAAAATACTTTGAATTTGCAAATAATCCGTTAACTTCTATTTATTAGCTGCAATATTCAATTGATTAAATTGATTTCGAAATCGGCCGGACACAACTAATTAAAAAAAAAATTGAACAGATTTATTGTCAGAATACCTTTCGAGTTAATTCAAATTTCAATTTATTTGTGTGACCAAATTTTCACAACATTTCCACTTTAAGAACCTAAATTTTAAAAGATCGCAAATTTTTATTATACAAAACGTATTTGTCTTCATTTCAATAACAATATAAAATAACAGAGAAACCCTTTCAAAAAAGTTATAGATTCCATTAAAAATCTACGATTATATAAAAGTGAGCAGCGCAAAAATTTAAGACCATAATTTAGAAGAGAAATTAAATAGAACAAAAGAAAAACTGTTAGTGTTCACTCTACGATTCACTCTTTGTGATAACATCGTATACTTCAATTTGGGATTTACTGGAGTAACTATATTTCGTTTTTGTGACTCGTAACATAAAATATTGAGGTTGAGGTCTCCTCAAGGTTTTGATGAACAATTGCTGGCATGTTCAGCGAAGATCAAAATTAAATCGTATTTTTCGAGATCTCAAACTTTAAAAGTCCAAAAAGTGGCATTTGTCTGCGCCAATATTCTGCATATTTCCACAAAGTTGTTGTAAACATTTGGAGAAAATCCTTGCACTAAAGGTATTTTCACCCTTTTTTAAGGAAAAAAACATTCGAAAATTCCTGAAAATAAATAATTTGAAAGAAAACTTCCGATTTTTGCAATTCGTCTTTTATTATAAGAACCATCCCGCATATTTGTAAGTTTTGCCCATAAATAATTGTTTTTAGAATATTTTGTCGAAATTCGTGAAACCTCAAACTCAATCTGTTTCATACAAATTTGCGATATTCTAAAATCGAGATTCTTTAAGCAAAACTACTCAAAAAACTGTAGTGGGCTTAAACTTGTGCGAACCACTGTATACATGTAACATTTAAAGTTAATTTAAACTAAAGTGCACCAATCGCTCCAATTTCGATATAAAGCGATATAAAGTGCAAGAAGCCGCTCTTTATAGGCCATAACATTTTAAAGGTTCGCTGAACATCGACTGCAGTAAATTCAGAAACTGTGCACTGAGAAAATTGCATTTAACAAACAAAACCATTGCAATGGGCGGCACAATTATTTAAGTAATTTAATTTGGAAAGACACATGAATTTCCAGTATAATGATCGCCAGAAGATCGCGATATGTCCCATAAAAAACTTCGTCGCGTCGTCTTTAAGACGCCAACGATCCATCCACTGGACCTTTTCTCTCTGGATGTGTTAATCCACCGAAGTCCAGTGAGTAACTACCGTAGAGGCTCTAAACCGATCTTTTCGTACGATCAGTTGTGGAGTGGATCGGCTGCGTACATGTGCAGTTGCACTTCCTTCGCACAATATTTTCCTTTCGAGATGAATCTCTTCTAAAACTCTAAAAGAAAAATATTTGCCGGTACGTTCGTACGTACCACTGGCTGCGTATTTTTATGTATGTAATGCAAGTATCTCAGCATCCGCCGGGAAGATCGCCTGCATCGAATTTCCTTTTCATGGAGGTTTTATTTTTTCCTTCTTTGCGCTTTTTATAATCGGCGACGACTGCCAAGAACAAGAGATCACAGAATGGACACAAGAAGGAAAAAGAAAGAAATCGGAATAAATGAACCTAGGCCATGTACGTGCGTCGTCTTCAGCGAACGTCTTAAGATGTGCCGTCTTCCCTCTCGTTTCGTCAAGCGAGCACCTTGGACTCGTCCTTACCCTCCCACAAGTCGATCAGTGAGAAATTTCTTGGGCTAGCTAGCTCCTATCTCTTTGGGCGCATGCGCAAACGACTTGAGTCCGTCTCATTTTTGCAGTTGGAATCTAGCCTCATGCTACAGTTTTTTTCTAAACCGTCCGCGCAGCCGCGAAACGAGCCCTTCTATGTACTGAAAAACCGCGCCGCTGTTTACATGCGCCCCGCGAGAGAGCAAAGCCATGCGACTCACGTCGGTGGCACGCGCGCCGCGAGGTCGCACACTTACGACCCTTCGGTTCGTGCGACTTCGGGCTTCTTCGGTGTGTGGGTTTTTTGGACTTCTTTTTAGAGTATCTTGAGCATGCGCACCAGTGCGTGTTACACTAAAGCCACTGGTGCTGCTTGTAATAGCCGCCTGAGCCCGGCACACACTATATACCTAGGTATAGTGCACAGAGCGGTGGTACCTTCGCACACAACCTGTACCCTATATATCTTGGTAGGGGATCAGGTTCTCACAGTTTGTTAGGGGTGGGGGATATTTTTAAGTGAATGCGATCGGTGCAGGAAAGAATCCAAGACCTTAAAAACAAAATTCTCCTTTGGACAGGTACCTGAGGAAAAGGTACAAAATACAAAGGTTTAGGACGAAGGGATTCATTCCGGGATAAGATTCCGTAGAGTAATCATCTAACCTGAAAGGATAAGATACTCTTTTTTCTTTTTTCATTAAAAAAAAAAACAAATTTTCTCAGCGACGATCGCCAATTAACTGTTTATCTCTTCTGCTACCTTCTTGGCTGGTTTTCCTGTTCTTCACCGATCGAAAGTGAGGTGTGGTAATCAATTTTTCGGTGGACAGTGTGATATCGTGAAGACAGTTGTGGAAAGACTTTAGAAGTGAAAGGACGGTCTCGAGTATCTTTTAGACTAGACGTTCTAGTACGTGGTGTTTTACAAAGTGATCAAAGTTTGGACAATTTTAAAAATAATTGTTTTATTAAAGTGCTCTTCGTTTCAAAGCAAATGGCAAGCGCCTGTATTAGAACCATGACCTTAGGGCAAAATATTCACATAATGCCGCAAAATTGTGTTATCATCGCGTCTCAAAATTGCATGCCAGTTAGTCAAGCAAATCAAATGGCTATCCAGCCCGGTAAAACACCGATCGCGCCGGCTCCAAGCACTGCAAACAGGAGCTCGACGTCAGTTCTTGGTATGAATGGTATCAATGTTCAACCTACAGATGCTCCTAGGTATAAGAAGAAATATACCTATGCAAATATGCCCTACGGGGAGCAACCTCCATCAGTAGCTCGCCGTAATGCTCGCGAAAGAAATCGCGTTAAGCAAGTTAACAATGGGTTCGCTAATTTAAGGCAGCACATCCCCCAAACGATTATTACTGCCCTCACGAACGGAGGCAGAGGGGCTAGCAAGAAGCTGAGCAAAGTAGATACATTAAGACTTGCTGTAGAGTACATTCGCCGTCTTAAAGATTTATTAGATGAAGCAGATAGTGATGCGGCTAGTACAAGTACCCTCAATAGCCAAGGATCTTCGCATTCGTCTTCGTATTATTCAGACAGTCCTGAACACTTTTCGCTTGTAACACCGTGCTCAGAAGCATCCTCATCCCCAACCCCATCTTACAACTCGGATGTGTCCATTGGATCAAACAACTACATTCAGTCATCTGCGCAGTTCAAATTTGAGCCCTATGATTCTTACAATTCGATTAGACCCGAAGACGAGGAACTCCTTGACTACATTTCCTCATGGCAGGAGCAATAAACGGTGAGTGTCACAGTTTACTTAAATTTACAAAATTTTCACTTAAACCTGCTTCTATTCAAAGCCGACAGGTATTTTTACCTGCAGGCGAAATGCAAATATCCCAACTCCCATTGTGCAATTCCTTTCGCCCTTGGATAGATGCGCAGTTTCGAAAAAATCGCTCCTTGCAGGAGTTTACTAAAGAAATCCCTACCCTACCTGCCTAAATTCCATTGAAGGCGATTTTGCTTTCTTCTCCATGTCTTTTGTGCGACGAAGTTTAAAAGGGCCATTGTTCCGGCAGAAATGGATTTAAAAAAAAAAAAAAAATCGATCTTGGTGATCTTCGGAAAAGGCTTTCCAGAGATCAAAAGGATCTGTAATATGTCTTGGTCAAATAGACTGAACGCGAGTTTGAAAAGACGACGAAGCGGTTTTGATCGATCGATCAGTCCGCGACATCAGAACTGATCGTTATCGCTTGTCTTTCTAGCCGGTCGCGAAATAAAGTAGTGATAACTTTAGCACAGAAGAAGAAATTAAATCGCGCACTGAAAGCTAGTGAGCCATACTCTATACTTATCCGATATAGGAGCCACCATCTCCATTACAGAAGATCACTTTAACTCGAGTTACCTGGTATCATCACTATATCAGAAGTTTTCGCTATAATCTTTCTGTCTTTTGTGGTCGCCGTTGACCGTGCATTGCGAACGCAATTCTTTTAAAATCAGGTTTTCATACTTACCGATGGCAGATCCAACAAGATACAGTCTCGTTGGGCTGGGATGCGACCATAATCTTATTAATTGATCGTGTGGTAAATACCGCAACCTATCCCTCTTGGTCTTGGCGTGCACAACGCTTCCTTCGGTTTTATATTTCCCTGCGCCTCTTAAATCGTTTCTTGTTTTCTAATCAAAACTTTTTACAATCTTATTTTTCAGACTCAGGCTCAATTGCTCTCGACTCTGCTCGGTGATCCTTCATCGGGAGGAATCCATCAACCCAGTGCTGTAATGCATCACTTTAACAGTGATTTTGTTATTGTTCCTAGTAATTTATGCCAAGCAAGCGATCCAGTTTTTATCAAGATGCCAAAACAACACCTCCCCGTGGCCAAGAACTGCTCAAGAACTCTAGTCATTCCAATAAGATACCTCTGTACATATTCAGTTTTATTTTATTTTGTAAATTATTACTTGTATTATATTAGTGTTTAGCTAGGACCAATTTAGACTTTAGCTAAGTGCCTTTCTAAAGTAAGATATCCTACCCTGAGACTATGCTTAGTTTTAATGGAAGACAATGAACATTTCAAGACTTTAAGAAATTGTATTAAGTGGAAAGTTTACTTTTTATAAATTTTCTCGCTACTTATTACCTTAGACACTTAAGAATGGAGGACACAAAACTTTAAAAATTCCTGTTTATTGTTGTATTGTAAATAATTATTGAACGACATTTATTAGAATATATGAAAATATTTTTACAATCAAAACTGTGTTTTTTTCTAATATCGCATTTTATGCATACGATCAGTACGATCTTTTGGTCAAACTGATATGACAAAAACAAAACAAACACTATTGAAATGGAAATGAACTTCTATTGAAATGGAACTTAACTTGTTCATGCATTCTACTGTAAATCTGGGAAAAAACCAAAATTGCTTGATGCAAAACGAAAAGAAGTAATTTTTAGAAGTCGATGATCGTTTCGATTTTAAAATGGTAAGTTGATATAATCGGTATGGCATACAGCCCTTCTACTATTGGGGATTGAGATTTTTAGTGCGGAAATATAACTTCGAAAGCCAGTTACGCCAAACTTTTTCAAAATATGGATCGATTATAAATTTAGGAATTTATTTGATTTGGCCCCATATGTGTTTTGTATAATTGTTCAAAGGTTTTAAAAATAACATAAAGAATTCTGTAAACACTATAAAACACCCTAAAAGAAGGTACAACACATCACCTGATAATTTTGAAGATACGAGTACACATTGCAGCTTATATAATATTAGTTTAAGTTTTGTAGATATACTAAAATACAACAATATATTTAAAATCAATGAAATTTCCAAACTGCTCAAAAATATAATAATAATTTGGCGTCCAAATTCATCGTAGATCGCAAGTTACAGTCTTTTAAACTCAGAGCGAGCAATCCAGGCGTTTATTCGAACTTTTAAAGCGTTTTTCCCGAAATATATGCGAATATAAAAAAACAAAAAAAACCTAACTACGCAATAACAGCTAATATTTGCATGTTATTCGGTGCACTATTAGCTATAACCTGACACACTATCATATTTTTATCTTGAGAGTATCCTATAATATTTAAAATTAAAATTTGAAACCTCTAAAAAACTGATTCTTATTGCGAACAAAATGATTTGAACTATTGTTTTATATTGTTAAAATAAGTAATAATAAAGAAAAAAAAGTCATAAATATTCTTTATTTATTTTAAACAAGAATCAATAATTCCGAAATTATTGCCTATTTTTTCATCTTCCAAACTAGAAAAACCGCTTAAATCTTATTAATTGATCATTGCTTTTCTTAAAATAATATTTCCTTTACGACGATACTCATCAAAAAATGTCGATACTTCGAAGGTTTAAGTTAATTAAAACCCAAAGATCATGAAATAATAATAATGTCATTAAATTCAACGAGTCCATTTATATGAAGTTCCCTTTCATAAATTATTTTTCTGATTTCTAAATCTCTGAAGATTACACCGAGGAGTTTAAAATACCAGCGCGACGTGGCGAGAGCAAAACTGGAAAATGTTGAAAATTACTTCATAAAATTTAGACAGTAAATACAAACAAATATAACCAATTAGAAATAGTAGCGGCTTGCTAAAGTTAAAGCATAGCCGCTCTAATTGATACTATTAATGTTATTTTAAAGGCTGTACAAATAATCAATTTTGAAAGACTGGGGTAGAATTTTCCGAGTAAAAAGAATTATGTTGTTATTATATTATTAATGAAAACATATTTAAATTAATTAATTAAATTTATAGGATGCTTTGTTCTGATATATACATACGTAACAAGAAACAACGAGATTTTTCAATTTTCCATGCAATCGTAGTACAGTTCTGCTCTATGAATAAATATTTAAATATATTTAGTTGCAATTCTTTGAAAACTCTAATTAAATGGAAAGATTTTACACAAAGTCTTTTTCCTAAACTCGGTAAAAATGTATATTTTATGATTTACTTTCTTCATCCTATATTTAAGATCTTTGTTATTTTTTGCTTTTGGTCTATAATATTTTTCAGTAGATTGTATTCCAGGTGATATTCAAAATAATATGCATTGATTTTTTGAAAATCAAAATGTCGTACAATGTGCAATTTAAATAGCTCATGATACTGTCCACTTAATACATGTATTTTTTTTTCAAAATGGGATTATCCTTAGGTACTTGCAGGTTTAGCAAGGTAATTTATAATTATGAAGCAAACAAAACTTTACTTCTTTTCCATGCATATAGAAGTAATGAAGAGTTTGGTAACATAACCATTTTTTAATATTAAATCGTGAAATCTAAAACATTTCCGCTTGAAAGGGTCCAAAGATGGCATTGACATGATGGAGACATAAAATTGTGATTAAAGTCGATGCATACGGTCAGAGATTATTCCGGTATTTACTCATGGCTGAGTGGCTTAAGTGACCGCATCATAGCTAGTGGGCGGAATACTTCCAAAGATGAGACAGGCCGTCTTGGAAAGTTTCTAAAAAGTGCTGCTACACATATTTGTTACGTGAACCGTGCCATCACCTCCGAAATAGCGCACCGGCAGGTTTCTGACCTGCGTTTCAAACGATAATCGATTTGTCTACGCCACGAAAAGGCGGTCATCGATGTTCATCTAGACGTGAAATTGCTGTAATGTCTCAAAGACGTTCTTTTTATGCGGCGACCACTCTGCCCGAAAAGAAGAATACCTTCTAAGCAGGACATTACTGCAATCAATGCCCTCTGATATTGCATAAAGGACATATCCGTGTAAGTAAGGAAAGGAATTCATTGTGCCGACGTCTTGCCCAAGGCAGCGTTATCTTCCTACAAAAGCATGTTTCCTTGGTAGCCGCATCTATCAAAGGACTAAATATGATAATGGATTGCATCACTGTCCAATTTTTACGCTGGACCCTTTTTATCGCTTGAATGGAATGAATTTGTGGTGTGGCTGGTACCACCCCTACGAATGACAAAAATTTTTCAAAACCTTCAGGAAATTGTCCATTTTCTTCTAGGTTCTGCCGCTGATTTTATGTAGTCGATTTTAAGTCACAAAAAAGGATTAAGGATTTCGAAATTTGTTGAAAATATCGATTTGAATAAAATTTCAATTAGAACCAATACTTTTGTTTTTCTTTCCCTTTTTAAGTGGACAAATCTTTAACATGTCAGACAAATTAATTGGGCCAGACAAAGGGTTCAAGGAGTCCCTCACCTGTTGAAATATTTTAATCAGCAGTAGCAGTCTGATAAAATTTGTCTAAGAATGTAATTCGAAAGTCAGCCACCCGCTCATTTAGGAAATTTGGCGGCAACTCAAAGATATGAGTATTTTCGATTCATTTATCGAAGAAGAAATATTTGTCATGCATCAAAATAATCAAAAGACACTCTTAACCTCCTTTAATGTTGGCTTTTGTAGTGTTGGTAGTAATAATTATGTAGATTTGGTAGACGGTATTTTTTCCCATTTTTGAAAAATCATTAAAACATAAAGGTACTTAATAGACGATTCTACCGCGGTTTAAATGAAAACCTGAGTCCTAATCTAGGAATATCCAATGCAACCTATCTCTGTAAAACCAACGACGCACCAACCGAAAATTACAATGTCGAGTATACTCAATTTCAGAAATATATCATACATATAATCTTTAAATTTCTTAAAAAGATTCAGACGAATATTCTATTAAAAAGAGATTGTGATATAAATTTGACTTTAATTTCAAAGCAAAGCCATAAAATAAGTATTAATTGAATTTGAGTACGCACGAAATTCTCGGTTGGTGTGTCGCTGGTACTCTTTTTACACAGTTTGGCGAACAAGTTTTTCTTGAGTGTGTGCTTGCTATGAAAAAATATGTTTATGCAAAAAAATAAGTCGAATTCGCGGATTATTTGGAAACGTTTTGAAGTCTTTTGTATTTTTATATTATATAATAGTTTAAGATTCAAGCTTCTATTTAAGTTATGTTACTAGCTTCTATAATAATTCGTTATCTTTTAATAATTTTTTATAAATGGTAAAAATACGGCCTTCTACACTTTTTAACCCTATTTTTACTGAAAACGGAAAAAATTGAGTACTTTTATTTTCGAATTTGTAATCAACGGAAAAAATCCCATAGAAATTATCTCTTATTTGTTCGGGCGGAAATTTGGTGTTGATCTGTGTTATGTTAAGACCATTCTCATTAAATTCATTTTTGAAAAAATTACTTGTCTAGCTTTAAAAATAAATGGCTCATATATTGCGATGCTTGAATTGCTATAATTGCTCTTTACGCTTCGGAAACGAACATGATTATGTAAAACTAAAAGGGATTCGACAAATGTCCAGAATCACACACCGTGCAGCGAACTTCCTTTCCAGGATGATTAAGGGAAGTGAATATCTCACCCTTTCGTTATATGTTGAGGTAAAACCTACTCATCCAGAACAGCAAGCGCCGTTTCCGGTGATTTTATCGAAATTTCAATTTCAAATTGCAAACGAAATTAACGCAGAGGGGCGATATGCAAATGCAGCGCACGTGCCAAGATAAGGAGATTGGCGTCCAAAACTGCTATTAAGTATTCAGATTTCAAGGAAGTAAGAAGGAGCTGCCACAAGTTGACCTGGTCGTGTGCCATACCCAGGAGTATTTTAGTTCTTTAATTACCAAAAACTCTTGCAAATGGACTCTTAGCGAAAAGGGGCAGTCCACGCATGAAAGGAAGTGAGGCCCAGAATGTCTCCGATTACATGCATTTTGTCACTGATATGAAATCTACGAAATGTCCACATCCTTTTCTTGCAACTTCCTTGCGAGGAAACACCCGAATGTGTTCAAGTATTTATTCAAATGCAAGGACTTGTGGGGACTGGTCACATATTCTTTGATCCGCTTCCGCTTCATTATACTTTTTTTTACACGAAACATTTCTTGAAAATGTAACTTGGAACTGGGAGGTGTGTTCATCGTACAATTCCATCTCAGGTCGTGTGACGACTAAAAGGGGAGGACATCTTAAGGTTTTTGCAATGATAAATTATCCAGTCTGTAGAAGGTCTTACGAAATTTTACAATTCCCAAACATCTTTCATATCTTTCACATTTTATAACTTATGCACTGTAAATCTGAAGTTTTTAATTCAAAATGTCTTTACGTTCTATTTTAAAACGCTAAAGTATTTTAATTGACTAACCGTTTCAAATTAAAACAGTATAAGCGTTTTTTCAATAATTTTTAACATTAATTAGTTAAACATTAATCGAAAATATGTTTAAGACGTTTTTATGAAATCAGACGTTGTAGACGTTTTAACAAAATTAACCGTTTTAAAGGTTTTAAATGATTATGTAGAGTACACACAAATTTTCCTGAACAATCTAATTTTTGAAATGAAATTAATGAAAGAAATTCAAAACAAGAGAAATACAGTCAAACCAGAAGAAATCTCTGTTTAATTTTATTTGATCATGATAAGGGCGCTAGTGAATTTATAAATTTGCTAAAGTTATTACAATTTTAATTTCTCATTAATATTCCCACAACATATTATATAAAATACATTTAAAACGCTTTCAAAATAAAAATTGTTTTAATATTTAAAACACTCAAAATGTTTTAAAATTTTAAAGTAAAACGTTTAGTCATTTTGAACTAAAACATTTAAATTTACAGTGCACACTTCAGCGATTGAAACAGATCCTCCATAAAAGGGCCATTGGATTACAAAAAAAATGTATTGTTTTATATTATTCTGCAATCAAAATCGCAGATTCAAAATCATTTAAATTATTTATTTGAAATATTTTAAATCTTAGACATCTGTTTTTAATTTTTAAAACATCTTACGATATTAGGTTGCATGTGCATGTAGTTTAAAAATGTATTTTACTTATACTCTTAATTTATTGTTATAAAAGTTACTTTGTAGTCTAGATGGAAAAATTCTTTAAACTAATTAAAGCCACTTAATTATTTGATTTACTATTAGAATGAAATTAAACTATTTATTATGTTTTAAAGAAAATAATAAATTTGTAACAACTCAGAATTGGAGTGCGGACTCAGGTGACTAACAATTCAAATTCCACCAATTTTCAACAAATTTTATACTTGTACATCAATAAAGCAATTTAATGCTCATATGTAGATTAAATTTAAATTATAACATAAACAGAGATATACCAAACTAAAATTCGTTTTGTTATTTTTTTACTTTACATTCTATTTGTATGAGAAGATTATAACGTTTTTAAAATTTAAAATAAGTTTTAAACAGAGGCATTAGATGTTGCTAGAATTAATATTTAAGAACTACGAGACATGCAGTTGTCACTGTTGAATAAATTTGTGAGGCGCCCTAGATGAAAAAGCAAAGCTGAAAAAATACCAATTTCTTCTGTTTTAAAGGGCAGTCGGAAAGTAGACTGAATCAGTGAACAAGTTATGGACATTTATAGACGAGAAAGTGACGAAAGCATATTGTATAAAATATATTTCCGCCTAATTTTCGTCTGATTTCCGACTATAAATTTCTTTTTCTTGTTTATTGATTCAGTCTATTTTCCGATCATTTTCTAAAAAAATTTATAAATCCTGTAGTAAAAAATGTCTAAGTCCAATATTTGAAAAAATGCCGACTAATTTCCGTCTCTTCGGAGTTTTTTGCTAAGTACAATATTTGAAAATCTCTAAGTACTATAGCGAAAAAGATTCTAAGTTCAAAAGCTGAAATCTGCTTTTAGTCTCTTTTCCGACTGTAAAATATTTCCGTCTTAATTTTCTTCAAATAATAATTTCCGACTGGATTCCATCTAAAATTAAATTTTCAGTCTTTTTTTTTCCCATTATGACCCATGCTCTGTATTCCGAGTGAAATGAAATCTAAAAGAGCTTAGAAAGCTCCTTTTGAATTGAATTTCCTTAATACAATTTTTAAAATTGTAACAAATTCAGTTTACCTTTGATTTAATTTTATTTCCACAAAAAACTTCAAAATATTTCGATTGGATTTTTGTAATCGAATTATTTTAACACTTTGAACGAAAAAAATAATTGAAGCCAAAGGTTACTGAATTGATTTTATCATAATTTTAGGAATTTTAGTAAGGAATTTCAGTTCAAAAGGAGCTTTACAAGCCCTTTTCGATTTCATTTCGCTTGGAATACAGAACATGGGCGTATGTTTTATTCTTTTTGAAGATCGTTTATAAGCGTAAGTTTAAACCGTGAATAAAATTTAAAATCAAAACATCAATTTTAATTCCAACAAATCTTCCATTTGGGATCTTGCAGTAAGCGATGTTTTCTTAGATGTTTTTCAACAATCCTGGAAATTTTACCAACATTGATTAAATCTACAATCTACGAATGCGTCATGAATTGCTCGAAATATGTAGATAAAATAACAAGGTTTTTGAAATTTGAAAGTTTGTGTTCATCAAATTGATTGTTCAGAGAACTCTCACGCTTCACGGATGAATCATCGCGATTAACACTTCTACCACCTGACGAAAATTGAAAACGAGCAGAGGAGATCCTATGGCACATATGCCACAATTCAGAGTACCCCACAGCATGAGTTGTCCGCGAACGCAATGTCCCAGAATATGGTAATCGGGCAAATTGCTGCTCCGTGTCAACAAACGCGGGCCTTAGAATTTTAAGCAGTGGACTTCGCCCGCGCCGCCTAATAAGCACATTTGAATGGTAGAGCTGTCGACCACCGTGAGAAAGTGTTTTAAATTCCAAAAAGGAGGTAAATGGTTTAGTTGCTTGACACATATCGCTTAATATTACCAATCCGTAGTTTTTGGACGCATGCATGTAGGCCATTTTTGTACTTGAAATTTCGAACATATTTTTTCCTTTTGAAATAAATGAAAGAGTTTGTTTAATCGATGACCGGCCCTGGAAGGAGAGAATCGTTACCCGATATCCATTGATCCACACGCTGAGCCAACCATCCAGAAAATAATGTTGTTTGTTTTTCTTTATTGGTTCATATAGCAATCATCGCGACGGCGGCATTCTGATTGTACTGACGGTAATAATCAACATTTACGCGGTTTGTTCACGCTTGATTTGGCCCGCCACCGCACGATATTTCCTCCGACACGGTGGGTCTGGCTTTTGTGCGAGGAGCTCACGGAACAAAACTTAGACACCAACTCGGGGGAGGAGGGGCAATAATCGATTCGGATACAGTTCGATTCTCCGAGTATCTTGTTCAGTTGTTATTTATGGCGAGGATTATTTGTTATTAACCGAATTTACGAGGTACAGCATATCTTAAGTGATTTTTCGTTACTTTTCGGTGAGTTATGGATACGCAGATGAAGGTGGGTGAGCTTTCAAAGGAAACGGAAAGTCGAAGAAATCTCAGTTTATCCCTTTTAATTTTTTCATATACGCATTCTGATTCCGCTTACTTTTTCCGTAACATCCTTTCACTTTCCCATCAAATTAAATAAATCTGCAGATTATGATATCAGTAAATAAAGAACATCTCTCTAATATAATGAAGAACTGAGAATATGTTTTAGTACTGGATATTGGTATAGGCGCTTAATTATGAAGTTGCATTTTCCTTAAGACGATTCGTCAACAAACACTCATCAACACAAATCAAGACAGGAAAAAAAAGAAGGGTTAATAAAGTTATTATAAAACCAAATTATGTTTACCCAGGTATGACGGTATGGTACCTACTAGGTAATATTTAAGTATTTGGTACGAAAAATAACAAAATCAATTAACTTAAAATTTTGATTATACCAAAACAGGAAATAAAACGACTTTCGCGTAGATATTGTTTTAAATTCGTTTCTATGAGTATTTTCTAGGTAAAAAGTCTTCAGACTTTAAATGTTTTCGGAATATATATACATATATACAAACATCATTGAATTTATAGACCGATTTTGCTATTTTACACACGTATGCATGCCTAGGTAAACTTATAACTATATTCTAAAAGCGACTTATGTTATAATGCCTCAGTTAAAATTAATAAGATCAATTAAGATTAATATATCATTAAGATCATTTAGTAATTACAACTGAATTGGTAAAAAAACACAAAATTTGATTAAAATATCATTAAGTTGCAATGAGGGTATCTTTGAAATAACTTTTGTTTATTCATCATTAAGCTTATAATTCTTACCATTTATAAGAAAACTGTCGCTAAAATAAACGTCAGTGTAATTTTTGAAATCGTCCAAGCAAAGCTCACAAGAGAAAATCACTCCACAGAGGCTTCGACGAAAAAAAGAAAATTTCCCTCTAGCCTCTGTAATATTTTAAAATACTTATTGGCAAGTAAGGATTTTTGCAAATAAAAATTCACATAAACAACTACAAATTCTGAGAAAGGAAATTTTATTTTATTTGCAGGCCTGAGCAACCTTTATTGGTAAAATCTCAAATTCTTTACTTGAATTTAAATGAAATACTTCTTTGAATTAATAACGTTATAAATGGAAACGAAATAAAAGTTGACCAAAACTTGTATTCAATGGACAGTAGGCACATGACCAGTAAAAAATGAGATTAATTTATGAATCATTTTTATATATGTATAATAAGTAAAATGTGCTCTTCAAAATGATCATCCGATAAGATTCATAAATCGACTTCTTTTTTAACTGCTAATGTATGTGGGTACTTCCCATTGTAAACACTTTTCAGTCAAATTTTTTATTTTTTTTTTGTATGTGCAATGTGCATATATACCAACGTTATTAATTCAGATAAGCATTTTATTTCAAATATTATTCGAATTCTCACTAAATAAAATTTTCGCTGAAATAATTATTATTAAACATATAATTTGCACGCAATAAATCTTTGTGAATTAAGCTATCAACCAGCCTTCATAAAAGTGCAATAATCTTTTATAAAAATTGATATTTAAGCGTTTTTCAAAAAAGTACCTTCGGTAGGATTAAGGCACCTGTTTGCCTAATTCGTACCACCTATAGCCCAAGTCGTTCTTAGAATAAGACGTCAGCGGTGATATCATAAATCTATACAATACTACATATAACAAAACCTCATAACAACAAATTTAAAAAAAACAAACTGATACTTTCTTAGGAGATCAAGTTACATTCTTCTTCTTTGTGGTGTCTTCAAAGTTAAATTTATATGTTAAAAGTTTCAAAGTCAAGTCAAAGTTTCAAACCAAAACTGCTGACATAACCTTAAAATTTTATACCGTTTGATTATGCTTAAATAAATGGCAGAATACCGGAAATATAGATATGAACCTAAAAAATTATTTTATAATATTATCATATTATTTTCTTTAATGGCTTATAAATGAGCAAGAAATTTTAATGAAAACAGGGAAAAAAAACTTACTTTTTAATTATTTTTCTATCACAAAAGCCTACAGGCCGCCCGCTTACTTTTGTCTACTTACACTACTAAGTACAATTTGACACTATACTAGATGTCAATTTATATAAACGTAGGCTCACATATTACTGGAGGACGATTTAGGATGTGGTACGACTAAAGCAACTTTACCCTATATTGTATTAATCCATGCTCCAACTTTTCTGCTTATAGTACGATCTTTTCTACTTATACCTACTACAAGACAAGTCTAATAATAAAGATTAAATGTAAATTTTGGTATAATTATTAAGAAAAACTGAGGAAATAAGGTTTTTAAAAAAAAAAAAAAAAAAAAATTAAAATGCTTCTAATTGTATAAAAAAATGTAATTCGAATAAATAGACCAGTGGTTAGTTGAACCTTTAATGATTTTAAGCAATTTACACTGTATAGACAGACCTTTTTTCTTAGAAAAAGTCTTCGTTAAGTATGATTTCAAAATAAGCAACAATTTAAAAGGGGCTAAGGCACGTCCGTCTATCATAATAAAGTGCTCGCCCACATAGCACCTTCCTTCAATTTAGTCGCCGCGCTTGAATTCGTCCTGGCAATATCAAATCGATAGTTTCCGGCTGATGATCACTCCATAAGTGCAACAAAACTGGTTCCCTGTTAAAAATTTCTTCATGAAAATCCTCCGTCAGATCTTTTGCCGCTGTGCTCGCATTTAATTCAGACCACATCGAAGCGCACTATTAAGCGTCGGTGCAATTAACATCCTACCTGAGAGTATATTATTTGACCGGCCGCCACTGTAATCAGGGGATTGGGTGTTATTTTGGTTATTTATATCTGCTCAGGGACGGTTCGGACTATTTAAATAAGTATTAAGGATTCGCCTGGTATGTGGGCGACACCGCGCCGGACCTATCTTGAGACATTAATCTTTCGAAGAATACCTCTGAGCTTCTAAAATTACGAGCAAATCCGATTGCGATCGCGGCATGTGGCTTACCCCTAACCGGAGCAATAATTGCTAAGTAACTCGTACTTGGCCTGTATCCTGCTGATCCAAATATGAGGGCCGGTGGAGAGCACTTTGTTTTTCTCGCTAATCTAGAGGAATTATCGGTGCAAGTCGGAGCACGGTTTTGGCACGTTCTGGGTGGCAAAACTCGTGTATACCTGGACGGACCGTTGGTGATAAAGTAATACGGGTTAGGCAGGTAATCACACGAGGTGCGGTAGTTGTGCCCGCTGCCGTGCATAACCGAGAGCCTTAGATTTTGTGATAATGCTGCCGAATGTCGGAATCGTGTGACAACGGGTGAAATGATCAATAATATGAAGGATTATCATTAAAGGAACGGAAAAGAAAAAGCGTCCAAGATTGTCGTGATAAGCACCACAAACCGTACGACTTTTGTCCACCACCAAAAGTTGCACGTTGGTTTCACGCTAACTCTTCCACTGTTCTTTTGGAATCTTGTAATAACCGCAAATTATCCACAATGATATGAATGTCATAAAATTATATCTCCTGGCTTAATTAAGAAACGTACAAAACCTGTCACATTTTATCCGTTTTCGTCTTAATTAACAGAAATGTTACGTCAATCGCAAGACCGCGGTTGATTACAATTTCAAGGCGAAGGTTGACTGGTGTTAATCCTCAAATCTTTAACGTACGATTTTGCATTAATGGAAACTCTTTGTTGTCCTCATTCTGTTAATTTGCATATCTCTAAAGGAATCTTCTTAGCATATCTTTATACTAATCTGTTGACTGATTTCTACAGAATGTAGGGCGTAAGATGTTGTTTTCTTGTATGGAAAGTAATTTTAGCTTTTAAAGGTTATACAAAAAATGTTTGAACTATCATCCATGAAATGTAATTAAAGATTCCGATACGAAAATGTTGGACAATTATTATTAAAACATAACAAATATAATACACAATCTTTTTAGAGGAGTTTACTGTACATGGTTTTAAGAGTATACAATTTTTTTACCGTCACAGCTTACAAATAAAAACTGTTCTGAATTTTTCGGCCGGTAAAATTACTCTTTGGTAGTTTGACCTGGATTCAAAACCCAATTTTAAACCCAGTTCTACATAAGAAATACAAGGTGGAGAAATACGTAGGCAAATAAAAAAATTACGTGTTTTTCAAAATGGCACACATTCAAAGTGAAAGTTCTGTTTTTGACGAAAACACAATTATACAATAAAAATGTTTAGAAAAACTTTTTCAAAGTATCAACAAATCTATAGTGAGCAATTTAATAATCATAATAATTTTTAAAACACACAGAAAAAATGTCAAGTGAATTGATTAAGATCTATCGAAGTTATGTCACTGTTTTATTACAGTTTAAGAAATGTAATTTTGAGTGCACGAGTTTAAAGTTTTATATGGTATTATTTGATTCAAATGTTTGATGAAATAAATATTTAAAAAATCTTATCCCACCTATTAAACCTTCGGTATCTATCTAATTTCGAACATACTAAAGTATTATTTAAGCCCAAACAAAAACATGCATTTTTGGAACATTCTAGACTGGCATTGTCCCTTAAACTTATAATTTCTATCAAAACATCCACAGTATAAATTGTGCAGTAATTGTAGGAAAAGCAGTATCCAAGACTGATATTTCCGTATTGATTCGTATTGGAATAATTTATCATAATTTAGACATAGGTATGTATGTATATAAGTCATAGTGAGGTGATAAGCAGAATCTCGCCCGTAAATGTTTATTCCAAAAATATTACATTAATTTATAAATCAAAAATATTGTTATAAGTTCAACAGTTGCACATACATATTATATATGTCACCCTAAAAACTAGTAAAAGAATTTTGTTACAATAATTATAGCAAACTCGTGTTAAATACCATTTACATTGACTGTGATGTGGAATTATAATTATTTCTTTAATTTTACAAAATGTGTGCATTCTTAAATGCCTAAAAATGCACGAAATATGTAATTTATATACAAGATTTTATTTTAGAATTGTGCATGTTAACTCATAGGCTGTGTGAAATTGCAATATTACACAAAAAGTTTGCTCTTTTACATAGGCTGTGTAATAATATATTTCTCTTTGTGGAATAATACATATTATGTCTTGAATTTTAATCTATATTAATATTATTCACTCTTCTCTTTTATTTTTTAATTTTTCGTTCTTAATTTCTTATTAGACTTCCTTTCTCAAAGAGTCTAAATTAGATCTTTCTCCAAATATGAGTTGATGGAAGTAACGTAAATATATTTTGATAAAATTTGAGAAAATGTAATGATTTTAGTCTGATGCGGGATGCCGTATAAATTTAAAGTATATAAAAAATATATTATACAGAATCATACAAAATGATTACATTTCTTAAAGTACCTACATAAGCCATGATGTTACGACACTTTCATTATATCAGTCAAAATATGAGTAAAAGATCAGAATATTGCGGACTTTAAATAAATTTTTATATTGCTATGGAATTTGTTAATTTGTTGCACACATTGCCTGCAATTATGGTAATAATTTTCAAGAAACAGTTTTTAGAATGACGAATTTCTTTGAACAGTAGCAATAAAAATCTTAACAAAACATTCCATAAAATATGTTTGCATTTAATAAGAATTATCATCAGTACACAAAAAAATTGTTTAATTAAGTTAAAATGCGCAACACTTTATTTTTTAATATTTGAAATAATTCGCACTCCAATGCTGCAATTATTACAATTATTCAACACTATAAATTTGGTTTTTTTAAAAATTCATGTAATAAAAATAACTAAGCAGCACGAGACATTCAAATGTAAACAAAAACTCAACTCTCAGTTAAGGAAATTACGTCTGAATTGAAAAACTAAATGCGGTGAAAGTGTTGCTACCGTACAAGAAGACGCACGTGTGTGGTCCAAAATTGTTGGGATCAACAAATTTTGTTATTCTTGCATAACGCATAGACGCAGGCACAGTTTTTTTTTTTAAGGGTAAGCCGAGACCACCCGACGTCTGCGCTGATGCTGATCCACCACGCATCTTTGTGAGCATCGTAAGAAAAAATTTCCACTAAACATTTCAACCCTTAAGCAAAAATGTGCCCCAGAATGCATCTTCCAAGTCATCACTTTGTTGGCGAGAGGCCGTTTTTCTGGTATTTGGTTGATTTAATTCGAAATTAAAATACCGCTCTAGAAAAGATCGCGATCGTCAGTCCATTTCTCGAAAGGAAATCAATTTATATTAACGTCGCCCTTTTGTCTCGCCGAGAATCAAAGGTGCCCGAACTTGCAATTAAAATAACAAACACCTTTCTGGAGCTCAGTAGCCGAGTGATCAGTAGGGTCAGAGAGGGGATGTGAGGTTTGGCTGAGAAGGATTCCTATAACCGAAATTCTATAATTGATACGCATTGATCTCGATTACCAATACAAGTGGCCAATCAAAGTTCGGCCGCTTTGAAACAGATCGCCTTTTGTGATCGCGCCAAGAACATGCAAATGATAAATGCAGCCGGCAACGAATAAAATATAATCTTTATACGGACTGCTTGCTACAAATGAACTAATTCCCAGGAATCTGAAGCTTGCACTTGCCGCGATTTCTCTGTATCGATCTGAGAAAAATCTGTAACCAATATCTGATGATCCCATTTATTCGCCCGAACGCGGTACCCAGCCCGATGGTGTCAGATTGGCGCAGAACACGCCATTGTCTGTCGCCTTTCTCACTTCCGATCCGTTCTGCGATATAATCAATGCGATTCAAGTAATTCGAGTGGTGCATTTTTCCACATTTCTGGAGAACGGAAATCAAAATTAAGATGTTTCCTGCACGATAACCAGCGCGTCATTGCTAACACGCAATGAGGACCACCTACAAATCCCTCCGAAGAAATTAGAACGTGTCATATTCTTGATATAAGGTGTAATTTTTCACAACTGTGGGATGTAGCAAATTTGAACAAAAATTTTTTACACAATTAAAAAATATATCTGAAACGTTCTTCACCTCGATTAGTGAAGGTACCTGAAATTTCTAATTTATTTTTCTTTAATTTCGCTACGACTACCCAGGTAGTTGAATCGCTGGTAGTAAGAGCACACTTTTTTTAGGCTCGGCACTATAAATATTTATGATGTGACCATTTAGCAGGAAATATCGTCTGTTGATAATGTCTCATATCTAAGCAAACGCACGTGCGATCAAATCAATCGCCCATCAGAAAGAAGGAACTTCTTAGTCAGAACAGAATTTATTACACTCTTTGATAGGGGGTGACCCAGAACACGTGAACTTCTTGTTGACCAGACTCCTTTTAAGGTTTTTATTTGCTTTTAGTGAAAGAGCAAAAATATTCGATATGTTCAAACAGTGCCTTCTTAGTGGCGATCGAATAGTTAAGATAAGTTCATGTAACGTCTTATCGTCCACTGCAGCTAGATAATTTTGAGTTTGTTATTATCGGGAGATATCACTTCAAAGATGAGTGATTCATTTGCATTCATAACAATATCTAAATAGAGATATGCATGTTATACCTACTTATGTAGGTTTCCTCTTGAATAAAAATTGTTGCTTACGTAAAATGGAAAATCCTTTAATATTAAGCTCTTTTCAGGAATTTTGAATAACTCTTTACATATTCTCCATAATTTTGATAAATATCATATAGAGAAAATTCTTTATTTTAAAATTGAGTTTGAGCTAAAAATCATCAAAATTGATTCTGACGGATCATGACGCTTTGATATCATATGACGAACTATTGTTTTCATCTCTGTTCAGAAAGAAAAATGAGGCAAAATTTTTTATTAAAATGCTCTCGTATATGCACCTATAATTAACACCTTAGCAGTCTCTTATGCAAGAAATAAACTATTATTATTCTTTTGTTTATACGTACTTCTATTTCCAAATGAATTTAAAATGTTTTTCAATCGTTACGAGTGGCATTGAAGCATTTTAATTTTCGTTCTAATTTATTGGGATATCGACTAAATCCATCTCGTCTTCCACTAACCACTCAACTTTTTAATTTTACGATAATTGTTTATCACAGCTAAAAACTCTTTCTGCAGAGTAGTAGCAATTCTGACTGAATGAATTTTTAGAGTCGTTTTAATTTTTGAGGGTTGAGCTATTGGTATTAGAGGCGACAAAAATTGGCCAGTCAAAATGATAAAAATGGAACTAGATACGTGGAAGCATACAGCAATTAATGTCCTTACATTTAACGATTTGTAGAAAATATTGACTACTTCGAATATGGAGAACCTCGTAAAATCTTTTTGGTTTATTTAGGTATTTATCAAAATACAATATCGGACTAAATTTCTACCAAAGTTTAACCAGAAACAACAAATTATTATTATGCAATAAATTAATACAGGTACTAAGTATAATTATACTAAATTTTGTATGAAGTTAATATGTTCACTTGGAGTGTACTTTTTGCGTGTTTAATAATTATGTGATTTACAATGGTTACAATATGCAGATTGAAAATGTAAAATTTTATTTAATTCCTCCCATCTTGTGACGGATCGCAAACTGTGACAATACCTCAGACCTGCCACACTCAATTATGGATGCCTGTACATCTCAAAAAAACAGGCGTTAAGAAAGTAGTTTTAACTTCAATTAAAAATTAGCACAATCTTTCATGTATTCATGTATGGGCTATGGGTATCACAACAATTTTTGGAAAAACTTATTGCTTTATATATCAATATTTCGATTTTATATTCTTTGATGAAACATTTTATCTACAAACTATATAGAGAAATTTACTATTTCTTAAAAATCTTAACTTTAAGTTTGCATATTTGGTTTTGTTTATTTTGCATAAAGACCTAGACCCATACAACAATAATTCAATTAAATATTTTAATTTTGAATGAATTTGTTAGTACGTTCTGCTGGCCTTATCGAGCTCTAAAGGAAATCAAAAAGGGTTTTTTAATGTGTTAGTAAGGTTTTTTAAAAAATGTCCATGAACCATACACTTTTTGTGAATATTTATGGGTAGTAGAAGATTGTGACACTTTGCGGAAATAATAATTTTGAATTTATTTTTAGCTAAGGATGATCAATTGATATTAAATTTCTAAATTTTCTTTTTATGAGTTATTTTTATTTTAAATGTGACACAATTGTTCGGTTAGAGTTACTAAAATTAATTTTGGTAGCTCTCAAAATGAAGTGTGAGCCCATCATCTTTATCTCGAGACAATCTGTGCAAGTTGGTAGAAAGTCCACAAAAGTTATGCTTTCCTTATTGCAAATGCGAAACGTTAAAAAATGAGATACAATTTTTTTATTGGGTCTGATCCAGAAGAAGAAATATAAATTAAGTCCTGTACTTATTTTTACGAACATATCGCAAAATTGAGAAACAATGTAAATTGCTGCGAAAGCCGAAGGAATAAAAAGTGAAAAACACATTTTTGCTCTGATATTAATTTGTGGATTTCGCGGCAACGAAGAAATTGGAGCCACGGGGCGTAAGTAAGTAACTGAGGGCATCGGTTAGCACTCAGAAGAAAGTGCGGCCCAAAGGGAACGTGGACAAATTCATCTGCAGACGAATAGCCGCCCGGGTGGTAATTGGCTCTATCATTAAAATCAGCCTCCCGCTGCCTTGGACGCGTTCATGGACTGCATTTTTTCATCTCGCCTGCATCCGAGGTGCATTCGTGTGGGAGTGAGTCTTGTCAGTTTGCAATTTTTTATTGTGGTCGATTCTCCCAAAGCGCCCATTTAAAGAATCGTGTGGTCAAAACATTGAAGTTGGCAACAAAAGGAATTCAAGCGGACCTCACAGGATCAGGGCATTCAGGTGGCTGCGGCACTGTGTCAGGTAAGTGTAAATATTTTTGAACGACTCTATTTGCTGCAAAATATGTGAATGGCGCATGCCAGGAGTTCGGTCTTATTCGATTGTGAACCAAGGTATCACCTGAGTCATTCGAAGCTCATTACTTTTATATAATCTCCACGTGGTTTATTGTTGGCCAATACCCCGTCTTTTTCTCAATGGACGTCCTTGTTCTATGAAAACTGCATGATGTCTTATTCTAAGGTAGACATCTTTATAACCTTACCTCGTTTGCTTCCCTTGTTATTATTACTCTTACCCTCAAGTCAACTTTTAAGAAAGACATCTATTTGTCTACTTGCAACAAGAGCACCTAATCAAAGAAAACAATTTCCAAAGTTACATCTGGTACCTTCCACGTGTGACGTGCAAATTCTGAACAAGGGCGACCGAAAAACGACAAAATAATGTCCCAATAATTTTGAGGGCAATCTCGTTGTGGCCGATTGAGTAAAGAGGCCATAAAATCAGATTTGGTCTTGTTTTGCAGATAATTCCCAAGTTTGAATTGCTTAAGTAGCTTAAGAGGGGCAAATTTTATCATAAAATCAAACTTTTCGCCAAATTGCAGGATGAACGAACCCGTCATACGTCCGCGCGTTGGCTGTTAATCAGTCCCTGTCACAAAGTGACTGCCGCAAAAGGAGTCCAATTTTTTTATGTTGAATATCGCCAAGTAACACCATAATTTAATCACATGTAATTACCTGACTTAACAAGCGGGATTTGGCCGCTTCTCAGCGTCTTATTGCCCTACGAAGCATTCAAACGTTTTACCCACATCACAGGGCTCCGAGGGCCCTTCTAATAAGGAAATAAAATGATTACTACTACGTACACTTTAATCAAAAGAGCTGGCAGGTAATTGGAAGACATTTTCAATAAGGCAGGACACCGGGCGGCTTGCGCGAGAGTTTCGGACGGTGTCTCTGAGGAAGCCGCTTTGTATGCTATCACATTCCGTCTGATTCCTGTCTTAACTCTGCGGGCCCTCTTACCTGGCGGACGTACCTGATGCCCGCTTCGTTTGTTCAGAAATTACCAAAAATCGAGGATCGATCGAAAAATGCGAAAACGTAAATTCTAAAAATTACTTTTATGCCTCTTCAGTACAGTGCCAATCCACTGAATCGCAGCCGTCGATTGAATCTTTAATTGAGATCGCCGATCATACCACTTCGAATGTCTCTAGGTAATCTGGCGCGCAAATCAATTGTCGGAATTCTTCCTTAGATTGATACGGCCGAACAGTAAGACCAAGAGAATGCCATGTGCAATCCTTTTATTGTTTTGGATCGCTCTCTGAATGCATAAGATAAATCGTCTTTTCGCTATCTCCACTTTCAATTTCCCATTCGTACAGTGGCCAAATTTTCAGAATTTTGATTTTTAACTGCGTTTTATGGTTCCGTATACAATAAAAACCAGTAATGGCTGCATCTTAAGTAAGAATTTAAATATAGTACCCTACTTATACAGACTTGTCTATGTATGTGGTTATGTTCATCGTTTCCCTTATATGTAGCTCCTAAAGTATTTATCGTATTTTGGAAGATATGTACATAATGTGTCATTTGATGCATCTTAATAGTCCGTGTGCCATAGAATGCATGACGTCTCCAAAAAATTAAGATAAATGTATCGCGTTTGGTATTAAATAAAAAGTCTTGATTAGCACATTCTAAATATATGTATGGTATACCTATGTATAAATATTTACTGTGCTAATATATTTTAAATATATGCAACTACAACTAGTTTTTAATACAATGTTTGAATAATAATCAAAATAAATAACTTAATTAGGAAATAGTAATTTAATGATTTCCTGACCACTAAAAATTTGTAAATAAAATAAAAATTTAAAAGCTAAAACCCGACTACACAAAAGCTTAAAAAAAGTATAAAATATTATAGAGAAAGATCAATCTGATTCAATTACAAAGGTCTTGAATTAAAAATAGTTATAGTCGGAGGCCTTCCTTTATATTCGTGAACTTTTTTAACCTCCGACTATAGCTACATATTTCTCAACTCAAAGAAATGTGTTTTGTATTTCAAAGCACTCGTATCTGTTGTATATTAAATTAAAAATGTTAGTTGTTATTACGTTAGTTTAGATCAATTATTGAAATATAAAAATAAATCTTTTAACTGTTTTAGGCATAAGAAAAAATAGTTAGCATTTTTATTAGCATTTCAAAACACTAAAGATTATTTTTTAAGTTCTATAGCCGTAGATATGATTAAAATCTGATATCCCAATCAAACAATCAAAAATTATATATTTTGTACATTTGAGTCAGCCGGTGGTTGCAATAAATCGTTTTCTTATCATAAAGAAGCTGCACTTCAATCAAGTTTATTCAATCAAAACTGGAATGCAGTTTCAATAGAAAACTCATGTTTTATAAAATTTCTTCGATTTCTAGAAAAACTGGACGATAACTAGGAAAGAAATGCAAATATATGTAGTTTTAGATATTTGATTTATATCATTGTTAATGTTCTTGAAATACATTTAGCTTAGTCAGACGACCCGATAGAACCCGATTTTTTTTATAGTTTACAAAAATAGCATATTTATGATACCATTCAATTTTTTCTCCCGGAAATTCGCTTGCGGAAAATAAGTTAGGTACATAATAGAAACAGACGAAATAGAATCATGAATGACTTGCTCTATAAAAGTCGAATTTTATACTCGGATAACTTTTAACTCAACGAGGAACTCTTGGGAAAGAAACCTTTTTATGTGGAATCTCTCGATCTAACAAAACCTTATACTTATAGGATCATATGTCGGATTACTAAACATCAGTAAGAAAAGCAATTAAATATAGTGTAAGAAAGTAATTATATAATTAATTTGTGATACTTATATTTCCCAATACATGGTACTTTCAGACTAAATGTGGTTCAAATAAAATAATGCTGGAAAGCTGTGTTTGAATTTCTTACCGTGCGAAGTGTCTCCCTCTGATTTTGTTCTTCTTTTGTTATTGTAGTCTTTATCAAAATCCTATTTTAAATTTTTTACTAAAATATATCTCTGATGCAAATATACCATATATGTATAGCTGTACAGTAATGGTAGTTTTTAATTTTAAGAAAAAAGTTGGTTTGAAGACTAAAGAAAAATTGGGACTTACCATAAGTATAAAAGAATAGAACCTCCAGAGATTAAAACCGAACAAATTGAAGATATATTATCATTATGAGACCTGAAAATACAGAATGGTTTGCTTATTATACTATCTTCAATTTCATTTTTAACTACACTCGATGTGATTTAACGTTTTATTTTTTGTGTTGTCATATGAATATGTTATTTCATAACTAAATATTTTAAAATAAAAATAAAATAAATGATGTTACCTCATGTATTCATTAGATTTTCTTAATTATTTTTATAAATAAAGACAAAATAGTAAATGTTCTAAACTACAGAGGCTACAAATGTTTGTTCTCAATTATGAATTGGTAGCCTCCAGCAATGTGTCACAATTTGATAGCATGAAGTTTAGAAAATTGATGTAAATTTATAGCCCTACTAGGTACTTTCTTAAGGATAAGAATAGTAATAATGAAATTTTTAATTTTTTATGCTTGAACTATATAAATACTTGCTTCTGTCTTTTCAGCCTAACTGATGAAAAGATTACGAAAAATGAATGATGAAAAAACTCGTTTCAGAGGTCGTAGACTTGAAAAACAAAATTTATTTGTACATAGATACATATATGTATAATATATATATATATATATATAATAGGATAAATCAAAACCTGTGAACATGATAGAGGCTGTATTTCTTAATCGATTTTGAGCAAACTTCGCTAATACGTTTATTCCGCCAATATCTCGGCTAAAATCATAAATGGGGGGAATCGGTCAAGGGAGTGGGGATGTAGGGGCTACGTAAGTTATATAAAAATGGTTTGAACCCGATATTTTTCGTAATTCTTAACCGCTGTTGACCAAACTGAACGTATACATTCGCAACCTGTAGTCAAAGCCGTGAGGGGCTATATCAGTTTCTAATAATGATATTGTTACCGCGATAACTGCCGCATTTCGCAATGGATTTTGGTCCAACTTTACATATGCACTTATTGGCTCGATATCTAGGTCATATTGAAAAGTTATGGGGTTTGGGGAAGGGGAAGATGGACTTTCACCTCGCTATATATTTTAATTTATTTTCATGTAGTCCGTATATTTCTTAATCGATTTTGATTAAGTTTGGCTAACATATATTCTTCGTGGCAATATCTAAGCTCTCTTCGCAAATGGAAAGAATTGGTCAGGTAGTTGGGGAGTTCTGCATTACATTGCCTTATGAAAAAAAAAATTAAAAGAATTATCAAAATCGGAGAGGGACTTCGATCTATAATAAGGACTCGTTTCGGCACAATAACAAAGGGCTTGTGAGAAATGACCGCCACTTAACAAAGAAGTTGCAAGCGCCTTTATCAGAACAATCGAAGAACGAGTAACGTATCAAAAAATTATCAAACGTTTCTCAAAGCCACGGGAAAAATTCAGCTGAAGAAAATCCCGCGACGAGAAATCTGTTAATCTGGAGCTGGTATCAACAGCAGATTCTTTATCACATGCCGCCGCGGACTCTTCTTATTTTCGTTACACTATTTGAGTTTGTCCTGGGCATAATTTTATCAGAGTCTGAGATAAACGGAAAAGGTGAGCCGACAGCTTATCTGGGCTTGCCACTGTGTAGCAATTAATATCCACCCTGAATGATTACTGACGATAAGGAAGTGTGAACTGCTTTCTAAGGATGCCTTTTGCTATTCCCTCTGTCGGCCCCGGTTCGCACTTAAGTGTTAAAAATCACCGAGATAAGCAAATAAATGGCTCGTGGTAATTAGTGTCACAACAGCCCGATCCAAGCAATTTCTCGGGGAGCTAAGCAAACAAGAACGAGTTCGAAAATACCTTGAATGGATTAGCGCTTCTGCGAACGAAACCGAGCGAGACGCTGGGCAATTGGTCCAGAACAAAGCACTTGACTAATCCACTTAAGGGTGACCCTGCTTCCTGAGAGGATGCGGAAGAACAACAAATTCGGACAATGTGGTCCCTGTCAAAATAAATCATTTTCTGGGTAGACGCCTTTCCTAGCACCTACATAGGCCCTAGAGCCGTAGGTCAGCTAGGCCGGAAGTGAACCCTTTCGAGCACGCTTTCACAGAAAGCAGTTGCAAAAGGATTAATTCGGGATGGGGAAGAATAGGGGGTGGGTTTCTAAACATGCTCCTAATGATGGCAAAGGTGGACTAAGCCTGTTTGTGGACATTTCCTCCCGGGGTGGTACGCGCTGTCGCTATTCACCATGAATGGATACTGCTGCATGCATTTACAGTGGAAAAATACGTCAAAACGAAAAGAGCAACTAAAGCCGGACTCAAAGGCCATCATTCATGTCTTTAATCCTTAATGGACCCATGACTGACATAAATCCGGCGATTACAAGAAGATGAAATTTTTATTCAAATAAACTCCTTTTTTTCTTTTTGCATGCGAGACACCAGTTACCCTTAACGTTGTTAAAGCGGTAGGCCTAATGAATTTTTCATGCACCGTCACTGGACGGAACGACAAACGATGATCCTCGCATGCAACGTATGAGGGATAGCTCTGTTTCTTTAAGAATTCTGCATAATGCCTAATGGACTCGTTAATAGAGACGTCGTTTATCCCTAGCGCTATGCTGCCTATATTACATAATGGCCATTCGCATCGGCATTATGCCAATAGCCAGGGTCCATTGTGTTGCGCATAAATGCAAAATGCACTCTAATGAAGACCTTAAATTCTGAGTCCGTCGGAGGTATTTAATGTTACGTTTGCCATTCTCCTGCCAGAACAAACAGTGCCCCGCAGTGCCTAAACCTCCCCGGGGTTCGGGCATTTATCTGTCAAATCAGTCACACTTTACAACCCACCACCCAGTTGGCACTCTCAACTACCCAAAATTTCTACTTTACTTAATTGGAAGGAAGATTTTAAGTGTTACTGCCAAAATTGCAATTAATGCACATATTGCACTTAAGACCGCAGTTTACTTGAAAATAACTGCAAACCCCATATCAATTAATGAAACCGATAAACAAAAATAATTATGAAATGAAATTAAGCTGTTTATCTCAACGTTATTCATTTTTTAATAACATTCAATAAATATACAATAATACGAGAGAAAATATACCATGTTTTTAAAATGGACTAAAAAGTATAAAAGACAAACAAGCAAACAGACAGACAGACAAAAAAAGGTGTTAATATTGCATTTTCATCCTGTTTCAGTTCTGAGCTATGTTTAAAGTTTCAAGTCTCTAGCTCATCGGGAAGTTAGTTTAAAATTGATTGCAAAATTTATACCGAACAGACAGACAAGAAAGCGAGTTAATAAAAACGTGGAAAAATGATTTTTCTATTATTATTAGAAAATATGCCTTTAGTATCTACTGACACTTTGTAATTTGATAATATTTTTTTTACCGAACAGATTTAATAAATTAGTTGACTCTTAATTTTTGTATCGAAAATAAATTATATTAATCTCCGCAGCAGGAAAGCTAGAAATTAATTATTATAGTATGAACAATGATTTTTTCGATGTGAACAAATTCAATTGAAATATACTAGGAATGCAAATTGTGAGGCTTGTGCCAAGAGAATTCATTTTGAATTCATGCTTGCTTGAACAGTTCGTTAATGTTTTTTATGCAAAACAAAAATACAGAAAATAAGAACATCAAATTAAATTGGAAAAATGAACTTCGTCAAATTGAAAAAAACAAGTTCCTGTTTTTAACAATCTTAAATCATACATTCCTTTGCAATCTTCCTGGAGCAATCCTTTAATCTTGCTCATAATATGAATCGACTCAAACTTGTTCTGTCCTTAAAATCTTTTGAAAATAAATTCCCTTTAAATTTTGTAGTTATGTTCAGTATTTTCGTTCATGCTCCCAAATTCAAGGTTTTTTTGAAATTATGGTTTAAATGAATCTTTATATGGTCGATGTCATGTCACATGCTCTCAACTCAAATTTTAATAAAATAGATTTTCAGAGGGACATTTAGAAAAGGCAGCTTCGTTGAGGATATTTCTTCCTTGCTGTAAATACAATAGAATGTCGATGAATATGAACTAAATAAATTCCTAATGTTATACGAATTAAAAGATTTAATAAGGTAATTCTAGTTTAAAATGTCAACCTTTTAAATGTTTACCCGGCTTCAATTCGACACTTATGCACTTTTTTTATTTCTACGTATGTGCATGTAACTTTGAAACGCAAGAACTAATTTGATGAAGAATGTATTTTATAATAATGAAATCCTGGTGGGGTGGTGCAGGCCACAGTACAGTGGTAAAATTAAATGGAAATTATAAATGTTCATCAATTTATATTCAAAATGGCTATGTGGAAATTCTTAGGGTTGCTGATTTCGAAATTCGTATTTGGTTCCGAGAATAAAAAAAAGATGGGCAAGTGCGAGTAGAACTCACGCCTTGAGGGTTCCGTATCGTTATACATACTTTACAATTATCTATTAAATTTGAATTATAAAAAAATATGTGATGTAACTAAAAATTTAAGGTTTTCGGAATTTTTCCTTTATATGTGCTATAAAACATTGCTTCATGCCAAATTTCAAGATTCTAGGTCGACTGGAAGTACCCTTTAGGTTTTGATTCCCTTGCGAGTAGTTGCGAGTTTGAAAATATGCGGCTTAAATTGCTGTTTCTTTTGATTGCGTTAACATAGAAGTTTGATTTTGTTACAACTTAAAGGTATTATAGACCTGAGTATTTGATATGAATTTCAATTTAATACCTCTACGCGTTCATGAGGAAACGGGTAGTAAGTTTAAAATTATTAAAAATATTTTTATTATATGATGTAACTAAAAATTCTCGGTTTTCGCAATTTTTCCTTTATCTGTGCTATAAGACGTTGCTTCGTACCAAATTTCAAGATTCTGAGTTCACGCGAAGTACCCTGTAGATTTTGATTCCCTTGCGAGTGTCGAAAATTTGCGGAAATTTGCGGCATAAACGGCTGTATCTTTTGATTGCATTGGCTTAGAAGTTTGATTTTTTCACAGCTCCAAGGGACAGTAGACCTGAGTATTTGATATAAATTCCAGCTTGATACCTCCACGCGTTCCTGAGAAAAATGGTCTTGACAAACAGACAGACGGACGGACAACAAAGTGATCCTATAAGGGTTCCGTTTTTTCCTTTCGAGGTACGGAACCCTAAAAATGACAATCTGTTTAATATTAAATTTCATTAATATAAAATTTTTCATAAAAACTAAAATATAAATACCTATATATGAAATTTTAAGCCCTCTAATTAAAACTTTTATGTCCAATCGGAAAATTCGAAATAGCTGATTAAGATTGTGTTTTTTCAAGGCTCAATTTAACTAAAATCTTATATAAAAAATGTGGAGAGTGATTTGAAAAAGAAAATCAATAAGTCTCGTGCAAATTTGCTTCTAGGTATGAATCAAGTAAGTTCTTATGTCTGTTTATGTTATAGAGTATGCTTTTTATTTATAAGAGTAATTATCCCCACAGTGCATTGCATAAGCATTGATACATCTATGCCATATATGTACATAGTAAACATCTATCCTCAACTATAAAAATTACTATTTTATTTTTTATTTTTTAATTGTAAGTAATATGTTTTGTAAATTTTTTGTCTATTATTCAGAATCATAAGGAAAAAAGTCCTCGTATAAATATGTTTCTCTTTAATGTTGTAATTATTTCAACAAGTATGTATTAGTGTTTTTCAAAAAGGGGACCAACTAGCCCCACTTTTAAGCTATATATTTTATGTGCACACCTCTCTAATTTCTGCAAAAAACGTCATAAGCACCAGCTCACCGTCATTCCATATAAATATTTGGAAATATTTTAATTAAAAGATATTAATATCTCATATTGAAATGTTTAGCAACCTCTTTTTCGAAAAAATGACATTAGTTAGGAATAAGAAACATATACTCCTTTCATACTAAAAATTCATCGACAATAGTTTAGGTTTTCGTAAATCCTAAAACTTATGAAAACGAAAACGTCATACATTATATTTTTTAATAAAAAAAATACATAGATCTGTACCTATGTGCTGCCATTTATCAATGAATTGCCTTCTTGCCTGCACACTTTATTAATGTCTATTGCGTCTGAAGAGCCATGATAAAATGTTAATCGCGTGTATCTTGGCAGCGCAGGAATTCCCGTGGTCCTTCCCTGTTGTTTACCGCAATTACACTTTACTGCGATAATTTTCGATCGGCAAGAGTAAAAACCTCCTATCACTTCATATCGCTCCTATTTATCACTGCGAATAGAGCCCTTTAGCCATCCGTCAAGCGGCCCGGAGCCGGCAAGCGGGGTGCGTGCTGGCGCGGCAAAAACAGGCTCAAATAAAACAATCATTGCGAATAATCTAAATTTAATTATCCATTATACTGCGAAAGGGACAAGTCGAGGCCGCAATCGGCCGAGTAATCTTCGCGAGGAATCCAAACAAATCGAGAAATATTGACATCCGCCACAGATTTGTTGCTGGCTGCTGGACCTCGCTAGCCAGAACGAGGTGGTGCTGGGCATTGCTGGCCAACGCTAGCCGGCCTGCGATGCGTACTAGCACGTTAAGATAGATGGAAGGAAGATAGCGCTATCATAAGTCAGGCCGTGGAGTTAAGTTCATCCTCCTCCCATCCAAAAGAAGATTTAGCACCAGTCCGCCGCGCGATTGACAATGGCTATTTAGCGGGGATGTGGACGAAGCTGAAATTAGCGGCCAGCTAGCGGCTCAATTTTAGAACTCTTTAAAAAATTCCGAAAAAATACCCTGAATTGACTACGTTATTCACTTTCCAAAAAACCCCATCTCGAAAGAGATCAACACTACTTTCTATAATTTTTAGCCCTTTTAGTATTTTGAATATTGAGCATTAGTATTCTATCCTAGAAAGGTTATCAAAGTGTGGTGGTCGATGTTATAGATGTTGTTTCCATGTTAGACTTTGTTTCCGTCGCGGAATTTATTTGGTTTATTTAAATTGCTTATTTCTGAGTGTATTGGAAAGAGTAGAGTAGGTTTGAGATTTTTACTTGAAAATTATAAAAAGCGAGAAGGCGTTTTAAAAAAAATAATAAAAGCTAAAAGCTGAATTTATTAGAAGACAGTGAAAGCTCTCTTCAAAAGTTTCAAAAATTATTAGCAATCATCCTCTTTCCAAAAAAAATAAAAAATTACTTCGAATGGAATCAACACTTTTACCAGTTTTTTCACTATTTTAGTGTTATTGAATGTGGGACCCGCGAATTCAATATATTTATAAAATAATATCTTAGAACGCTTCTAAAAATATCAAATAATTGCCACAAACTAACTTTATCACATTCTTTTTAAAAAAAAAATATTTCAAGAGGCATCAACACTCCGTCTATTTTATTTCGCCCGTCTTACATTTTTACATATATTGCACTAAAATAATTATTCGGCAAGCTCCTAAAAGCGCAAAACTTTTTTTACAAATTTACTTAGCTTTGCTCTTCATTAAAAAAATTAATTCGAAAAGAATCAACACTCCGTCTATTTGGTCTCGTCCTTTTTACATTTTTACACATATTGCACTAAAATAATATTTTCGGAACATTTCTAAAACCGCAAAACTTTTTTTTACAAATAGGCTAAGCTCTTCATAAAAAAAGTTAACGTCCAGAACGTTTTGCGCGTTTATGAGCGTTCCGAATAATAATTTTAGTGTAATATATATTAAAATGTAAGACGGGTGAAATAGAATACACCCATTTAATACAATAACACTAAAGGGTGAAAAAGAGGGGAAAAATTGTGATTCCACTCGAAGTAATTATTTTCTTGATAAGAGGTTGATTAATTAAGTTTACTTACAATTTGTGAAATTTTGGTAACCTTTCTAGGATAGAATATACTAATGCTGAAAATTCCAAATACTAAAAGGGCTAAAAATTAAAAATTTTGGTAGAAGTGTTGATCCTTTTCGAGAGAGCAGGCTATTTTCGAATTTTGTAAACGCGTTCTTAGCCGCTAGTTGGCCGCTAATTTCAGCTTCGTGTGATGGTATGCATTTTGCAAGAACGTAAAGATGCGTCGGCAATATTTCACTTTGATAATAATTTTCCCTTTGTCGAAAGCACGGCGAATTTTGGGAATTTCTCCCTTGTAAAAACCGTCAAAAATTTAATGAGTCATGAACTTTCGTGTCAGGTACTAATGGATCCTTTTCGAATGGAAAATCGATTTTCTCTAGATCGATCAAATAAATTTCACTTCAACTGGAACCGATCATGCGTGTCTATTGACGGAGGATCCCTTCTTTTGTGCGCCCGAAAGTGTCACTAAGGTTGAGGAGGTAAAAGATACGACGCATCCACAGCGGGACTGAAAAGGCTTCAGAAGCATTTTTCAGTCTTGGAACATTCTGAACGTCAAATATTTTACCAGTTACCTTTTATCGAAAGAAGCAATCACAAAAGTTCTGCAAACGAATCGTTTCGCCATTCCGTGGGACAGAAAGTGAAAATAACACCGGAACATCACTGTGGCCAATATTTAAAGCATCATACCGAAAATTATGTTTGAGAGTCACGCAACGTTGGAGCCATAGATCACTTTACAATTATGGCAAAAAAGGGCTGGGAAGATGGTGGGTACCGCGGTGCTCCAAAAGGGGCCGACCACGTCGACCGGTTAAATGCCGCCGGTAATTTGGAGCAATTTGATTTTATGCTCGGTTCCGAGGCGCACGAGCAATTTGCTCAAAATTTATGAGATCTCTCCGGTGCGTTGACTTAAAGCGCTTTAAGTTTAATTAAATCTGATTGAATTTGCTTGCTACGCCGGCGTGGTGTTGAAGTACTTCTTAGTCGTGGCGGAAATGAGCTGCCTTCGCATTCTCCTGGCCGTGCGAGTGGCTGAAACCCTCCGTATGACCAAAACCTGACAACGATGAGATGATCAATGTCGTTGACTTATTGATTTATGAGCCGTTTACTCTGCTTGGGTACACACTTTTCAAAAATTTAACGAAATTGACGTCGTTTAACCGGTTTTCATTAATGGAAGTTATTTCTATTTTCTTGACATATTTAAAAATTAAGCTTCAGGTCAGTCGAACTTTAATTGCAACTGTAAATCGGTAAATACCAATTTACTTTACGTGTTTTATAAATTTTAGCAACTTTACTTTATAACTTTATAATATAAAATAATATTACAGGGATTTTTGAGGTCGCTAAATATGAATATAAATGTATTTAAAACTTTCTTTAAGCTATTTTTGTAAACAATTATGTTTTATAGTTCGCAATTCAAATAGCGTTTTAACAATTTTTGTGTTTCTTTTTCATCATAATCTTTACTTCCCATGCCTGAAATCTATGTCTATTGTTTAATCCTTTCACTGCGAAAGACACAATGTCTTTTTACCACTTTTGCCATAGCGATATAGCGAATATTAAAAAACATTATTGGTTTGTTTATTACAATAGCTGTGTTTTTTTTTCAAATGGGTTCCAATTCTAGATTTAGCAGAAAATGTTGTACTGAATTGAAATTTATGAACAATTTTTATTTCACGAAAATAAAATCAAATAGCTTGGATTTATACCCAATTTGCGTCAAAAAATTAATCCAACAATTTATCTGGGTCAAAATTTCAAGTTTAGATGGGTAAATATCATGGCAATTTGATGTACTTTTCTCAAAATTTTAAAATCTGGATATATGTACGTGTAGGCTTTTAAATTTAAATTCAATGCAAAATTTGCTATCTAATCTGAACCATATAGGAAAATGTAAAAACGCAGCTAATGTTTCAAGAATTATAATTAGGGTATTGTGTAAAAATGTTATTAATTTAGTCTATCAATTACACACTGATTTTAGAGACTAGAAACACAACAACATAGCTAGAAGAAGTAAGCCCTAATCATTTATGTTTTCTAAATAAGCTAGCTTATTCTTGTATTCTAATCTAGACATCGTGTGATCCTGGTAAATATTGAAAATATTAAACTTATTTAGACAAGGTTTGGTAGTTTAGCTTATAGTACAAAAATGTGGTAAAGGACTTCTATTGCATCGCTTTCATTCTGTTAATACATAAAAAGCAACATATTCAATAAGTGATCTCAAGAAAGATAAATATAACTTTTCAGCTAAAACTGTTAGTAAATTCTTTTGTCTTTCTCTTAATAAAACCAAGCGATTTATTTGCCTTAAATTTGATATAGTTAATGTGTTTAGAAAAAGAGAGTTTCCTATCCAAAATTATTCCTAAGTTAACAATTTTATTAACACGTTCGAGCAGCTGACAATTTATGGAGTGGTTAAAAGCTATGTGAGTTGCTGAATGATAAAATAAAATTGCCTCAATTGTATTTATTACTAACACAACATTCGGTCAACTTATTTAAGTCCTCTTGCAACCTTAAACAATAGTTAAGATCATCTCCGTCAGAAAATTTTTAATATAGATTTTTACTTAGTCATCGAGACGAACAAGAAAACGCAAAACGTTTATCGGACGGTATCTAGGTTGCGTTTTTTAGGAATTATGAAGTTGTATGAAGGATTTGAAAATGTGTTTAATTAAAACTATAGATTTAGAAAAAGTGATTTGAAAGCACGATTTAATTTTACGTTTTAAATGGGATCTTTTTATTGTCTTCTTTTTGTGGATAAAAGAGTGGATCCAATTAAACTCTTACAAGCCAACAGCTGTATTATTTTTATATAAATTTAAGGTTTTGTGTAATAGAAGTAAGTAGGTAAGTGAAATGAAAGTGCACTAATTTATAAATTTTAACAATTAAGAGGTATCAAAATCTCATAAATTCTCAAGTTTTCAAAATAAAGTAGAAGTAGAAGAATTTAACATTTGGATTTCGTAAAAAATATCAAAATTTCAAGATTTTGAGGAAATGGAAGCATGTTATAATATTATTTTATATTACAAAATATATCCAAATTCTACACGAAGTAAATATTAAAAATTCTTCAGGATATGAAGAAGATAATTTTACCATAAGTTATGTAGTTTTTGAAAAACAAAAGCCTAAAAAAGCATATGTCATTCGAGTGATTCTTTTGCGCGTCGGAAACATTCCGAACAATTTATTTAATTGCCAATTTTCATTGAAGTATTATAAACCATAAATCAGTCGCCAATCCACGACCTTCCAAAGCAAAAATCTTTTAGTTTTTTTTTCCAATCACTAACTCCTTTTACCCAAGAAATGCACCCGAAATGCTCGGGAAGCGTCTAATTGTTGGTGTTTTCGCGGTTCCGTCGGTTAAGACATTATCGCCTCCATCTCAATTAGGTGAGTGAGCTTTAATTACTTATCGGCCCTCGTATCTGTAAGTTTGAATTTTTAATTCTTCGCAATCACGAACATGCGACAGTCGCCGTCGTCGATGTTCGTGGTTGTGGTCATTCGAGATCCGAAGCAAACGCAGCTATCCCTTGGCGCATCCATTTCACTATAGTAAAAGATTGCGCGGAGGATTCTATTGCGTGGCAAAGGTGCATTCATCAAGAGCGGCGGTGATTGGACACGCTGAATTAGATTTTAACAATTAAAACCAATGGCCAATTTATGTTAGTCGGATGGCGTGAAGCTCCTGACGCTGCCCGGGAAAGGTGTCGCTTGCTGGTGTTGTTCCTCTAAATCAGAAAGATCCCGCCGCTGAGGTACCCGCGCCGCGCCGATTCCGATGCACGCCAGCTTCAATGGCATGCACTTGGCTCCTTGCATTCTCTGTAATTTAATGATATTAAGAGCAAAAAGTCAGCTGGCCGGAACGGTGCGATGCACCAATTGTTGGAAGCTGGACACCGCTCCGGCCCCGCGAGTGTTAGTTATCTCGCTGAAATTCACTGACTGTTAAGTTCGCGCGATTGCCACTTATTATACGCGCTGACCACTCCGATGAAAGGATTAACGCTAAGATGTATACACAGCGTATGCCCTTGCGTGCTAAGCCCTGATTTAATTCCATTTAATTTTCGGGATGAGATGTGTTCCCTGGATGTGTCGTTTTCAGGCTGCTTTTTGGACTTTTTTAGCCGCAGTTCTTGGCCTCTGCTGAAAGGCAGCCGTGCACCAGAGGCATCATCCGGGAAAATCGGCGTGCTGCACCCATGCGCAAGTTCATTGAGTTCCCCCTGATGAGGATGCAAATTGTAATTACACTTGATGCTGGGTTATTACCTGCGGTTAATACTTAACTCAAAATTTTTCCTTCCTGTATTGTGTAAAAACGCGAGCGCCCTGCTCGAGATCATCCTCTGGGATGCTGCCTGATTTCCAGAAACAAGTTCAACTTAAATGAGATGTGTCTGTTTTTTTTTTAACGATTCCCCGATAGTTAGAATTTAGGATAAAAAAGGCGTGGTGTAAACCGAAATTTATCTCATTAAACGCAGAAATCCTTGAAGATAAAATTGTTCAGAATTGCCAGGCGAACAATGTAAGTCAATGCTTTTATTACCTCATAAACATAGGGCAAGTGACTGTCTATTGTTCAGTGCCACCTCCATAAATTATAATAATTTTAGGGACCTGACCCAAAATTTAATGACTGACCGAGGTGAGAAAAACATATTTCCAGAAACCGTCTCAAAGGATTGAATCTTTTATGGCTGCGATAAGAAGGGCAACACAGGTGAATTTAGGGCAACCTCACTAATGAACTGATAAGATAAAAGGCTGCCCTCCATCCCTTGAGTGAAAATGCAAAAATCATTTTATGAATTATTGATACTTTTCTGATGTTTTCTAGCGCTGCCGGATCCCGGGTGGGTCTCTGATTGGAGTGAGTATCAAGTTTGAGGCTAATGGGCGTGAATACCGCCAAAGGATAATGCCGACTCTTGTCGAAATTATGATGCTAAACACCTTCATTACACAGATATGTATATTATTATGACGGATTTTGATTGATTCCATGATATAGCAGTTTTCTTCACGAAAAGCCGCCGCAATCGCACCAAAATTTTTCAATTTTCCCGGTGCATTGCCTGCGCTGATACCATCAATGCAGGTAAAAACGGCGGCTCCTTACGCCACTATCTAAAAACTCTCAGTTCGGCAAACAATGGGCGTCAACGCAACTGTGGTTTTGAAATATGACTATACTTTTGCTAAAACCACTGAATAGAAGCAGTATAAAAGTTATGCGATTAAATCTTTATTTTGCACGTCCGTTGCATTGTCGTCACACTACGCCTAATTTTGATTTCAATAGGAAAGAAATTTCGTATTGTAGTAGAATATTTGATACCTAGAAAATGTCCAGAAATTGACCACCGGTTATCATATCGCTCGTTTCTATTTGATTTATTATATATTGTTCACATCTGTTATTTTTATATTAACCATGCTTTTTTGTACAAACAAAATAAATAAATAGATATTATCAGTAAAATCATTTTCCAGGAGAACTTTATGCAATCTACTTTTATTATTTAAAAATCTTTAAATACATATGTATGGATGTTACATTTCTGATATTGCTTTCATTTGAACTACCTACTTATAGTAGGATACATTATATTTCAATTAGATATGAACAATGACATAGTATAATATAGTTTTCAGATATTTAGCTTGAAATCGAAGGCTATTATGTATGTTAAAGATTTTGCATTAATAATAATATGTACAATTTTTGATTGCGTAAATTTCCCACAGATTTTATATTACATTTCGATCATGCAATATTATTATTGTTGTCACTTGGTGAACATATGACCAATATGTCTTTTGTGTCAAAACCAAGTTAATATAAAATATGTTCTGATAGTCAGTCTTAGGATAGCTAGATTGTATTTAATAGAAGAGGAACAAAAGTCGTTCGTGTTCACAAATTCTTCGCTGAATTCTGAAATTTTCCACTAAGAATAAACCGTGTCAATGTAACGTAACCGCTCAAAATATGTATTGCACTTTCAATCTCCTAATATAAGTTACTTATGCGCCAAGCAACATGAAAAGCATAAAACAATTGAGTGAATATACAAAAAAAAGAGAAGCTGAAAAATTACAAAATATTTAAGACTTAATATAAGAGACTCCAACACTAGATCTGTTTTTTAACAAGTGAATTCAAAATACTGAAAATGAATTTCATAGTAAACAAAGCAGCATATTTGTTTAAGGTTTGCTTTCAAAGGAACAACTTCTGTTTTCTGAACGATTTGTGAAAGTTCTAAAACAATGGATCTTCATAGTTATCAGACAATTAAAGAAGTATAATACTTTTGATACGTTTTATTAACTTTTCTGCTGTAAGTGCTTGTAAGCGTGTCTTGTAGATGATATACGTGATACCGAAATGGCATGGCACCGAAATTGTCGTATGATTTCAATGATGTTTCGAATATAAACTTAGCCTCTTCAAGGATATTGCCACATGTACATACTATACGTTTAATTTTTTTAGAAATTAAAATTATTCTAACTGGAACGCTAAATACTATACATATTTCAAGAATAAAACCAAAAAATGTTTAATATGGCAACATTTATTCTACTTTGAATTAACTGCTTTCAAAATATTTCAAAGTTTCCTCTGATTACCGCGAGGTTTCTTTTCACTTTATTGGAAATAAATTATCCAATACATATATAAAATTTGATCAATTTTAATGATTGCTTTATTTTAAAAACATAATTTGTTAAATGAGGTTTTCTATTTTGTTACTAATAGCACTTTACTGTCAAATATGTGAGCTCAGTTTCGTTTTTTATACTAATTGTTTTTATAAATTGTTCATACTTACTGAGTAGCTGCCGGAAAAAAATAAATAAACAAGTAATCAAATAAAACATTTAACAACTTTTTCAATTTTTAAAAAATTTGTCCCAGAAGATGTTAGACTAATAAAAATTGTGGGTTGTCGAAAACATTTTGTTGATATTATTATTATTTTTTAGATTGATATATAACAAACAAAATTTCAATTTCTTTTTTAAAAGGGCGGCACTTGATTCCACAGCTCAAAGCTGGCATTCCAAATATCCACTCCAATCAAATATACAATTGTCTTACTTAATTTAACTTTGGGAGAGAGACGAAAATTTAGCATTTTAGACCCGAGTGGAAAAATAAGACCAAAAGAGGATTGAAAATATAGTGAAAATTTAACTTTATACGGAGTCCAATCTGAAATAAGACAGAAATTACTATTTCCACTAAAGATTGACTGAAAATATAATGAAAACATGTTATATCGAGAAAGTTAAGACGGAATTCAGACTGAAATATGGTTTCAATGGGAAAAGAGACTGAAGCTAGACTGATTCAAAACTGAAATATCAGAAACTCAAAGGAGACTGGAAACATTCTACAACTTTGAACTTTTGGACTAAGCAATTATTCACTCTAGCACGTAGAGATTTTTAATTTAGACAATTTTTAACTGCTAGACTTAAATTTTTTTCTTTTCGCTGTAGGCAAATTTCTAAGTCCAAGAAAAGTAATGAATCTGTTAGAGATTATGTAACATTGCTTTTTCATAATCTTTATATAAAAAGTAGTTTTTACATATGTACCTACATTGTACATTCGTGAAAATATATTAAATATTTGAAATATATTAATTTGAGCGAAAAATATCACTCTCCGTCTCTTGTTCACTATCTCGATTTACTTTCAGTTCGTTTTCCGACTGCTCTTTAAAATAGGAAAAATGTTAAATTTGTCAGTATATTTTCAGTTTTATTTTTTCAGTCGCTGTCCTTCAGTAATAACTGAATCTAAACATGGCAATAAAGTAGTAGGATAAATGGGAGATCTCAAGAAACAGCAATCTTTTGTTAGAAATTTGTATAAGGCGTCTGTTGGGTTCTTCAACTTTTAAATTTTCAAAATTGAGTTAAGAGTACCAAAATCATGTTTTTCGCATGACTTAACTCTGTGTCTAAAAACTTCTCTAAAAGTTCCCTTTCAGTTAGTGTATACAATACATATAAAAAGTATAATTTCATTGAACCCTCTTATCCAACAGAATAACCTCAAAAAAAGACTCGAACTCTCCTGACATGTTCGCTAATTTGGAAGTGACTCTAATTAATTGATTTCAAAACCCGCGGCAATCATTAACAGCGATCAGTTTAAAGAAACCCCCGCCAGCGCCCAGTCATTGGTAGCTTTGATTGACTTCCACATCCCGAAGAAGGAATAGCGTGGACTCATTAATTCAAGTTTGGCGACAGGTTTTTCTCCACAATTAATTAAATGTCCTTCAACGTTAACGAGTACCTGTCATAGGAAATGTGTTCGATATCATGCTGGTCAGTGATAACATTTTAATTACTGACTAAATTGGAAGTTAATTAATTGAGAGCTGACATGGAGTTACACCCAAACTCCCGACGGCAGGGCCTTACTATTTACTGCGTGGAGATAAAATGCAGTGTTTGCAGTGCAAAAAGTTGAACGATTGAAGGTGTAGCGCATTTTGGTGTTCGACCTTATCACGATTCTCTTCCCAGGCAGCGAAACGACACCGCCCGAAAGATGCTCGATCAAAATTCACCTCACATAGGTCCGCAATGACTGTACTCGCCGATCGCTAAAAAGCAAATCGAAAATGTCATTAATTGGACCATAAAATGAAAATTCCACAGGCCTAAAATGGAAATCAATTAAACAGGTAGGCGAGGTAGAGAGATCTGGACACAAGGAGTCCTGCGCCCGCGCGAGCCCAGTTCATAAATTTCATCTGTCCGAGTCAATTTTGTCACTAATTTTTGCGTTTTACGATAAAAATTGATCGATCTGTCGTCGATCAGTTAGAAAAATTGAAAATTAATTTTTATTGCAATTTTTGTAATTGTAATGCTGAGGGGGATTGCGGCTCGTTAACCGCCTGAAATTTTCGAGGACGTGGTCTGGGTGGATAAATATTATTTTCATACCACAACATCGGTGCGCGAAGAGGGCTCCTCAGACTATGGCCTCTGCAGTGGAAGAAGGATCGGAATTCTTTTTGCCATAGCGCGTGATCGCGCAAAAACTTGCAGTGATCAGCGCTAAGTGGAACTGGTACTGGAGGTAAACGCAATAAATCATATAAGTTCAAAGCACCTCAAAGCATCCAGGAATTTATATGCTCCCAGTTAGTTAGTCGGCTAGAATTCCGCAGCGGCCGTTTTGAATTTCATTCAATTCTTTCACCCTGCGCTCAGTCGCTGCCGCGCGCTGGCGCTTGCCGATTGACATCTATTTTGACGTTGTCGGCTTATTATGTGAACGCGGCTTTGTCCTCGCTCACCGAAAATTGCGATCGAGGTATTTACAACAAGAGCAAAACATGCGGGAATCGGGCGTAAATATTGACTAACGAGATAAGATGGTTATCGATTCGATTTCCAATAAATCGTCAAAGCGTGCCATAATAATCCGCCCACGCACGCGTTTGTCCAAATACGAGGTGTCGCGCACTGGAGGTATGAAAAGCACAAAAAGTGTTCAGATACGTCGCGGACCCCAACTGATAGCGTGTTGACTTAATGATCGCTTTCGGTATTTGTTGAGGGCGATAGCGTCCAAGAAGCGCGCATGATTACAAGAATGATATAAGAAGACTAAAACGTGTGACAGGCGGAAAACGGACTTTCGTATCTTCCGATCTGTGATAAAAAGCTTGCATTGATCAGAGTTTATATCGTTACAGATCGATGGCGGAAAGCCGTGCGCCGCCAAAAGATTGATCAGCCAAAAATATCTTGGCTGAATCGGTTCTAATTGGAATGCCTTCCCCTGGACTTCCCTCTGATAAGAAAAGTGTGCTGAAGGTTCGTGTCCAGTATAAGGGCTAATGGATGGCACTGGAAACACGAAATGATGAAACGTTATCTTTTAATATAAACACAAAATAATACGATAAATTCAAGAAAAATGAATTATTAATCATCCAAGCGGTGTAATTAAAATTCATTTGAACATTAACATGTCTGTTATCTTTTCGATTTTTATGGTATTTAAGTTAATAAGACCATGGTCTGGTAAATGGAATCTTAACGAATCGCACCAAATTTGAAATAGGTGTAAATAAAGCCCTTTATTATGTCTTTCTATTTTTGTTGCAATAGTTTAAGTTAAGATTATCAAAATGTAAATAACAATTAATTTTTTATTCCTTTTCCGGATTCTTACTTATACTAATTTTTTTAAGGTCGCTAATAACAATTTCACTTCAATTCGGAACAAAGTAACCCATATCAATAATATAGAACAGGTTGCTCGATTTAAGGGCATGTTCTATTATAATTTTTGGAGCAAAAAAACGATAATTTTCAAGAATTTTCCTCTCAGCAATTTAATTAGCTAGAGGTACAATTTTGTGTTCTAGTATTAAGAAAACATTCTAATTCACATATTTTATTTTTTTTTGTGTTTTTACAAATTATTATGTTATTATGGGGGGCGTCGAAGTAGAGGCCTCAAAAAAACAGGTGTCAAACGATCACTAGGATAATTCCGGTCCACGATGTCTGAAACATAATAAATCAAAATTTATAAATAGTATCCTCTAATGGACTAGTAGCATAAAGTCAAAATTCCAAAAATAGTAAAACTAGTGCACATTTTAAGAAAAAAAAAAATTTTTTTTTGGTTACAACTACGTACAATCTTAAAACAAAAATGAGAACATGCTTTTCAGTAGTGTTTGCGGAAATTCAAAAATACGTACAGCGAAATAATAACGCCATACAAAAGTTATGGATGTGTTGTAAATCGGAGTGAAAACCATTTTTAACATAAAATATTCGTTTAGTACGCAAAAAGAGTAAAATAAGCATATTTATTTCTTCATCTATATATTATGCTTATTGAATCATAATAAATAATGTTTAAAGATATTAATTAAAGCATAACACATACAAAATTCGTTCTCAAAATATAAGTCAAGAGATGAGTGATGGGTAATCTAAAATTTGATTGTTCAGGTTAAAAATTTTCTGACCAAATATAGTTTATTTTATGAAGTCCACTCATTACAAAACAGTGGCAAATTTTTACTTAATCTAACTTTGAATGCAAAACTTGTTTGAAGATGATAATTTACCTGATATAAAATTTTATCATTCCTGAGAAATTGAGAAGTTTTGCGAAAAACATGATGAGCCTAACCGGCATTGCACTTGCTTGATGCCTTTCCCAAAAACCGGAAATTCAAGGCCATAATTGATATTCCATATAAATTCGGCAAACGATCGCTAAAGGGGTTCATTTTCCTGTCTTGGTGCAGTTGGTCAGTTCATATCAGTCGGGTTGCCGGCTTTCAGTCTAGCACCCAACCGCAGTGCAATATTTTTCGGTTAATAAACCAGACCCTAAAAACACCATAAATTAGCGATTACGAAGCAGGGAGCTCATAAAGGAAACACCGACATCATTATGATTTTATCGGTGCTACACGAGCCGCATTGCATTGCAGGTAATGACAAAATTTCCAAATAATTTTCCCTCTGACCGACAAAATTCGAGGAGGAGAACAAAACGCGTAGAACAAAAGAACTAAACTAATGCAGCGGCATCGGGCTTCATGAAATATATAAAAAGGACCGCCACGCGATCGCCTTTCCTCCCATTTGTCTTTGAAACGCACCATGCCCCAAACTGGCGATGATGAATCTTGTGTTTTTTACACAGCCGCAAGATCACACATATCACGATCATTTCAATGCGAAAGAAGACATCACGTTGCGCTCGACAGTTCCCCTGCTGCGATCGTGAATTTTCGCAGATCTCGCCAGGTCACCTGTTGAAGTGTCCGGGCCACAAACAATGAGCCACAAATTATATTTGCTTTAGGGCGTTTCTGAACGTTTAAGTGATTGGGGCTAAATAGTGTTGCGTATTTGTTTTCGCAGCACCCCGACAGCTAATGCCGCTGGTTTCGTGGAAGCAATCGCTGCCATGACAGCGTCAATGGCACCGATAGTAATTTTTATAAATTTATTACCATTTTTGGAAAAAAATTTTAAGATAATGTTATTAGAGGAAGGTTCGCTGAATTTTAACAACTCCAATTTTGAGGTGATCAGGCGATGGACTATTTACACATTACCATCACCCCTTAAGTGATCGATATTTGGCAAGAGGTGAAGGTCTGATAAATTTATGCATAAGTTTAAAAAAAAAAAAAAAATATTGCATTCGCATCTGAGGAAAAGCACGTGCACTGCTTCCTAATCGGGTGCAGATTTGTTGCCCGCGGCAACACCATCTCAGTTTTTGGTGGGCATTTTCGTTTATCGTCGCTCTCTCGTCGTCAGAGGATTTAGGCACGTTATCGTAACCCTTTCAATGAAGAATCTTATTAAGTTTCATAATGGGTGCCGCACTTTAACTCTTAAATAGCCCATTAGTGGAGGTTTAGGATAATTTCTTAACGTGTGTGGTCTCTCCTTGGGTCAATCAGATCCCAGCATAATACTCCTCGGGACTGGGTGTTGATCGGGGAATTCAGTAATGCATGATGTTCGATCGCTATCTTGGCAGCCGTCATCTTCTTCTGGGCTGCTGATTGCACCGCATTATTAATAATATTCAATTAGTTACGGCAGATTACTGCTTGAATGGGGCGCTATGCATCTTAGAAGGCCGGCTCCTCAAGATTTCAAATTTTTCTTAATTAGATTCTTCGAGATAAAAGTGTGATGACAGCAAAACATATAAGAAATGCTCGATTACTAGATCAAAGTTTGATAAAACGACATTCTAGCTCAATTAGAACTTCTGTTGGGATTTGGTTCTTAGTTTAAAGGCATGATATCGATATCTTGTTTCAATATTTATTAGAGTAGAATACAAATTTGAATGGTACGTTATTTTATGAAATTCCAAATCTTCTCTCAGGTAGCTTTTCTAACTCTCGTAAGAAAACAAAAACGAATACGAAATGAATCTTCGTAAGAAAATAATTTTGGTATTCTAATTTTCGTACGATATGTAAAACAGAAGAATAAATAAACAAATAAAAAGTGATAAATTAAGGATAAAAATATTGTATTTAAGTATATTTAGAAGCAATGAAAGAAGTAAGTCAAGAAAATAGAACAGAATTTCTGCATTACAGAGAAATTGAAGATACTTTCGAGATAATTTCAATATGTGTGATTTTTCACCTCCTGTATAAATAGATAATTTATAACTATTCATAAACAAATAATTGTAGATCTAATGAATTCTTCCAGATTTTAGAAGAGCCTGAAATAAATAAAAGCGGGGAAATTCTACAGATATTGAAATTAGCCGATTCTTTCCGTTTCTTTGAAGAAGGTGGATACCAGCGAGGTGTAGGTAACGAATTTAATGTCGGAGTTATAAGAACCACTTTTTGCAAAATCCTCAATATTGTCATCAAAATATTTACTAAATGAAAGCTGTTCTAGATTTTTCTCTAAAAAAGATATGTTGGCTCAAAATTGTATGTTTACCCCTAAAATATGTGTATAATAAAATAAACTGACATTTTCAACAAAATTCCTACAATTCACATTTTTTATTCGGCCTTAAACAAATTCGTCAACAAAAACCAGGCCGAAAATAAAACTGTCTAATTACACAAAAATTCGGTTCTTTACGAAAATAAGAATATTTACGTCAAATTAACTAAATTTCGTATCAAATTCGCTTCGAAACGAAAGTAAGTAGGTATTCGAAATTCTTCCGAATTCGTTCACGAAGAAAGTAACAACAGTGCCTTTAAATCAAAAATTCAAATCATTTGGTAGACGACAATGGCTGCAAACGTGTTTTTCTTGCTATCGTGGCTTTTTAGGCGACATCATCAATTGCGAAAAATTTGGAGGAAAAGTTATTTAATGTTTTTCATGGTTCCTCATAAGAGAAGTATTTTCGACGTACATTCGACATCGACAAAAATATATGCTAGACCTTTTAAAAGCGTTTACTCATTAGAAGAAAATTTCGTTTTAAAATGAGAATTACAAACTTAGTCCTATTATGGAAGTTAATTTCACTCGAATTGACTAGTGAAGATACATTTTCTGAACTGAGATTAAAGAAAATTAAATTCTTCGATAGTCGAGTCGAGCAAAATATATTTCCATTATAGCGCTAACTATTTTAGACATATTCTTTTTCAAATTATGTTTCTCATTAAATTTAAATTCAGTAATATGTATTAAAGAAATTTTTCCTTTTAAAAACGCCAAACAATGCAATTTCAATATTAATGACTCAATTTCAAATAATACTCTAGTTAAAAATAATATTGCTACATAACTTGCCTTCGCTGTGATTCACACTCAGAGTTTTAAAGGAATGGATATGAGGACAGGGAAGGCGCACCGGGTGTTTAGCCACTCTAAAGAGATCTGGCTGGTGCCCCGGTTTCCTACAATGTAATGTAAGTTTTATTTTATTTATGTTAAAATCCTTAAAACAAAAGTTTCAGGATATTCGATAAAATAATAAAATAATTAAATAGTTTAAAAAACTAAAAAACACGCTTTTAGCACGCACTAAAAATTACAAAATTTCTTTGTCTGTTTCACTCAATTTAGCTTTTTTCTCTTCTCGCTTTCTTTTTTCTTTATCCAATCGTCGTTTTCTCTGCGTTGCTGTTTCTAATGGTCCAACGCTATTAAGACCTCCATGCACATACATGAGGTGCTTCCCAGAATTTATAGATGGTGGGCCTTCCTTCAGCATTATGATTTTGAAGTCGAATATCGTCAGGGAAATAAGACAGCTTTCTCCATGCTTACTTCACTGAAAAATGTAGTTTCTCATCTCATATCTTGGGGAGGCCGCCATATTGGATTTGTAATGATGTTTCTTAGCTAGTCATGTATTGTCATCAGAACTCAGAGCGTGTGCAAAATTTCATCCTAATTGAAGACCGGGAAGTGGGTCAAATTAACATTCCAAGATTTTCTTACATACATAGTTAGTTACAAGTGAAGCTAATATAAAGCGTGTAAAAACAATATAAAGCTTTTGTCTTTTTAGTAATTATCTTGTAGAAATTACTTCCAAATTGTATTTTATTCCAAGAGTGATTTTATGCTAATGTTTAAACTCGATGCAAAACGAAGGTTAACGTTTTGTACAATTTTTATAATCTACAATTTCACTGGGTTTTAATTAAAATAGATTACTTTTCCCAATAACTTAGATCACTTTAAAACTGTAACTTTGCTAGCCAATTATAAAATATCATAGATGAATGAAGAATGTACTTCCAGCACTAAATTAAGTAATTCCTATTGTTTATACCAATGAATTCAAACTTAAATAAATGAAATGAAATGAAATGAAATGAATTTTTATAATCTCGTTCGTGGCAAATTTTTATTGTTGGATACATATTTGATGAATTCCATTTTAATAGAAGGGCAATTCTGATAGAATTTGATCTGAACTGTGCAAAGATTTATAGCGACAAAGAATATATGTAAGGTAATCGTGTATGCGTGAATATGAACATAATCACCAAATATTTTGCCGCGAGATTACATGACAATATTCACGCAACATTGAAAGTATGAAAACTAATAGCTATCAAGTAAAGTCATTATTAATTAATGTACGCACTTAGTCTCCAAAAATTGATCAATTTTCGTGCCGAGTTACCTGTGTTGCATCCAAGTACAAGAGACAAATGGATCTTCGCTTGATACCCTTCAAACGGCGGCCAAAATTGCCTGGCAGATAGTACGTCCTCCACTAAAATATGCAAAGTAGATGCAAATAAGCAGCCATCTGATCGCGATAACATTTATATGATTTGGCTGCTTTAGCAGTTTTGCCAACAACTCTGGCCGGTGGCTGAATCGCACTATCGATCGATCACTCTACGATCAGCCCGATTGTATTATTTCCCGGGATCTGTTGAAAATTCAGGCAAATATCTTGATGATGAACTGATTGTAAGGAGGATCGGATGATCGCTTTTACTCAGGTGATCGTCGGCAGTCGGGAAAATGGCTGAAATGCACCCCCGATCTGGACCGCCCGAGATAATTTATGCTGATGCTGAGGTGCACTGCCACGGGAGGTAAAACAAACAGAGGACGAGAGCATAAATGCCTTTCAGTGAACTAATTGGCTACAACAGTGGCTCTCGGCTTGATACCTCTGCCAGTGGCTTTGTCTTTTTGTGAGGATAGCGTTTTCAGCCAAATAAATGTGATCTTATGCAGAGATAAGCGGAAACGCAAATCGAGTGATTGGCAGGTTGATGCTTTTTCATCGGCTGCAGTGTGCGACAGGCCCCCGCTTTTGATGAGAAGCCTCTAAATTGAGTCATTTGCCCTGCTAGAGATCGCCCATTTCAATCTAGATCTCATCTAGGCAGTCGGACATAAGTGAAGAAATGCAAATTTGGGCCTCGTCGGAATGCCTTAAAGGCGCCCTGGTCTGCCCATCATACGCTGGTAAGATGCACCTTAATTAATCGAGATCATCCGGGAGATTGCTTTCGAACAAATGAAGATGAAGATACAACCAAAAAAAAAATTTCTTGGACAACTTCATCAATTGTGTGTCCAGGGTGGTCCATTTGTCTTCATTGAACAAATGCAAAAAACGCTGTGAACTTCCGAAATGGCCGAACCTGGTCCATTGCCGGTCCCATTGCTGTTTTACCTCACCCCATCACATAAAAATAAAAACCTCTCTCTCAATTATACAAACGAGATCGTGCAATAAATATACCAAGGTCCACCAAAGGACTTCTTAGTTTTTACCCAGACGGCCCCGCAAAAATATCTTAAGTTTCGGCGATCGGCTCTGATTGAGTTATACGTGAGTGATACGATGAATGTTGGTGGTATGTTTTCGCGATCGCGATGTTTACCGCCGTCGATGCTGCTGCTGCCCCTGCGCCAGCCAATGTAATCGAATTTGGGAGGCCCAATTACATATCAAAAGGCGAATTATATTAATTGGAATGCTCCGACCCCGCCATTGCGAGGCTTTGTACTAGTTCGACTCCTCCTTGAGTGATTTATTGGCTCATTGTGGACCCCGCTTTTTTATGCAGCGCACTCGTAATTGCAGGGAACAAAGCACGTTATTACACTGTTGCTTGAGAAAATGTAAATGAATAAGATCATATGGAACTCGGATGGATAAAATCGTAATTAATATACATATAGTCACTTAAAGATGGAAAGATTATTATAATACACTACAAACAAAAGTTGTAAAGAAATCAAGAAATTAATAATCGTAACTTACTTTATACCACATTTTATTTAAATCATTTCTTCATCCGGGTCTGACTCTGGATCAAGGCTTTAAGTTGAAAGTACAACAGCAACACCTTAACAGAGATATTTATCTGTGTCAACATCAAAGAGCCAGAAACTAGTTTGAAACATTTAAACAAATGCGTTGCTATAGTACATACATATATATGTATTTCGTATTATTGGTTTTGAACAAAACTTAAAATTAGTAACAATAGATGAGGTAAGATACCCAAAATACAGCACATGTAGTTGTTAGTTTGATTTGGCAATTATATTATAATATATTATACATTACAGAATTACAGCAACATTTCTTTTCTACTCGTAAAGTTACGTATTAAATATGAAACTAAAATCAACCAAGACCTAAAAATGATTAATAAAATTTTACTCAATTTAGTGAATTTCTTATTATATGTATCTATGTATAACATATTTAAGCAAAATATTATAATATATTATATTATTATAATGATTTGTGTATTTATATATTTCTAATTAAACAAAATTATTTTTCAAACATAACTCTATTTGATAGTATTCAAATTGTTAGACAACCTGTTTTAAAATGAGAAAGAGTCAGACCTCATAGTCAATTTCTATAATGTTATTAATGTCTGAGTAAAAATTAATTGACCCTTATAAGGGAAACGTAGCCGGTAGCACTTAGCCACTCAGTGGTTAAAAAATTATAGAAAATATAATGTTTATTAATAGTTATCTTATAGTAAAAAAGTTAAAGCAGAAATCAGTAAAAATTACGAGTAAATATATATTCTTGCAAAATATATAAAAATAGTTACATATATCTGTATGTCCTGCAGTAACTCGTTTTCAAAACAAGGTCTATCATTATAAACGTTTATGTGGGCACATTTAGCAGAGCTAAAATAATAAGCATTACTAAACATGCGCAGATAAACGTGAAATAAGTTGACATTGCTTGCTATTTTGCCAGTGTCACTTTAGCACAGAAATGCAAATTTGACCAGCACATACAGTGTTTTGTATCTACTGTGCCTTGACATAACCTTCAAAAGTTAGTAGTATAAATGTCAGTACATCAGTGCCGGGATTCCGATAACTGGTGAGTAGTGAGAGCGAGTCACACTCACCCTTAAAACTGCCAAAGCGATTTCGATAAATGGTGAGTAGTGAGTAGTGACTTCGAAAAATGTTCTCACCAAAAAGCGATTCTGATCAATGGTGAGTGGTGAGAACGACTCATTTTGAATTGTCAAATTCACTCACCGCCGTTCTATTTTGTGAGATAGCTGCAAATTTTAAAAATGGTATGTATTATAATAATAACCTCAGCATTAAGGACAATATATACTAATAATTAATTTTAGAACAGAATAACGAGGCATCAAAAGGATTTGCTACTGGAAAGTATGGTGAAGGATGGGCATATGCTAGTGTATAATTTTGTTGTTTATTTAATTAATTATGTTGTTATGTTATTTAAAAAAAAATTAAAAATTGAGTTGAATTCCATTGGTTTTTATTTCTTTTTCCGAAATTATAAGTTTGATACTAATTCGCACATTAATCTTTCCCGTATTCTTGAGCCAATTGAAAGATATTGGCGGTTATCACCGACATCTGCCATTTCTGCATCATGCAGATCGACCAAATGCTCCACATCCACAGCAACTACTTCATCTTCTTCCTGTGGTGTAATGGGAATATTTCTTATGAGCTTGTTGTGGAGCACTGCACAAGAATTTGTTATCGATCCCACAGTCACAGGATTATACCGCAGTTTGTTCTCACCTAATAAGCATCTGTAATAATTTTCGTTATTAAAATCTGTTTAAAGGTATAAATTAAGATTTACCGAAATCTGACTTTTAATAGTCCTACCCCGCAGTAGTATCTCGCTATATCTGTTTTTTAGATGCTGTCTGGTTTTTAGATGCTGTTATAAAGAGACTTTATTTTATTATTGAAGCGACATTCCTTAATTTTCAAACGTTGTATAATTTATGCTACTTATGAAGCATTATTATGTCTACTTACCCAAAATTGCTTCAAAAAAATTTCTTTAGCACAATCTCTCACAAAATCTGACAATTTAATCAAGACGTTTGCCATTTAGCATTGCCTTCCTAGTTTTATTGTACCAATTTCGAAAGTTCGAACTCACCAGTTATCGGAATCCCGGGCCAGGTGTAATAAAGAGGTATGGAAGGATCAAGGAAAAATACATCCACGTTTTGAATCTGACGTCAATTGTCAAGGAACTGGACAGCTTTTTTTAAGTGCAGACAAAAATACTTGCTAAAGTATCTCTACTAAATTAACTGTGCAACTGAAAGTTTACGACAAAACGAAGCTATTTAGTTGGGCAAACCTTCGACTTTTTGGGTAACGAATCCGTTTCATGGGAAATTTAAGACGGGCCTTATTAGACCTCAGGCAAATAACTCTGCAGGAAAAATGATTATAAACAATTTTGTGCAGAATTTAATTTTCTACAAATTAGGTGAGGACACTTGTCTAAGTCAGATTAATAGTTAACGATTTTTTGCAGAAATTCCTAGATCAATAATTTCAGAATTACAATTATTTTTCAATACTTTTTACATACCTACATTATGTTCTATTTTTGCACCAAAATCCTACGATTTCTCTGGAAGAACTTACATATAAAGCATTTTCTGGGTTCATCTCCTCCAAAAAATCAATTGCGATTTTAGGGGATGGGGTGGAGGTCTAACAAACGTTTATCAGGAAACCATGTAGAATCGATTGGCATACCACAGCTTAGACCTTAACGCAACCCCCTCGGTCCCTCATAGGCCAATTTTTTAGCTCTAAATCTAACTATAATCCTCCCGAAATTTCAAACTCTTCATATTAGCATTTTGTTCAGAATTAAATTTCCTAGAGAAAAAATTCGTATAGTAGTACTAAATTCGTAAATCCAGTAGTTTCAAGATTAAAACCTACCCATATCAATTTTTACGGTAATATTCAAACGAATGATTCTTTTATTATTTACATGAAATTTCAGTTTAATCACTTTAGATTTCACTTAGTTAAGAGCTCATTTAAGTCCGCTCAGGCAGTGAGTCCACTCAAATTTTGAGCGTTAGACAACCGAACTTTGGCTAGACTCACTGTTTCAATTGAGTGATGAGTTGATATTGGTAAACGAGTCCGCTCTTTTACAACCGTAGTTTAAAATATCCAATCAGACTAGACTGATAGAAATTGCAATACCTCAAATCACACGATTCTCATTCGCCATCTCAAAAATAATAGTTAACGTCTAATAACAATAATTCAAAATTTCGGCAGAACTCTGCTGGGCAAAACAAACAAGAGAGACCAGTAGCCACAAAATTACAGAGATGCGGAGCACAACAGACCCGAGGGCTCACCTTAATCATGTCACTGTACAATTGCGGCACAACAAGTATAATTAACGACAGGAACTGCATTAATTATTGCCCCTGAATTCGATCGCATTTATAAATTAAATGGTGAAATCAAAAACTGTCTTCACGCTGTTGGTCCAGCACAGATTTTTCGCTGAGTAAGTTGCCGATTGCCTGTATTCGCATAATAAAAAAGCGTCTATATTTGATATTGCGTTTTTTCTTTACTTTTTGTGCGTTACATTTCTTAATTTTATATCATGCGTCCACAAACGCACTCAGGTACGAAAAATGCGAAGGTGAGCACTTTGTTCTCTGCTTTTATTTGCTTTAGGGGGCCTCACTTTGAATGGAGCAACGAAGAAACGAATCCGCGGGTATCGCAATCAAAAGTCATTCAAGTCTTTGTTGAAATTTTTGTTTAAATTCGAACTGCGTAGTTGGCGGAAAATTCCTGTGGACGTTTAGATAATGATGTGGACTCAGGAGACTTATTCAGTCCACGTGACTGATGGATTTTGTTATTTTCTAGCGATGACAAATGATATTCAGTGCATTCAACGAGAAGTTGAAGTGAACAATATTTGTTATCGTATTGCCTTTCGAAGAGAATATCTTGTCAAAAACACGAATTTTTCAGATAAACTTAAAATAAGTTTTTGTGTGGTCTTAAAATATTGAATTTTTTCAACTTTTTTAGGTAAGTATTTTTTTTTTCACGTTCGTTTTGTTCGAAATTTGCTTACTTAACCTCGCTATTTTCCGTTTATAAGCAACCGAAATCAATCACTTTGGTACCTACAAGCAGTGACGAAAGTATGGAAATGATGCACAATTTTATAAATCGCATAAAATATTTGTTTCCACTGTCATTCAAAATTGCATAAATTTTTATAATAAATAGCTTTAAATCCTCAACTGATGGTTTCTACACAATTTCGAATGAATTCAGATACTGTCTATGAAAAACGTAATTTGTGGAAATTTTATATTTAAGGGGTTATATCTCTTTGATTTTTTCTATTTTTTTTTTATTAGACGATATCAACATTTATTGATAAAAAATATCTGTAAATACTCCTAAGATATAGGTACATAAATCATCAAGCCTCTATTTTAAAAACCCGATAATACTCGATACTCGCGTATTTTATAAATTTTCAAACTTTGAATGCAATTATCTCGAATCTACGTTTTTAAATTCGGCCACCACTTTTTATCCGATTGACTTTAAATTTTAATTGTAGCTTCTTAAATAGATACATACACCTACTAAAGTATACACGATTTTTACGATCGATAGACAACTACGATTTGTATAAACAAATTAAAGCCGGAGGAGCGCCTTAAAAAATTTTAAATAAAAAAATGCATCTTAAGACATGTGTAATAAATCCTTAAAACCTTGTATTAATTGCTTTATTAGAAGCAAAAAATTTACAAAAAATCTTCTAATTTTGAGGATTCAAACAGATATAACCCCTTAAATATCTCGAAAAATAATTTAAGTCTTTAATTTTTATAATATCTCATAAGCTAAGTAAAGTCATAAGGCACATAAGCGAAATTAAAATATATACTACCTGTCCGCAAGTGTTCCATCCTCTGCCTAGCTAGCAGTTGAGCCCTAAATTTAAAGTTTAAAGAGTTTTGTTTAATAACTTTTTTACCTGGTTTTCCCCGATATAACATAAGATTTCTGAAGTTCTCAAATCTAAAATTTCATCCAGTTTAGGATTGTTACTAAAATCTATGTATGCGATATAGAACCACAGTTCAAATTATCAGTTACTGGGTATTAAATCGTTCGTATTGCAATTTATTTTTTCATAAAGATACTTTGAATTTTGTCGCCGTATTGGATTTGCCAACAATTGGTTTTCAAATTTGTATATCAAATATCAAAAACCCTTTATTTAATTTTCATAGAAATACTTTTAATTAAAAAACGATGTTGGATCCGCCATCTTGAATTTCGAAATTAATGCCGTCGAATTATTTGTACACTAATTTTCATTAAAATTTCAAAAACATCCCTTGAGTATTATAAATGTGAAAGTATGTAAATTTCTTTGTTATTCAATCAGTCGCTATACTTTGATAGTACATTCGAAATCAATGATCTTAAATTAGCCTTATTTATAACTTAATTTCACTTAAATTCGTCGAATGTGTAAAATTATCAAAATACCTTTAGTACCTACTAATTATCACTTAAACTCATTGAATTTCCAAAAATGTTGGTCGCCATATTGAGCCCACCATTTTGAATTTCCAAATTTTGAAAGTGGATTCGCAATCAGCATTTCAAAAAAGCACTTTAAATATCAATTTTCAAGACAATCCCTCGAAATCTAAAAATGTTGGCCGCCATCTTAAGTTTAGTCGTGATTGGCGGACAAACATCTTCACATATTTTTACATTTATATCTAGATTTTACATTTATTTTACATTTTACATTTATTATACATATACATATATTAGTAGGAGGATAAAAACTGCTTAATATTACCTATTGCATAAATTATTGATTTGTGCATCTTGCGCATTGAATTCTGAGACAACATATTCATTTGACTCGATAGTTGCTACAAAAGGGCTGGAATATGTGCCATTCAATTTTATCCATTCTATTTAGAAACCGATATCCCAGTTAGTACATACCAAATCATATCTAGTTTTGAAATTCCATATTCCATTGGAAGCAAAAAGAAAAGTTGAATGAACTCACATCTTAATATGGAGCATCGGCACAACAAGTGGACGAATTCACCGATTCCCAAAAACATCCGAAATTATCTTGCTGCGAAATTTGAATACAATTTTTCAGAGGTTGAGAGCGCAAAAAAAGACGCGAACATCGCTAAATCGCCGCAATCAGAAAGCAATTCATAAAAATTTGCGTATGCTATCGAGGACGTCAGTTGAATGGACGGACGGCTGCATGCATATCAGAGCTCCCGACAAATTAAAATATTTGAATAATTCGATCGGCGACATTTGCATGTAGACAAAACTCGGATCAAAACTCGGCAGCAGAGATGAGCGGCGGTGAGCACAGGATGGACAGACGGATGATTGGGGCCCCGGTGAAGAATGGGATTGGATTCAGCGGAAGCTGAGGCAAAGTGTTTCAAAGACTTCAATTTTTTCCCAAGTCATTTTCCTGTCCACAGTGAATTTTGTTTTTTTTATTTATTTATTTATTTATTTATTTTCTTAATTTTTTGCTTCTGCTGGCGGCGGAGGATGCATTCGTTTAGTTTGAATCAAACTGTCAACTTTTAGAGGACTTATCAAAAAATCTTTGGGGTGGTCGTCTAAGATCATATCGCCGCTCCCGTCTTCAGGGATGGAGCCTCGTCTTGTAATTCTCTCCCGTGATCGATCAATTCGGACGGCGTCTGACAAGACCTTCATAACTCCGATGATCGGTGGTAGGAGATGCTGAGGTAAAAGGAGCAAAAACCTTAAGGAGAAATTGAAGTTATTATTAAGGCGGCGGACGCGTCCGTTCGACGGTAACGAGCTGGCTGAGAAGCACTTACGCACCTTGTTGAACAAAAGCGCGGATTGCAGTTATCAGCGGCGGCCCCGTACTCAGGGCAGCGGCGTACGCTCGTCCCGGTAATATCGAATTATCCAGTTGATTGTAAACAAAAAACAGCGCTGCGATGCCCAGATAAAAATTCACTTTGCGTCCATTATGGTTCTTAATCCGAATCGAGCAATTCGGCTCGTTAATAAAACCACGCCGCTGTATACTGAGGCATGTGTTTACAGGGTTTGTTAAACAGCAGCAAAAAGGGCACCAGGATTGGGAGTCGCAGGTTCGGGCTAACTGCTAAATACCTCGTTAGCTGGGCTCCCCGATTTAAGATTGCGCCTTTAATTCCTTGCGATGATCGGTTAGTTGTAATCACGCGTGCATTGCGCAGACGCGGCCCTCTCAAACGCAATTCCAGTTAATCGAGCATTCACGCCGTTCGCCATTGTAAGCTAATTTTCAATAAGAAACTCCTCAGATTCACGGTGCAGGCATTTAATTAACATCTCTTTAGATATTCGGTGATTACAAGGGTGAGATTTTTGCGCAACAGTGCAAAATTAGCGCTAATCATGGCTCATTAGCTTCACCAACCTTCAATTCATTGTAGACCAACAACACACATATAACTTTTATGTACGAATAACAAAATTAAGACTCGAAATCCTCAAATAAATTAAATATTTTTTAACTTCAATCATAAACCCGTCCTTCAATAAATACAACTTACCTAAGCTACATAACTGCAGTAAAAATGTAATTTTTTTTTTCAGTAAGTTTTACATAAACATTTTAAACCGTTCACAGGCAAAATCGATTAACTCTACTTTTTAAAATATCTAAATTTTAAATTATAATATTAAAATAACTGATGAGTGCTTGACTTTTAATTTTGGAAATTAATTATTTCAATAATTTTACGTGTAAGTAATATACCTTTAACAAAGTTTATTTAAATTTTTTTTTTAAGACGAGTTTTTAAATCAAACGTTAATCGATTTGACAAATGATCGGCTCATACAAAAAGTGAAGACTGCTGTCGTGTAAGGATCAAAAACAAAAAAAAATGATAATTTCGCTTCGGAAAACGATCTAATTCAATTAAAAACACATTTAAATATTACAATACGCTCTAAAACTGTTGAAACTTAATTATCATTCGTAACTATCTCTAACATAATTATTCATTAGTATATTTTTTAAACTTTAATTTTTGTTATTAAAGACATCCTACTCTAAAAATGTTTCCTAGAACGCGTTGATAAACGTTGGTCCATAATTCAAATAAAAGGAAAAAAACTAAATATGTACTATATTAAGTTAGTTTGCCTGCTCTACCATATATAAAATATTATATATGATAGTTTTCAAGTATTGCAACTAATATGTAGTAAATGACGACCAATAGCAAACATTTGTTGCTTATTAGTCAAACCAACTAATAGCTATTTTAATTGCTTCTACGACCTTTCTGAGTATTAGAAGAACATTTGTGGAAATAAAATAAATAGTTATAGTTATTTTGTAGTTACAGCCATACACTTCAATTTTATTAATAAAAACTAATACTATAAAAACGTATCTGGAATGAAAAGTTTATGTTTATGATGATACAGTTTCTGATGTTTATGTTTATTGATAACGTTTATGTTTGCATTAGTTTTAGCCTAAAACATTGCCGAAGAATCGAGTTATCTAATATTGAAAACCTCTTTCGAAGCCTTTAGTGGTTTTAGGGGAGAAAAGTAACAACGCAACAAGCAACTTAAATTAATTAAAATTTTTTTTTTTAGTTTTCAAAATTCTTAACTTTTTTTACCAGTATACCTATATTGTAATTAAAATATAAAACCAAACGCCATTTTTGAGAAGTACCATAGAACACTAAACGTTTTGCGCGTCTCGCAAATAACTTCAAAACGATGGATATCACTGAAAAATGTCTCATTGCAAAAGTTGAGTGAGTTATGATTGTACCTCACGTATTTCTTCACAATCATCCGATTAAAAAGATACAGAATTAACAAAAGTTAACTCTTAGTCAAGAATTTATACTCTAATTTGATAAAGCTTTAGAATATTAGGTATATCTTCGATAAAAAAAACAACAATTTTAACACAAAATATTCAATCGCAATAATCTAAAGAAGTAAAACAAGAAGTGAAAGAAAGCATAAATCCCGTTTATGTGCCGACAAAATTAAAAGCACACTGAAATTTTGTACCAATTGTTTCTTTGATGAAAATTAGAGTCCAGTAATTATTCTTGATAAAATTCTGTACATGATTCAAGGTCGGTAGAATTTAAATGAAAAGTGGAATGGTATTGCAAAAATGTAGAGTAGAATTTTGTGAAATACAAGAAAAAAGTCTATCAAGTTGCCGTTCTAAGTTACATAAATACATTTTCTGTTAAAGATTTACGAATATTTCAATTTTATTAAAATGATATCATATTTAATTTTTGCATTTAAATTAATATCCTCATTTCTGCCAAACCTTTCAAGCATTGCGAGTTATGCGAACCAAATCATAACATAATAAGTTTTTATTATTAACTCTAAATAGATGAACGTAGAAAAATTATTACTATTTAGAGTCTGGCCTATCAATATCACAGAGTTCCGGCTTTCAACATTCAACGATCTTAGTGGATTTACATAATATACATACATATAAGACAAATTATGTAGGTATTAATTTATAAATTATTCAATTCTCTATTATCTTTTTAATTATTTGGATTTTATTATTTTGGATATCAAATTGAAAAACATGTATAAGAACAAAAGAGAGAGATTTCTTATAAAATGTTAAACAACACTTCGCACCCTTTTGATAAAATGCAGCTTTGAAATTGTCAATAGCAGTCATAAATTTAGTCAAAAAGGTTTCTCAATAATTTTATAAGACATATGTGCCGACAAAGGTTTATTCATTTTGCACTATAGGTTCTATAAAAAAAACTTCTTTATAAAAGCCGAAATATAAATGGCGCATAAAATCAATTTTTCCATGGACCACAAGCCAAACTATATCATAGAAAATTTCTTAACAACGTTTATAATTCAATGGAGGTATGATCTAATTTGCGTTAAATCGAAATAAAGAAAATCGCACATCTTCCAAAACACCGCAAGTCATATAATGCCGAAGTGATAATGTCCTGGGCTGGACGACAACAAAGGGCACTTTGAACAGCAGTCACACCAATTAGTCGTCAGTTGTTATGGGCGTCGAATATATTTCTAATGAATCTCTTTACCCAAAAATCTTAAGACTGGTCAACTCAACTTCACAAAACAACTAGCGCATTGTCCTCTGAGAAGACGATCATAATTTTGACCGTCAATGGGACAATAGTAGCAATAAGAGATAGATTTGTTGGCCGAACACCAGGAGGCTCCGTGTGAGGCTAATAAATTCTGCGTTCTTACCATCGAAAGATTCTCAACCCGGACATCCGACCAGTGGTACTCAAGGCAGTACGAATTGTTGTTCTTAAAAGAGCGAGATGCTCTTTGTACTTATAAAGGAGCAAGAAATTCCATAAAGCAACTGACCGGAAATTCATTCTTTACAAAACTTTTGTATGTCAAAGTGCAATGGCGCATTCATAAAGATCCTCGCCGCTGATACTTTCAAACTTACTTCCAACAATTTTCCCTAAGAAAATGTTAAAAAAAGCCTTTCAGTAAGCGAAACGCGCAATTAATGTCTTGCTAATCTCCGTAACTTATTACGCAAACAAGCAACGTTTATCGCAATAACCCCCGGTGTATTTTTCATCACAAAACCGAAGGCAGGAAATCGAATTAAAAATCACTTCTGCTTGGCAATGGGCTAAAGTTGCTCGGCAAATATTGAATTGATCCATTTAACATGAAGTCAAATATTTGCATTCTAACAATATAAGCGCACCCCTTCATGTTGGAGTGCGTGGGCGTCTTTGGAAGCGGTGGAAACCTGATTCGAGCCTATTGTAGAGGAAAACTTAAAAAAATTAAAAAGAAATCCGCTCCACAGTGAACATCTGTTTAACGAAATCAAAAAGTCGGTTTAATCGTTTGAAATCCATCCAACCTTCCCGCTTGCTCGAAATATGATTGGCATGAAATTGCGGGCTACACCCACGACACGCGATAAACTCCTAATAAATTTGCATAAAATTGGTTTCTCTCACTTTCTTTTTACAGCGGATGCTTCGCTCCTCCTTCTAATTTCAAAGTGGATAATAAGCAAACCTGGAAATTGTGAAACCCTATTGCATTTTCATTTCCGCTCCCAGGTCTTTTGTGACAATTTCTTACCCATACATCTCCCATGGATAATTTGACTTCTTTTCTAGAATTCCTTATGCTCAGTTTTGGTCGAACGTTTAAGGTTTAATATGAATTAAAAAGTTCTTGGGAAGATCTTGTTAAGACTGATCGCCACAATTATGAAATAAATTTTTATAGTTTTTAATTGGGATATAAAAATTAATAAAAATAAGACTGGTAGGATTTCTAAAATTTTAACTCTTCAATATAGTCTCAAAAATTAAAATTGTAAATCAAAATGAGGTTAAAAACGTCTTTCAAAACAAAATATTTAGAAATAAGAATAGAATAGAAAATTTTTTTTAAATAGTATTGTGACCTTTAGCCTTCATTTTAATTACTATTTTTCAATCAGAAGAAATTGCAATACCGATTTCGTCGGTCGTGCCAAAATTAAAGGAATTTTGCATAGAATGAGTCAACGTATTATCCTCATAAAAATAGGTCCACTAGCAGTTTTACTATTTAATTCCTTCAAGCAGCTCAGTTGTCTACTGCGTTTGCGGTCATGGAGGTAATGATTTAAGCAACTCGCGATAATATTTTTTTCTTAAACGCCATGAAAATTCAACGCAAAAATCTGTCTTGATGGTCCGACTGGATTTTATGCATATTGGAGAGATTTCCATAAAGATTCGAACTTTTTTCAAAAAGAAATTTTAGTGGAGGAAGCTGTATTATATGGGGAACTTTCAAAAATGGATCTCACGCTCAAATCTTCGAAGATTAATAGTAAAGAGCTATTGTACTCTTCAATAATTTTAGAGTTATAATTATGTTTCAGTTTTTTTTATGCACAATACATTATGTTCTATAATTTATAATTGCAAACTTAAAAAAATCGTTAACTATTAATCTGACGTTGAAAAGTGGCCTTACCTAATTTGTAAATAATTAAATTTTGCACAAATTTGTTTATAATTATTTTTTTCCCGCAACTTCGATATTTTTTGAGTTATTTGCGTGGGTAAAAGTAGTGAAATTTGACAGTTTTGTTTCATAAATAGCTCAAAAATGGTCAAATGAAGGAATTTCTGTAGACAATTTTGCTCTCTACAATATTCCGCATAACCATTTTTACGATATCTGCTACAACTAATGAGTTACTTGCAAAAAATCGTACGTACCATTATTGGTTCACTTCTGCATATCACTGTATGTAAAAGTTAACTAAATGAGAGTTTTTTCACAGTGAAAACTATGTAAAATTACATACCTTGGTGAAATAAATTAAATTAAGCATAATTGTGTATTGAGTCCAATATAATATAGAACAGAACATATTATAAAAGAACAAAAAACGTAGGACAATTCCACACAAAATAAAAATATTTATTGCCCTAAATTTTAATTGACAGGTGTACTTCGAATAATAAAAAAAAAAAAACATTTTTTGAAAGAAGGTACTACCGACGCTAATTATGACTTTATTAAAGGATTTTAGGCAGCATCCCACATCGACAGCTGTAAAATACCTTCAGAAAATTGGTAGCAAACAGAAGTATGAAGTAATAACTACTGGCAGTATCCAATAAAAGTGACATTTTACTATTTTATGGTGTCCTAGACGGCTTTTACTATTAAGCGCGAGCAATCAAGTGATTCGATACCCCTCGCGGTAGGTAGGTAGTTCTAGGCATCTCAAGAAATTCCTTTCAAGAACTCCTCTTCTTTGAGATGCTGATAACTGAAAAAGGACATCCCAGGAATGTTTGCTTGATATAAATACGATTCAAACCGAGCGATTTAGGGTTGTCTCAATTTGTTGTGCCTTTAAAATGTATCTAGGGAAACATGCCCAAATTAGCTTCCAGGCCATTAAGGACGTTATAAATTTACAACAACCCCATGAGTCAGTTCGCAGAAGTAGCATTTTAGGCATTTCGATCATTCAGGCTTCGATCTTGATAGAAAGGCCAAATTGAACTCATTCCTCATATCTAATCAGATGATTTGGCCTGTACGAGTGCACCGTTTAAAGGGATCTTGAACTCAATTTCGAGCCTAAAACCACACCACTTACCTACCTAACCGCGACCCGACGCTTATCTGGAAACTGTGGTGCAGCGCTGCTTGTGAATAAAAAAGGGTGCAAAAAATACCTTGAGGAAACCTCAAAATCTGGACACTTGCTGCGATGCTTCTTAGGCTGTAATTCCTTCGCAAATGTTAAGACAATGGGCCATAACTCATTCCGCCGAGGATCTCGCTGCGTTCTTCCCGCTGCATCGGCAGCGCCTTTTGCAATTGCTCTTGCGTCAGACTATACTTATAATGAAATATCATAATTGACCTCGGGCCGCTGCGATTGTATATCATTTTTTAACCATCGGAAGAGATAAAAATGAGGTGTTCATGATGCCGTCGATGGCTTTCCGAGGCTGAGTGGGATAAATAGCCCCAGCTGACTGCACAAACTTCGGTCTTGTTGTGCGCAAGAATAATTACTTTATCCTTATTTCAGTAATGAATTACTTCCACTGAAGGGTCTGTAACGAAATTGGATAATAAAATGATTATTATTAAATTACATTTGCCTATAGAAACCTGCATAAATATTATTTTTATTTATTGAACAAAATATTTTGAATAGATGATTGCAATAATAGGTGCATTTTTGTCACCCGGGTTTGTGACCAGATCAACTAAATCCTATCTCTGACCAGGATTTTGGTAAAAAACCTAGACGATTAGTTCCAAAAATTCATATAAGAGGCGCTGCTGTAATATTTCGTCTCTAAAATGTTGGTAGACGTTTCTCTTTGGTTTAGTTGTTTTGTTTACATACAAATTTGTTGTGCAATTTTGAAAATAATTTATTGGAAATAATGGAGAATAAAACGTAAGTAAAAATTAAAATTGTTTTGATTGAGTCTTCTAAGTGTATAAAATTGTATTGTTTGTTATGTGATTTAAGTTTTAATATGCGGGCCTAACTCTAAAGAATTGTTTTTAATTGAATTTAAAGTGAAATTTATACTGAAATTATTATGTTTAGAATTCCAGGATACATTTAGAAGGAAGGTATGCCAACATCTTAAATACAAATCGCTAATCCTCTAATCCCCTAATAAATAATGCACCTAATGTTCTAAATGAATCGAATTCATGATAGATGTATAATATTTACATACGTACATATTAAATTGTTTATTGCCGCTTATTATTACACCCAAAAATATGTATATACATACTGATAATATGGAAATTCACATAAAAGATCCAAGCTTGTATTATTTTCAATTTGTATCATAATATTTTATCTACATACAATAAATGTGCATTAAATGATACACACACAAATCTATACAAATTTAATGTAAAAGTATTAGTTCATTCGTTAAACAGCAATAAATAGTTTGAAATAACTTGATTAGACTTTTATTTATTTATTTAAGTTTATCGATACAATAATCTTACAGACTAGTCAATAATTCAGATTATAAGACTTTATCTACATAAAATAAAACTAATAAAAGCAATAAAATTCATTTCTGGGCAAATCAAATTCATCAAATGTACAAAGGTTATTAAAGTCTTAAATGGACGCAATAACATCATATTCAGAAAGTCCATAGTTTATACTATGATCAGAAATATACAATAAATTTCTCATATGCAATGTTTATTCCGTGGCGTAAATAATAATTAAGGTGCATAGTCCAGGGCAGTCAAAATGGCTAGTTAAAATGTTTGTTATGAATAAGCCACGCAAATAAATTCATTTATTATGCAACATTTGACATCAAGTTTCATAAGATGGAACTGTATTACCTAATATCTTGTATTTTTTGAATAAAAATCGAGTAAAACTTCTTTGCACCGATTCTATTCGGATTATCCAGAGATCATGATGAGGACTCGATATAACTGCCGCATATTACAGAACAGGTATGATTAAACAGATAAAAATATAATAAATAAATAAGTAACATACATATTAGTCAAGTATAGCTAATGTGCATTCAGGTTATGTACTTTATAAATGGAAGAGGTTTGTAAAACGGATGAGTAGCCTTACTAAAACAAACATTTTCTTTTTACATCCAAATATCAATCTATATTAAAAATTTTTTAAATATGGATCAGTTTTTTATTCGGAAAAATGGTTTCAGAACCTAACGCATTTAGATAAGACGCAATTTGAAACAACAAAACAATTATGAAAAACGAATTTATTTATCGAGTGATTGCACATTTAATTTCATAATTTTTATTTACTATTGCTTAAATATTATTTTGTGATTCAAGTAATAGTTGATTTTTGGCGGAGTATTGAAGAGGCATTTTTCAAAAAAATAATAAACAATTTATGTTATGTTACTGTAGGTATTTGGTATCTCAACTCAATATCGATATCGTCAATTTCACATTTAGTAGCACGATATCGGCAGTCGATTATCCTCGAAAACTCGACGACATGTGTGCCGCCGTTAAGGTGAAGTTGTTTAGACAAAATGTAAGTAAAGTCAAATATTCTAGCTTTGCTAAATTTATTTAATAATATTGTGGGGTTAAAATAAAATAACTACTGCTAAATCTTAGTCTCTTTCATGGAGATAATCCCGAACTTAGTGAAAAACTACATGCCGAAAAATGATGCTAGGTTAAGGGCGTCTAATTTATAAAAGGAGTTAGAAGTCCGCACCTATGAGGTAAAAAAGATACTTTTTAAAAATTTAAAAGTGATTATAAAATATGTACTGCCGGTGTTAAGTTTGGACGGATTACAAATATTCTGTAAAGAAAAAATTAATTCAAACCAAAAAAATGAGGGCCAGCACAAGATGAAGATCGTTTTAATATTGTTACATAATATATAAACATTTTTTATTTCACATTTCTGAACTACAAATTAGTTTTTTCTGTTGTTATAATCCGGATCTTTGGACGTAGATGGATGTAAATCAGGAAGTAAAAAAATAATTACAAACAAAAAATTTATTTATTTATTTATTTCAAAAAATATCAAAGTTTGTGGGCAACACACCAAGAAAATTGTTTGATGTTAACAACTTTCTTATTTCAACAAAGTGCCATTACTCGTATTTTGAAAACTAGGAGATTTTAACTTAGAATAAGTTGGCTTATTCAAACAGTCATGAGGATGAGTTGGCCCGTCATCCGTTTTCATTTGGACGTTGGTTTTTGGGACACCCTGCATAAGTCAAAATGAAAGAATTATTTCGTGACAAACTTAATTTTCTTTCGTTAATTCAAATTTAATAGATAATTACATATAAAATAATTATACATACTAAGCTAATGGTATGCAACCGTCACGGTGCGAATTGTAGTCGCACTTGTCTGTTTTTGTGAGAAATTAATTGATGTTTCAATAATATACCTACCGTCTGCTAAAATTTCAAATCAAAATTCAAATTAGTTTTATAAACATTTGAAGCATTTATTGCTAAATAATAAGTTATTTACATATACATATGTATATATGTATGTATGTACTTTAAACTTTAAACACGTTTATCTCGGAACACGAGACTTTAACGAGATGAACTTAATTCTGATGAAACCAGTGATCCGATCGATTAGTCATTGGTACATTTCTAAGGAGGATAATAATGCAAGCAATTGGCTATTTTTCACTTAAAATCACAGCATTTTTCTTCAAATTTTTGTTTCAAAAAACGAGTAAATTTTTACTAATATATATTTAAGCTAAATATACGTTAACTGCATGAAATTTTGTTAGCAACTTGTTCTGCTCCACCCCTTGATTTACCTTCCAGTCAAGTTGCGTTGTCATGTAAATTATAATTGTTATTATTTTCAATGGCTAAAATTTATTTGTACATATACCTAGTTTTAAGTCCAATAAAGAAATGTTAACCATTATATTTGGTGATATATCACTCGCTGATATTTGCATAATATTATATTGTATTCATAATAAATTAAGTCGTCTTATGTGAGTTTTAACTAGGTATACTTTCGTTCAATGTCAACTTTCATGAAGCGAAATCGCACTACCATGGCTTAAGAAATGTAATTTCAGAAAAAATTTCCATTGAGATAGATATCTCTGAATTTAACCAATATTTATAAAGCTATAGAACCTCTTCTACATACATATGTATATTGCTAAATACAATTTTGTGAAAACTCTTCAAAATTTCAAATTTTTGCCGCAAAGAGTGTATTGAATAAAACAGAGGTCTTTCTAAGATAAAAGTATTTTTTAAATAAGTTTTTCCTCGCAGCTTCTTTTTATAAATAAATAAATAAAAAATAAATAAAGAGGTTCAATATTGTTTTTATTTTTTTTTTTTTATCAACTCGCTTTTCAAATTAAAAAGCACACACAGTAAGCAATGACCTGCTAAAAATATTTGAACAAAAATTTGCTCAATTGACAGCGAAATTTGCAGTAGGTACATCATTTTTAGACAAATTTTTAGTGTATTTCCATCGTCGTAGGATTTAAAACTCTAAAAATCAATAATGATTCGGCTTCGCAGGATCAGATCCATGATACACAGTTTCTTTCTGAAACATTACCACCTAATAATTGCTCTATCAATAATTTTGGCAGCAACGACCAGCTTCTTTCACATCCAGTGGAAATACCGGAACCGGGACTTCATCTTTTGGATAAACACCTCATACGATCTCTACAAGCAGTATGAGTACCTTTTCCTCATGACGGCAGTAGCTATTCTGGTTATCAAACTCTTAATTGCCGTCTTCCTGTTCGTTATCAACGTTGGCCCGATGGACTGGTTCGAGGATTTATCGCGGCTGGAAGTTAAGAAGCGATACAGCGACTTTCTGTTTATGCGGCTCGTGTCCGAGATAAGCAAGATCAAGGAGCGAGAGTTGAAGGATAAAACGATCATCTCGATGGCTAGTTTCATTAAGGCACACGAAGATATTCAGGAACAAATTGCCAAATTCCGCAAGGATGCTCGCAAACTGTTTACCCCTACTGAGATTGAAATGTCCTTGCCAGTGGAAGAAGTCTACGACACAGAGAGCGAAGTAATCGAGAAAAGGTTCCAACATATTAAACTAGGCGAGGATGCTCTCAAGGAACTAATAAATTTATGAAGAGCTCTAATTCATTTATTTTTTATCTCTATACACATAATAAAACTGTAATGAAAAGTAATCCCTGATTATCAACTTTTTTCAAAATTCCTTCACGGTAGTTTTCATAAGCGCAATAAAGCAGAATTGAATTTTGTCATCTTCATACTCATATTTATCTGAATTTCTTTTTTTTTATGGAAGAACATTTGCATTATTTCGAATTAACAAATATGAAGTTTTTAAGGAGGAAAGGTATTTCTTCTTTATACTTCATTTGAGTTGTGATAGTACAACATTTGAGATACAAATCTTAAAGGTAATAATAGTAAATGTTATTCATATCTTTTATATATAAAAATAAATTAATTTTAAACTAATTATATACCACATTTTAAAGATTTATTAGAAATTATCCCTTATCCAATGATGCATTTAGGTATTTTTTGGACGACTTCGTAAATATGACACCAAGTAGCAAAAGGCCGTCATCAAAGGCTCAGATTTTAAAGTTTCCGGTAGTTTTAAGATTCTTTGTGACTCGGTCATTCAAGAAAATATCGGGGAGGCGTACTTATGTAGCATGTTTCAATTCTTATTGTTAAAACCTTTGAAATTCGACTTTGTGGAACATAAGCAATGCCCTAAAAGGATTTTATTTTGTATGACTGAAAAAATACGTTGAATATTAATCGACATTGATTGTCTACATCTTGATCTTCTCGCAGATTCTTGTATGGTAGGTATAACTTCGATTAAAGATGGAACTGTATCAACAGTGTCATTTTCCGTTTCCGTAAACATAGTTTCTTCAATAACACAGGGGTTTCCACAACCTTTAGCTCCACTTATACCATCAACAGCGTTATTAAGTGACAACAAATTAATAAGTCTCTTCATAAAACTGATTTTGTACTAAAATTCGGTGTTTAAAAATGTATAAATAATGAATGTGGTATCTAATCAAAAAAAATCCTATGCTACATCCTAGAAAAGATTGTAAAGAATAGGTATATTGTGCAAATTTTATTAAAATCAGTTAACTATAAAGTAGATCTCAAAATATTTTGTGCACCAGTTTGGAAAAATTTGTTTCAAAGAAAACGCAAAAAATTAAAGGTCTATACGAAAAATGCAGGGCCTATTAGCTACCGCACTCATTCAAAATTGCTATAACTCAGGTAATAATAGGAATTTTGACATGTGGAAATGTTTAAAATATTCTTCGAAGTATACACATATACACACTTGTGATGTGGCGCAATTATTTTAACAATATCCTTGGAACTATCACATAACAATTTTTTTAATATCACATTTTAAATCCGTATAACTTTTCAAATAAGTACGCAACATATACAAATAAAATTAATATTTTAGGTTATATTTTATATGAAGTTTTTCTCAAAAATACCAGTTATAGCTATTGGTAATACTTATGTTATAGTCAGTAAACTTTATAGGTTCGCTGTGTTATATTCAATGCACCCATGGATAGTTTTCATCTATTTCTCACAAAAACAATCTTACAGATACAGAAGCAACTTCTACAACAACTTCTTTTGTGTTTTATTTAAAAATTCATCAAATTTGCGATAACTGCCATCAAAGGTAACTCCCTTTAGGCACACAATTTTGGGCAGTTCCTCGATTAAAGATAAAATCGGCCACTTCCGCCATTTTTGCGGGGATGCTGCAAAGTATCCGCGCCGGACTGCAAATGCGCGCATAAAAACTGATGATATCATTGTAACAAGGCGCTTGTTCCCTCTGATTGAAATATAATTGCCCCGGGGGTGATCAACAGTGTTCGTCCAATTATGTCATTTAGGAAACTGCCACCAAAAAAGTCCCTCCTGGACGAATGCGGCCCGTGCAGGTTGCAGTCGATATATAAAAATGCATGTTGCATCCGCGGCAGTCGCGGTGGACGAGTAGCAGAATTTCGCCAGGCCGAGGAGGATATCTTCCAAAGATATGATGAATGATGCACCGTCGGTTTAGTTCAAGTAAATTGCTGGGAGTGCTGATTACTCGCAGTACGAGGAGCGGCGGTGGCCGGAGCCGGTCAAGAAATCGACTCGCTGGGTGGTCGGCCTTGTCATTTGGCTCCTGCCTCTGAAAGGGCCATCATCAGGCTCATTCGCGGCGATAACAGCCGAAGTGGATGCGTAAGAAATTGTCGCATTCAAAATTGCCGCCGATATTTACATAATATCGCGAATGGTTCCGTTGCTCAGCACTTATAAAGAATTTGCTTCCGAAACTGACCGGTAATTTGGGGGAAATGAGGGAAATAGAACATAATCAATTTGCATGTAATGACCGTGAAATTAGTTGATTATGCTGCGAAGGTCGCACGGATCGTACCGCGAGCAAATAACCTGCAGCCGCAAATGGTATGGCAATTTCGGATCATCTTCCAATTATAAGAGGTCCCAATAAATCATATAAAAATACAAAAGAAAGAGCGGTGCGGTGCGGCCGCGCCTTATCGAAGGAATTAAATGCGTCTAGTGGCGATTCCGCTTGGAAACGATATTGGTTCTATTAATAAATCTGTACCGCGGAGGCAACTCGATGCTGCCGCTTAGCACATATGCGGGTATTCGGAATATGAATGGAGGTAGTCGCGTTCCTGACGGGCCAGGAACCTCGCGACCATTCTTTTCGCCCTCATCTTAAAGCGCAACTTAAGTGCTTTTGACTACTTGACGACGACATTAATAGCAGCAGACGCACTTGAGGGAGCTCCGCGAGGAGGCACTTAGCCTGTTGCAACTCTTCAGTTGAATTTCAACAGCGAATTGTTGGCAATTTTTTAATTATAACTGAAACATGTTATCGAGGGCTCTTCGCCGCAAAAGTTAAGACAATGTTGGCCACTCCGGCAACAAAAATTCCAGCCTAAGTCTGCTCGAAGACCTTTCTTTTTTTTCTCATGGTATGTTGCGGCTAAGTGTTGCGCGCAGACCCAAGTCGCGATAGCGCGCTCAAAAGTTCGTCGCTGGTTTTATCCGCGGGGCATAGACTCTCGTGTGGCAGTCGCGTGGATAAAGATGATAAGCCGGATTACGTGATATTTTGATAGCCGCGGCTGTCTTCACGGTCGAGTAAGCTAGACGAAGGAAAGTGGTAGTTTGAAGATGGTTTTAAGAAAATTACTCCCTATTAGAAATTATATGGCATAAAATCGTTCATTGTGTAGAACGCAGAATGGTTTGCTCTGGGTACAATTTCTACTTTTATTGCTACCGGATGATAAGCACCTACAGGCGTACGCGTCTTTTATAAAATTAAACGCATTTTTTTTGCAAAGAACTACGTTTTATTCCACAGTTATGAAAAAATTTGCCCAGAAGCAAGTTATAATGATTTAACTAACTCAAGCGAAATGTTAAGTCATTCGAAAACCCCCGGGAATATAATATACAAACTCAAGTCGTAATCGTAAAGTATCTGTTACTGGAAAATTATGTTATATAAATTATAATTAAGGTGGAAACAAACTATTAAAAGTGTTTAGATTTCAAAACAATTTGAGTCATTTGTTCAAACAAAAAGCCAGTGGCAACAGTAGAGCCGTGGTAGTGGTAGAAATATTTTTCTAACATCTATTGTTTGAGTTTGAGGTCTCTTCATGGATTTTGATGAAACTTAGTAGAAATGTCCAAACATTTTTCGGTCGTTTATATTTCCTTACATATTTAACATTAAAATTCTGAAGTGATAGGTTTTCGCTGCAATTTCTACATGCTCACACAATGTTTTGGTGAAAATTATGTAAAACCTTAAATTAAATGTGCTTCCATCGTATTTCTGTACAAAATCTACACGAGTGCTGAAAATAAGTAAAATTTTAATTTACTTCGATTTATCATTTTATAAGACAAATGCGTGCTCGTCATTGTCAATAAATCGAAAAAGATATTTATTTTTAATTCGTTGATTTCAAAAATTGTTGAAGAATTTTTTATAATGAAAAGGAAATGTCCTTAATTTATGGTACTTATATAATTTGCAACGAAATTTTATTGGAATATGCAAAAAATTGTAGCGACAAAATGTCAATGAGTGTAAACAAGAGACCGACAAATTTTTTTTTGGCATGTTCGTCACTTTTGACTCCAAATGAACACTCCTACAAAGTTTTATCACAATCCATGAGAAGACCTCAAACTCAATCTGTTACAAAAAGTTTGTTTTTATTGATCAGTGATGTTCAAAAGGCAATTAATAAACGATAATTATGATGAGAATTTTAAAACTACTTTATCCATTCCTGTCGGCAAGAGACCAACATTTTGGACGATGCACTTAAATTTAAATTGTAAAAAAAAAAGTTAAGAAAAAATATAAAAATTAGGAGTTTTAAGGAGTTATCATGCAGACAGTGAGGCAACAGTATTTCAACAAGACCTTTCAAATTCTTATATATATTATATATATTATATATGTATATAATATTCAGCCCTTTCATTACGTCCCATCAATTTTGATCGAAACCCAAGAGAAACAGACAACCCACTTTAAAAAGAAAAAGGTAGCAATACAATACAATGTATAGGTACCTATTAGAAATAAAAAAATAGTTTTCTTTAAAAGAATTGAAAAGGCAAAGTATATGTATATCGGATAGGTACAAAATATTAATTCCCGATTTATTACAATTAGAGGACATAGTTTTGTTTATTTTCTTAGACACAGACACACAATCATAGTATTCGATTTCACAAACTTCAGAAAAGCAATTATTCTTAAAAGTTATAAAATAAGACTTTTTCCTTGCAAATACAATAATAAGTTAAATTAGTAACTGGTGTAATAATTTACCGCCACATAAATAAATTGCAGATCAAAATTGAAAGTTGAAGACTTAATAAATGTGCTTCCGGTCGTGAGCATAAGTTTAATTTGGAAAATGTCCCTGAACTCATGTTTTAAAATATGCAAAACTTATATTTTGTTAGTTTATAGTAATCAATGTCACGAACTGTGGAAAGGCATATATTTGTTACTACTAAAAACCCTTATCGGAAGGTAAATTATTGCAAACTACTGTTTCCCAATCCAATCCATAAAAAAATCGTCGGTAAAAAGTGCCGAAAAGGACATGCATCAAAGGTCGCGCAACAAGTACCTACCTTGCGATGACAATCTCCGATAATTTAAGATTCGAGTCTTTTGCGCGTCTTTGCTTAGGTACTTTGGCAGGCACCAGGCTCAAGGTTAACCTTCCGGTTATTTGACTTTGCCTTGTTTACTGCAAAGGATTTAAGGTAAACAAATAAAATTGTTTGAGAAGTTTTCAGAGTTTCGGGAAAAAACAGAAGAGCGGAGAATCCGCCTAGGATCCTTAGCAGGAAATGCGCCACATAAGCCATTTATTTCTTTGATATTAAATTCGCCCGGAAGTTGGACAAAGTCCCGATTTCCTTTTTTGCTCTTGAATTTTCAAAAAAAACCTGGAATTGTACTAAAGAGCATTTAATTATATAATAATAATAAAAATAAATTAAATATATTTTATTTTGCAGTATATTTATGGTATTCAATTGTGAAACTATTGATAGTATTGATTTTCAATTGTAAATGCAAAATTTGTAAAAATAAAAAAACACAGATGTTTCGTAGGTATACTTATTTTATTACTACATATTAATATTGTATTAATATTGGTATAGTAATAATACTTCATATATTTTATGTTTATAGACTGAAGTCTGAGAGCATAGCTTATTCATAAATAGAAAGTATTTCAATAAGGAATAAATTTCTTGTTGCATACTCGATCCTTTAAAAATTGAGTTATGAATGTGATGATAATGAATTTAAGGTGAAATAAAATTATATTGAATGCCCAAAACACAAACAGTGGTAATTCCCAATGGAATATAAATTTATTGTATTTTAATTATCGTGTATTAACTTTTGGTTCTGGTGCATTAAAATTAAAGTTACATAAAACAGATGTTATTTGAATCTAAGTTTTTGCGGTTTATTCCCGAAAAGTTGTTTGAGTCCGAATAAGCATAACTTGGTCGGCTATATCTCGTAAACTATTTGACTCTAGTAAGTCGCGTTAATTTTAAAAGTAATTTCGGACTATGTACTAATGTTCTAGATTTTTTCAGATTTTTCCGAAATTGCGTTCAGAGTGATATCTTGGCCGACACAAATGTAATCGAAAATGGCCACTTTGGAGTCGAAAATTTCAAAAACTAGGCATAAGTTTGAAAAACGGTTTGAGAAACCTCATAATGATTTTAAATTCCCTTTTCTACGATACCCCACTCAATGAGGTAAGTAAACATTTTTCTTTTCACCCCCGCTTTCCATGTAGGGGAGGTAGCCTTAAATGTTTTTTTTTTCTTTCAAAATTTATTGTAGCGGGTATAATTATCTATATGTGTGACAAATTTCAGTGGTATTGTCTTAATAGTCTGTGAATAAAATGACTGACATACGGATACTTTGTTAATTTTTCGTGAAAAATCACGAAATTTTTTCAAAGTTTTGACTGATCCCTTAATTAAATGGCTAGTGTAGGTACATGTATGTAAATAAGAATGGTAAAGAAAGCTCTTTAAAGTTCTGATAGCCGCAGTGGTTATATTACATAATTTGCACCGATCAATAGTCACTGAGTTTGTAGAATACGATTTTTTAGTTAAGTTGTTTTTATAGTGGCTATGTTTTTTAGCCATTCTACTAGTGGCTATTTCTGAAATTAGTATAATAGGGCCCATTATATGCAATTTATTAGTTTCCAATACGTTTTGGGTGTAGTCATATAAATACGATACAAAAAAATATTAGATTTCATTCTAAAATGTTTAACCATATGTATACTATGTACATACGAATTCATAAATCACTGTATTATCTTAAGAACACGAAATTTATTATGTTCCCGCTTTTCATTTTCTCGGAAGCAAGGAGCCGCTGTTGTGTCGTCAAAGGTAATTAACTTATTAAAAAACTTGAGATCAGTAGGCCCAACAAAGCAACTGCGACCCGATAACATGTGCGCACTGCGAACTACTTGTTCGACAAGATAAGAAATCCTTCGTTATCAACCGCACTCTTGTGCAAAGAACATGCCGTCTTAGGGCAGATAGCGTGCCGTAAGAAGGACATCAAAGATTTGCTAAGACAATACTCGTTGGCGCCAGGCGTCGGCAGCGGCATCAGGCCAAGAGCACAGCAAACACTGCAGGTGCCGACGGGCAGTGGCGGCGGTGTCCTTTTATTTGAATTTGTCCCATTCGAATGATCGCAATATTTTTGCTTATTGATTTATAGGCGCACCAAAAAATGTGTAGTCAAAATTTTTTGAAGTCTTTAAAATTCCTCGAATGTAATAAAAGGGGATCCCCGCAGGTCCGAAAATTCCGGGCGGCTAAAATTCAAATTATGTTCGGTGTTCGGCCAGACGATAATGAGAAATTGAAGATTCATTTTTGCCGAGCTGCTGAAACATAAATGTCAACTTTAATTTGCCAGTAACGAGTTGATCGGGCAAAAGACCAACGAACGCGAAATAAAGACTTCACGAAAACTTGTGCGGCGATAAGAAATGAGAAAAATTAACTCGTATTCATAACCGGCCAATAAACAAACCTCAAAAATGTAAAGCACTACCGTTATCCGCGGTGTACGCCAAATTGTATTAACTCATAAGGACATTAGCCGCATGCCGTACCAATAATGAGCGATAATCACCTTCTGAAAATTTCTCTCCTTTAAGTAGTTATGCTTAAAACATCGCCAAGAACGCGTCCTGAACTTCAAACACTCTTCGGATCATTTTTTATTAAGGTGTTTCGAGCCGACGCTACTGCTGCCGCCGACGAAGACGAGGAATCCGAATCAACGCGTATAATTTGTTTAGCGTTGTGGAGCACCATACCTTAACGTTTTAATTAGGGAAAACATTTTGGCCTCGTAAATTGTACATTTTATTTTAATGCCTACAAAAAGTAAAAGTAGCGCGACGCAATTAACTCAATTAATAATAATCAGTTTCAGGGGTTCCATAATTGCCGCGCCTCTTAAGCGCTACTCCCGGCCATAATTTATGCATGTCACGGGACGGATTAGCGAAAATCGCGGAATAAGCTCTGTTTCCACTGCGGTGCATCGCCAATCTGCGGGAATCAACGGGGTCCATTTTTCAGAGTAATGTACCCGGCCAAGTGAATAGTGGCAATTTGTTGTTAAGTACGATTTAATTAGAAACTTAATTGACCACTTGCTGTTGAGAAGAAACCGATTCATCCACATTTTTTTTTTAAGGCGGTAACTACTTTGAGGCAAAACTAACTAATCTGTGTTCCTGGGATCACAGTCGATTTTGTCTTTTAGTAATAAGACTTATTCTTAATCCCAAACTTCTAGGGAAACGTTACTATACTGTATCTAGTGTCGAGCTTCTCTAGGTTTCTAGTGCTGTTCACTAGAAAATAAGTTATTCTGACTGAGTTTCTTTTAAAATTTGCTAGATCTAGCGACAAAAAGCTAGAAATATATTGCCACCACTGAAATTCTAGTGCACTGAACTGCCGTTCTGTGCAAATTCATTGGAATAAAAGTTCTTTGATTCTGAACAGATTCTGAAACACATTCGAAACAAGAAGCAGATCTCGGTATAAAACTTGTCATTTCTCGCCTGCTTTTCATATAGAGTAGAGTGCGTTCTCTGTTGTACCTCCAGAAAATTTTTAAAAAGTGAAAATGAATGCATTAAAATGTTCGATATTGTCTATCATTTCATTCCACAATTATTTCAACATTTCAAAATATCTTGTGAAGAAAACATCGCTGTTCCGACTCTTAGTTCTTGTGCGAAATGTCTATTACTAGTTCGGAAATCCCGTGAAGTCTGGCGGTTATGTTTAGAAATCCAATCAATTTAGATATAAATCTGGTTATGGGAGAGAAATAATAGAATTCGAGTGATATTAATTAGAATTCCAGTAAATTCTAGTTAAAACGAAGACAATATAATTCTACCGTTTATATCTACAGTTCTAGTATATTTATGTAGAATTCTAGTTAAATTATGTCAATAGATTTCTATAATAGTATCTTTATTTTCACTAGATTACTTACTGGAAATCCTAGGAAGCCAACTCTAGTTGCATTCTAGTTGGAAAAAGGTTTTATGTGTACATTCTTTTCTTTCTATTTTATATGCACACGTATTTCTTCGAATAATAATTTCAAAACAAATATGCATAATTATGTTTAGAATGAAGAGGTTATTGATTTTCTTTCATATCTTGGCATATAAAATGCAGCGAAAATCGTGGAATTGTTGAGTTATTTAAGCTAGTCATTTTTCTGTTTTTCAAATCACCTGCATGACCCTATAAAAATTAAATCACTTTTGAAGCATAGAAATTAATTGCACTATGAAAAGGTACTTCAAGGTAACATTTTGCTGTATGAAATAATTAATATAATGTGCTCAGCAAACACGCCAGTACATATTCTTTATTTATTTATTCAGGGTCTACTGGTACTAGATCTGTAATACGAATTCGTAAATGAAAATGCTTAATCAGCTCCCAGTTTTGAGGCAAATATTGTTAAAAAGTATGATACAAATGGTAGCTTGAATTTGAAGCTAATATATAAAAATACAAAAACCTTCAAAATATTTTAAAATAGTCCATCAATTTCACGTTTTAGTTTTTACCATAAAATTGTTATTTCAGACGATAGACGACGAATAAAGAACATGGCAAGCGCAAACTCATGAAATACTATTTCGCTAAGAAATACAAAAAGAGCTACAGGGATAAATTGTGTTTGATACTCCTAGATTACAACTCAGGTTTTCATTTAAGCTATGTACGCTACAAACAAACAAAATCCAAATAATAACCAACTTTTGAGTGCCGTACCTACATATAAATAAACGAATTTATGCATTTACAAAACACAGGCATTTATTTGAATATTTAAGATAATTATCGAAATGTTTCATCTAAAAAAGATGTTTTTAATTTTAGAGATCTCCTATAATTCAATTAAAAAGTCAAAGACATATAAATCAAACATTCAAATTTTGCTCAGCGCACTTAAAACATATTCCTTTTAAAACAATTAAGAAAAATACCGGTAATATAAAATTTTATCAATATGGTATTAGTTTTCTTCGACGTACTTTTATTAATCATAAAACCCTCCTCCTCCTTTTTTCTAAGAAGGCAAATTTTTTAATCTTTTCTTAAAATAGAACAAACCAATGACGATAATATCTTTCATTTAGATTTGGAGCAACATTCTTTCAAATAGTTTTTTATATAATGGCTATATGTATTGCAAGTCGAAATTATTGCAACTATTGTAAATTTGTCAAGCGATTTACTGCAAATGGCAATAATAGCAGAATACGATCCATTTAACTCACGCCCTTTTGAGCAAAACTAAGAAAGAAAAACATTAATTTTCCTAAGAAAGCGAAATTGTCTAAAAAATAGAGTCAGAGTTCAGAAATTCTTAAGCAGTGCCATATAGTGCACCTATTCATGCGCCTTGGAATAATATTAGCAAAAGACTTTTTTGAGATCTTGTCAGAAAAATCAACTGCTTTTGTTACTGCATCAATTCGAACTCGCTGAAGGATGTTCCGGGGCTTATTGATCCTTGGCGTAGACAGGATTGCGCAAATATAAAAATGTTCCTTCGTGCATTGTCCTCGTCCAGCGCATGTTTGTACAAACCGCAAATACACGGAGCCCAACAATACCAAAAGTAAACACTGACTCTAATCTTTTCATGCGCACTGACCGTTTCCCTTCTGCAGTTGGTTCCCGCCATTCGGGCCATCGGAGACTGCGTTCGAAAATTAAAGGCCCTCAATTTTATCCTCTACCTGAATATAATTTATCGCACATTTGTCATATGTCACCGACGACAAATCCTGAAAAATGTTGACATTTTAGATCCCCCAAAAATGTCTGTAGGACCTCGTCCCAATGAAGGGTTTTTTATCGAGTTACTTATAAGATACGATTTTTATAAACTTTTGCACCCTTTCTGGAACAATCTTCTCTATCATTCTCAAAAAATAATTTAAGGGATGCTACTGCCTACCTCCCAGACATACCTCAGTTAAGTAGAGCAATTTACCTTACGATCACGTTTTCAGGTTGCCTTCAAGCCTTTTGCACCCTTTCCGTAAAAAAAGGTCGACTTCAGTTAAACTAGTTTTATGCACACTTAAAAGGTTGGTTCCTGTTTATCCTGATCCTCTCCGCAGCCGCAATATCAGATGGGTTTTTGTTTTTTATTCTTTTAAGCAAGTTTTTGTGGGTTTTAATCTTGGGATTTATGGAAGCCTTAGTGTTAGGTAAGCCAACCCTTTTAGCTAAAATACTTCTTTTTGCCAAGAAGGTCATTCACATGATCCATCTCAGTGATTTCCCAGACAAGAGTTTTTTGAGATTTCTTAAAGACATGAAAGTACTTCAAGAATCTTCACTTTGTTCGGTCTAGTCTGTGGGAAACTCAACAGGAGGATTTTGCGAAACTTTTCAGAACAGGAGAATTTCAGCTTTTGTTGTTCAATAAACCGCAAATATAAATCACTTTAATTAGGTATAAAGTGCAGGTATAGTAATCAACTCAGAAAATTGAAAGCGCTTGCGCTAATAATGCCTCCTTATGATTTTCGTCTCAGATTTTTAAGTACCTACAATTAATTTTCTAAAAAGAGAAAAACATTTTTACTTTTAAAGCTAAGATATAAACATGCAACGAATGCAGTTTGAATGTAAAAGATTTGAAAAAGGTTTACTTCAAAGTTTCGATCGATTGATGCGTTTGACATTGTACGTGTATGCTTTTGAATATTTGGAGATCAAAACATGTCATAATAAGTTAATTCAATCAAAAATTGCTATTTTTGAAGGTCATCGTTCTTATCTCTTATAGTTTTATTTTATTTCCTGAAAGATACTAGTTTGACCAAAAAATTAATGAAACTTTTAACTCTTAAATAAAGTAGTTAAGTTGTGGAAATTTGAAAAATAAAATACTTGAATATGACTGAATTCTGATAGTAAACATATGTAAAGCGCTGTTGAACATATGTTTTGTAAAATATATTACGTTTAGTTAACATTGCACTTGAATCAATTCATTACAGAACTATTTACTTATGGCTTTTTTTGAAGCAGTATCGACTAAGACTTAATGTTACATATAATGTAGGATTTAAACATATTTTAGATTATTAAGACCATTTAATTCACGGATTACACTGATTACAACTGATTACAACTGATTACAACTGATTACAACTGACTCCTGTGAAAGAAAACGACTGACTACTCAAAAAAACAACTGACTACTGACTGACTGGCAACTGTGTTAGACCACTGTCATAGACAAGTGATAGGCAACTATGATATTAGCTTGTACTTCCCTGTTCCTACATATAATGATTGTTTTTCTTGGATTTTTTGTATGATAAATGAATACCAATTGTTAACACAATACCTATACCACATAAAACGAAATGGAAATCTATTTTAGAATTTACAAATGAAGCCCACTTGGCCTAGAACCTAACTTCGGTCGTTTTTGTAATGAAAATAAAATTATTTTTTACATTCTGTCATTTGCATTAGGTATTTAAAACTATTCCAAATTTGAATTCGATATCATTAGAAGTTGCTGAAATAAGCAGCTGTGACAGAAATACAGACAGACGGACGAAGTCGCACCATAAGGGTTCCTTTTTACAATTTTGATACGGAACCCTAAAAAGTTAAAGATATAAACATTATTCTAATTGGCAAGCGAAATGTGAGGCAAGGAAAGGCACTTAAGGTTTGTTCGCTAATAAAACTTCGTTGTTTGAGTATACGTATAGGAAACTAATATCTACCTTAGTAATCGACTCTTTGATAATCATTCTTCTTATTAATTGGTAGGTATATATTTTAAGTAATTTTAGAACATATAAACTAAAATATTGAAAATGACATTCCACCATATATTGGCACTGCCCGCCGAAATATTAAATTTCTTTCGGCAAGATTTTTCACAATTTCATAACTCTATAAAAATACATTTCAAAATTACTATATGTGTTTAACATTTCATAAAGATTTATATTTTCGTTTTAACATTGACCGTATGTTATTGACTATATTCTTGTACCTCCGCCCACATTTTGCTGTAAAAGCACGAATGTATTCAAACCAGTTTAAAAATTGTACAATATAAATCGCCCAAAAAATTAACAGTGTACTAATTCCTGCCTATCGGAACAATTGAATCATAAGGGAACAAAAGTTCTTTTGTGGAAGGACTCTCCCTCGATCACTGAATGTGTCGTAATTCACCCTTGAAATGAAAATCCTCGAAAAATCAGATCCCTACAGAGTCGAATTTCGAAAGGAGCCTACTCGCAGGGGTCTCCCTCCCTCTGGCCATTGTCTTCAACTTGCAAATTCCCCCTCTGGCTTAAGCCAAATAACGGTAGGCTTGAAGTGAGTCCTTATCAAACGTGACGGGACGTGAATTCACTTCTGTGCCAGCACCACCCCATGCCAGCACATATGCGCGAGGCACGTCAAAATCACATGTTATTTTCCCTGTACCTGATCAGGATCAATTATCCTTTCGTGAATGGCACTGGAAATGTAGCGAACTGTGGATGGAAGGAATTTTTTGTTTATTCAATTGTTTTGCAATGTTGCATTCCAATTCTATACTTCATAAATCAACTTATCTAATGCGCCCGCGCATGTCACTCGTGGATTTTTATAAATCCCGTGACATATGTTTCTGATTTTCAAAAAGCGGATTCGCCGAACCTCGCTGAATGCACTTACTTCAGCACTCAGTTCGTGGCATTTGAAAAAAGGATCCACTTCAATTTATGGCCGATCTCTGATTTCAGAGCTAATTGCTAGCCAAGTGTTTGCCCATGTCGAACCCGGGAGAAGTGGGTATCATGGATCAGCATTAAAACGACGACGGACGCGTCGCGCACATATGGCCCGAATGTGAAAATATGAAGGTAGTCCGCTTTCGGCTACAGAAATATTTAGTTATGGAGAAATTTTCGTCAAGGATATTAAAAGTGTCGCATACACGTGTGTCGTCTCGTCGAAATTGGAGCATCGGCACAGGGCACCGCCACCAAGTGGCACGTAGAGGGAGGATGTGCGAAGGATGTCCACATTAACATATGCACTTCGTTTGCGGCTGACATTGAGTTACGGGCATCGTTTGGGAGGTGTCAAAATTTCGATTCGTATTAGCCTGCTCCTGTCTAGCCACTGTGCATCCTCGTGCGCTAGTGGAAATTCTTAGGGAATTAATAAATCAAAAGAGGCGCACTAACATGTGGCATAAAGAGATGCAAGTCCTAGCTGTTAAGACCTTTTCATTTCCTTTGGGATCCCATTTTCATTTTTCTATATCTACTGCATAGTGCATATTCAATTCGAATTTCGGATTTTCAGCATATGAGCTTAGTTTGCTTGTCTACATAGCACACAACTATAAGAAGAATATAATTTAAGGACTAAATATATAAACAGCTCCTAGAAAAGTCGCATTTTCACATATTTACTATTTGAATTCATTATTTTGAACACCGAGTTACATTTCAGGAGTTTGCATAACATAACTATACTTTATTTGAGTCGAGCAAGCTAGAAACATTTTGGAAATCAAATCAGAAGTATTCATTGCTTAAAGCTATACCTAACGAGATAAGAGAGTTTTAGACGCTTGAACTTTAAAAACATAATTGCTCTGCTACGTACATAGACCATTCGTTCACTATTCAGTTCGTTAACCGTAGCTGGTAAACTGGTAAAAAATTATTAAACCATAAATCGAATTTAGGCTAAAGAATTTAAATTATTACATTATTATGGACCATTCTCAAAATAGGCCTCCGATTTTCGTGTGGAGTTATTTCCACTACGGTTTCCATGTAAAGGTGATAAAGGAAAAATTTCAATTTACGGAAGAATTATCTTTTATCACACTGCTTCGACGTTATATCCTTCTTCAAGTGACGATCCGTCAAAAACTTGCCAGATGGCCTCGTGTTTGTTGTCTTGTCTATGATGATTAAGAAACTATATTAATATCAAAAAACTCTGTGGTTTACTTTTATATTATTACTAGCTTGCCTTGAATACTATTTAATTAATATAATAAATCTAATGAATACCTATATTTTTCTACAATACATACTTAGTTTGGTAGTTTTAGATTTCTAGAAGATACTATACGCATATGTGAAAAGTTTCATCCGAATTTAGGTCTTATACTTTGATAAAATGTTACTTCAAGTTGAACCCAACGTTATTCTAAAAACTCCATCCGAATTGAGTCAGTAATTTTTACGGGACGCTTGCACAAACAAACATACAAATCCCAAAAATAATCTTAATGTATTCTATCATTTTTCCTTTATTCCACTAATGGAAGTTGCACGAGATATAGAGGCGACATTTTCTATAATTTCACGATTAATTTGAAATAATAGTTTTTAAATATTGAAGAACACTCAAACACGCAACTTTCGTAAACAAGGAGTTTTCGAATATTCCTTGTTGTTTGTTGCCATCTGTCGGGCGCGGGCAAAACAAAATTTAATCATACAAAAGCGCGATGTAGGTTATAAATGTTGTTTTTAATGTTATATTTTGTTTATACTGAAGTGATTACCACTGTGACGCCATCACGGTATGCAAATACTTCCCACATTATTTGTTATCAAAATTAATCATTTTTGCTTTATAAAGCTGAATGTTTATTTCGTTTTTGAAAAGAGAGTCAGTCTTAGAAAAGAATTTGTTTAATCAACTATCAATTCTTAGTGAATAAAAAAGAATAAAAAATAAATTATTTACCAAAATATTTTTATTATTTTAAATAATTGCACTCCATGCACTTAATTGTCCGATTTGGCCCATCTAAAAGATCAGAGGCCCTATTTTTGAAGTCGTTCGAATCGGATCGAAAAGGGCTTATAAAAGCCCTTCAATTCTTTAATTATTTTTTCCGCGCATATGTATATCGCTGGGCGCTTTTTTTTTTTTTTTTTTTTTTTTGTCTATCAACACTTGGCGCCCGAGCGGGCGCCTTGATAACGTCAAAATAATTCGATTGGATTTTTCTATCGGATTATTTTAACCACTTTGAACGGAAAAATTTACTGAAGTCAAAGGTAACTGAAATGAATTTGTTTAAAAATTAAGAACTATATTAAGGAATTTCAATTGAAAAGGTGCTTTTGTAAGCTCTTTTCGATTTGATTCGAACGGATTCAAGAATAAGGTCCCAGGCTGGGACTCCCAGCCTAGATTTTATCCTAAGTTTTAAGGAAATCTACCAATATCAATTTTTACGGTAATGTTCAAACGAACATGTCATTTGGATTTTCGAATTCAGTACACTGAAAGAAAGTTTTATGACACTTCACACTTGTATTACGGGTGCCAGAATTATAAAACTATATTCTCTCATCTATCTTAGGGTTGCCAGAACTATAACTATAGAGTATTTTATTATATTGCAAAAATTATTGATATCATAACATTTTATTGCCCTCAAATCCATAAATATGTTTTGTTTTGGTTGGAAATTGAATTCCCAACTAAGAGAATTTTTGTTTAATTGTTTTTAAACGAGTTATTCACGCTTATGTATTATATAAATGAAATTTTGCGACAAGATTTCTGTTAGATTTAGAGCTAAAACTTTGCACTATTGGACCAAAAAAAGTTAATTGTACATGCCTATAAATTATTGCAGGGATGCTCAGAATCGATGCCTGATTTACATATGTATATTGTTTAACATTGTCAGATGAAGTCTCTGCAACAGGGAAAAACCTCCCTAAAAAATATAAAATCTCTGAAAATATAAAACTACTTTGAAATACTACTCATACAATATGTACCTACATACTTTGAGATGAAAAAAAATGTAATAATTTTTTTTAGGGCATACCATAAAAGAACAGAGATATAAGAATGCCAATATGAGAAAAACGTACCTATGTATAAACTCCAACGGAAAATTTTAAATACCTAAAATTTGAATACGAAATTGAAAAGAAGACTATAAAATCTGCAAAAACGTCCTTCCTAAAACATTTAACAGTGTAAATCAGCATAATTTCAATGACGAACCAGTCGCGTGGAGTAAGCGTGGCATGCGCCAACAATAGGAATTCAAAAACTACCTCACTTCTGAATGCGTTGACGAAAAAGCGAAATAAGGAAAAAAAAAAGAATATTTCGCTTCATCCCCTTCGAGTCGCACCCTCCTTTATCCCGTGACTATCTATCCAACGCCGACTGCGAAGGCACACTATAAAACCTAAACAAAAACCTCCAGAAAAGGTTCAGGTCCCTTCGTGTCCCCTTGTACATTTTCAGGGATTTTAATGAAAACGCGATTCACTGGCTAAGCCGCGCCGTCCCGGCCTCGGCCATCGGAACATCTGCCCATGCCCGTGCGTCTAATAATTTATTAGGGTGCAGTTGTATAAGTGAAATTCAATCAAAGCTCGTTGCGCAGGGCTCGGTCGTCAGTCATTTTATAGCGCTGGGGTCTCTGTGCCAAAGAATATCCCTTTGAATCGGGCTCGCCGGGCTTTGCGACTCGCGAGTGCGGAAGGCGGCACACCAAACAGAACCCAACCCGGAATAGGCTAATTCCGCCACCCCATTCACCCTTAGAAAAAAAAAAATTGTAATGCCCTGTGACAAAAATCGGCAACGCGTATAGAAATTTTTATTAAAGCCTGTTGCACCAATTTCGGGGAATTTGCATAAAGTGCTGTCCGTGACGATGCGCGTGGAATTAATCCAAAGTTGACATGAAAGTGTGAATTAAGACAGGTGGCCGCGCCCGATGACATGTTAACTGGGAGGAATTTATGAGAACTATAATGAGGCTCAAGTAATTTAGGTCTGCCTGATCACAATAATTAAGCTCTTTTTGCAACAGCGATTAAGTTGCGGTGTATGTGATTTTGCCAATAATGATTTGTATTGACCTCAATTTTTCAAGAACCTTGCCTGGAGTCCACCCAAAATTTGAATATCCAATTTCCTGTTTGACTCTAGATTGAATAATAAGCCTTGCGATGCAATTACTCTTCTTAATTACTTCTAAGTTATCTCCTTAAACCATTACCATATCCCCCTTTATGTGAAAACTCATTCAATATTTTAAACTTATGATTAACGACAATTTTGTATTAAGCCGAAATTATATAGTTTAAATGCAAAAGGAGATGTCCCATTTAGTAAAATAAAAAAATATATATCCAGTACGCTAACAATTTTGAATCAATTTGCATGAAATATGGGTCATAAAATTTAAATATATTTGTAGTTACCAAACCCAACCCTTTTATCTTATCAAAAGATCAAAACTCTTCTCATCTTTAGAATATCATTTTTCATCTCATCTCTTCATCTTTGGGTTATAATATTTTTTAGCCCTGCTGCAAACGCCTACTTTCATTCGAGTAGGTAGGCGCCAATTTCTTTTGATAACTTTCAATATCAGTTGAAATTTTTATATTTTTTTAACTTTTTTAAAGGAACATTTTTAATCGACCTTCCTCAATATTATATACCTTAATTATTCGAATGATAGCTTTTAGAGGACCGTGGAGTTACTGAAGAGGAGGATGGGTGATTTAACAAAAAAGTTGTGGAGCTGAATTATTTGTCTCTACACTGAGAGAAATTTTAGCTCAAGTTGTCATAGTTTACATAGATCCACTCCTATATATATCAACGATTTTAGAATAATAATAATTTATGGTGGGAGAAACCATATATTATAGCACTCACGTTTATTGCTCTGAAAGCCATAGTATATAGAAATCAGGAGAAACTTATATAGGAAAATTTGTACAGCATAAAGTGCTATATAAATATCGTTACATAAGCTATTTTGTCTGAATCAACTGCCTGTTTTATATATGATAAGAAATAAAAATTTCACAATAATAACAATTGAAAATATGGAGGAGGAGCCCTGTTCGTTATATTTTCCAGGTATAATATCCAAGCCTATATCGAAATTAAAAAAAACCCTTAATGTTTTCATTCGAGTAGCTAAACAGATTCCATGTGTACGGCGGTGCGCGGCGTGTCGTTTGCACTTTCTAACCTAGACACTCACAGTGAGGGATTGCAAGCTAATCTCTTTATATGATCTTATGAAATTCCAAGTGTGAATTATAACGAACAAAAATTTATAGATTTTCGCGATACATCTTTGGGAAAAATACAATATAACATAGAAACGATCGTTCGAAAGATGTACCTATTTTATAATTGTAGCATCCTGAGCAAGATAATATTGCCAACAGATCTATAAATATCTTGACTTGTAAGATGAAAAATGGGAGCTTGCTGTTATTCTTGCTTACTTAATAAATGGCTATATTTTACCTTAATAATTATGGCGTTATACGTTACATTTTCTTTGCAATAAAACGCTTTATAGTTAGTTATTGCTCAATTGATTATCCTGTATGGCTTTTTTACCCGACTGCCGAAGGAGGGTTATGTTTTTCGAGCGTATGTATGTATGTATGTCTATTTCGTTGTGTCGCTCTGCAGCCTAAACGGCATGACAGATTTTAACATATAAGGTGTCATTCGATTCGTCTTAATTGTCGGAGTGCTATAGGGTATATAATATTTCAATATGGCTTCCGCGAAAAAAAAAATGGAGGGGAATAAAAAAAAGTTTTTTTTATTTTAACAATATGGGTCTCAAATGAAAGCTAATAAATAGCCCATTACAAATGGGCATATAATATCTCAATATGGCTTCCGCGAAAAAAAAAATGGAGGGGAATAAAAAAAAAAGTCTTTTTTATTATAACAATATGGGTCTCAAATGAAAGCTAATAAATAGCCCATTACAAATATATATCCGTTATAACACTTTAATGTTACCATTTTGACAGGAAAATCAAAAAAAAGTGTGAAATAAACTAAATTATTTAAAAAACAAAAATCCCGACTGCAGTAAAAATATCAACTGAAAAGCGAAAAACAAGCTCTATAATCTATGGAAAATTGTAAGAGCAATGTCCTTATAAGTAATGCACCATGCAATTATTTTTTGTTCTATACCTCGTTAACAAATAATACAATTTATACTATTATTTAAATATAACTTAAATATTGGAAAAGGTATTGCAGGCGGCGACAAGCAATGAACGACAAAACATATTTCTTGTAAAAAAGTAACATTTGGACTAATTGGTCCCCGCCTGCAATACCTTTTCCAATATTTAAGTTATATTTAAATAATAGTATAAATTGTATTATTTGTTAACGAGGTATCGAACAAAAAATAATTGCATGGTGCATTACTTATAAGGACATTGCTCTTACAATTTTCTATAGATTATAGAGCTTGTTTTTCGCTTTTCAGTTGATATTTTTACTGCAGTCGGGTTTTTTGTTTTTTAAATAATTTAGTTTTTTTACTATATATTATTAAGCGGATTTCAGTTATTATAGTTTGTTTTCCTATAAAGCTGATGCAATGCTATATAGGCAATTTTACAATGCCGATTTTTCTCAGTGTGAGTTCCTCCTAATATTTAATTAATTTAACAATAAGTTTACCAAGAGGATCGCTTCGACCCCTCTCAATTTATTTAAACATTTTCTCTCCAAGAAAATTCGTGTCGTATTTTATGAAAATATCTTAATTAATCTTTAATTATATTTGTCTTGAAAATATACGAAGATATTTTAGAAAAATATGCCATGAATTTTCTTGGAGCGAATAAATTTAAAATAAACTTAAGTGCTAAAAATGAACCTGCTAAACCTAATATTAAAGATTTTGAGTCTAATTTAACATATCGCATATTTTAGCAGGATATTACGTATTAGGTACTTTACCAAAGAGGTTATTCAGGCTTCAGGAATTACTTCAAATATGTACATAATTATTTATATCAGTAATAAAAAAAAACACCATCACTATTATATTATAATAAGCAACTAGAAAGCTTCTCTTTATTATAGTGAAAGACCAAATAAAAATACAAAAACTTCAGTTAACTATACTACAAGCAGTAACGTAAACTTCAATTTATTTGAAAGCATGAGAACAAAAGAAGTAACTATTCGGAATTATAGAACACTCTCGCCGATTCCCGATAAGTAACTTAGTTCACATATAAACCCATCGTTCTATTTAACCTCATTAAAAATTTAAAACATTGCGCAATCGTCTCATAGCTAGTTCTGTGCAATGGAATTCTCAGAGAAATACCTAAAGTCCTTAAAAAGGTGCCTGAAGCATAAATATAAATCATATTAAAAGGGTCAGGAAACATAATGCAATAGCAATCCAACAAGTATTAGTAAAGGCAATTTTTGTGTTACTCAAGCAGTGGAAATGAGAATATATTTTCTAAGTGTGACGTAAATAATACAACTTACGGAAAATCGAACAATATTAAAAAGTTTATGTTAAGTTCGTTCACTCTGCGACAATGTTGCCGAAACGACGTATTTTTATTATTAATTTGCAACTTTTGGAAAATCAAACTTTATAATTAATTTTAATTAGTCATGTGCATCAAAAGCAATATTCTTCAAGAACTTGACTTTGATGATTTAATTAAAGTCTTTGTACGCTAGAAATCTTAAAAATACCAAAAATGCGGAAAAATTCAACAATGAAGAGAAATAACGACAAGCGGGAATAAATACACTGTTGCATGCCCAAGGTATGTAAAACTTTATTATAGCATTTTCTTGTTGTATTTTGAATAGTAACGACAATGTAGCTATGTATGTATGTATTAATTCAAATAAATTTTTTCAGATATTTTCAAAAATATTATTAACAATATTTACAATTTTATAAATTTAAACGAAGTGTATGTAGTAGAAATAACTTTCCACTTTGAATTTGAATGGATCAAATACACCCTAGCTTACTACAGTTTAAGAGTCCTTTATAAAAATATCAAAGGGACAATAACTTGCGGGAGTGTATTATTAAATGACAAAGCATAAAATAGCCGTATTTTTATTAATGATGCAAACTTATTATACAAATTACAAAGCATTCGGTTCAGCACCCTCGCCCTAATCCTAATACTGCTTGATTTGAATGCATTCGTTTTCTTGATCGCTCGCAGATTACTCGATCAGATCGAGATATAACAATTGTATTGTTCTCGAACCCCCGGCTAAAATAAATGCCCGCATGTGAGCCTGCAACAAAAACCACATGATCACTGAATTCATTCCACCCTTTTAGGAAGAACAAGTAATAATTTCAAAAATAAAGTGCATATTGGCCCGCGACTCGCGGAATAGAGGGTATGTGATATCATAAATCCAACTTGTATCGCACCTCACTGCAATTAAAGTGTAAAATAATTCGATGGCGATTTTTTTTTTTATATACATAAATTAAAGTATTATATATTTTTTTTTTTTTAACTCTAGAAAAGGGTTGGGCTCCAGACCTGTTTTTCGGATAAATATGGGAGTGGAGAGTTTCCAAAAGTCACCCCAAAAGTCGGGCACCGAACTCTTTTTAATTCTAAGGTCTGGAACCAAGTCGCTGGAGAAAAGGGTTGATGGGAAGAAAAACTTCTGATTACAAAAGCAAAAGGTATGGTCTACAGTCATTATCCAGGGTTTCAATCGAAGGGATAGGGGGTATGCATTATGCTACCCCTGGGACAGTTGAGCGCGCACGCAAACCTCGTATATAGCCAAATGTACACTGTACATTATTTACATAGGTGCGCATGCTTGGGTCCCTTAAAATTTGTTTGCTTCCCATTTCACAGCAGAGGGATATGTCAGTTACGGCGATGAGTACATAGCGAAAAAACCTCTATATGTGAGATCGTATGTGTTCCATTTTCGTCCTTATCCAAAGGTGCCGTCTATGCACTTTTGCCCTTGTTCGAGGGATGCAAAAGTGTGCGTATCAAATGTCGTTTCACATGTATCTGACACGCACATATATGTGAGAAATATGTGCACCTTTTTATTATCACCATTCATTTCACTGCAAGACATCGGGCACGCGACACACATCCCGAACAGCTGTCCATCGAACAAGGCAAAAATCGAAGAAAAACAGTCGAACCAAGAGCCCAAGGGGAGAGAATCGTTAGTTTGGAAATTTCCGTTGAAAGATAAGTTTTACGTCTAAAAAATTTTGTGAGTTTTGTGCTTAGGGCGAACTAGACTGCAATTTAAGACTAAGTGAAAAAGTGCTATGAACGCTTTCCCAAACTATATGTGACCTTTTGTGAAAATTCTAGAAGATATTTTAAAAGCGCGCGCAAAATTTCCTATAGTGGGAGATGGCCACTATTGGAGTTCTTACGTACACCCTGCCGCCAGGTCTGAAACTTAAGAATACTGCGCTAAATAAAATTGCGCTGAGCACTTTAAGTGGCTCCCATGAAAACAAAAACGCCGTGATAACGAAAATACAAGATATTGGTATGATCGGCGGTGAAGTATTGATGATGCGCAAGAAGCAGAAACTTGTTCCTTTGCTAGACTCCAACGCGAAGAACGTCCAGCAGGAACCTCCAACAAAACGTTTAAAATTGTCTGACAATAATAGCAACAACGTAGTCAAATCTGGACATATGATTTCAGCCGGGAAGAAGGCAATGCCACTTCCTCAAGCAGTTGCTAGACGAAATGCCCGCGAAAGGAATCGCGTTAAGCAGGTAAACAATGGATTTGCTGCTCTACGGGAGCATATTCCTGAAGAAATAGCCGAGGCGTTCGAAGCGGCCGGAAACGGACGTGGTTCCGCTAAGAAACTCAGCAAAGTAGAAACTCTCCGAATGGCTGTAGAATACATTCGGAGTCTAGAAAGATTGCTTGAACTAGACAATAGTAAAATGAATCTAAATGATCCAGAAACTTCACCATCAAGAACTGTGATAAAAACGGAAGGGCATTGCACCCCTGTTCTAGACGATTATTACTCTGAAAGCAACTACGATTCAGAGGACAACATTTCATACCTAAACGATACCCTTCCAGACATCACCACAGTTAATGGGCAGCAATATATCCGGATCCCGGGCACAAACACGTACCAACTAATTACGACAGAAATATTCGAAAACGAGGAAAACATCCAACCTCTGGCCACTGATACCTTCGCGGTGGGACCAGCTAGCAATCAAATGGACTTCGTGCTGACCACAGGAGCCGCCGAAGAAATTTCACCTACAATAGCACCTGCCCTCGGGTCGTTGACAGAACGATTTGGCGGGAGCAAGCCATCCCTATCACCTGCTGACCATTTACAACACAATCAGCATTTGTTGTCACAATTGCAGATGCAGCAGCACGTCCACGTCAAGTCAAAGGAGGCGTCGGCCGTAATCTACCAAAGTCAGCTAGCACCAAGTTCGCCTCCGATCAGCGAAGGACAGGGCTTCGCCGACATTCAGCTGTACGACGGTGTTGGTGGTGCCACTCTCAAAAGGGAAATTAAAGAAGAAGTCATCCTTGAGACAGCTGCCCTTTCTGAGGAAAGCATGATGGAGGCCATCGACTGGTGGGACGCACACACACCCCAAAGTGATGAGTCGGTCATCCTCTAGATTTTAATCGGCACGAATAGTTAAATTATTATCTCTTGTACAGAAGCTGTATTTAGTTAAATTAAATTCGAATCCAGAACGGTGTTCCACTAGGCTGTAGGCTGCAACCCTTAGTGCTCCCCCTTTGTAAATATATCAAATAAAATTTGAACAAAAATACGCTCCAAAATGCCTTCTAAGTGTAGGAAACGACAAAGTTGCTTCAGGTGACTACGGCTGCACTAGTATTTATTATTAACTTATATAAATGTTTATATATTTTTATACACTATTTAAATAAATTTTAACAACAAAACTACATTAATGTTTTAATTCCAGAATATACTCTGCCTATACATTTCATACCAGAAAGATGTTGGATTTGTTTAAATTTGTTTAAATACTCTAGTACAAATAAGCAATTATGCAAAAATTATATTTATTTTGAAGAGCATAAAATTCAAATATTGACATTTTGCCACCATATACGAGTATGTATAATTTACAATTACTTTATATTCTATTTAAAAACTTCCAAAATTCTAGGACCTAGAGGAGCTTTGATTTCGTCAGTATATGTATATACCTTTTGAATTTAATAATCATTTTTTCTTGCAACCCTATGTATCATGCATACATAAATTTCAAATGAATTGTTGAGTATAATGCATTTTTTACATGAATATATAGTATAATAGATGGACAGAACAAACGATGAAGGTATATCTCAACTTTTTATACGAATATGCAATACATATAACCGAAAAGAAAGAAGGGTTAATCAAGGCCTTGAATATGTGCAATTTCAACCCAAGACCTTTCGAATGATTACATGTCTTGTATATCCATAAGTTCTGTGCCGAATGCTACAAGGACTGCTGCAAAATGCATGTAAATAATACATATGTATATAACAATAGAGCAGATTTGGTGTAATATAGAATTTTCTAAAAATTATCACTTTTGGATACGATAGGCTAAAAATAATGCGTGGCCATTATTTATTTCGAAACGCACTACCTTCATTCGAATATCGCTCGCTCTTTTTGCAGAACCATCTTAAAATATTTAGGGATAATAAAATCAATTTAAACTTCTTTATTTGACACTTTCTTATATGTATTCAAATTCAAAGAGTTACCGGTTTCCAATTTGATATATCCATTCGTCTACATTAATCAATCTAATAGCATTAACGTTTATTTCTGAAAAAAAATGGTTTTTTAAAGAAATAAATTTTTAAGGAAAGGATTCGATCATATGAAAGATGTTAAATCTAATTTGTTATCTGTTATTTTATTTATGTTTTAAAGAATTTATTAATCTTTTATTACAATCTACATGTGGTATACTCGTATTATATATGTATCTTCGGTATTACAGTGACATGACGTAGCTCCGATCTTGCAGTAACATGACATAACTCAAATAAAATTACTTTACAGAAGGATTGAATTTTTATCACTTTATTTTATTTTAATATATGTAAATTTGATAATATGTATTATTATCTTTCAACAAAAACGATATGATGTATTTCGAATTCAAAAATAGTATATTGTTTTGGCATTTCTGATTTCCTTCTAATTTTTTCAACAGCGTATAAATTCGTCTTTTCAATTTGGTCGCGTTTCGCTACGCTACATTAATAAAATAATAAAATTCTGACACGCCCTTACAAAACTACCATATACTATAAAACTAAAAATTTGAAAAGGCCACTTACGTCATGTCACTGTAACATTGACAATTATTGTGTAAACTCTTAATATCTAGCTTGTGTTTTCAACATCAAGAAATAAGAAGAATATTATAACTTTATTTCACTTACTGGAGTAATTTAATTCTGTATTTTATTTAAAGATGTTTAATAGCAAATCACACAAGAACATTACACTAGTAGTTAGTAATTTTACCCAAATTTACTCTTACTTTGAGGCATGAGTAAAATTTGGTAAAAGGAGAAGTACTGTCAAGAATTCAATTTTTCCCCCCGTGAAGTTAAAGCCAAATAAGTCCTTAATTTAAAAACAAATTTTTAAAAATAAGCTTTTATCGTTTTCTACTTGTTGAACCCTTTTATTTGATAACCATGTCAAAGGGGTTGTGAAGATAAAGGTAAGCCGTCATATTGGGGTGTCCGCCATTTTGGATTTAGAACGATATTAAATATACTACATATATTGCATTGTCTTCAGATTTATATAAGTGTAAGTATCAAATTTCATCTTTTTGCCATTACGAAAACTGGTTCAAAATTCAAATGAAGTTAAAATAAATATTACTCGTGAGTTTTCAGTGTCTCGCGATAACGTGTTCGGCACGTGCTTCCCAAATTTGATGGGGTTGTATACGGATATTATCTAGGACCAAAGTACTCATCAAGACGAATCAAACGAGCCCAAACTCGATGGGGTTGTGTCGTTTTATTGCGGAACTCCTATGGCCACCTTCCAGCTCCAGCACCCTGGTTACCATATAGGATCAAAGTACTCGTCAATACGAATCAAACGAGCCCAAAGTCGATGGGGTTGTTTTGTTTTATTGCGGAGTTCCTATGACCACCTTCCAGCTCCAGCATCAGATCAGCTCCATATCATCATAATATTGCATTGTCACGCAATATACATATGCATGCAAAATTTCAGCTCAATCGGAAACCAGGAAGTGGGACAAATTTAACTTGCAAGATTTCGTTACAGACACCGGGACAGGTGAAACTAAATAAAAGCTTGTAAAAATAAAGACATTTTTATAATTTATTTTCTATGTTTATGTGCAAGGTACTGCAAAACACTGTTTTTGATCATTAATACGTCGAGTCAAGAATACAAAAATATTTATTTTTAAAAGCTTTTATTTAGTTTAAAATGTTTCTGTCTGTCGTCTGCTTGGAATCTTGCAAGTTAATTTTAAATTAGTTCCTTTAATCCGAACAGGCTGAAATTTTGCACACGTTTATAAGTACTGTGACAATGCAATATTGTATATCTAATCTATATATATAAAAAGAGAAGTCCTGACTCACTCACTGACTCATCAACGCCCAGCCCAAACTTTTGGACCTAGAAAGCTGAAATTTGCCACAGAGATTCATTTCATGATGTATACAAGGAATAAGGAAGGATATTTCGAAATTCAACCCCTAAAGGGGTAAAATGAGGGTTCAAAATTTGTATGGAGAAAAAATATTAAATAGACATTTCGACTTGAAACTTCATAGAAGTGCTCCTAAAAACAAATAAGCAAATACGTATTTCGCGATTTTTCGAAAATCTACCCCTTAGGGGGTGAAATGGGGTAAATAAACCTAAAAATCGATATGGGTGTCGTTATTGAGGTTTTTTGGGTCGTTGATTACGAAAATGGCACTTATTAATGCAAAAATTCGATCAAAAGTTATTATTTGGGAAAAATAATTAATTAATTTAATGTAATAATATTTAATAGTAAATAACGCCCAACTTTATAGGGTAAACTTGGGTATCGGTTGCTCGCGCATCGTTAAAATTCACTCTCATCATTTTTTCATAACGCGCCTAAAGAAGTATAACTTCAAAAATAAGTAATTATTTTCTTAAAATCTACCCCTTAGAATAGAGAATAATAGGGACAATTATATACATGTTTTCGCTTTAAAGTTGCGTTATTTTCGTAAATATATTTAATAACTAATATTCTGGGCAACGCTGAAGGCGAGCAAGCTCTTATGTTATATTGCGATATAAAGTTTTAAATTTAAGAATTTTAGTTCCCTTTTTACATTGTAAATATTCCCCAAACATACTTTCGAAACTGAATTTTAGAAGTTATAAATTATACTATCTACCTTTTTTCAATTTTTATAATAGCAATCTATATATTATAAATAAAATCGTAACTCGCTTGGTGTCTGTGCGAGTATCATGGAAAAACTACTGAAGGTATTGTGATGCGGTTTTTTATAATTTTTTGTAATAGTACATAGTGATTATTATAAGCTGTATTTAATGAAAACTCAAACATAACATAAAGTAAAAGGAAAATATTATCGTTTGCCCCTAGGTACAGCCCTAGAGCGTACTTAGTTTTGTTTAATTTCAGTTATTTTGAATTGCGTTTCGTAAGCGCTTCTATACTATTGAGAATACAATTTAAACTGACGATAATCAATTAAAGTAATAAAATTAATATCACGCGAACGAAGTCGCGGGCATTTGCTAGTATCTTTATAAATCCAATATGGCGGACGCCTCCAAGATGGCGGATTGGATTACCTTTTCTTTCACATTCGTCTTAATATTGGTATCAAATGAAAGAATTTAACGAGTAGAATACGATTAGTTATATGGCGTCATTCTAAACTCAAAAAGCTTTACTTTTTTAACAATATTTTTTTATATATCTACACATAATTTAATTTTTCTTATTCCAATTCTTTTTTTCCATTTTTATTTTTATAGATGACGCACTAGTGCACTCTGCAAAATTAAACAGCAATTCGGTTTGTACTTTTCTGAGAAATAGGCTAATCTGAAATAAACAAAATCATATTAATTTTGAACGATAGTAACATGAACTAGTCCTCTACCCAGTTCATGTAAATCGGAAAAGTACTTTCCTTTGGAAGTTGATAACCAAAAAAGACCTCCTTTCGAGAAAAACAAATTTAAAGTTTGCAAATAAAATAAAATATGTAAAAAAACATCAATTTATTGTAATTTCGAATGAGAAAATGGCTTTAACGGACACTTTCAAGTAGAAATGTCTTAACTGTTTTACCAACGCCTAAAAACTTTAAAGTTAACTCAAAATGAGGAAATCGTAGAAAACAAAATTTAAAATTATTTTAATTGTCTCAAAGAACAAATCGATTTTATATCTTTAAAATTCGATAAAGAAAATCTAAAACTAAATAAGTAATTTTTACTTAGAAAAACAAATTATCAAACATTGTTTTGTCATATAATGAATTAATTTTAGTTTAATAAGCGAAAAATTAAATTTTCAATTATCTCTGAAGATGAATGAGTGTGAGTTCTAAACGAATGATATAATGAAGATGAATGAGTGTGAGTTCTAAACGAATGATATAATAATAATTTATAAAAAAAAAAAAAAAAATACTTATAGCATATGTGATCGCGCCTCAGTGTGAAGTTTTCCATCTAAAACATGATCAAACAGCTGTTTTAAAACGCACTAAACAACACTGTTTTTTATGTGTTCACTTACATTTTCCCTGCAGGAAGAAGAGATTATCAAAACCTGGAAAGAAAACAATACCCCTAAAATCCAACCCCGCAATCACTTTCTAATTCGCTTAAAAAGGACGAAGGGTTCTGAAAGGATTCAATCAGGAAATAGTTAACCCCCGTGTAACGGTTCTAATCACATCTCGATTCCTTTCATTTCAAATCCTTTTTTTCCCGAAACAGGATCCACGAAATTTGTCACATTTCCAAACCCTGTTGAAAGAGAAAGGATTTCCGAATGGCGCATATCCCTCGAGTGAACTAATTGTCAAAGAGTTTTTCGATCAGGTAAAATTGACATTCAATTCACTTCGTTCGCAGCCACCTCACTTCTAGCCAACTTCTAGGAACCTGAAGTGCACCGGCAAGCAGTTTTCACATGCTCAAGAAATCCGGAAGAAACCACGCAAATTTGTTCCTGCCGCAATCGACTCACTGCTCATGGAGGCTCTCATGCAAAAGGATCATGTGGAGGGTATTAAAAAAAAATAAGAAAAAAAAATTCTATATCAAAAGAACTTGCTCAACACGTCCTGAAATCCCTTCAGGTTCAATTCACGGACTTTGCGAGCGGAACATAAAAAATTCCAACTTCGTGTCCTCCGGTGAATGGCTTTTCGAAAATAATAACGTCTGGCTCGGCGGGTCCTCTTTCATTGGTGGTGCGATGGCGCGCTGGGCCCGGGTCCACAGGGCTCTCCTGCAGCAGCCCGACTGCGGAGTGTCGGAGCCCAGAAATCGCAGCCCAAAAAAGCAAAATATGCAAGACAATACTGTCGTCATCCTGTGCCTAGCGCGACGCACGATGACGAAAGTTTTTATGCCCTCAGCGCCTGTTCAATTTGCCCGCTCAAGCACATTGTGCCGCTTTATTCCTTCGGATTTGCCTTTAAGAAGTCTCACAGTTTCGCCTTATTCAAATTTCAATATATTGCCGAGGCTCGAGAGACCCACTCATAATGAGCACAGGTACTGGATCCAGTGCTGTTCAAGTTCCCATTGTTGTGTACTTTGACATTTTACCTCGACGTCTTCGTGGTACCTTTGTCTCGTCTAAGAACTTGAAATAGGAGTGCAAGACGCTCATATGATCCATCAGCTGATTACCGGTGTTACGAGTTAGGTAAATTGATTTCGTCCTTTTATACTTTCAGTGAGTTATGGTATTTTTCACACCAAAGAGAATGATTTTCGTTCCGACTTTACAGATCAGTGACTTCGAAGATGGATTTTCTTTGTAGAACTGAAAATGGGAGTTACGTGAAATAAGGAAGGTTTTAACAAGAAAGGAGAGCTGATGTTCATTACGGATTATATTTGGATATTTTAGTCTTTTTGAGCAATGGCTGATATTAGAAGAAGCCGCATTGTTATATTTTGGATCAAACGTGGATCCTTTCTTCTTATTTTAAATAAAAGATAATGCATTTTTTGAACCAACTACCCATGATTGAGTGCATCATTCTACATATTCCGAACCGATACACTGAAATAACAAAATAGTCCGACCAAAAACAATATTTTATTAAAATTTCCAAAACTAAAGGAGAAATGGTACATACAGTACCATAATATTGTATTATTATCGAAACTTACATGTCTATGCAAAATTTCAAGTCAATTAAAAAAATCGGGATTTTTATCAAAATCTTGCAAGTTTAGTAAAATTAAATTAAATCTTGTAAAACTAAAGTAATCAGTAAACTAAAAAATCGGCACGTAGAAGCAATAAAACTGTTCTGCATAAAATTATGATTTAGAATTTTCTCTTTTATCTTGTTCTGCTAAAAGTCTACAATCATAGAGTGCATATTTACCACCTGAAAGATGTTAATCTCATTATCTCAAAATTTATGAGATATAAACTTTTGTATTTTATGTTACTTATGCTCGAGACAGACTATGTGTAATAATATTTGAATTTATATTTGAAAATTTCTAGCTCAACTAAACTGATGATAAATGTTTAGAATTTTTTGTCCTACTAATTCAACCTACAGATTTATAATAAATTTTGTGCAAACTTACAATCATAATGGAATAATAATATACATATAACGTAATTTTTGTTTTAAAATTCAAATTTTTATTTAAATACATAAGTACCACGTTTTTAAAGCGGACTAAAAAGAATAAAATAATTTCTCTTAACTTCATACAAATTTATTACCCCATACAGATTGTCCTGAATATTTCTGATTGTAAATTTTTAATAGCTATGAAAATTCTTGTAAGATTTAATACGAAAAACGTGGGGCGGCCCCACTGGGGCCCATGCATCAGATAATACTAAGGAGTGCGAAGAGTAGCTGTCGTTGAAAACACTCACACAACAGTTTATATCATTTGCAGTGGAACAAAATTGTTGATGACTTAGGCGAACTATTCATGCATGTATTGCAGAAGCCCCACGTTTTTCGTTTTTTTTCGAGTTTTTTTTCCACCAAAGGGAACTCTAGAATGTTTCAAAAGACTTAACGTGGTAAGTATACTTTTTGCAGTTTCTTCCTCGCCTCTTTGAGGTATTTAAATTAGACGAATCCTCCCATCCCTTAATTTATTTTACCACGTTTTTATTAGCTCGCTTTCGTTTCTGTTTGTCTGTTCGGTACAAATTTTGCAATCGGTTTTACCCTAACTTCCCAATGAGATATTGACTGGAACTTTTAAACATAGCTTAGAACGGGATGACAATGCAATATTATTAAGTTGTTAATAAAGAAAACAATTTTTTTAATTATTTTTTAACAAAGAACCGTGTGCAATCAAACTTTATTGCACGTATTCTACTCGATATTATACAGTAAAGACTGTATTTCTGCAAATAATAATATAAAGTTATTACGATTATCATGAAATCGATTGGGAAATTCGCACACACAAAACTAAAAAGCAGAAAATAATAATTTAAATAAAAAAAAAAATGTTTAAATAAGTATGTTAACATTTTAATCAAAACAAAATGAATAAAAATTTCATAAGTTTAGCAAACAAGAGAGCATATATATTTCATTTTATTGAAAACCATATACGTATTATATTTATTTATGAATAAAATTTTGTTATTCACACTAATCTTTTTAACCCAATAATGATACTTAGGCATTCTTTAAGAAGCAATAATGCACCAACTAATTGAATTAAAACAATTAATCGCCACAAGTAGTGCATTCAAGAGATCTAAAAAATATCTCAAAGGCATTGAATTTTTGGTAAAACTATTTAATACAACATTTGCATAATTTAGAACAATTTGGAATTACCCTGAAATGTTATTTCGTAGGACTTCAAGTTCTTAAGATAATATTGTAACAAAATATAAAAGATTTTTTCATTAGCGAAAAGTTTAAATACTCGTAAGTCGAATGAACCAAGTTTTAAAGAAATTGAGATTTTTTTAAATTTAAATTCTTTACCATTTTGAAGATATGTGAATTAATGTCTGTTCGTTGAATAATCTAGATCGATCTTGATCAGGAAAGATCAGGAGATCCGCGTTCGATGAGAACTGTCACTGTCAGGCCTAATTATCTTACATAACACAGTTAGTGATCACTTTTTTCAATAGCCAAAAGGAGTCACTGTTTGGATTACCTTCCTCGAATTATTAATTTTCGAAACTTCAATAAAGTTAAACATTTTACAGTCCTCTTTGGGGTTTGATGTTTTATAAAACAGTCCCATATTTTGCTTAGGTTTTTATGTAGGGTAGGATATATTTTAACCCACCTCGAAAAGTATGAATTACCCGCTCTCATACAATTTAATATCTTATTGATCTGTGCAACATGGGGTTTTGTATCTTTAAATTCGTTGGTCTCAAAGAATTAATATTTAGAATAATGATCCCTGAAAATCCTTAATTGCATGCATGACGAAAATTACATATACATATTATAATAATTAACAGTACCTACACCATCTTAAATTCAAAATTTATTTACCTAGTTTTTTCATATAAACTTTCAAATTTTTAGATACCTATGACAATGGGTAGTTGTAGTTATTGTTTTTATTAAATATTTTTTACTGTTTCTTTAATTAATAAGCAAAAAACAAGATGAAACTACAAGAAAATTTAATAACGTACTTTAATCTTTTAAGAAGGTATATTTTTCTTTCTCGTCACCCTGTATGCCAAAATTACCCTCAATTTTTAGAACAATTGACAATTTATATTAAAAGTGAGATTCAAAGATTTAAAAATCGGTCCAAATCATAGATAAAGAGATTTTTATAAACATTTGTACCTATGTACAATTCGATTTAAAATGAAAATGTAATTTTTTTAGGATGCCAAAACCATAACGACCAAGGTTTGAATTTACAGAAAAATAGATATTTTACAATTTTTATAATCCAGTACTATGTCCCCCTCACTTTCTTCTCACGGAATTAGTTGCAAATATTTAAATGAGATCATAAATCAAGTTTTTGTGATTGAAGTTCTAGAGGAGATGGTGAAGAAATTAGGGCTTTCCGCTTGAGGATGACAAGCAAAAGTATAGTGATCTAAAAAATATTCAAATTAGATCCTTTCGGTTTCCCAGGTTTTACTTGTGGCAAAGGCCTTGAGGTAGCCAGGTAGGTTGGGTAACGTATGAGTTGAACCACTGGCAAATGTACGGCGACTTTCTCAGACCAACCGCTGGCCTGATGAAAACAGTGAAAACGAAGTAATGAGGAAGCACAGTATGCCGCGCAGGTACGTGCACTGCTAATGTGTGTCCTGCGGAATTCATTAAGGAACCATAAGGTACAGGCTACGCAGCATAAATTTCATACGCATATATTTACGAACATAAATTAAGCGAAGCGTAAACAGACTGACTGCTGTGCGGAATGGCGGCTTCACCGCCGTACGTATCGGCTGTTGAAATTTGCATGGGAATATCGCCCTCCAAACTGTGGACGCGGCGGTTTTACTTTTCTTTTACTTTTCAGTAATTTCTTAGTGGATTAATATATGGAAACTTACCGAATTTATGCCTCTCTGCGGTGGCAACCGTGAACTGTGGTAATGCACTGCTCACGATTTAGCCGAGGGCAGTAAGAGCTTCCTTAAATGTGACAATTAGGGCGGGAATTTATACCACCCAATAGGTGGTGGATTTACGTCAGAAAACTACAGAAGAATCTCACAGGAGCTCAAGCCCTACTGTTTTCACGTTGTCTTCGATCTTCCGTGAAGAAATGAATACATTCCCCTCGAGATCGCCTGGAGTTAGTTTTGGTATCAAAAAAGCCCACATTATTTTTAATTTCATCTCCATATAGCACATCATCCGAAATCCGTTACGATCGTCCCCTTAAAGAAACTGCCCAAAATAACATGAATATGTATGAGAATAGAGGAGTAATGACCCCGGAATGTTAGGGTCATCAAAAAAACTGTTTGCTTTTGTAGTCCAGGGACGTGCAGACATCTTCCCATTTACAAAGTATTTCCTTAGTCTTGTTGGAATGGTGCGATGGCCATCGGTCCAACAGTAGCCTAACGCATCGTGTCGCAGAGGACTCCCAAAACCAAGTCATAGGATCAAAAATCTTAAAGTTTAGCTTAAAAGAAAGAGGGTCCCAGTCGATTGTCCCATGCTACCAATTCACTGAGTCGTGGGAATTGCGAAGGTTCTGTGAGTGATGAGGACCGCATCGATACTACGCGCCAACTCAAGGAACTTAAAGCAAACAATTCCTGCCCGTACCTGGCTTGGGATACTTTGACTCGTATATCTTTTTGGATCAACATCAACAGAGAATAGGACCATCGGCCTTTGATTACAATAAGAGATTTGCACTGCAATGCATTTAAGAATGTTTGATGGAAGCGCATACGAAAAAAAAATGGCTCAGGTACACACAATGGACCTCGAAATCAGATTTCATACGTTGCATACAAATCTAGGCCTTTTGTAAGAAGATTCGCGTGTAGAAGAGACTCTTTTCTTAACGTTATCCCTAAGGAAAATAGCACGTGAGATAGGAGGTATGCGCCTTTCACATCTTAAGGCGATCTGAAGATACATTCCTGCCTTTAAGCACTTTCTTGATGATCGACCTATAATATGAGATGAGAGCGTGTCCTAAAATCAGAGCAATATTGCACAACGCCCGATGCAATCTATGCAAAACGGGAGCATAAAGAAGATTCGAACCGCAAAACAGGACAAAGAAGATCTGAGAAGGATTCATTTTTCATGCATAAAAAAAAGCACTACGGGAAATTCGATCTTTTGAGGAAGATCACTTTAAATCCGTTATGAGGATCACCTTCACAGTTATACTCATATTTTACCCCTGTAGTACCGTTCCGTACCCTAACGGGTCTTTCATACACGCCCTACATTTATACGGTTTCAATTATATTCATGCCCGACCCATTTATGGATTCATAATTGCATATCTCGTTCTTATGGGACAGAAAGATCGATACTGCCATTGTTGCTTGAATAAATGATGAGTTTTTATCGATCAATTGAAGAGCGAAGTGCAAGAAAAAATAGTTTTATTGATCAATTCTTTTCTGGAGGTGCATATATTTTCTTTTTCAATATACACCATCTCAAAAGACCTCATGATTATATGCAAAAAAATATTTAAATGTAGTGAGAACTATTTATACATTCCTAATCTTATGTACATACATGCATGACTTAAGACATCATGTTAGTAACACTAAAAGATAAGTTTGTATTGATTGCTGAATTCTTAAATTCGAGGAAAAGCGGCATATCTAGAAAATTTAGAGTTAACGTTGATTCACACCTTAAACAAATAAATGTTTACAAATTTGAAATAATTGAGCGATCCAGTGCGTTTTTTGGCCCAATACATTATCTCGGAAACAAAAGAAATTTTCAAAATATATAAAGTTGTTTTATTTTCCTATTATTCTCGTCTCATGTTTGAATCGGAATCCAAGGTCATACAAGGTCAGATGGAGATTCCCTATGCAACTTTTTTTATACATTAAGGTTTTGTTTTATGTAGTAAAGTTTTTTTAATTACTAAACAAGTTATTCATTTTATTTCAATTATCATGTATTTTCTTACTGCCAAGATTTATAGTATTAGTATCATGCAATATTTGAGAAAAATAAAATACAGTATACTAAATGTTCACAGAAATAATATAGATCCAAACTCTCTATGACAACTTGTTAATTTTGCTTTCGCTGTCTTGTATGAAATCTCTTTTTGTTACGATTACAGTTATTAGCAAGTTACGATTTATTTATAATAAATTTTAAAAATACTAATCTCTGATGTTTGCGTAACAACTTAATGTAGACTTATCGCTAATGAAGGCCCTTTTTGTAAATACGGGCTATTTGAATTTTAAAACAATTTCTACACAAATTGATTTGAAATTGAGCCCTTTGGTATTATTATACATCAACTAAATTATGGTAAATAAGATTTTATATACATATATGTTAAGTATGTACATACCTACTTTTGCGAATTTATTAGTCCTAGTGTCTATTAAGAAATATGTGAAACATCTATAATTGAAAGAGGAATTTTATTAAATTAAATCGTTGTCTCTGATGCTTGTGCGTACAAAAAGCTCTGTTTTCATACCTTGAAGTAATGTTTTTCCATCGAGATGCAGGTATTATTTCGCAATACTCCATACCTTTCATAAATTCCCATATACAAAATGCATCCCAAAAAGCCTTTCAGTAAAAGCAACGTGAATCTCATAACTTTAATAAACTCCCAAAGTGTCAAAGCAACACTTCAACAGAACTTAAAATCTGATAAATTAATTGATCAGACGGCATAAGACCCGTGAAAGAGTTGAGAAGGTGGCGACCGGTGCTGTTGAAAAAAATGCCGCCTAAGACCTGGGATGTCTTTAATTCCAGTAAATTAATTTATCAACATAACTCGCCGGCTTGGCTCCATTGTGCTCAGGTATCAAGTGCACTGGCATCAGGTAAGCACTTGTGAATGGAGTGGCCTTCCGTGGAGAGCCCATAATCCGAAATTTATGGCACAATATTTTGACACTGATCAGAGAATTAAACGGACACAACCTGAGCTGAGAACTGCTTAACCGGGCGGAGTATACTCACACAAGGTTTCACCTTTAGAAATATAAAAATTATGTTGGCCTAGTCCAAAGTATATACATATTTCATTCATGGTCTTTCTTCCTAGAGTCCTTTGAATCTAAAACTCTTTCTACATAATAAATTTTATCCTGGGTGTCATACGATGGTAGCATAAATTGTAACTCAATCAGGCTCAACTAGCCTGGAAACAGAGGATAAAGAGAATATTGACCAAAACTGACATAGTGCATGTATAAGAAAAATAATTTAAAGAGAAATTTCTTAATAAAAGTAGCTACACATGCCGATTTGCTCTTGTATCTTAAACGTGATCATATCTGTCCCCGGAGATCTGTCATGTGCTGTAATCCAGGAAGCAAAGAAAAAAATTTCGGCTGGGGATAAAATTTAAGCTATTTCCTTATTATGTTGAGATAGTGCACAAGAAACCATGCGCCGTTGGTTTCCATGACCATATGCGCCGTAGACGCGCATGGGGTCTCATATTTTGCGTGCCAGTCAACCAAACTTAAAGGAGCTCAAATGTGCGACCAGCCCAAACATTATGGTTCTGTGAACCATGAAATGATCTTCTGAAGCAACATATGTGTCCCCGGTTCTTGAGGAGTAAAACAACTGAACCTTTCTGAAATGACGATTTTAATACACTTTGGGGACTCATATATATTTTTTTTAATACATCCGAGTTCCGTTGGAAGCTAAATTTTAAAATCTTAAATTTTTATTTATTTAAGTACCTATAAAATATGTCTCTTATTACGTTTTTAGTTTTATCAAGACTTTCTTAAAGATGCTTGAATTCAGGGAGTAGTTCCCATGAAATTGTATTAAAGTAGGTATTCTTAAGCTTAGTACGCAAGCCCTATATCTCAGTCTATCCAAGGAGCCGTAGAATACTCTGTCCTGGGTGGTATCCTTCAATCCATTTTACCCCTTCTTTGTCGTATCTTTTCATTATTCTGCGTATGCTACTCGAACATATCACTCAATTTCCAAGCAATCAACTTGAGAGGGATTTCATGATTGCAGACAGGATTGAGTGTCGTTTTGACATGACTTCCCTGTAGGAGGGCGAACTGCATTCTACCTTTTCCTCTTAATTAATCAAACACATCACTTTTTATTAGCTCACTGTAAGACGACATGAGTTATTCGCATATAGTGTCGCATCATCGATTTATTAGAAATTTGCATAATCGATGCAACCAAGAGGAATTATGTATTCCCCAAAATCACTCAATAGAAAGTTTCTGCTTCGCCCCTAGTGATTAATATGCTCGGAAAATTTTTGCAAATTCAACTATGAATTGATTGAATAATTTAAATTTCTATTGATATGGACATTCTTTATTTTCATTGCGTGAATATTGTAATTTAAAAAAATTATCTTTTTCTGCTTCATATTAAGAAGTCAGAGTCATTTGGATTATTTAATGTATACTTACATTATATTCTAAAGAGATAACTAAAGCCAACATCCTAATTAAAACATTGTATCCTTTTATCACGCCTTAATATAGAGAATAAATTACACGATATCGTTCAAAAAGAGTTCATAGCCACGAAGGCAAACAGCATAGCAAAGAAACTTTTTAAAACATGTTCATATTCAGAAAATCCTTAAAATTTGCTAGTCTAACATAAAAATGAGTATGAGAATGAGATTTTAAAATTCTTGCATGACGAATTATTATTATTATTATTATTATTTAATACATGAGGTATAATAATTAAATGAAGAACAGAAATAAATGGTTAAAACTTGTGGTTTCGTGATAACTAGGCTTCAATTTTAAATTCAATCAGAGACCCCATTTACACTATCATGGGCATGAGTCAATTTCATGAGTGTTTTCTATCATGAAAATTAGTTTGTACCTCTTCAACTAGTCGTGACGTCACGCTCATGAAATTGAATTATGGTCAAGGTTGAAAAGTTACTCTACCTACGAGAAAAATAAAGAATTAATCAAACTGAGTTATATGTATTAAATTTAATGCTACTAAATGCGTAGAATTCTGTCTCCCTTTCCTTTTTACGTTCCTTTCGTATTAATATATGGTACTCTTGACGAACTTTGATCGACTATCGAATTCTACTCAACGAGTTTTGGAAAAAAGGTTTTATTGTTGAAACTAATAAAAACACAAATTAAAAAGTAAAAGTTGAAGATTTCAAGTTTTAAACTAAGTGCACACTACTAATATGTAGATACATACTACGGTTTTTTAAAAAGTAAAATCTTATATATTATTTATATAGGTATTCTTGCACCCTTGCATACGGTGTATCGTAACATAGAAATACAATGATACAATAACTTTGAAGAAATACAATCTACAATACCTTTGCAAATCTGCAATACCCTAGACGATTGCAAACAGATTTTGCAAGAGTGCAAGGTTGCAAAGACAAATCAGCTGCCAAGCAATTTGAATCAGATCTTCTTTTTTTTAGATCAAATTATCAATTAATTGACCTTTAGCTGAATTCCGCGGTATATTTATTCCTATGCATCTGTACAACAACTTTAATTTTTTCAGATTGCAATGTGACATTTTGACAAGTAATTTTTTGATATATGTTCTTTATTCTGCAATGCAATCATGATTGGGTGCGTTCACACTCCATTGCAAAGAATCGTAGGAAAAGTGTACGTAGAACAAAGTTACACAAAAACGTAAATATCTACCCTTTATATTTTTTTCAGTGTATTTGCAAATATCATTAGTTGAATATTACAATAATAAGAAGAGCTTTATAAGTAGCTCGAAATAAAGCATCTTAGAAGGTTTCAAATTGCGTTAGCTTAGTTTAAAAAGTAGGTTAGAACATTCCACTATCCTAACTTTTGAGTGTGCACTCTAAGAGCTCTCTTTAATTATATAATTAATAGTTATAATGCCGACAGAAGGTCTTATAGCTTAAAAGGTATTTAATATCGTTTATCTCGTCACTGCCCACAGCTCAAAAACCAGTAAAAGTAATATCGGTGAAATAATTAAGGCATTAACTCTGAACTCAACCGAAACTCAAAATTACATATGTGCCCACGTATGCTGCTTACATGAGGGACACCAAGAGACCTCTGATTTAATTACGAGCATTCGGCAGTTTCTGGGGCGAATTTTATTCATGATGAGAATGAACAAAACGAAACTGCTGAATGCTGATCCTTAACAGCTTTAAGTCGGTACTCGAAAACCTGGACGGAATTTTAGTGCCAAACATTTAAAGCACATAAAACCCCAAACTTGTTTGTTTTAATTTGCTGATGAATTGTAACGCGTCGGCCTGAATTTCGAAAAAATGCACACGCGCACTTTTGGTAGGAAAATCGATAAATTCTATAGTGGCAGAAAAAGGAGGCACGAAAAGAGGCTCCGTTCGTAATTAGGAGACCGCCGTTGTCAATTTGTACCGGATTAAGACGATCGATTTGCAGATTTACGGCTCCCAACCGATTCAGTTAATTGCCCCCGCTCAAAGCAACTGCCACTTTTTGTAAGTTTGGGATCGCATTAAATTTAATACGTGGGCAAATCAGCACTTTGGTTTCGGTCTTCGAAATAACTTATTTTAATGAGTCGACTAAAGGCCACTTCTCGAAGTGAAAAGTAAATTACTATGCTCTTTTCGGGGAAAATTTCCATTATGCGAAAAAACGTCTGGTCGGGTCAGCTTTGAGACACATTTTGTTTCTACGGAAATCAAATTCGGATAAAGCAACCGAATTTTAAATTAATTGCCCTGAACGATTCCAGCTAATGTGCAACTTCCCATTTTCCTGTTTTTTCGACAATTCCCAAATTTTCTCCGGTCTTTTTACCGCAGGACAGCGCATGAAATAATTTCCGTTTGTTATCCTTTGGTAAGCAGGGGTGTGCTACATGCAGTCCTTGCCGTTAAAAAAGGGACGTACACACAAATATTTCTGAATTTGTGAAAAATTTAAGGTGAAAGGCCACGTGAAAAAAGGGAACAAGTAGCCCCAAACAGGGAATTATGGCATGTAAAAATGTCTCGCTTCGTTAGGCACCCTCTTAATAAATTACCAATACATGCTACTGCCGATATTTTGTACCATGAGTAAGCCAACTTAAATCGCGAGCCGCTTCTCGAATGCTAATCAATCAACTTTGAACTGTTTGATTTACAAATTTATGCGGTGCTTTACAGAATTTAAACACTGTAGAAGTTTTTTGCCAATTCATATTTTCAGTGGAAGGTATACATACACAATGTAATTAAACGGACTGACCTACAGCAACAATCAACGTGATCAAAGTTCAAGGTTGAAGAGACCTACATATGACTTCAAAGAAAACTAGAAATGGCGTATAAATCACTCAGATTCATTTTTGATATTTTTATTATTTTTGTTAATAGAGAATTATTCCTACCAGCTAGCTGACAATTTCTCCTCATCTCAATTATTAAAAAGCCTCTCAGGTCTTATAATACCTAGGTAGGTAGATACTATAAAATATACTTAAGATCAGCGATCCTTTTTCTTCTTTGCCATTGTCATCTAAACACAAAACGTTTTTCCTACTAGAATGCAACTAGACTTTGCTTCCTAGAATTTCCAGTAAGTAATATAGTGCAATAAAGATAGGTAGGTACTAGAAATCTATTGAAATATTTTAACTAGAATTCTACCTAAATATACTAGAACTGCAGATATAAACGGTAGAATTCTATTGTCTTTGTTTTAACTAGAATTCACTGGAATTCCGATTAAAATCACTATAATGCTATTATTTCTTTCCTATAACTAGATTTATATCTAAATTATAAACATAACCGCCAGAATTCAATGGATTTCCGAACTAGTAAAGGTAAATATGTACCTCTAGACATTTCACACAGGAGTGTTTCCTTCAGAAGATATTTTGTAATGTTGAAATAATTGCGAAATAAAATGATAGACAATATCCAACATTTTAATGTATTAATTTTCACTTTTTAAAAATTTTTGGAGGCACGACAGAGAAAGCACTCCACTAAATATGAAAGGCAGGCGAGAAATGACAAGGTTTATACCGAGAGCTGCTTCTTGCTTCGAATGTGTTTCAGAATCAAAGAACTAGGAATTAATTTGCACATAAAGACAGTTCAGTGCACTAGAATTTCTATGTTGTCAATAGATTTCTAGTTTTTTTTTCACTAGATCTAGCGGAAATTTTATTTTCTCTAGATTTCAATGAAATTTTAAAAGAAACTTAGTCAGAATAACTTATTTTCTAGTGAACAGCATTAGAAACCTAGAGAAACTCAACACCAAATACAGTCTAGTAGCATTTTCGTAGAAATAATATTTAGAGTGTATGTATATCATAATTTTGGTAACACATACATACATATATCTCCATTACTACAATTTATAATGTTATTCAACGTTTATACAGACACAAAGTTAAGTTTTAGGCTAAAATAACTATGAGGTTCATATTGCAGTACCAATAGCAATGTTGGGTTAAAGACTCGTATTATATGGAATTCCATGATGCATAAAATAGAAATAAAAATAATTGCTGTTCGCTTATATTGCCTTTAATTACCCACGTCACGAAAGTATTTTACATTTATGCAATTAAAATGTAAAACTAAAACAGGTATTCCAATATATGTACTTTAAAAACGTAAGTTACTTTTTAACTGACTACGGCAAGTGCAGTGAATTGTAGCACTATTTTCACATTCTTAAAATCTAACGCCAAATTACTGTAGTGTTATTTTGCGTCTATGAATAATTATGAAAATCGACCTGTTAAGTACATACATACATACGATGCAAATCCTAAAGTTATTGTTACTCCATTGCGCTCATTTCTAATTATGAATTAATTTTATCAAACATATGGTCATACATAACTAGGGAATCGTGAGGCAAAATGGGAAAACCTTTGTAAATCGTCACAATTTTGCTCTGGATCATTCACAAACAGACTTCATTTCGTCGACCGTCATTAGCCGCACTGCAGTCATTGCGATTAGATACGTTTTTGCAGGGTAAAGTGTCATTGTAGAAAATTTTTATTTTTGAATTAATTTCTTATTTTATATTTATAAAACTAAAGGACGATACACTAAGTGCGTTATTACTATAAGTTTGTTGTTTTATTTTATTACTTTAGTTTGTTAAGTATAATACATTTTTACTACCAAGTAAAGAATAATATGTTAAAAATAAGATTTTTTTAAGAATACACTCTGCGGGGCAAAATGGTCGGGGCATCCAATTTTACCCTATGAAATACTTTAAAAATAAGGTTCTAAAGTATCATGTAATTATTGTTCTGGGTATTTTTAGGATGATTAGGACTTTTGTAAGAAAAACACAATGTCAGAAATGTATGCGATATAAAAAGGATTTAGTTGAACAAACTAAGAGAGGCAAAAATAATATACTCAAGAAAAATACAAATAAAAAAAAACCAAAGAAATAGAAGAAAGATAACTTAAGAAGATGAAGGAGATGATTGCAACTGTCTATAGTATGAGAATAATTATTCTAAATCAAAGGAAGGTTGGATAGCTTATAGTGTCTGTGAGAAATGAGCCTAAACCTCTTGCGCCGAGGTAGATGAGGAAGACGGCGAAGACCTCATCTGTAAACATTTGGAGACAAAATAAAAATTCTATCTATTTGCCTTAACTTGAAAAACTAAAATATTGTATTTAACAACACTATGCAATACAATATTCATATCCAGTTACTTTTATTTCTTCATTTTGCCCCCGACATGAACCAGAACGAAATATTTCCAATAAACTGCTATAATTAATTTTCCTTAAATATAGGTTGTTTTATAGCTTTTTTCTTTTTAAAAGAACAGAGTAGGTATAGCTTGTTACAATGCTATTTGGGAAAAAAAAACTTTGTAATTTGCTATTTGTGGTTACTTTTCTCTTAACTATACCATTTCGCCCCACCGTCCTCTAAATGTAATCTACGTTTATTAAAATTTGCATTGAAAACTTCAATGCCAATCATATCCTTAAATGAAATAATGTAACCTTAACTCCGACTATAAACTCAGGGGCAAAATTCATATACATATATGAATATTTTACATTCATACTTATACTTTTTTTCGGGCAACATATCGTCAATCGATTTGACTTAAGAATATTTAAAATTCCAAAAACATTAGGCTGTCGTAGGTAAACTCATTTGCAATTGTGTAATGCTTTCGTTTAAATTTACGTACTCAATATCAAGGTTAATGGTTTATTTAGCTTTTATTTCAGTTCGTTTACCTTTTAGGGAACATGTGCGCGTTAGCTCTGATAAATATATTGATTGCAAAAACACAAACCTGTTTATTGGTCTCAGAAGGTGTCTTTATTTGCAGAGTTGCGTATTTAATGCAATGTCAAAATGGAAAGGAATGTTTCCGAAGTGCGATCTTACAAATTATTATTTTCATTCATTTCTACATTCACCTCTACCTATATTTTAAATGTTGTCACTAGCTCTTCAAATTCAAAACAATAAACTGAATATCCAGATTTCCATCAAAGATTGGCTGTTCTAACAGTGTTTTTTTCACTTTTTCGTAATAAATCTCGGCAGAATCTTATCTCCCGTCAGTCACCTGAACAACGATTTCCACAGTTTCTTTGTCTACCGCCATAAATCAAGATGAATTTTACCATAAAACACGGTTGACAGAAATTCTTACCTTAAGGATCTGAGGCTCCCGCAATGCTTACTTGGCGGTAATTACGATCCTTTTTTTCATCTACCTTAGATCCTCTGATATATTAGCAGAGGTGCTGACAGTGATGTACCATAACGCTATGAAAATCGTTTTTATTTTCGGAAATCAAGTCAAAAAAATATCAAGGGGTGTCTTAATTGGCTCGCCTTCTTCGCGGAATGACCGGACCTAATCACCCCATTCGAGCGATATCCCATGGGATCCTTAAATAGGAAAAACCTCTTCGCCCAAGGAACTAATGAAACATCGAAATAGCTCTTATGTTTGCAGACGTAAACGCAAACTTCCTTCTAGCCACTTTGTTTTCGGGGATCATATTTCATGTCGGTCTTTCTTGATTTTTTGCGTCGCCTTCAGGCAATGGGAACCTCGGGTGCTCTAAAGGCGCTTCCTTTTTTACTTGGTCCCTCTTTCATTACGGCGGGATCTGCATCGGTAGATTATTGGTCATTGGGAAATCATTTCAGGGAGTGAGTTGTGTTTTATGGATCAATATTGTTTTAAGGTTGAATTTCCCTAAACATTGACTTCAGACTTTAAAATATTATTATTATTAAATAGTTCCGTAAAATTAAAGGCGTACCTAAGGTAAAACAAAACATTTCATTTTATCCAAAAAATTTCTTTGAATCGCACAAACCATTCATAGTAATAATACAAAAATAAGGTTGCAAAACAATTTTTGTAAGTCCTATTTTGATCAACGGTGTACAAAAGTAATTTTACTTAATATAAGTTTACTTGAAGTTCTACATTTTAAGCTTTTGGACTATTGATTTGGACATACGTTTGATTTATAGTTCTCTTTGTCTTGTTATTGAACGCAAATCATAAAAAACACTAAAATGATCTTAAACTCGAAACAGCAGCTTTTTTAAACTCTTTTAGCTACAAAATAAACATCATATTTGCCTGTATTTTGCTTGATAGCCATTCGACGGTTAAAATTGTAATAATAGGTACTAGCAAAGTCTAAGCCAATATTTTCGTTTTACAAATAATTTTAAAAGTAGAGGCGAATACTAGAATACGACCGACATGATATTAATGATATTGTACTTTTCTGAGTTTTTTATGACAGGTTTATATTTTGCTACAATAAAGTTGAATAAGCTTTAGGCAAAATTAATTTTTTTGCTTTCTGGAACGAAGCAATTGTCTTCAAAGACAAAGCTCAAATGACATGAAACAAATAAAATAACTTTTCGTTTAGAATTCTCCGTTAAAACTTAAAATATAACAATATAAGATTTTAGTAGATATGCACTTGAATCGGCACGAAGACTTCAATACTGAGAATTCGAAAGTGCAAGTATACATGTAGTTCTAGGACTTCTAATTTTTAGAAAGCAGTCCTATTTTTTTTTTTTTTTTTTTCAAATACTAGTGACACACTATAAATGAAATTTAGAATTTAGAGCGTTTTGAATTCAAAATTATTATATTGGTTTGAAATCAAAGTCAAAATTGGGAATACAGAAAATTCGAAATTTCGTTTTTAGTCTGTCTAGAGTATTAAACAAGATTTTAAACTTGACGAATTGATGTTATCATCAATCTCTCCCTAAAACACTCCAGCTAAATAATTTAAAGTTAAAATTTTTAAGGTAGAATGTTAGAATCACCAAACATATTAATTTTCACGTCATATTCTCGAAAATATAATTCCTGAAATATTGATACGATTCTCGAAAATCAGAAGCTTTCGTAGCATAATCAGATATTATACTTATTTGACGTGTTTTTGGGAACAAATATTTTTATTATATCTTTTTATATACCTATTATCAATAAATTAATTTTTTCTAACCGTCAGGAAAACTAACCAGCCAAACTGTATTTATTATGGATTTAATGTTATAAAGATCAATAGCGGAATTTATTATTCAGTGAGTTGAATAAACTTAATCTAGGTGATCTTTACGTAAGCAATTCAAGCTTAAGTTAATAGTACATATATTATAGGTATTTTTGTTCATCCGTGGTCGTGCCATATGCTACCATACTAAATTGTCGAAAAAAATATCCACCATTTCTAACAGGGCAGCATTTGCTAGATTAAGAAAAAGAAAAAAGCGAACGGCGAACTAAAATCTTCGAAGGTTTTTATTCAAGCCAAAAAATCATTGAGGACCGACAATGTCCGAGATCTCATCTTCCACTCGATTAGACTCCATACAGCGGCTGTCTCGGCCAGCTGAGTTATGAAAGACGACGCCGAACGACTAGCCGTCTTAAGTATGCTAAGTGCAGCGCTTCGGTCTGCATAAATGAGCTGTTCCTGAATGGCCATCGGGAGAATTGCAGGAAACCATCCTCCACACTATGGCGGCTTTGTGGTCGGAAGTAGAGACAGCAAAAAAAGTGGCACAACATTTTTGCTTCCACATAGTCTTCGAATGTATTCCAAGGTGGACGCACGACCGACACGCGACTCATGTGCTTCCTTTAAGATATTCCTCCTCATTGAAGAGACGGTCGGCATGAATGCGAAGACGTGATGTACTCGAACGTAATTTAACAGCAGTAGACAAGGGAGGACAAAAACGGAGCGTACCACAAAAAACCGCCCACTTCCTTTTTCGTGTCAAGACCCTTCGCTTTGGGGCCTCCTGAGCAGCGACTTCTCGTATTTTGCAGTCCCATCTACGCGTTGTCATGTAAGACGCAGGGGTTCAGTCAAATCGCGATTCAAATTAAAATGCGAGTTACACTTGTTCGCCGGTCTTCTTGTTCGCTTTTATGGGAAGCAGTCTTCAGCAATTCCAAGGAATTTTTTCATCTTCCTTTTTCGGTGGATTTAGAGGAAGCTGAGATTTCACTTTCAATGCACGACCTTTTGTCCAGTTTACTCGAGAATTGTACGTAAGTAATTCGTTGAGGAAATGAGACTGCACCGATATGGCGTTGAACTTACGTTTTTCTTGCCCACTCGTATTATTGCTTTTTATGATTTCGAGGCAATAAATTATATTTACTGCATAAGTATATATTCTCATCAGAAATTTAAAAACAAATCATTTTTTGTATTTTTTTTTTCATTTTATCGTTATATGAACCTTTCTGAATAATTTTCCGAAAAAAGTTTGCAAAAATCATGAAAATTACAAATGTGGGTTTATAGACAAGCTTTCGATAGCCAAGCGATTCTCTCGAAACCAAATTTTTCGAACTTATGTAAGCTACAACTCTTGAACAAAATAAGATATCAATTCAGTTTTGGTTTTATTTGAAAATAGACTTAATTTATTGGAGCTTCTACTTAAAAAATGAATAATAAATATTTCATATAATATTATATGATTTATAAATATTTATTTTGTTTTACCTATTTTAAAAGCAAAATAATAAAGAAAACTCATGATGTAAACTTGACTTGTCCACCATTTTGTTAAATTTTGACTTGTTAATAATTTTATTGGTATAACCTCCGCTCCAACCACTTTCATATACATATTTTATGAGTATTTTTGATAATTTGATTTCAGATAATTTTTACAAGTGCTACAGCTTACATAAAATATATTTTTTTTTGACACTTTCATTTCAGGAAACATAACAAGCTCTGAAGACATTATTTTTACTTAAAAACTGTTTGAACTCATAATTCATAACAAACATGAAGCAAAAAACCCAAGTGCCATACTTATTTTCTAATTTGAAAAAAAATAATTCTGAAAATTACAAAATTTTTTGGGTAGCTAGATGAGAATACCTCCTTAAGTCCTTTCTTTTCTTAATCCGAACAATGTTTTCATCACTTTTAGAGTGTAAGTAAGAAGGAAATACATTACTTTTAAATGTTTAATAAATTCAAATGCTTTAAACACATCTTTTGTGTCTCTTTGCATTTCGCAAGTATAATTCGTTTGTCAGAGTCACAAAATAAAATCTAAAGGGTGGCCAACATTTTTCTATTAAATCTCTGCTCTGAAACAACAAAAGTGCAACTAGTGCTAGTAGGTTGCACTCTTGACACTAAGCTACTAGAATTATTTAAACTGTAATATCAATAGGTTTATAGAGGAATTTAGCCTAGAATAACAAAATAACATTGCACAACCAGCCTATTTAAATTGTTAAAAAAATATATTTAATCAATTGAAATAATTAAATTAGTTTATCTTTCAAATCTAACAAAAATCTATTTATTTTATGTAGAACTAATTCCTTCAACAAGTTTTAATCTTCTGCTGTATAAATAAAATCGTAACTCACTTCGTGTCTGTCGGCGCATCATGCAAAAATTACTGAAGGTATCGAGATGAGGCTTGTAATAGTTTAGTGATCATTTTAAAGCTGTATTTAACGATAATACGGCCACAGGAAGTTACTCAAATTTATACTAATACAGGGTGTTGCTTTAAGATCTGAACGGGGGTATGCCAATTTTTGGCATTAATTTACACTACTTTGTTGTTTCAGAAATCGTGTTTTTTTAAGTTTTTTAGAGTCTCGGAAACTACTGATCCGATTTGAATAATTCTTTCATTTGCATCTGAAACTGTATAATTATTATATTATCCAATTCTATCTAAAATTACTATAATTATATAAATTATATTATTTATGTATATTATTTTAAAATAATAATAGTTTAAAAAACTAAAAAACACGCTTTTAGCACGCACTAAAAATTACAAAAGGGCCTTCCTTCAGCATTATGATTTTGAAGTCGAATATCGTCAGGGAAATAAGACAGCTTTCTCCATGCTTACTTCACTGAAAAATGTAGTTTCTCATCTCATATCTTGGGGAGGCCGCCATATTGGATTTGTAATGATGTTTCTTAGCTAGTCATGTATTGTCATCAGAACTCAGAGCGTGTGCAAAATTTCATCTTAATCGAAGACCAGGAAGTGGGTCAAATTAACATTCCAAGATTTTCTTACATACATAGTTAGTTACAAGTGAAGCTAATATAAAGCGTGTAATGAATCCTAAACCAAATTTTTATCTTCAATCATTTTTGTGATATTTAAAAAAGCAACCTGAAAAACGCAAAGAATCGGTAAAATTTCATTTTATAATAAATTTGCAAAAACCAATTGTTTTCGCAAATCTTTTGGTGGAATTTCATTTAATAATATAGCAAACATATCAACTGAATTTCATCCAGATTAAAAATCGTCGATGTAAGCCAATTGTCGATTTGAAGTGGAATCACCAAGAGGATTATTAATGTGAACCTTTACAATAATCATAATACACTACTTTATCTATGAAGCTCAATGTCTTTAAAATTTGAATCTGTTTTAAGCATTTGTAATTTAAAAACTTTGGTAGGCTTAGCATTAGACTGTATAAATTTTGTTGCCACTTAATTTATTGTAATCCATACGAAGTCGCGAGCACAGCCAATTTCAAATGAAATCAAATCAATGTGGCCTTATGGGCAGACCACTTTAGTATTTATTTAAATCAATATGATGTTTATTGATATTATCTTACTTAAATGTCCAATCAAATATGTCGTATCAAAGTGCATATTTTCTGTAATATTATCTTTTGTACACATATTTTAGCATTATATAAAAATTTAGCGCACACGTTTTTCGAATTTTTACAGATCTTGATTTAAAGAAAATCGTTTAATATTATTTTATATTTACATTTGTTGCCAGTTAAATTCTTCGTAGATGTATTATTGGTTTATTAAAAAAATGTTAAATACAAATTATAATAATTATTCTTTTTTGCATCTTCTTCGACGCTCAAGTTCAATTTTAAAACCATCGGCTCGCTTTAAAATTATGTCAGCCTGCAGTTTGTAGTCAGACTCTTTAACATTTGATTTGACCTTGAAATTTCGGAAAATAGTTGATAAAAGTATTTTCAGTTTGAGCATTGCATATTTCCGCCCTTAAGAAAAAGAAAAGTCGTATTATCAGAATTTGAATCATATAAAAAGGATTTACCAACGCAACTCCTTGGTCCAGCACTAAACGGAATAAAACTATAATAATGCCTCTTCTGACTATTTTCAGGCAAAAAGTTATCTGGATTAAATTGATTAGGGTTAGGATAGAACTCAGATTGTCTGTGGATCATGTAGGTTCCAATAACTACAGTGCATCCTTTGGGAAGAATATAGTTTTCCGTTGCGCATTTGACTTCCTCAGTTAGCTTTCGAGCGATTCCTGGTACTGGAGGATACAGTCGTAAGGATTCCAATATAACCCTTTCCAGGTATTTCATTTCTACAGTATCAGCAAAGGTAGGAGCACGGTCGGATTCCCCAAATATGCCATATAATTCCTCGTACACCTTTTCTTGGATATGTTGGTGTTCGCCCAGGAGGCACAAGGTAAAACTCGATCCGGCAGCTGTTGTGTCGTGACCCTGATAAATTGAAGAAAACATATTAAAATGAAAATTCGCCTAATGACCTAAATATACCTCAAACATAATCGTATTCACTTCATCCCTTATTTCCTCATCAGTTAAATTCTCTCCACTCTTAGCAGTTTCCACCATTAAGTCAAGGAAGGCTAGCCGACGTTTTTCTCCTAATGTGGAAGATTTTTCACGGTCAATCAGAATTTCAGATGAAGTCGGAACCGGATGCACATGCACTTACCAACATCATTTTCATCAATATCGTCCAGATCGTCGTGTAACCCACTTGCACCTGTTGATAGTGCAGATTTATTTGGATATTTTTCGACGATAATTTCAGCAAACGAAGGGCCAAGAACACCTTTACCGTCAGTTTTGAGCATTTTATCATAGTGCTCAGTTTTATTCTGAATGACTTTTGCAGTCAGCTCTTGAATAGTCATAAGCAGATTCTTCTCATTCTTGCTCATCTTAGTTAAATTATAAAACCTATCCCATCTATAAAAGGCGTTGTAGGTCCTTTTGTGAATGATATCGCACATTTTCATTACCGCCATTGCATATTCATAACCTCTATTGCTTTCAGCGAATCTTTTTATACCCATAACAGTCTCAAGTAAAATATCAACAGTAGTTTCACTGATTATATCATGCACATCGAACTCTCGTCCAATCTCCTTTTCAAGACGATTTACTGCGTTTAAAGAGTTGTCATAAAATAACCCTACGAACGTCTTCAAGATGTTTTTATGGAAGGTTGGGGCAATCATCTTTCTGTGACTTCGCCAATGTTCACCTGAGCTAATAAGCAAACCATTGCCAAACCACGGCTTAAAGAATCTGTAGTCATCCGATTTCTCTAAGCAAGTATTGCTGCTCAAAATTACTTCAACATCTTCTGGGTGAACAAGGAAAATGTATAACTTGGGTCCCAACCACCCTCGGACAATATCTCCATATTCATAACCAAATTGAATTGCTCCTTCTAGAACCTCTGAAAATATCAGCAGAAAAATTAAAGTTTAAATTAAAGAATGCAGAAAACAAAATAGGAATTTTTAATCCATTTGGCTAAGCCCGAAAAAGATTTTAAGGCGGAGGCATTTGATAATTCTAAACAGACTAATTTTTGTTTTTGTGTAATGAATTTATTCCTATTTAAAACTTCTAAAGAAAAATTATCGAATCATTTTTTGCGCTTAAAGTATCTCTGGATAGGATTCTTATTTTACTATTTCAGTATCTATTATTTAAAATTAAATGTAAAATGTTATTAGAGTGTTAACACCATCTTTTATGTAATTTCCATTTGGAATAATTTGTTCGAAGCATTTTAGGTCCTATTTTAAGAATGGGTTATAGTATATACTTCAAATACAACCATTTCAACGATATGCAACCAAATAAAAATCAGGACGAACCAAGTCAAAATCAAGCCAAACCAAATCGAAATCAAGGTCAACTTTTTCAAATTCAAATGGATCAAACAAACAATCGGCTAATTCGTAATCTAAGTAGATATATCAAGTGTAGAATCTAAATAAAAACAGTATCATTTAAAACAATAATATCATTTTCAAATTCCATAACAACCCTTCGCTTATTACTAAGAATATCTAAACTAAATAATTATGTATTTATTAACAAATTCATTTAGTTGTTATTGAATTTGAATTAGTTGTATTTCATTTTGTCATAGTTGTTATTGAAGTTTAAATATGGTTGCACTTGAATTTGAAAATATAGTTATTTTAAAAAGTTCACTTTGATTTTGATTTAGTTGTCCTGGATTTTTATTTGAAGTATAAATTCTATTTATAGGCCAAAACATGAATTCGTTTCTAACTTTCTTGAGTTAATTGAAAAAAATGTTAGAAGAATGAATAAAACAGTTTAGAATTTTAATTATAGTCTGCAAGTTACCACGAAAATATGCTAAACTTAGCGTTGACCAGCATAAAAATTAATAGATTATTTTTACAAAATCAGACCACCTAGCACTATTATGGTGTGTGTGAATTGGATCACTTTGCGACTGATAGTAGAAGAATTTGTCATGATCAACGGGCAAACAATTGTTCAAAACATGTTTAAAAAGACAAACGTCAAAGAACTCAAAATTCGTATTAACCTTCAACCTAATGCGATTAATAGGTTGAAAAATGTTTCATCCTGTCTAACAATAAGTCATGATTATTCACTTTGACTGTGAATTGCAGCCAATCGCCATTTAAAATTGTTTACAATATTCGTCTACACAGTGCAAAATTTTATTATTGCTTATTAGTTGATCAATTTTACTTACCATTGTGACTCTTTCCCAACACAAGGTGAGCATTTCCAATTATTGGTAACGTTGGTGGCCCAGGAATTTTACTGGCAAGCTCATAATATCTCCGGTTAGTTTCCAACCAGTTGTAGATCCCTAAACTTACAGCCGCAATTATTAAAGCACCCACAAAACAGATATATTCGCCTTCAGATAATATTTTTTCAGACATTTCGAAATTCTATCGATTCCGACTAGCATGGACCCTACAGAGTACGACGGAATCACTATATCGACGAACTTCCACTTATTATTGAAATAAATTGAGGATCGTATCTTTTATAGGCTTTGGACTATTTAACTTGACTTGGAATTAATATTGCAATATTTTAAACACAATATTATCTTTTGTCCATACAGTTTCTTGTTAATGCATGCATAGTACGCCTTGCTTTAATTACGTTTTCTTTTTTAAAAATTGCTTGACTAATTATTTAATGGAGGTCAAAAAGTATTATTTTACGTGAACTTCCTCGGTAAATGCATTTATGTAAATGAAATAAATGAATTGTGTTTTTTAAAGTAAATAACAAAGCAAAGTTGTCTTTCCGTGACGCTAGTTTTAGAAGTTTTTATTGTGTTGGCTTTATTTGTTGTTTATTTTACTCTAATTTGGCTGATAAGCTTGAGTTAATATTTGCAGGTTTATTCCTCTTAATATTAATGTATAGTTGATAGTTAAGAATAGGTCTGAATTTCTTGACTATACCATTGATGTTCTGATCAGTTTTTAATAATCAACTGAATCTCTCTAACCCAGTTTCTAATAACAACTTCTTAATTCTGACCAGTTCCTAATAAAAAGTTGCCTAGAAGTATACAGTTGATGGTTAAAAATTGGCCAGAAGCATACGGCTAGGCGTGTAGCATCCCTAGATTTAGGGAGTTAAAATATCCTCCCACCGAAATGCTTTAAGTTCTATTTTAAAAATTTTAAATCAAAAGTAAAATTAATTATTTAATCGTCTTAAAGACATACTCGGCGCGAGCGATGTCGAGCATAATAAATAAATTCAACTTACTGTTTAAGATACTTTTCAAAAACGTTATGCCATATAAACGTAATCTACGTAATGTAGAGATAATAATAATTCTAGGTATACAAATTATATTATATAATATATAAATATAATACAAGAAATGTATGCAAAATTAAAACAAAAGTATAGTGCTTCACTACTAACGTCGCATTTAAATGAAGAATCTGATAAATTAATATTGTTTTTTTTAATTTTTTAATAAATCATATTTTATAAATATCTTGTTGATTTTTGATATCGACAAAAATTATCCGAATTTATTTGATTGTGTAAACTACTACAGATTAGACACTGTTTAAAAAACAGCAAACATAAAATATTATAAATGGAGTTTAATAATAAATAGACAAAATAAACAAATGCAATTAGGATGAATTTTAGACCAACATAAATAATTATAAACTCATTTTTGTGAAGTCTTGAGTGTTTTTGAGAAATAGTCATTTGAAATCAATAGTCACATCAGACATAATGACACTTTGGGATACGATGTCAGACTAGGCATTTTTTAGCACCTCTATCAAAACTGAATTTCCCTTTCAGTCATGAATCTTCAGCTTTTGCAAAAAGGTAGTACTCATTCTCATAGTATATTTAGAATATTGTTAGATTTCTAGTAAAATATTATAAAATTTTTTGCTCCCGCAATTCTATTATATTGCTCCAACGTTCTATCTTCGGGTTTACTCCGTCTTAAATTGTAAATAAGTCATATATTCCCACTTAGTGGTTTTAAAACTGAAAACTGCATAAGTACTGAGAAAATTATATTTATTTTTGTCTTTTTCAGGTTTGCAAATTAAAGAATGATTCGAATCTGTTTTCGCTTGTATTCGAATTATTTTCGAGAGCTGTATGTTAATTAGAAATATATTACAGAATTTCAATGCTAGACAATGGCTAATAATAAATAATGAATTCCTTTTTTTTAAATTTATTCGGGAAGTGAAAAAACCAATTGCATTTACTTGTATAAAACTTCTATAAATTTTAAAATTTATATAGACATACATACATATGTATGTAAAAATGTAAATGCAACGCGAATTTCTAGAGGAGGCTATTTTACACATAAATTCAATTTCGAAGTGTACCTTGCCTTGACTTTTGCAATGCGTAATCCAATGCCAAATTGATAATGAATGATATCATTGCAACATGACGGTGCATTAATTGAACTGAACATAGCTAATATAATAATAATTATCTTAACTACATACAATGTGTTAAGAGCGTGTGATACCAAATTTTATGAAATTGATGAATATTGGAAAGGCTTACTATAAAATTCGGAACTTTATCGAATTTTCATTAAAGATATGGATTGGAATTTTCGGAGAGAATTTTAATAAAACTGTTATAGACATCAATTAAATCTAACATAATAGATTGTAAACTTTTGTAAGTAATGAATTTTTTTTTTAATGTAAGAAATAGAAAGTTTTCAAATTCACACAGTAATTAACCCAAACTAACGCCGTGTTACATGAGTATTTTTAAATAGCAGTTGAATTGAATTGAAATATGCAACTATTGTTAATAACAAAATTTCGCTACAGGATTTTTTTCCGGAAATTAGAAATATTTTTTCGACAGCAAATTTGAGGAACTCCATCTTTGCAATATAAAAAGTTCTGCTCTTTAGCAATTGGCACAATTCATAAAATCATTATAATTTAAATGAATTGCAAAACTTTAAGAGGTTTTCATAATAACTTTAACCATTAAACAGAATTATCAGTGAAATTGCCCGCATTATCTTAAGAAATTCTAAGTTAGCTAATTTTACAATAATTTTAAGGCAAATGAAATTTCAATAATCGATTTGGAATGAATGGCCGGAACAACTTTGATATACAACCTAAATTAATTTCGATACTATTTTGGGCAATTATTCTTCGCATTAATTGCACATTAAAAATCAGAAAATTTACTTTGTCGTGCTGCAAGCCTAAGTTTACGCAAAGAATAAAATTTAACATTTTATACTAAACGAATTCGAATTGGAAATGTTCTGCAATCTATGCGCTATTTTTCGAGTCATTGTTGAATGTATTTATATAAAATAAGGCATTCTCGATTTAATGGACTTCAGTTCCCAAAAGGGTGTCGACCGGGCATGGTGAAATTGTTCAGTTCGTATATTATGTGAAAAAGTACCTATTTATAAAACGAGTGAATTAACAAATATCGATAGAAGTCAAGATGATTTCTTTGCTCTACGGAGAATCCCAGCTGGGACTCAGCACAGCAATTTTGATGAGTTTAATTACGACAATAATTGCATTAGTGGTTACTCACTGGTGGCAGCAGAGTAAACGATTTTTTAGGATGGGCAACAAAATACCAGGCCCCGCAACGCTTCCTTTTGTTGGAAATGGCCATTTAATCTTGGGAAAAAACCACAATCGTAAAAGGATTACAAACATTTCTAAAAATAGAAGTCGACTCAAATTTTAAAAATTACAGAGGTTTTGGACTTTATACTTGAATTAAGCAAAGATTTCGGGAACATTGTACGGGGATGGATTGGCAACAAACTTTTGGTATTTCTCGTTGATCCACAGGATGTGGAAATCATTTTAGGAAGCAGTACGCATTTGGAGAAGTCGGAAGAGTATCGTTTTTTCAAGCCATGGCTGGGAGACGGTTTACTTATTAGCAACGGAGACCACTGGCGTCGTCATAGAAAGATGATTGCACCCACCTTCCATCAAAATGTCTTGAAAAGTTTTGTTGACACTTTTTATGAAAATAGTTGTACGGCTGTTGAGCGGATGAGGAAGGAAATGTACAAAGAATTTGATGTCCACGACTATATGAGTGAAACCACTGTGGATATTTTGCTTGAAACTGCCATGGGTACCAGCAAAGCAGCTCAGGATAGTAAAGGATTTGAATACGCAATGGCTGTGATGAAAATGTGTGATATCATTCACAAGCGAACCCTTAATTTATTGTACAGATGGGACAAATTCTACAACATGACTAGCTTAAGAAAATATGAAGATAAATTGCTTGGAATTATCCATGGCTTGTCATCTCGAGTTATTAAGCAGAAAAATGAAATTTACGATAATACATATAAAAACGGTGAGTTACCTAGTCCAAGTCTTAGTGAAATTATCGCTCAAGATTTGTCTAGTGAAGTTACAACTCCTACGAAATCTAGTAAAGGACTCCGTGATGATCTCGATGAAATCGATGAAAACGATATTGGTAAGTAATCACAATCACAAGGGCTTTTTTATACATATGAACATTTTAAATCATAAAAGATTCATATTTTACTTAGCGTGTATAATTTTCATATATGAAAAAATGATGAAGAAATGTTCGCCTTGACGAAAATTCAATTCAAGTGAATTTACAAAGTAACTAGAAGATTGCTTTGTGTTAAACTCATTTTGTGTTTGGTGAATAAAATTATACATATATGTATGATATAATAAAATTTCATAACTCCGAATAAGAAAAACTGATGAATGTAATGAGAAAAACTAACATCTGAAGATAGTAATTTAAATTCAAAATATTTCTCAACTATTGTTAGTACAGATTTTTAAATTTTCATATAAGTTCTGGGTGTTTTCATAAACGCATGATTGTTTGACGGAACGCATGCGTCAAACTTGCAGTGCGTAAGCAAGTCAACTGCGCAACTGCATATTTGAACCGCTACGTGACAAAAGAACTTTGCGTTGAAAAGAGCCGTTAAAAAATTTAGCAGCTGTCTAAATCTTCTTCTTCTTAGTCAATAAAGTAGGCTTCTCATTTTATTATATGTATAGTTGCAAAAATGCCTAAAACTTGCGTGGTCAGATTGCATTTGTGAACATGCTGGTTAATTTTCTAATACTTTGATCACAAATTTCGAGAAAATCTGCTTCAATTCCTGCACATATAATTCGAAATCATTTGAAATTTTCATGGAATTTAGATATTATCTATGCTTATGAAAAATCGAAAAAAAAAGAAGTTCATAGATTTAACTGAGCATAATTTCCAGTTGAAGTTTAAGTTTATGAAAGAAATCGACTTTACTGCTTATCTACCTTAAGTAATTTCTTTCCTTAAACATTTACTAATTTAATCTTGATTCCAAAAATTATTAGGAGAAAAACGCCGCCTTGCTTTTCTGGACTTGATGATTGAGGCTGCAAAAGGCGGGGCAAAAATAACAGATGATGAAATCAGAGACGAAGTTAACACCATCATGTTTGAAGTAATTTCTGTAGTTTATAATATTTCTTTTATTTATTATTAAGTTTTATTGTTAATCAGGGTCATGATACTACCGCTGCTGGATCGAGTTTTGTACTTTGCCTGCTTGGCATCCATCAAGATATTCAAAATAAAGTTTATGAAGAGATATATAGCATATTCGGCAATTCTGACCGCCCGGCTACGTTCAATGATACTTTGGAATTAAAGTATCTTGAAAGAGTGATCCTAGAGTCTTTAAGGATGTACCCACCAGTACCAGTGATTGCTCGAAAACTAAATGAGGATGTGACTACAATCTCCGAAAAATATGTCATTCCAAAAGGTGCAACAGTCGTTGTAGGAACCTTTAAAATACATCGACGTCCAGACATATATCCTAATCCTGAAGTTTTTAATCCAGATAACTTTTTACCTGAAAACACACAAAAGAGGCACTATTATAGCTATATTCCTTTCAGCGCTGGTCCGAGAAGCTGTGTCGGTATGTTGTTTACTATATTATAAGTATGTTGCTTATAAAAATTCAATATTTTATTTCTAGGACGAAAATACGCAATGCTAAAGTTAAAAGTACTCCTTTCGACGATTTTAAGGAACTACAAAATCACATCGAATGTTCCAGAATCAGAATTCAAGTTGCAGGCTGATATTATTCTAAAGCGTTCCGATGGTTTCAGAATAATGATTGAACCTCGAAATAAAGTAGCCGTATAAATTGGGAAATATATTTGTTTGTTTTGTTTTGTTTTATTTTAAACTTATAAATAATTATAAAACTTTATAAAAAAGATAAATTTATTCACGAAGGGTTTATTTCTTTCTTTTCCTGCACTGCTTGTGCTGTGAAAGTAGTCTTCTTTCCACAGAACCTAATCCATCCAAATTCCATTAGCCACGGTACCGCACAAGCAGCCATAAAGAAATTTAATAAGTGAAAAGTGATTGCGTAGCTGTTGGTAGCGTCCCTTATGTACCCAACCACGGGGCCAATTGCAAACATAATGTTGCCCTGGAGGAACATGAAGAGGCCATATCCAGAGGGAAATCTATTAACAAATTAATTTCATTTATAAAATTACAAAGCCGTATCTTCAGAGGACATTACCTTTCTTTTGGAAGATATTCTGCAAAAACCAGTGGAAGAGGCACATGAATCCATGTTCGCAAAAATCCCATTATTGCTGTTATTATTGCCATTCCCACAAAATCGAATATACTCAAAAATGCTGTAAGATATAAAGAAATGTTATTTAAATTTTCCAATAGAATTATTACACTAATTTGTAAATTCTTGTAATAGTCTCAAATTTTTCAAAATCCCTCTATATAACTATTTTAAGCTATTTAAACCTTTTAAATATGCAGATTTAACGAAAAAAAAATTATAAACATAGGTTCTTGACACGTACCTACTTTCTGATAAAAACCTACCAAAACCGGCTGTCGGAGTAAAATAGGGTGAATGATACAAATTTTGATCTAAGAGCTGGGATGAAACAAAACATATAAACCCAAGCTAAAATGGGATATAAAATTGTAATAATAGATGAACTTTTGGCCTTTTTACAATTTTATAACTAGGTATGTTATGATTATGAAAATAATAAAATATATTGAACTAAAATATACTTTCATCCTATGTGAAAAATCATATTTAATCAATATTTTATTTTAGGAAGTTGTGCAGATGCAATCGGAGCCAAAGTGAGTATTTATTTAGAAATTAATGAAAAATATAGTAAATATGCATGTTGAACAGTTAAATATTTCGACAAAAAAGAGTTTTAGTGAATAATATCTCGTAAACTACGAATCGAAGATAGAAAATGGATGACCAAAGCAGTTGATGGGACCATTATTTTTATTATTAATATTAATATAAAAAAAACAATGATCAGCGTGCATTTTATATCGATTGACTCAGTCCTCTGAACAATTCTATAATTAACTCAATTTATTCACTCTCAGAAAAATCATTCACGATACGAAAAATCTTTTTTGGGAAGATTTTTCCCTATTGTAGACTTTTTAATTGTTATACAATATTGATAAAGTATCTTAGTACAAAAATAGTTTAGGACAAAATCTAGGCTAGCCTGAATTCATAGCTGAACCAGATCGAGCAATTAAGTGGAAGGTGGATTTGCTTCGGGAAATGGATTTGAAGGAAATTTTTAATGATTTTGCCTCGAAAAAATCACGTAAAGTGTTTTTCAGCTGTCCAGTATTGTTCATCAAGACCTCATTAAGATTAGAAAGGTCTACTAAAGACATTTTTATGTTTTTTAATTCTAAAAATAAAATTATTAAGAGATGTTCTATAATTTAAAGGGCCTCTAAATTGTACCGGCTTTTGACACCTTTAAATCGGGCTTTGTGTGTGACTAACGCTCAAAATTTTTGTCAGTATTTAAGAACAACCAAAAGAAAGTATTAAATACTAGTTTTAACCAAACTAATCTGCCCAATTAAATCATTTATTAAAAATACGTTGAATATTCTACTTTTGAAAGTTTTATGGTATCTATTTGAAAAGTTTGCACGAGTATTACAAATTTACTTTTATCTAACTTCCCTATCCTGAACTTCTTCTTCAAATAATTTGCAAAATATATATCATGTTGCTATGGTCTTATCTCACTTCTAATGCATGGAAGCATCGCAACCTTGAGAAAGTATAATGCAAATACAAGAATCGTTTGCACCTTATGTCAACTTTTGAAATATTAATTTTACCACACGCCAAGATTTGTTTTTTTTTTTTTATTTTCTACTAGGTGACTCGCGGAAAATTAAGTATTGTTAAATTTAAAGATCTTATCACTAGAGTAACTTGCAATTTGTATGACGCACGAATTTTTTTTTATTGGTTTAATCCATCTTAAAATTCAAGAGAACATGAAGTCGGCAGACCACACGGGGACTATCATCTCACTTGAAGTAGGTTTATTTGTAATAATCCGTATTTGATAAATTTAAGATCTAGCAGGTTTCTTTCTCGTGTTTACTATTATTATAAATGATCTGCTTTTCCTCAATTTATGTACATACACTTATATACATACTGTTTAAATGAAATGAAATTGAAATTGATTAAAAGAAATTTTCAGAACAGTTGATTTAAAATCATTTTTGTAATTATTATTAATTTATCTTTTGAAAATAAAACTTTATAGGTGCTTTATACATATAGTGCTGTTAAATGGGGAATCTTCATTTGCTCAGAATCGAGAATCCAATCTATGGAACAAGACGAGGCAAGATCACTTTTATGTGTTGTTTGTGTCAACTATAATTAATTACTATATATATTTCTTTCAATTATACATATTATAAATAAGCCAAGATACCTGAAAATTCTAATAGTTAAACACAGACATCATAAAATTCATCCACGTGTTTTAGAATAAAAAAAATCCGGGTAACATATCATTATTTTATAGTGTTACTATCGAGCTGAACTGCTACAGCTCACGTGTCACGTGAATTTGTCAAAAAATTAACTTCGCGTTATCCCATTATTTGCGAAGAAAACTTCTTTTAACCATCCGTTTATCATAAATTACTAGTGTATCTCATAATTAACTCTGTGAGCCTTTTATCACATATGAATCACCGTGCAATTTTTGTTAAACCAAACACGTGCAATTCTGTTGTTGCTTACTGAAATTTCGGTGGAGCTTCACGCTCCACGCATATGATAAAAATAGTTATAAACAAAACTCTGGACATTATCAAGGTCAATATTATGCTTATCTTTTCTCTACCAGAAAAGTACGACAAAATCCTTGAAAGTGGGCAGAAAAAAGAAGACCGATATGCGCAGCTTTCAAAGAAATTATCAAGAATTTTTTTCTTATTCAAATATGTATTAAAACTAATCTCAGACGTAAATCAACATAAAATAAAAGAGACATAACACTCACCGAATCTCGAAATGACGGTAAACAATGCGCCACCAAGGTACACGTACCGCGAGGGCATCGTAAAAAATGCACTTCCGAAAGCCAAAAATATGCGAGAAGCCAAATCAGCAGCGGCTCCGATCGCGATAATAGTTGCAGTTTCAGACTGCGGAAAAAAACATTTTATTAAATATTGAATAAATTTATTAAAAATTGTGAAGTACCCTTTCGTATCCAAGTTCGAACAGATACATCGGTTGAATTGTGAAGAAAGCGACATCCGAGTATAGTGCAAATGATATTCCTAAAACGATATTCACGTAGATGGGATCCTTCAGCAGAGTGAGATCGAGAAAGTTTACGATAGCTTGCCTAAATTAATAAAATATTTACTTTAGTGTAAAAAATTACTCGTATCTTAAGATTGTAGTACCATCGGCTTTGTGGGAAGTGGGTTGGCGGAGGCAGTTCCGACTTGTCGCTCACTACGATAGCACCTGTCCAGTTTCCTAGATCTGCAATGCTCGACGCTCGAGACGAACTGATCACGTCTTCTTTTTTTAAACTTTTGAAAGGATCTAAACTATTCTTTCTTAATTCATTTAAGCTTCCCCTCAGTGCCATGAGTGGTTCCAAATGTTCCTCCCTTTTCCTTCTAAACTCCTTAAGACTTCCTTTTCGCGACGATGACGGCCCCTCAGATTTTATCAACTCCACGGGAGGAAAGGCCTTTGAAGTGATTTCTTTAAGCTCATGATCACTAATTTCTACTTTTCGCATGTGCCATTCGACAGGATGCATGACAAGCATTCCAAAAATAGCATGTGCATTAATTGCAGCCAAAACGGCAAGACACCCTCTAAAACCATACCACTCAAGAAGCTTTGACATGATCACGGGGTATACCATGGTTCCCAAACCTATCAGACTCTGAGCAAAGCTCATCATTGTCACGCGCTTTGTGATGAAGTAATTATTAAATGTCGTATATGAAGTTGGCACTATCAGACCAAATGCAACGCCTGCCGGAATGCAAACATTTGTTTAGTTATGCAACTGAGATATTTTCAACGGATGATTTTACCTTGGAACACACCGAACACGATCATAAGCTGCCAGGTGGTTTGCACAAAAATTTGTAGAAATGATCCGATAAAATAGAGAAATCCGCCTACCAGTCCAACTGTCCTTAAGGAATACTTGTTAAATAAAGAGTTGCTGAATAATCCTGAAAGAAAAAATTTTTCTGGTAAATATCGAAATTTATCGAAATATAAATTAATATTCAAATTACCAGCGAAACTCATCGCACTAAAAAATAAACTAGTTATCACAGCAATTGCACTTGTCTCCTCCCCTAGGTCCTTTAGAAAATCTCCAAAGACAAGTCCAAACGACGGCATTGAACCAAGAGCACTAATCTGTAAATTATTTTATTATTAATAATTTTTGCATATTTCAATTCTATATGCATTTTGATACATGCTGTCTTAATTCTTAAAATTCTTATTATTTTAGCTGTTATAAAAATTTAAAACCACTCATTTTTTGTACTTGTGCAGGTTATATAGAAACTAAAATTTTAATACCCTATTCTGGCTATTGTCCACAACGTAATTATACCTCATTTTTAAAACTTCAATGTTCTTTAAATAAAAATTAATTTCGATTACTTTTGCAAATTGTGTTGACGAGCGTTTTTTTAATAGCATTCCCATAATTTCGGTGCATAAAATATTTTAATAATAAAGTGCACAAAATATATTTTTGTTATTTATTTTTCACAAAAATTCCGAAATTATCCCTAATTTATATCCTTCATTATCAAAGTTAGTAATGACATATTACATATTTTGTTTAATAGCCATTTCGTTTATTATAAAAAAAACAACTTGTCTTACACTATAACTATATTCATAGAAAATCACAATTAAAACACAAAACTCATGAAGATGATTGCGAAATACGGAAGAGATTGTCTAAATTACTTACTCAAATATCTCTTTTCTCAAATTCGGATATTTCAGTAATACAGTTTAGAGCCGAAAATAATTATTATAATAGTTTTCAATTTTTGTTTAAAAAAGTCATCTAACAAGATATCTGAAAAATGTGTGGGAAGTCGGTACTATTATTATGCGGAAGGATAGAAAAACACAATTTATAAAGTTTAAATCACGAAGTAGTTAATTAATTAATTAAAATTATTAAATCTGAATTTTATTTTTTTTTCGATCGAATATAAAAATTACACTTGAATTTTATTTTTTCTGACACAATTTAATAAATGTTATTTTTACTTTCTTCGATCAAAAATACAAATCAGATTTGAGTTTAATTTTTTGTCAATAATACATATACCTAATCATTAAATTGTATTTTTATGCATATAAATTTTTTTTTTTGTAAAGAAAGTTTGTTTTTATTGTTCCAAAATTTCAAAATTTTAAGCCGAATTTGCGATCATTTTATGAGAATATAGTAAGATTCTTGAGAAACAAACACGTTTTAAATTAGTTTGAATCACATTCATAAACAACTAGGTTTTTTTATAATTTATTTTGAATTCTAGGTTTTGTACATATCTCGTTTTCCTCAAAATTTTCATACTTTCAGACTGTCAGATTAGTAAAATTTATAATATGTCATAAATTTACAAAAATTAAATATATGTACAAAATATACTCTTGTAGCAAATAATAGCACGTATTTCTCTCTAATTTCTTTTTAAAACAACCTGCATCTACTATAATTGTGTAGCTTACCAAGTTTTATTATTTTTAGTTGAATTTGTTTCGCTTATTTTAAAAATTTTGCACAATTCACGAAACAAACACTAATAAATCATTTCTCTTTGATCCAACTAAAGTTCACTTAACATTTATAATATAACTAAAATAATTCACTTTAAAATGTTTTCAACGAATCATACTTACAAAAGGCAGCGCCATCCCGATACAAACGAGGATCCCCCATCCGCCTTCTGGAGGTTCCCTTTTGTACATAATTTTTGTTGGTTTCTCCTGCATTTTTCTTTAAAAAATTTCTTAAAACTCTAATAAATTTAATTAACTTTTGACCATTTGCGTACAGGAGCAGCAATGCAGGTACTAATAGTTTTCGTGTAAAACCTCGACTAACGAGAGCTTGGCAAATTTTTATTGTTTTATCTATTAAAATTATCTGGTTCTGGTATTTAAACTAGTCGTACGTACAAAAGTCGTACGTTAAAACTATGAGCCGCCAGTTAACTTGTCGAGATTTCTACGGCCGCTGACGAGTTTATTCTTCTGCAAACAATCAAAGTAAATCTTCATACCCCTCTTTGAATTTACCGGGAGGAAGTTCAGCGGAAAGTGCTATCTTAATGAGATACATTATAATGTATATGGCATACTTTAGCCCGGAGGTGTTATTTGCGTTTTCTTCATAAACTCCATAAAGTAATTTGCTAATTGTCTGATAGTTGGTGAAATTGTTGATTGTTTTGATTGTTCTAAATCCGTTTTGCTACTACACGGCATCGTTGCTTATATGCATGTCGATATTAATTTGATTATTATTTGTTTTGAAAACAATAAATTCAGTAAAATCGCAGTGTAATGTTGCCGGGTTTTCCTTCAAGAAATATCTGCGTTTATTTTATTTTCTGTTTTAACCATTGGCTGACTATGGACCCTAGGGTGCTAAAAGGTAATAAACATTACTTTTTTAGTTCCCATCATAAAAGAAGCTAGTATTTGATTATAAAATAATGTTCATAAAGTTCGAAAAGTTGAATGGGTAATGACTGTCTGTTCAGAAGTGGTTACTTACAAATAGCCACTTTTGAACAGAATCGAACAATTTATGTATAATTTTATGTCTAGATGATAGCGACGATTCGACAGCTCTTCCGGTTCCAGCGGCAACGAAAACAACATTTATATATTTAAAAAAAAAATGTATTTTTGACAAATGGGTATCACAGTGACATTTGTTAATATTTTTATGCGCATACAATCCAAATATAAACCATTTCAATATTTATTTTCATTGTAATATCAAAAACAATCAATCAATTACAATTAATAACCGAGGTCTTAAAGCATTTTACTGCAGAAGAGCGGTAGCCATAGTAAGTTAAATTATAAGGCCTTCCGGGAATGTAGAATTTTAAAAATATATTTGAATAAGCAACTGACTTTTTCTATTATTATAATTATTATGCTAAATTAAGACCGCCAGCCAAATTAAAAATTTCGCAAACTAATACCGTGAACTATAATATCAAATTTGAAATTACGAAATTTAAAAGAAAGGTAGAATTAGTTGAATTCATAAAGGAAATACGTTCATTAATTCGACAGAAATATAAAATGAAGCCAAAACCGAATTTTGGGTAGAATATTAATCCAGTTTAATACTTGCGCATTTATGTATGTTCTGAATGCGGCTTGATTTGGTGTCATTCGCCGGCTTGATCCGCTTGTGAGGTGATTATGTCCTTAACTCTTCTACGAAATAGGGCAGTATAACTATCCTGGGAAACTATTATAAATCTTAGTAGAAATTTAAATTCAGCCATAAGAAGCAAAATAAGACAACTCAAATAGAAGTTAGAATCGATTTGACTGGAATCACTTTTTCTCCACTCACAACTCACAACTCATAAAATTTTACTCAGTGGGATCTTAACTTTTTTTTGCAATCGGAATAGTTTTAATTTATAGAAAATTAAACGTAAGCATAGCTGTATTTTTTTTTCAAATCGGTTTCGGTTCCAGGGTAATCAAAAAATTTTACACTGATTTGAAATTTATGAATTATGGTCCATATCAAAGAATACCCCACTTTAAGTCAAAAATATAATCCAAAATTTGGCTTTCAAAATTCAACCTGAACCAGATAGAAGAATTAAAAAAAACGCAGCTCATATGTACCAGAATTTAAAAAAAAAATGTATTATATGTACAACATAATAAAATTATTTATTTATTACTGATTGGTGACGCACTTCTCTTTCGAAAACGAAAGACGTTACAATTCAGTATTAAATAAATGATTTTCTACAATAAAACCATTCATTATACGGGTTTTATAACAATTCAAAATGATTACCAAGTGATTGTCGTGATAAATTATGCACTGGTTTCCATAATTAGTTATTTTATTTTTAATTGATTACAGCTTTCATATTTTCAATCAAAGAAATCAATGAATAACTGATTTTATTCTGCTTTATGGATACAATTTTCCATTGACTGGTATCGCTATCAATTACAATTTTTAAAAGGTGGTGTGGAGCTAATAAAAAAAAAAAACATTTGATTCTTAGACATATAAGAATCAATTCGAAATTAGTTTCGTATCAATTCTTTTCTATCTAGGATTTTGTTTCGTCTTTCGTGATAGAGCCACTGCACTAGGCTTTCACACAAAATATTCTCCGAATCTTTCGTTCAAGTGGTCAACGTTCTCAATTATATCATATAAAATTATCATTTTTAACTGACAAATGTGAATTTTCAAAAATTTCACTTTAAAGGGGCTTCTTTTATTAGACGTCAAAGTTTTTGCCATTATTTTATTATACATAGATGCAATTAAAAGCACTTCACACCACAAGACCGGAATAAAACATTTGTTCGTTCAGTTGGCATAATACTTCATAATTTTATTGTTCGTACATGTAGAGTGATGCCACACAGTGCCTGTCTTAAAACACTAATCCTATAAAAAATACACAAAAGTTTCTCTGTTTGGCATAAATACTATAGCTCTCAGGTCCACTATCTATCAAGTACACGTCGTTGCAGTAAGAAATGCCTCCCAATGGTCAGCAAGTCCCAAAAAGGACAGAAAGAAGAGTGCGCGCCACACTATCGCTCCTCAGTCGGTTGGTTCTTGGTAATCTTAGTCTATCAGTTAGTTTAAGTAGATGCTAAGGAGTCTAGACGTTACTTATCACAAATCGAAGAGGCGTTGGCATCTCCCTTGTTATGTGCCCGTCTGCTTGTTTCTGCTCCGCAGATATTTCAGGAGATATTCAATGCCCCAGGCGAACGCACAGAGGAATATGCAAACACTTTGGGAATGAATGCAAATTGGAAAACTCTGCGTCATATCTCGAATGGCGCCTGAAAAAAAAAATTTCAAATGTAAGTGGTTGTACCATAAAACAAAATATTTCCATCAAAAGAGTTTTGAGATAAAATTGAATGCTATTATAAATTTTATGAGTCAATGTGATATGCGTTAATAAACTGCAAATGAAATGGCACCATTTTTCTGCGAGGTTGCAATTTTACATACCTACTTTGGTATGAAAACGCATAATAATAATTTTATTTAAAAATGTACTGATCCAATTATTTAAAATGATCAAAAAATAAATTATTTCCTATTTTAATAATAGGCAGATCGCAGATAATGAGTATTTCAAAAGTTTCAAAGTAAAATGAAAACCATTGTAAATTCTCAGTTAACTATATTTGAAATAGTCATCACCAATCACCATTATAAAATTCCTTCGAAGATCGCGGAAGTATCAGCAAATAGTTTGTTACAAAAATAAACTAGGTGAGCAATTTATACTGAACAAGTTTCAATGTTTCATCCTCAGCAACATTTTCATTGTAAGAAATTAAATTTTTGCGACATCTTAGAATTTGTAATAAACTACGCATATGTATGTCGGATCGATGAGGAATTCTATCGTAAATATTATTTAAAATCCCAATATCAATTTTTATGCACAAATTATATCCATAGTTAGTGTCTACTATTATTTTGAACAGTTTTTGTGGTGACTATTATTTTAATCTTGTGCTTAAATATATTATTGTGTTTCTTAGCTGATTGTATAAAACATGTCGAAGTGAAGTAGATTTGTTTTCTTTATATTCTCATAGTAAGAACTGCTTCAGATAAAATCTGGTAATACTCCCCTTACTAAAACCATTTATGCTTGCAGGATCAGGCTGCGTTTTCGTGCATTGATTTTAGGGTTTATTTCTGTCAATATATTAACAGTTCAGTTTTGGCAATTGAAAATTACGAACAATGGAGGCTAAAGAACTTCCAGTACGAAAATTAATTTTGGACAGCTTCCTGGAAAATCCGAACATTTCTCAGTGCAAGTTGGCAAAAAAATTAAAAATCTCAAGACCAACTGTGCAAAGTGTTTTGCAAAATTATCAGAGAAGTGGTACGATTGAGAGGAAGGCTGGTTCGGGCAGAAAATCAGGAACAGTTGATAAAAAATAGAGCAAAAGACATTAAGAGCATTCAAAAGGATTCCAAACCTTTCTGAGCGTGCTATTGCTGCTAAAGTTGGAACATATTCATGAACTGTACATCCTATTAAGCAGAGGGCAAACTTGAAAACCTTTAAAGTACAGAAAGTGCCCGATAGGGATGCTACTAAAGATTTGTTGTGTAAAACTCGAGCTCGAAAACTCTATACGGATTTTTTAACAAAATTTGAATGCTGCGTTATGGATGACGAAACCTATTGTGTTGCCGACTTTAATCAAATTCCCGGACAGGAATTTTATGTTGCGGAAGAGAAAGGAAAAGTTGCACCAGAGTTTAAAAATAGAAAAGCATCGAAATACCCAAAGAAGTACTTGATATGGCAGGCAATATGCTCATGTGGTAAAAAGGCTGAAGAATTTATAACCAAGGGGACAATAAATACTGAAATTTATACAAAGGAGTGTCTGGAGAAGCGGCTTCTTCCTTTTATACAATCACATAATATACCTGTAGTATTTTGGGCTGATTTGGCAACGTGTCATTATTCAAAAAAGACACTAGAATTTTATGAAGATAACTCCATTAATGTGATACCGAAGGAGGCCAATCCACCGAATTGCCCGGAGCTTCATGCTTCTACCATAAAATTTTATGAAACGAACTAACTTACTCCACTGTTATTATTTTAAAAAATTATAAAATAATTTGTCTCTCAGCCAATGATTAAAATTAATACCATAAATATTTTCTTGTTTCTGTACCACCTATTATTATCAACTGTAAAGGTGTAAAAATGAGCTTTTTATTTAATTCAAATCCAATAAGTCCGATACTAAACACCGAAATGCCGCATATCAAAACAGTCAGATTCATTAAATGCGTACGAATCGTTCATTTTTACTGTTCATTTCAAAGTTATTTTGAAAGAAAAAATTTCGTTGAACATTTAAAAATTATATAAATTTAAAAATAAATTTTCAGGGTTCGAGAACTGTGAATCGGTTTAGTGAAGACTCAAGATAAGCAAGGACAACTTCCGCGAAACATTCAGGTTATTGTCTTTGCATGGGTTGTTGAATTTGATTAGATCATTTCGGCCTCATTCAGCCGATATACAAACCTATTAAAGGTCCCAGTAAGATGACGAAAATCGCCTTCCCGACCAGGTGCCATCCAAAGGCGGAGGGCAGCTTTTCCAGCGAGCAATACTCGGACACCGTGAGGGTGAAGTTGCTGAGGGCAGATCCCCGGAAGAACCCGCAAATTGATAACCAGACCATGAGCTGGGTCCAGTCCGTCTGCTCAGCCATAACTTAAAAGTGGAAAAAACCCATTACAAGTCAAATACCATCTAGAAGAAAAAATGCACTCACTTGACCTTGTGATGGCTACAAAAATAATAGAAATTAAAAATACTGTGCGCTTCTTGATCTTGAGGCGGTCGAAAATCGGTGGGAGGATCACCCGGGCGGCGATGTCGGTTATTGCGGTGGTTGAGAGGCAGAACGCAACGTCCGTCTTGCTGTAGCCCAGGTTTGCGAAGAAGAATGGCGTGACCATCTTAAAGTTCATCTCCGCTACGTAAAAGATCGACAGTCCGAAGAGGATGTTCAGGAACATGGGGTCCTTTAGCAGGTCAACATCTAACAGATCAGCGAACCTTCTCCAAAAGTTCGGTCTTGGTTCGGGGTCTGGCATAGTTAGACCTGTTGGTTTGAATGTTATTAAAAATAAGAAATTTATATAAAACTGAGCCATTTTATCCTGACTTCGGCTCTACTTTTTTTATCATAAAACTTTACAAAAAAACCAGTGATTTCTAATAAAAAATTTGAAGATTTAAATTAACTATTCAAAAGCATATATTTCTAATTGCTAAATATTTTAGAATCACAACTCTAATTTTGTGAAGGTCGGATACTCAAGATTTGAAATCAGTTTCTTTTGAAAGATAAATTTGGTTCTTATTTTTATAGAGGGCAGAATTTAGCTTGATTATAAATAGTTCAACTTGGTTGATTTTTATAGGGTTTTATTTAGCTTTCAAATCTTGCGATTGATGTTTTAACCACTTTTCTTTGCCAATTTTTATGAAATTCGGCAGACGTATTTTTCTAACCTTTAGTACATCATTGTGCAATAAGAGTAAAAATGTGAAAAAAAAGTTGTTTATCTATGTTATTTTACAGTACTGGAACAATTTTTGAAAATTACTTGTTTAATAACTGCTGATTAACACCTTTGTGCAATGATTCTTTTGTTTGCATTCTGCTTACTATGCAAAAGATACAAACGTGAACTGAAAACTAATAAAAGTTTTTTCCAGTAGAAATCAGTCAATTTCAGAATAAGCTTTAAATTTTTCATAAAATTGGTTGCACTGTCCTGGAATTAATTCATTGCCTAACAAATTTTATTCAATAATTATAACAATAGATATGAGAAATTAAACATACTAGGATATCTCAATATGATAGTTATAATAAAATATTAGTTTGCGTTTTCGTAATGGTGATACTTTATTTAGAGTATTCCTGTGTAGTGATAACCCCGGGAGAGAATGAAAGTGGAGACAAACACAAACAACAAATTGTATTGTATGGAAGGAGTCTATTTTCAATACCCTTAAAGTTATAGGGTCGTAAACACCCTTAAACTTTAAAACTATTTTAAGTTGTGAATTTTTCACACTTATATGGTTCAATAGTTTTAAAAACTTTATTTATTTTGTAAACTTTCTTTTGGAGAATCTTAAAAGTTTACATACATTTTGTTATGTAATCTGGATCAGACCAAAAATGATTTTAAATAAAATAGCCCCATCCGAAATTATTTTCATGAGCTGCCACTAGGTGCTATACATATTTAATTCCTGCTAAGTATATGAAGTTGGATCGAATACTAAACTCACTGTTGTTTTGAACCGATTTAACGACGTAATTAATTCGACCGTAATTTTTCTAATTTTTTAAATTTTATAAACAGTTTTAGGCGGTTTTCTTTCTAAAAAACTTGGCATAAAAGCTAAGAGAAAAGTTTATGTTATTGTTTTAGGAGTATCTTAAATACATTTTTATTTATATTTTAACAGATTTTGATTCTTCTTGAATTCCCTTTAAGAGCTACGAAAATTTAGTAAAGCAATTTACTGGGTTGCAAATACAATGGTAATATAAAAAACTCCACGGTTTTGCAGGAAAGGTGAGCCATAATAAAATGGAGGTTTTTATGTTCGCTGATTTCAAATTCTATGGTTAATTATGAGAATTCAAAATAACGAATCTAAAATTACGACGTTTTAATACTAAATTTCACCGAAATCTCATAAAAGCAGACATATTTTGGCTTTTAAGTCCGCTGATTTCAAATTGAGTGCGTAATTTTTAAAACTCGAACGATATCAAAAAGTAGGTTTTTGGAGTTAAATTTTACTAAAAACAAGAGACTTGACTAACATAAATTTCACGCTATAAAAATATATTGCTATTTATATGTATATTGTATACTAGCAACGCAAAGTTAAATTATTTTGTATTTTGAAAGCTTTTAATATTTTGAGCGGTTTTATTTGTCAAGCAAAATATTTTTAACCTGCTGGTTTAAATAGTCAGTGTCAGGTAATCCTAAGTTTAAATCTATAAAACAAATAGAAACTTCCTGTGTTAAATTGATTAAAACTAACTAAGAAACTGTAGTAGAGTACACAATTTTATAAAATAGCAAATGTTTAAATACATACCTATGCTAATTTGCCGATCTATTTCTGCTGGCTTCATTTTAATAAAAGAATCCCTGTGCATGTTGCTCATACCCACGTGGGTGTTGACACGTCTCAGAGCCTGATCATGTTTTTCCAACTCCTCGTCACCGATATTAATGTGAATTTGTACCGTGCTGCCTGTGAAATCCAGGTGGGAAAGGTTTGACATTACGGACATCTTTCGGCGGCGTATAGACACATTGAGATCGGTTTGAGAAAGTGATTCCGAAGCGATACCGTTGTTTGACATAATTCTAGGGAAGGTCGGTCTTTTTGGCAGGCCATTGCCATTCATTGCACTGACCGCCACTTCTGAGAAGTTTTTCCTCATCTTTTGTGGTTTGTCGAATATAAGATTATTCAGTTCCGGCAGGGCATCCTCGTCATCGTCTTCTTTGATCGTCTTCATCTCAGAAAGAGGCATCAGCTCCACATCCACTTCCACTTCTTTCATATGCCACTTGGCGGGCTGCAAAAGAACTGAGCCCACCAAAGAATGTAGGGCTACGCCGGAGAGAAGGAGGACAGCTCCTCGAAAACCAAATCCCTCTAGGAGCACACGAACTAATTGGGGCATTACGAGCATCCCAAGGGCTGTGCCAGCCATGGACAAACCCACGGCCTGTCCTCGCTTTTCTTTGAAATAATGGTTTAGCGCCACAAAAGCCGCTGAAGTTGCTAAACCCACTCCAATTCCTGGAATACATCAGAGAAACCTTTAATCAAGATCATTTAATTTAAGAAATCCAGCCTACCATTTATTACACTATAAGTGGCCAAAATGTGGGCCATGCTGGCGGCTGGCGATGTCAGGGCCAGCCCAAGACTGCAGAGCAGCGACCCGGCAATGGACACCTTCCGATATGAGAACTCCTTGAGGAGTGGGCCGACGAACAGCCCTGAGAAATTCATGGTCACGTCCAAGGCACTTATGATGACGGCCGCTCCGGTCGTCCCCACCTCCAAATCGGTCAGCAGATCCCCGAAAAGCAGCCCAAATGAGGGCTCTATGGACCGCGTCGCCAGCTGGAAAAGAAAGGTCAGAGTTTCATCATTTGGTGTTTAGACGAGTCAATGAAGACTTTTACTCTTAAATCCTCAAAAACAGAACCGACTTTTATTTTAATGTTTGTTATATTCAATTATACATAAACAGAAAAATTCCAGCTAAGGCACTCAAGTAATTAGTTAAACAATAAAAACAAATAATCTCGTAAACAAATACAATTGACTACTTTTGATAGTTATGTATAAAAAATAATTTCTAAATAAAAAATGTTCAAAATTTCTATCGAAAAATATTAATTACTTAATTATTTGGACGCTAAAGTATAATATATAAATTTTATCTATTTTTGAAAATTAATTAAAAAATAAAGGTTTATTTTAGAAGCTTATAACATGGCTCAATTGAAAGCCTGAATCTTAATATAAAAATATGAAATACCAGTAATATCTACATATAGATTATTTTGAACAGTTTGGCGAACAAGTTTGTCATTGTTATGATTTTTACTTACTGTATGAAATAATTGGTTTACAGACAAATATAATTTTCAAAGAATATTTCGACAAGTTTTAAGCTTTTTAGATTTTTATGTAATAGCTTAAACTTCAAGCTTTTATTTAAATTATTTTTGAACTCCTAGAAGAATTCGTTATTTTTAATTACTTTTTATAAATGGTAAAAATATGACCTGTTGTACCCTATTTTTACTGAAAACTGAAGCCAATTGAGTATTTTAAGTATTTCCAAATTTTTAAAACAAGACCAATACTAAGTCTATGATAGTCTTGGTTCTTGCATACTCTATCTTGGACTTGGTCTTGCATCAATAAACTAAGTCTTGGTCTAATCTGTCAAGTCTTTGTCTCGTTTGGAGTCTTGAATTTTTATAATCAAATATTTTAGATAAAAACGAGTAAAAGACTTTCAGCTACTTAGAACATTTAAGTAGTCAACAATAAAAAAACATACAAATAGAGGAAAATGATAAAGTTTTTCGACTGAAATAATTATTGAAATAATCTCTTTATTTCCTTGTTTTCTTAAAAAGATATCAATGTGAAATTCATTTTATCGAAACTGTTTATCAATTTAATCTGAAAAATCCTAGAATTGACGATAAGTTTCTAATAACCTTTGTTTCTGAGTTCTGTACGCTAATCACATTTATAAAATTATATATAAAAGAAACAACTCGAACCATCTTTTTGATTTGGCTTAGCAATGTAAATATAAATATAAAAATTTCGAGTATGTAAAAATACCCCGGTACACCCTTATAAAAATATAACTTTAATGTATGTTTTCATTCAAATGTACGACGCGTTTATTATATGTGGAAATGTTTGTACATATTTATTTTCATTTTTCAATGTGTGTCATATTATTTTGTAAAGTTTGGTTTAAAGGGCCATTTTGTTCTTGGTCAAGTCTCGCATGGTCTTGATCTTGGTTTGGGTCTTGCAAATCGAGTCTTGACCTTGGTCTTGGTCTTAGTCTTCAACTTTCTGAAAGACCGAGACCAAGACCGATTCTGCTCATCACGAGTTTCACTGACTCTCCTCTGTTCCTGATAGATGATACACGCGCAGTACTCATATTTATAATTTTCGCCGTGAATGCATGTGTTATGAAGTTATTAATAAAAGAAGTTTGTAGCATTTAATATTATAATAAAACTATGAGTGAGAATTGTTGAAAAAAAGTAAATTATTGTTTAAAACTTATTAAGCAGTGAAAGCACCGCGGAAAGGATAATTATATGTATGTCATTTATTCTTAGTTTAAGTTAAAAATAATTGGACAAAAAACACAAAAGCACAAACTGCTTTAAATTTGTTTATACATTTTGAAGAATTGAATTATGAAACGTTTTCTCTTTAACAAATAATTTCTCAATCTTAACTTAATTTTGTTTGGTTATTTGAGGCGCATTGAATTGATTTAACAATTCTAAAAATGTTCGCCCTTTAAGTGTGTAATATTTTTAATTCTACGGTAAATTTTTCACACATCACGTTCAACGTGGAAAATTATTTCCAAAAAAAAATATATATATATAAGTTATCCACTTAAAATAAAACCTATTTGCCGAAAAATCACTTGATAATTTTTTATATTGTAACAAATATATAACCAAAAATTGGAAACCTTCATTAACGAGCTTCAGAGCTTGTTATTTCTGGCTCGAAAATATAAAAAGCCAAGCTAGCTTTTTATTTTAACCAGAAAAACATATTCTGCTTCTGAGCTCCTTTTTATTTGCTTCAAATTAAAATCGGTTAAAAATAACAGTTTAGATAAACCGTTTAAAAAACAAAAAAGCTAAATTTTGAAGAGCTTCATAGAACCGAAAAAGGACATCATGCGTAACATTTTGGTGTACTTTATTATATTCTACTATGACAACTTCTCTTAACTTTTTTAGATTAAAAATTGAAAAATACCAGTTAGTTTCGGTCCCTGTTTAAGAACATACATATACAAATTCTATTATTCACGATTTGCAAATTTCAGTACAAATTTTTAAAAAATTTTCTATAAAATGATGATGTCATCCAAGAAAAACTTTTGATGACATTTACCTATTACAAAAATTTTGATAGATGTACAAATACTATAAAGAACCCTGTTTAATAAACGAAAGAAAATTTCAGGAAATTTCGCGGAAATTTTAATATAATACTTTTTCTGGCAATGTAATCACTGATCCCAAAAACACCCAGCCATCATTCATTAAAATCGGATCTGTTTTGAGGGTTTATGAGATTTCGTGATTTCTCCATTTCATTGATTGGGCCAGTAGCTCTCGCGAAATGGGAGCAAAGGTCTGCCCACAAAAGGTGGGTGGCTTGGCGTAAGTGCCGCTTTTGAAATATTCATGAGCTTGCAATCCAAACAGGGTGCTGTAAGTGAAAATTATAAATAAATCGAAAGGCGGTACGGCAAATTAATTGCAAACAAATTGCTCACCCGACAAAGCCGCGGCGAGTGGAAACAAGCAGAAATAAATCACAATTATGGACGCAAATGCCGACGTGGTGGAGATGTCGCTTAACGCGATAATTGAAAGATTGACCGTCGTCCGCCAGTCGGCGTATGAATTTTGTGAATTATTATCGCCGACGATTAATTGCTATTACTGTAAGGTCGGACCGATTTCACAACACTGGCGTTTTTCTCACCTAATCAGCTGACGACGGTCAGAAATGAGGAAAAGTATAAATATTATAACATATATCAAGATATCCACATGATAGTTAGGGCGTTCGAACTTCTTGAATTCTATTTTAATATTTTAATTTCTTGCAAAGATTTCGAAGACAAATTATTTCATCTAAGTATGCGAACTTTTAATGTAAAAGTAGGGTAAGGTACCCAAATAAGGCGTATGTAGTTAATAGTCCTCAAAAAGTCAAAGGATAGCGATATAAAAAATCTCTAAGTTTATTAGAACCATTGTTTTATTTAGTTATCACTAAAAAAAACAAAAAAACATTTTATATATATACACTTTTTTAATACATTATAAAAAATTATGCTTTGGGAAACCCATGTTTTGTGGCCCAATCTCTAGTTGGATGAAAAATTTCTTTAAACTAAGGGCAATGATAAATATGCATTAATGGTAACAACATTTCTTTTCTATGTATTATATTTATCAATTATAAAACTAAGATCAGTCCAAACTTAAAAATTACTAATAAATTGCATTTTCTATAAAATAAGTAACTTTTAAATATAGATATTTTCCTATAGTGCTACAGTGCAATTAAAATAAGAAACATCCAAAATTCGTCATTGTGTTTTTTTTTAAGATCGTTTAAAAACTATTTTCCTTTCAGAAAATTGTCTGTGTTTGGAAAATTTTGAATAAGGACAGTAAACTATTTTACTAAAACTCTTTACATAATTTTCACAAGCAATACTTATAAAGTTCAAATTCTACAATAAAATTCATAATTTTACAATGTATCATTCCAATAGAATTAATCGTTGATGGCTCAGAAATAGTCCAGAACTGAAATATTTTCCTCTAAATTATTACTAATAACACATTGTATTGTTCACCTATTAAACCCGTCTATTTTATTGAAATAAATCCCTGCTCAATAAAGATCATAAATTAAAAAGTTCCAGAGGAATTACATTTTAGTGAGTTTTTCGATAACAACATTAAGAAATACCAAGATATAAATTTAAAAATGCATTGTTCTATAAAATTTACAGCGTGTTTGTTTATCGGTCATTAAAAAATTGTATATAAAATAAATATGATGGGACAGATTGTGCCTCCTTTCCAAATATTTTTGATTGTGCAATATGTATTATTATTTATTTTTTGAAAATCTAAGAACAAAATCTTTTCAATCAAAGTATTTTAATATTTGATTAGAACTAAGCTTTTTTAGTTTCGAATCAAAAAGCTTCCGAAAAATCATTTATCTTCAGCCTGAAATTATTTTCTACTTTTTACGACTCTAAGTAAGTAGACGGACCTCAAACATTTCTTTTTTGTAATAATAATTTGAGTAACGAATTTTATAGAAAACTCACACATTCCAAACTCCAAAGATCGTTAAAAGAAAACTTCTCCCACCAGGCTAGCCAACTGACATAAAGTAAAAATGTGAAACGCGAATATGTTTATATAGCTGAAAAAATATGATCGGATGTATAAAAGAAAAATTGTATTTTTCCGTTCATTGTAAGGTTTAATTTAACGATACAATTGCTAATTACAGTGGTTCTTTTTCTGAAAACTGCTTCTTTACTCAATGGAGAGGGCATTAAATTTTACAAAATCCAGATATACTTTTCAGAAAGACAATAAGTGTTAATAAACTGAGACCTGCTGCTTTCAAAGGTATCTTGCCGTGAAAATAAGCCGATGGAGCTTTTCCAGATGAATCAATCAGTCATACATAAAATGCACTTGGGTTTATTTTTACGCAGCGTTACGTAAACAATTTTTGTGGCATCACATATATTGTTTAAATGTTTAACGCTGACACCGTGAACCCGATAGTGATTTATTCACATTACACTGTTAATAGCTATAACGTAATTTCTTATTTTGTCGAAGAAATAATTTTCTTGAAATGCTAATAGCAATCACAAATTTTTGCTGCAGTTATTATGGAAAAGTGTTTTGAAAATACCGACCGAAGAAGCTTTTAGAGGATAAGTGCAAATTAAATGGCAAAATATAGTTAAAAAAATGATTTATCGAAATCTCTACAAAATTAAATAAAATATCACGGAAGCACTTTGCACCCTTAACACCTTGTCACTTGCAAATTTAACATACAAAAACTAAAAAGAAAATTGATGTCAATAACTCTCTTAAAGGAGGTCAACAGTTTTAAAAAATATATCCACCAGAACAACAATTTATTTTCAAAATGATCAGGAAAATGGTAAAAATTGGTAAATTATAACAATCCAAATAACAATTCGTATATTCCTAGAACGATTATACTCGTCAAATAATAGTTCAACTGTACTTAGACATTAAGTGACGATGTTTTTCTTGCAGTCGATAGTGAGTATAAAGCTGAGTTTTATATGTATGTGGAAAGGTATCAATAGTAAAATTTACTATTCAGAATTATAAAATAAATTCATAATATACTTAAAAAGTAATAAAGCATTTATCACGCTTTAACTTTAAGCTCACTTTCCTCCATTTACGACGAGGTTTCACAGCGAAGAAAATAAAAATTAAAATGCTTTACGGAAAAAGCTCTAATAAAATTTTTCTATAAATTTTAGTCCACTCGATTAGTTTTTCAGCTATATCCCTTTAACCATAAGTCTTAAAAACATGTTTCACAGAACTTTTCTTTAGGGAACTAAATTCTTTATAACTTTTATTAATAACTTTTTCATGTAGCATTAATAGTAAAAATGTTATAAAACCGAGAAAACTAAACATACCTAATGTATAGGTTGAACGGGCTATTACCATTTTATTTTCTTTATGCAAGAACATTTTTATAGAGCTTTGTAAAACGAGCAGATTTTATTTTATTCTTCATTGTTTAATATACTTTTGTTTTAATGCATCCACACCACATATTCAAAGAATTTTCTTTTAAAAACATAGCACAATCCCTCGACATGTGATAGATGAGACTTTTTCTTGCAGTTGAAAGTAAACTTTTTGGACTAAAATAATTTTACATTAATATTATTATATAATTATTAAGAATTTTTATGAAATTTTGAGTTGTTAGCTTTATAGGTACAATTACATACATATATTACACAGGTCAACACCAATTTTTTTCTCAAAGTATTTGCAAATGATTTCTGTAGGACTTTTTCCGTAGATTACGAATTCGTAAATGAAAATGTTCAAACAGCTTCCATTTTCGAGAAAAATAGGGTTAAAAAGTACAAAAGACCATATTTTGACCATTTATGAAAAATTATTACAAAATAACGGATTGAGCCAGGAACTTAAATGTTGTTCAAATAATAGTTGAAATCTTAAGCTATTATATAAAAATACAGAAGGCCTTAAAACATTTCGAAATGATCCATAAATTTGATTTTTTCCATTAACCAATTACTTCATATAATAAATGCCGAATAAAGAACATGACAAGTGCACACTCATGAAAAACTTGTTCGATAATATGTTTAAAAAGGGCTATTGAGATAAATGGCATTTGGTTCTCTTAGATTAGGATTTAGGCTTTCATTTAAACAAAGTTACAAATTTCTATTATGATCCTTTATTTTTTAAAGATGCTTCAAAAATGGTCAAAATACGGTCTTCAAAATCTGTATTATTACTACCAACACTACAAAAGCAAACTTTAACGAGGTTGTGGGTATTTTTTAATTATTTTGATATATGACAAATAAAAAAATTATAAAATAAACCGAGACTCAAGAAACAATTTTTTTTTTTGTAGACCGGTGTTATAATTTTGATAAAAAGACTTACATATGTACATATCATATTTTCTAAATACATCTTATTAGAAAATAGTGTTTTGTTTGATTTTAGAACTACAATTTTTCTGAATGTATGATCCTAATTCCTTAAAAATTTATCTCGACCTAAGTACTTACTAAAATCTTTATATTTAATTTAATATAGAACGGGTTTGGTTTTTATTTTTTTTTTATCATCCTATAATTTTATAAATATGTTCTATCATATATGTATTAAGGAAAAATAAATAAATCGATTTCCAAAAAATTAAACCTTTAACTATACTTAAATATTGTTTTCGTGTCCTGGATGACGCTGGACAAAATCTTCCCACGAGATTTAAACCAATTTTAGGTACTATTGAACAAATTTGTCGGTAGCCCCATCCCTAAGCTCAGTAAGAATTTTTCAAATTCATGGTTTGAAATTGTGTTGCCTTCGTAGCAAGAACTTTTATAGTGTTAGTTTTAGTTGATGTTTTGGTCGATAGTCGCTTACCGGCCAAAATTGTAATAATACTAAAAATTCATTCACATTTACGTGCCTTACTCGATTCGGTTTCACTCCGGTTTTACTCCGCTTTCGGTCAATTATTATTGTAACATTGTTTTTGATTAATGGCCTAAAGGCTTTGTTTCTATGAATATCACTAATTTGCATTTTCATGTTGAAACTGTCTTCTATCGACTATGATCGACAAAAAAAAACCCTTCGCGATCGACTTGTTGACCATTCCTGCTACATATATTATATATAGGTACTATTACAATAACCAATTCTAAACTTTTTCACGCTACTCTCATTGTAATTGAGACTCCTACTTTTATGATACACCAATATTTGCTAATTTTTTATATTGACCATATGAAAATAATCAACGAATTTTGCGTCTTGTTCACGTTATCTAAAAAAGAGGTTGCCAATAAATGGCAATTATTCATTAGAAGCTAATGCGCTATGCCCTTGAAAAAAAACCCGATAAATTAAAAATATAGACGCCCTTAATTGTAGAAATTTCTAAGAACTCACATTCCGCCAAACACGCGCCTAGTGCATAAATTTCAAGAAAACCCGTAAATTTATCACGTCATTTCGAAGCAATATTGATGATAACATAACATGTAGTGCCATTGTATCCAGCCACGTGTTGTTATTTGTGAGGAAATGTAGAAAAATAATTCCGCTTTTAATTCTTGTGACAACTTGCACTGATACTACGTGAATGAAGACATGTTTTGCAAAAGTTCAATTTCTGAATATCAATTTCTGCAAAATGCTTTATTTCAAAAAAAATTTACATGAATTCGCGTACACTCTGAAATTATCGAGGTTGGCCATGTCCTTGAAATGTGTTTATTTTTACATAGGTTCGCTCGAACAATTGCTGGCACATGACCGCTCCTAATGTGGGAGTGCGCAATCTTCTCTGAAATCGGTCATGCATAGCAATTTATTGACTTTCCCTTTTATGGGCCATGCCATGACATGACACATAAGATGCATCTTTGTGATAGATAGGCTTTTCTGCCAGGGCAGGATGACAGGGTGAAATGCTGAGTTCACATGATTTGCTGATAAGAAAGGCCGCAGAACCCTATCGGGAGGATTTTGTTATCTAATCGTTGTCACAAATTTAGCTAGGTTACGTATGACGCAACAGCGCACCTAAAAGCGATCGATTTTTTAAGTTGTTATTGGGATAGCCAATAACCCTGGCTGATATGTTACAGACGATATAAAGATTTAATAGACGATGTAATTTTTTTTAAGAATTCCATTAAACGCTTACTGAAGGTTCAGTAGAGAAATGTATAATGCATCTGGGACAAGTCATGGAATCCATTTACAATCGAGTTTGGTGTTGTTCTTTTTTGAGGAAAATACTCCGATCGTGTTTTATAGATTTTTTTTATTGTATTCGCTCGACGTTTCGGGTCCTATTGCGAAACCCTTCATCAGGAGCTACATTAATACAATAAACAAATTTTAACAATTTATAATAAAAAACATTAATTTTAAAATGTTTACCTTTTTTATAAAATTTTTTTGTATTATATATACTATTTATTATATTACAAGAGCACAACTTTTAAAACATCTTAAGAGGAAAAACAAACAATGTGAAAAGTCGACGGTGGAAAAACGTTATTTAACAGATTTCTTCATGGTTTAGTTGTATGTATTAATCGTGTTGTGTTTTTAGTTTGCTTATGATGTGTTTATATTCTTTACTAATGAGTTCTGTGTCTGTTTTTAAATTTATGAGATTACCTTTGTTATGTACATATGTATATGTGGCATGCTTCCTTCATTTCGCGTTTTTTCCTATTTTTCTCCGTATCAATAATTTTAGCACAGTCGAAGTCGACTTTTCACATTGTTTGTTTTTCCTGTTAAGATGTTTTAAAAGTTGTGCTCTTGTAGGTAATATAATAAATAGTATATATAATACAAAAAATTTTTATAAAAAAGGTAAAAATTTTAAAATTAATGTTTTTCATTATAAATTGTTAACATTTGTTTATTGTATTAATGTAGCTCCTGATGAAGGGTTTCGCAATAGGACCCGAAACGTCGAGCGAATAAAATAAAAAAAATCTATAAAACACGATCGGAGTATTTTCCTCAAAAAAGAACAACACCAAACTCGATTTCTCTTGCCCGATCAAAAAAGAACAGAATAAATAAAATACCATTTACAATGTTAATCGATAAAAGAAGCTCATGTTTGCGATATATTGGGGCATTAAGAACCTTTCATACGCTTCAGATTTTATAAGGAATGCATAGATGGCGCATAAAACCCTTGCCTCATTCGCACATCATTTTAAATGTGGCCCTCGTAAGGAAAAATTAAAATTGTTTGGGTGAACCAATCGGATTATGCTTATTAATACAAAAAAGACAAATTGAATCGAATTAGAAATATATTTTACTAATGAGATAAATTAATTATAAAAAACTAAATTTTGTAGTTTTATTTAATTTTTATGAAAATTACAAATAATAGTAATCTATATATGTATATAAAAGCGAAAGTTTATATTTGTGTTGGTACGAATGGACTCCTACACCGTTCAATCGATGATTCTGAAATTTTTACTACGTATTATTGAAATTAAAAAGAGTGCACTACACTCCCGTACGATGAGTTCTGCATTTTCCTTCTGCTTCTTCTTAGATTTTTCCATTTATTTTCATTTATTTTTCAACTTTATTTATTCAAGCGTAGCAGCGCACGCCGGGTATTCACTAGTTATTAATAGTTATAATGTTAAGATAACACGTTCGCGGCCGTGAATGCTATAGCATTCATTTTTATTGTGATGCAGAATGACATGAATGCATAGCATCCACATTTTAAAACCAAATATTTTTATTATTATATGTCTCTTTTATTTATATTACTCATCTATTTTATATAATCTTAATTTTTTTAATTATTATGCACTTAAGTAATGGCCAACTGATTCATTGAATATTTTCATATTATTTTATCTCTTCTCTGTGTATTTAAAAATTTACTTGCCGGCACTTTGATTAAATTAGAGTCGCCTGTCTATTTTTGCAGCTCACTGAAATTTTTACTCTCCGGGAACGTGTTAACGCTAAATTATAGAACTTTTAAAATAAAATATAATAAACATAATAAACTACATATATGTATGTAGCATTTGCATATACGGAGTTACAAAATATAAAAAGTAAATAAAACTGTTACTCAAAATAGAAACACTTTCAATCTCAAACTACTATTCTGGCAGTTCGTCGTGTACTTCACTATCAGCTTATTCAATTGCCTTTTTAGAATGAGGAGTTTATCCATAATTAAGTGAGAGTTATTTAGATAGAATATTATAATTTACGTTTCTAAAGATTGACGAATGTTTGTAACTGCTCATGAAAATATACTATACTATACATGTACATCTACGCTTGCACAATATGATGTGCATGAACGATATACATATACTTAATGCAATAGCTTCTAAAGTATGAAGTTTTCGTAAGGAAAACCCGATAAGACAGCTGATAATTTTCAAATATGGCCCACTAGCAGATAACCACAAGTTTGCTTAAGAAAAGTATATTTTTGTTTGCCTAATCGAACCCGCATGAGGCAGATGGTGGGATTGCCCATTTCATTGTAAGGTTCATACATGTGTTAGGTTTCCCTTATAAGGCATACCTCACTTCAGTATCGCTGATCTTTTTTTGTGGGCTCCTCATGTGGAATCTACGGAGAAATCCTTCTATCGGCATGCCCTTCATTTGCGACATGAGGCCCACATGCTACATGAGGCAGGCATCCCCCCTATAAATTCTAATCAGGACTCCTTAATCACCCTTTTAATTATTTTCAATGGAATCGTTTTTGGCAATAAACCTTTATATCGATGTTAAATCTCAAAATAGCTAAGGTATTAAAACAACGTCTGTTTAGTACTAAATTGGGTCTAACTAGATTGCAACGGCTATTCCACGTAAAACAATCAATTAAAAAATGCTTAAATAATGTAGAGCATATTTTCAGCTAATATAGCGCTTTTAAATAGTTCTACGATCTTCTAAATAACAAAATTGCTTACACATTTTCCATAAACTACCAAACACCTTGAACGATGAACACCAGTTCAATGGAGTTGTCTATATTACAGTGCTATTTATAAACAAACGATTTAGAACTTTAAAACGTAAGAAATTATTTTAACTTTGGCATCTCGTTTACTGCTAACAATTTAAATTTCTAAGATTTTACTGTCGACGCAAAAACCTGTTCTGTGTTTAGGAATAAACAATTTTAAATGCCTATTGAAATTGAGGAATTTGAGTACATCATTTAGGTATTATGGCCGCCTTGTATTAAGTTTATGAAGGAATTTTAAACACCACTCAATCTCTATCTCATACATGTAAGGGAAAGTGGGGTGAGCCGGGACACACTTTGTTCAAGGCCTTATAAAACCAAAATAAACAATTTTTTTTTTTATGTTAACATCCGATCCTGCAGATGGGTTCAATACCTTTCATTATTTGTCACTTTAAATATTATTACTTTATATTTACAATAATTTATAACCGTTTTAAAAAAAAATGTCAAATCGGCAGTTTCAAAAAATCGTGGGGTGAACCGGGACTTGATAGAAAGAAGTGACTTTTATGCTGTAACTAATAGTCTTATGTCAAAAATATGTTATGATATTATTAGAAACAATGCTTGAACATATTTTTTTTTAAATTTTTTATTATAAACAATATAAAATGTGCAACATAAAATTAGGCTTCCATTAATTCCGAGAAAATAAAACTTTGACGAGTATCGATTTTTATTAACAATCCTCACTAAATAAATGATGCAGGTGCTGACCTTGAGTTCTCATAAAATAATGTAGAGGGCCAATACAAACATAATTCACTAAGAATTACCAACATAAAAACATTAACAACAATTAAAAAAGCACTGTCCCGGTTCACCCGACCGTCCTGGTTCACCCCACTTTCCCCTACTACTTACTGAAAACGACAGGACCCAAGACAGATCTATGTGGAACACCATACCAAAAGAAGTCAGGAATTTGAAAGGACCTCCCCAGTCTTAACCCTAATGCGTTGTAAGGGTAACATTTATTTTATCAACCCTGGTAAAAAGGTACAAAAGTTTTATAAAAGCAGGCGGATTAATAGAATACTTGACGTCGGTACAATTTTTAAGTTGTCAGAATAACAATGATAACTAAAGTGTTTGTTAAAAACTATACCTAAATTTTATAATGTTTATGGTAAAAACAGTCAGTTACTTAGTTAGAATCTACCCAGGCAGCACTCACTTAATAGTTCAGAACAACTATCAAATCTGCAATAATAATTAACCAAGGTTCAAAAAAATATATAATAATAATAATAACTGCGAATATACTTTTTTTTTCCCCCAAAATTATATAAATAGGAAAGAAAATAATTGAAATCACAAAAATAACGCTTTAAACTTTCATTTTCAAAACGTTAATAGGTACGGCAAAATATACATTAAAAAATAATTATAAAATATTAAATTCTCTATATAAAAAAAAAAAAAACTCGCACAAACAAATCTTTTATCTATTATAGTTTAAGAGTTATGGCGAACTTAAATTTTTTTCTGGTTTTTGCCAATCGGGCAAACCCGAAGCGAAAAATTCTTAACTTCTATAAACCTGATCATACTGAAATAAATGTGTTTTAATAATTATCACACTGGTTCAAACCATCTAAGTATCTCACTAAATATACATCGTTATTTGATAAAATAGTACGAGGAAAGAAAAAGTAAGTATAGTATGGATTTTGCAAAAAAAAAATGTGTTTCTCAATGGCAAACCTTTCCAAAAAAATGTCTAAAGATTATCAATATTTTTAAGTGCAATAATGAATATGTAAAAATTATGTATTTTATTTAATACACTTACACATACTACTCATTGAATATTTTAATTATTTTTGTATACATCAATTTAAGGTATATGTACATATACTCTGCCTTGTATGCACATTTCATGTATAATAACTGTGAGTTCTATTTTTAACACATTGTTGTCGGGTCAGGTATTTTTTGTAATCGGAGGCTTTTATAGCCAAGTTGAATATGAATTAAAAAAATGTTTATTATAGAAAACAACACGGAACTTTTTTAAAAAACAGGAAATATTTTTAATATTTTAACCCTGCTATTATCACGAAAATATTTCATATTATGATCTTGATATCATCCCGAATATATTTGTTATAAAATTTTAGAATTTTTCACATTGTTAATACTTGAAAAAATATATATGTAAAGGTTATTAAAAATCTTAAAATTTGTACAGCTTTATCGTACTTGTGATCTTTCGTGTAATTTTAATTATCCTCACCAAATATTTCAAAGTCTAGTGATGTTAGTTTCAATTGGTTTCAGTTCCGGATTGCCTTCCATAACAGGCAGTGGTATGGGTCTATGGGCTTCGCAACTTTTTTTTATTAAATAAACTAAAATAAAAAAGTATTATAATATAATAATAAACTAAAATAAATAAATATAGAGAAACTGATCAGAATTATACTAAAAGATAGTAGAATCTGTTGGAACTAGAACTATTATAACTATAATTTTTCGAAACCTCGTGATTTCGACTGCCTAAGGGTCCATACAGACCTTAATTCAGCACTGTTTGGTTTAGTATCGTTGAATATACGTCTGCGAATAAATTAATAAAGTTGTTTTTTCTTGTAAGAAATGAATTCGATTCAATTCGTTATAACTATTTAAATTACTTTGCAACTTTCAAATTACGATGAGTTATCAAATCATACATTTTAAATATCTTCGCTCATGTGTCTGTCAGTCTGTCTCAACTGTTTTTTGCAGAAATTGTTTGTGTATACATATTTTTAAAATAAGTAACCGAGTGTGTCCAATATTTCTGAATTTTGAAGTCAACTGTCTAGCTTCGATTCTAGGCTACTGAGAAAAAAACCTTTGCTTCGAATTGCAATAGAAAATTCGACTAGCAATGACAGTCTCTACTTTAAAGAATTTTAGGAATGTTTTCTTTATCGTAAAGGCTCGTTTTATTATGCATATATACATTACATATATATATGTACATATATATTATATTCTTTCTTCTAAATATTTTGTAAAAATAAGAAGCTGTGAAGGTATGACCCATTCTGCTGCCTCGCTGTTTAGGTTTGATTAAATAAGATATTTCCAGAGGATGTAAAAATGGTGAAAGTTAAACTTTGAAAATCTGATGTCGCGATTTCAAAAAGTACTATCTTTTGCAAGGATTGGTAGAAGTGGTGTTCTTAAAGTTCCTAAAATATCTCTAGATGACTTTTTGGATTTCTTCTAGAGTAGGTACGTTTTAGTAAGATACCCTTGCATAAGAAAAGACAATTCTCAGCTCTGAAAATGTGTTCCATTTTTAATTTGCGCAGTGTAGATATTACAGTGGTCGAAGAAATAATAGATATAAGTGAAAAATAAACTAACAAATTTTAAGTTCACAATAAAATATAAATAACAATTTATTTTAATTTTTTTTGTATTATAGTATACTATTATACATATATTAAATGTACAAAGATTTATTTATTTTAACTCGTCCATTGAAGGAATTGCCAGATAAAAATTTGGATTTTTAGCTTATGTATCTATTATTTTCTCCACCACTGTACTTAAAATTATAATTATGATAATTCTGAGTTTTACACTGAGCTTTATTTGTAAATGTATCCCCAATCATAAAATAAATTAAAATTTATTTAATTTTATTACTTTATTTAAATCTTACAAAATATTTTACATATACGAAGCTCGTTTATTTTATTGATACTATTCACCATAAACACTTTGTATAAATTCAGTAGATATTATATATGTTTTCACAATCTCTAGACTCATTACTTTGGATGTAGTATACATATAACCTTAAATGTATAATGCAGAATAAAATGAGTGCTTCACCAATTTTATTATACTTAACTAGTAGTTGACAGTTGTCCGGCTGACGCCGGACCCGCCCGCCGCTAGGAGTAAGCGAACCTAGTAGTAAGTGAAATGGTAAAGGCCCCTAACATTCCATTTAGTGGAATAGTAAATGTAGGCATTGCAATAAAGTTGAAGAAAAGGAACCCTGACCTATCAGATATTATTAGATAGGATATGACTCTTACCGGCTCTGAGATGATAAGAATACGGAAGAATAGAAGTATAAATTTTCCCAAGTCATTATGCGTTCATTTTCGAAAGTCCTATAATAATTAAAGAAAATATTAATCATTCTGAACATATATTATATTATTTCTTAAGCCTTGCGTATAAAATTCCTAAATTTAAAAAAAAAAAAAGATAGATAAATTCGGTAGCCTTATTTATTTTCCCCAAGTAGTTAAAAAAAAAATGGAAAGAAAGAAAAATAGAAATGGACTGCCACGCAAAATTATTTGTTTTTTTACCAATTAAAATTTTAAAATTAACAACTTTATTGATAGCCCTCCAAGTTTCCTAATTTTTATCTAGTATAAGTATATATAAGGTGGTTAAAACAAAATAGCATAATAACATTACAACAATTATCAACAATCACATTTAAAAATTGTCGCGTCTAATTTTTGCGAGTATAATCACCCATAAATAAGAATGATATGAGAAAAAAATTATTTTAATTATATCTACGTTAAAAGATCTTTATATACTACATTCTTCGTAAATACCTGACCTATGTTATTAATATTATCTTCTGGCACTAAAATTCTTATATGCTCAGAAGATCGAACTCTACCCAACGCTACATATAGCTGGCCGTGCGCGAATACATTACTACGTAAATCTACCCCAACGCGATCTAAGGTTTGACCTTGACTTTTGTTAATGGTTAAGGCATATGCGAGTTTAATTGAGAATTGTCGTCGAATCATCTCAATCCCCGATCGGCCCGCCGAGAATTTGAAGCATATTCTTGGAATGGTGACGATCTCTGTACTACTGAGAACGGATGCCTCCAAGCGGAACTTAGAAATTGATCTTATTATCAATCTAGTACCATTGACTAACCGGTGCTCAAAGCTTAGGTTCCGAATTAAAATGCAAACGGAACCGACTTTAAGACGCAAATCATGATTGGGGACACCTTTTCCGGAAATCCCGTTAAGGACTTCCGTACCAATAGCGGGATTGTCGGTAATGCCGGCCATCGAAACAAATGAATCGGCGCTAAGTAGATGTTTAGTGTCCCCGGGAAGCCTATTCAAAATGATGTTATTAATTATGTTAATTGCTGCATTTGTTGGAGATAGTATGGCCCTCGAGAGGCAATCTTCAGGGCTCAAAAGCACCTCGTCGGGAAAAACAAAGTTAATCAATGCATCGATGGAGGTAACATTTTCAATTCCAGAAACGCGAACTACCCTAGTGTCATTAATTAATACTTCCGGTACTCTCCCTTCCCCAATAGCTAGTAAAAAGTTTGAAAATTCCCTATTTCTAGTCTTCTGCGGTTCGGTCAATTTAAAAGTTCTTATTCCCTGCCATAAAGGTGAAAATTTAATAGATGCCCTAACAATCTCGTCTGATCCAGCATTTTCTATAATTGGAGCAATTTGCCTGAAATCCCCCGCAAAAATAATAAATTTACCTCCGAAGGGTTTCTGACACTGGCAAAGATCCTTTAATGAATTATTAAGAACAGTTATCGTTCCCCTATTTATCATAGTACATTCATCCCATATGATGCACGATGCCTCGCGTAATAACTGTGCCCTTTGGCTATTCCAACTAATATTACCCCCTCCTAAATTGCTTGGATTAAGCGGTAATCGAAACATACTATGTGCCGTAGTCCCACCCTCATGATTTAACGCTGCGAGTCCCGTAGAGGCAGTGCACAATACAATGTGACCATTTGATCGCAATAGATTGGTAACAATATTCAATACCAGTGTTTTTCCGGTTCCCGCGGGACCATCCAAAATGTATATAGTACTGTTTTGGTTTGTTGATGAAATCCCCGCGGGTTCCAGTATTGAATTTGTTACCATCTGGACGAAGCTTAATTGGCCAGGATTAAGTAGAGGCATCCAATGATCTGAGAAATTTTTGCAAATTTCTCTGTCCCACTGAACGCGTTCCCTGGCCACTTCTGTATTGTCAAATTCTTCTTCTACCTCGGGCAACCCCATATCTCGCAGATCCTTCCCATGACGACGAAGCATTCTATCAATTAATAATAAAGTTTTATTATACGCCCACTTTAAATTATCTGGATTGGGTCCCGGTCGTAATCTAAGGAAATCCTCACTTAGATTATCCTTGAACTCATTCCAAAGGAGGCCACCTGGAGCTCCAAAAATTATGATAGATAAAAATAGTTGTCTAAGCCCACTTCCAGTACTGAAAACTACTGCTTCCCGCATCGCTATAAAATATTCATCTTCAGAGTCTAATAACCCGCGTTGTTTAGCTGCTTCTTGAAATGTTTCGAAGATCTGACCGTCAACAGTTCGTAAATCTTGATAGCTGCTGGCAGGGTAAATTGCCAACAGCATCCTTAAAAAGAAAATGTCTCCTAACGATGGGGACAACCAGTACAAACGGGTGACACACCTTCCCTTTTGTCTGGGTACAATGAAATAATTACTTCTATTACTATAAGTATATATTCTAACACTACTATTTGTGGGGGGTGAATTTAAAATAAGGTAACGCTCGTAAAAGTCTAAATAAGTCAGATGGACTAATTCTTCAACCTGGGGTCGTTCCAAATAAAGCAATAGCTTTGAGCAGCTGCGTTCAGCAGCGACGGCTTCTTGCCCAAGTCGGAAAACTACAGTTTCTCTATTAGGAAGGTGCACAGGCAGTGCTAAAACTGTGGGTCTCCGACTACAAAGATCATATTCTAGTAGTCGCCACATTGCTTCAGAAGAGGAAATATATCGTGCATTAACATATGCCTCGATCTCATCAACTCCCCTTCTGGTCCTATCATCTCCTATTATTCGTGGTGGTTGTGGTGGTGGTGGTTGGTTTGCATTACTATTATTAATTAAATTTGGAGGATTCTGTATAAGAGCTACTCTGGCAGAATCAGGGCCTTTATAAATATATTTCATCATATATTTTAAAGTTTTTGTGGACGTGGATATTTCTAAGTTTACATGGCAGTCCATAATGAGAAGGATAGCTGGATTATAAGGTACTACCCAGCTATCATCTACTTGTCGAAAATCATTACTTCTCCGGATTGGTATATTTACCAAATTTACGAATGGCCTCTTATATATAACTACTATAATTAATTTAAAGAATTACACGTCACTTAAAAAAGTTTATATTTTGAACAATTTTTGTACAGTGAAATTCTCACTATTATATTCGTTTAGAATTTTAAAAATTAATTTAAAAACGAAAATGAATTTCCTTCACGCACAATATTAAAATCAAATTGTTTTGTGAACTCCTCACACAACAAATTAATTCATCAAATGCACGCTCTAAACATTCACATCCGTCAAATTGTATGCCTGAACACACAATGAAGATAAATATTTCTCCTAGTTTTAGGGAACAGAACAGAAAAAATGAACTGACATACCCCGCCTCTGTGAGAAAACGTGGGTGCGCTTATAGACTAAGGGAAATGAAACGTTTAAGCAAACGAAAGAGACGGAATATGGGACATTCGCGGGGCGTGAGGGGTGGGCGCTTGTGTACGCTGGCTGGGCGGCGGCAAAAGCCGAACGCGCTTCGGTCGCTCGTGTGTGCATCCCCGACATCGTCAGAGTCCGAAAGCGCTTCAATAATGGAAATGGAAATGGAAAATATTATGAAGTAGGTAATTCAAAAGATCAAGTTCATGCATGTTCATGCTCTTTTACAATTACCCCCTGCAAATCGGTTGCGAATTGGCCGAGATTTTGGGTAAGGGGTAACTTAACAGGAGTTGGGGGGAACAGGAAATATTGCTTAGTGATGAAGATCATGCAGGGCTATCTCCTAGAATGTTTTCCCGTGGAAATCGGTTAAGAATCGGTTTTCTGCGGGCGGAGGGGAGGACGGAAAATATTTGGGAGTGGAGGAGAAGATCAAGCTCACGCAGACCTATCTTCTAGAATTTTCCCCATGGAAATCGGTTAAGAATTGACCGAGATATAGGGTGAGGGGTAACTTAACAGGGGTTGGGGGGAACAGGAAATATTGCTTAGTGATGAAGATCATGCAGGGCCATCTCCTAGAATTTTTTCCCGTGGAAATCGGTTAAGAATCGGTTTTTTGTGGTCGGAGGGGGGGACGGAAAATACTTGGGAGTTGGGGAAAAGATCAAGCTCGTTCAGAACAATATTTTAAAATTTTGCCCGCGCAGCTCGGTTGAGAATTGGCCAAGATATAGGGTGAGGGATAACTTAACAGGGGAGTGAGGGGAACAGAAAATACTGCTAGTGATGAACCTGATGCAGAGCTATTATCTAAAATTTTCCCCGTGAAAATCGGTTGAGAATTGGGTGAGCACGGAAGAAAAGTATGTTTAGGAATTTTTTTGCGGGCGGAGGGGGGGACGGAAAATACTTGGGGGTGTTGGAAAAGATCAAGCTCGTTCAGAACTATATTTTAAAATTTTGCCCGCGCAGCTCGGTTGAGAATTGGCCAAGATATAGGGTGAGGGGTAACTTAACAGGGGAGTGAGGGGAACGGAAAATTTTGCTGAACGATAAAGCTGAAGCAGGGCTTGGGTGAGGGGTAACTTAACAGGGGAGTGAGGGGAACGGAAAATTTTGCACCTTTGGCAACAGTGAGGCCCGCCGCAGAGAAAAATATTTTTGCCTTACTATTGGCTTGAAAAATTTTCTGAAAAGATAATTTTGTTAAATTGATGAATGAAAATTGGGGCCAAGGGGGTTCATATTGGGGCTATTGAAAGGGCTCGAGGTGGACCTTACCTATAAAAGAAAGTTTAAAAAATTCGGTTGGGGGGTTTGGCCGGAATTTGGAAAAATACAGTTCTGAAGTGGAGTCTGTTTTGGAATTTTTTTGCGGGGAAAGGAAGGAACAGAAAATGTTTGGGAAAGGATCGAAAGATAGAGGTGATGCGAAAGTATCTTGGAAAATTTACCCCGTGGAAATCGATTAGAAATTGACTGAGCACGAGCCTTGTAAAGCCGTGGGAAAAGGTTTCCTATCGAAAAAGTGGCGAAAAAGTTGGCCGGCGAAACATTCGACAGGATTTAGGTGAGGCAGACACAGGGGCAGAGCGCGTCTGCAAAAGCATTGCGAGGGAAATTATGACGTCGGTCGTGTGGGCCTGCTGCCGCTGAGCGTGGCTCGAAGCTTCTTAAAAAGTGAGTTGTGGGAGTTGGGTGGGGGGTACAAAAAAAAAAGAAATATATGTGTAAAGAGTAGAGAGGCCAGGGAATATGGGAAAATTATCGAGAAGAAGAAAAACTTAAAAATGAGTGTGTACCCCGAATGGGAAATTGTTAAAGTCGGAAAAAGTGCGGAAAAAATAAAGACATTTATTGAAATAAAAAAAAAACGAAGAAAAAAATGTAAATTGTAATGATGGAAAAAGTAGGGCGGATTTTTTGTTGATTTTTTGAGCCTACACTCAAAGAAATTAGTTAACATTTTCATAGTTTAAATTTTTAAATTTGATAAAAGTACGATTTAGTGAAGGGAAATTGTTAAGCTCTTTTAATTACCCCCTGCAAATCGGTGGAACAGGAAATATTGCTTAGTGATGAAGATCATGCAGGGCCATCTCCTAGAATTTTTTCCCGTGGAAATCGGTTAAGAATCGGCTGAGGATGGAAGAAAAATATGTTTTGGAATTTTTTTTCGGGCGGAGGGAAGGACGGAAAATATTTGAGAGTGCTGGAGAAGATCAAGCTCACGCAGAGCTATCTTCTACAATTTTCCCCGTGGAAATCGGTTAAGAATTGGCCGAGATATAGGGTGAGGGGTAACTTAACAGGGGTTGGGGGGAACAGAAAATACTGCTGATGATGAACCCGATGCAGAGCTATTATCTAAAATTTTCTCCGTGAAAATCAGTTGAGAATTGGGTGAGCACGGAAGAAAAGTATGTTTTGGAATTTTTTTGCGGGTGGAGGGGGGGACGGAAAATACTTGGGAGTGGGGGAAACGATCAAGCTCGTTCAGAACTATATTTTAAAATTTTGTCCGCGCAGCTCGGTTGAGAATTGGCCAAGATATAGGGTGAGGGGTAACTTAACAGGGGAGTGAGGGGAACGGAAAATTTTGCTGAACGATAAAGCTGAAGCAGGGCTTGGGTGAGGGGTAACTTAACAGGGGAGTGAGGGGAACGGAAAATTTTGCACCTTTGGCAACAGTGAGGCCCGCCGCAGAGAAAAATATTTTTGCCTTACTATTGGCTTGAACAATTTTCTGAAAAGATAATTTTGTTAAATTGATGAATGAAAATTGGGGCCAAGGGGGTTCATATTGGGGCTATTGAAAGGGCTCGAGGTGGATCTTACCTATAAAAGAAAGTTTAAAAAATTCGGTTTGGGGGGTTTGGCCGGAATTTGGAAAAATACAGTTCTGAAGTGGAGTCTGTTTTGGAATTTTTTTGCGGGGAAAGGAAGGAACAGAAAATGTTTGGGAAAGGATCGAAAGATAGAGGTGATGCGAAAGTATCTTGGAAAATTTACCCCGTGGAAATTGATTAGAAATTGACTGAGCACGAGCCTTGTAAAGCCGTGGGAAAAGGTTTCCTATCGAAAAAGTGGCGAAAAAGTTGGCCGGCGAAACATTCGACAGGATTTAGGTGAGGCAGACACAGGGGCAGAGCGCGTCTGCAAAAGCATTGCGAGGGAAATTATGACGTCGGTCGTGTGGGCCTGCTGCCGCTGAGCGTGGCTCGAAGCTTCTTAAAAAGTGAGTTGTGGGAGTTGGGTGGGGGGTACAAAAAAAAAAGAAATATATGTGTAAAGAGTAGAGAGGCCAGGGAATATGGGAAAATTATCGAGAAGAAGAAAAACTTAAAAATGAGTGTGTACCCCGAATGGGAAATTATGAAAGTCGGAAAAAGTGCGGAAAAAATAAAGACATTTATTGAAATAAAAAAAAAACGAAGAAAAAAATGTAAATTGTAATGATGGAAAAAGTAGGGCGGATTTTTAGTTGATTTTTTGAGCCTACACTCAAAGAAATTAGTTAACATTTTCATAGTTTAAATTTTTAAATTTGATAAAAGTACGATTTAGTGAAGGGAAATTGTTAAGCTCTTTTAATTACCCCCTGCAAATCGGTGGAACAGGAAATATTGCTTAGTGATGAAGATCATGCAGGGCCATCTCCTAGAATTTTTTCCCGTGGAAATCGGTTAAGAATCGGCTGAGGATGGAAGAAAAATATGTTTTGGAATTTTTTTTCGGGCGGAGGGGAGGACGGAAAATATTTGAGAGTGCAGGAGAAGATCAAGCTCACGCAGAGCTATCTTCTACAATTTTCCCCGTGGAAATCGGTTAAGAATTGGCCGAGATATAGGGTGAGGGGTAACTTAACAGGGGTTGGGGGGAACAGAAAATACTGCTGATGATGAACCCGATGCAGAGCTATTATCTAAAATTTTCTCCGTGAAAATCGGTTGAGAATTGGGTGAGCACGGAAGAAAAGTATGTTTTGGAATTTTTTTGCGGGTGGAGGGGGGGACGGAAAATACTTGGGAGTGGGGGAAACGATCAAGCTCGTTCAGAACTATATTTTAAAATTTTGTCCGCGCAGCTCGGTTGAGAATTGGCCAAGATATAGGGTGAGGCGTAACTTAACAGGGGAGTGAGGGGAACGGAAAATTTTGTTGAACGATAAAACTGAAGCAGGGCTATCTTCTAGAATTTTCCCTGTGAAAATCGGTTAAGAATTGGCCGAGATATAGGGTGAGGGGTAACTTAACAGGGGTTGGGGGGAACAGAAAATACTGCTGATGATGAAGCTGATGCAGAGCTATTATCTAAAATTTTCCTCGTGAAAATCGGTTGAGAATTGGGTGAGCACGGAAGAAAAGTATGTTTTGGAATTTTTTTGCGGGCGGAGGGGGGGACGGAAAATTCCTGGGAATTGGGGAAAAGATCAAGCTCGTTCAGAACTATATTTTAAAATTTTGCCCGCGCAGCTCGGTTGAGAATTGGCCAAGATATATGGTGAGGGGTAACTTAACAGGGGAGTGAGGGGAACGGAAAATTTTGCAGAACGATAAAGCTGAAGCAGGGCTATCTTCTAGAATTTTCCCCGTGAAAATCGGTTAAGAATTGTCCGAGATATAGGGTGAGGGGTAACTTAACAGGGGTTGGGGGGAACAGAAAATACTGCTGATGATGAACCCGATGCAGAGCTATTATCTAAAATTTTCCCCGTGAAAATCGGTTGAGAATTGGGTGAGCACGGAAGAAAAGTATGTTTTGGAATTTTTTTGCGGGTGGAGGGGGGGACGGAAAATACTTGGGAATGGGGGAAACGATCAAGCTCGTTCAGAACTATATTTTAAAATTTTGTCCGCGCAGCTCGGTTGAGAATTGGCCAAGATATAGGGTGAGGGGTAACTTAACAGGGGAGTAAGGGGAACGGAAAATTTTGCTGAACGATAAAACTGAAGCAGGGCTATCTTCTAGAATTTTCCCTGTGAAAATCGGTTAAGAATTGGCCGAGATATAGGGTGAGGGGTAACTTAACAGGGGTTGGGGGGAACAGAAAATACTGCTGATGATGAAGCTGATGCAGAGCTATTATCTAAAATTTTCTCCGTGAAAATCGGTTGAGAATTGGATGAGCACGGAAGAAAAGTATGTTTTGGAATTTTTTTGCGGGCGGAGGGGGGGACGGAAAATACTTGCGAGTGGGGGAAAAGACCAAGCTCGTTGAGAACTATATTTTAAAATTTTGCCCGCGCAGCTCGGTTGAGAATTGGCCAAGATATATGGTGAGGGGTAACTTAACAGGGGAGTGAGGGGAACGGAAAATTGTGCTGAACGATAAAGCTGAAGCAGGGCTAGCTTCTAGAATTATAGGGTGAGGGGTAACTTAACAGGGGAGTGAGGGGAAGACGTGACGATTTCATAAGAGCCGGAACGTTGCGCAGAGAAAAATATTTTTGCCTTACTATTGGCTTGAAAAATTTTCTGAAAAGATTATTTTGTTAATTTGTTGAATGAAAATTGGGGCCAAGGGGGCTCATATTGGGGCTATTGAAAGGGCTCGAGGTGGACCTTACCTATAAAAGAAAGTTTAAAAAATTCGGTTGGGGGGTTTGGCCGGAATTTGGAAAAATACAGTTCTGAAGTAGAGTCTGTTTTGGAATTTTTTTGCGGGGAAAGGAAGCAACAGAAAATGTTTGGGAAAGGATCGAAACATAGAGCTGATGCGAAGGTATCTTGGAAAATTTACCCCGTGGAAATCGATTAGAAATTGACTGAGCACGAGCCTTGTAAAGCCGTCGGAAAAGGTTTCCTATCGAAAAAGTGGCGAAAAAGTTGGCCGGCGAAACATTCGACAGGATGTGGGTGAGACGGACACAGGGGCAGAGCGCGTCTGCAAATGCATTGCGAGGGAAATTCTGACGTCGGTCGTGTGGGCCTGCTGCCGCTGAGCGTGGTTCGAAGCGAACGACTTGTGGGCAATTCTAGGGATTGATCAGAAAAATTGAATTTCCCTAGCAAAAACAGGTGAGGTAGGTGAGCAATTATCTCGGCTCACAGACATAGAATTTTTTTTAATTTTTGATATTTGATCCGAAATGAGTTCTTCTCGGACATATCAAAAATAGAAAAAAAGTTACAGATGGGGGGCTGAGAGAGAAAAAAAAAGGTGAAAAATTGATGGTAAAAAGGGTGTCGAAAAGAGGAGGACTTGTGAGTGGTTGGGGGCGATTTACTTGAAATAGAAGGAAGTAATTAGAAAAGTGAATCTGTAGAAAGTTGTATATGAGGTTAAAGGAGGTTATTGCGAAAAAAAGAAATTTTTAGGATTTGTCAGTTGATCAGAAAAAAATTGTAAGTGAAATAAATTGTGGGACGGAAGCAGTTTTGTGTAAAATGAAAATTTTTCTTAAAAAGTGAGTTGTGGGAGTTGGGTGGGGGGTAGAAAAAAAAAAAAAATATGTGTAAAGAGTAGAGAGGCCAGAGAATATGGGAAAATTATCGAGAAGAAGAAAAACTTAAGAAATGAGTGTGTACCCCGAATGGGAAATTATGAAAGTCGGAAAAAGTGCGAAAAAAATAAAGACATTTATTAAAATAAAAAAAAAAGTAAGAAAAAAATGAAAATTGTAATGATGTAAAAAGTAGGGGGGATTTTTTATCGATTTTTTGAGCCTACACTCAAAGAAATTGGTTAAGATTTTAATAGTTAAAATTTGAAAAAAGTATGATTTATTGAAGGGAAATTGTTTAGCTTTATATATATAAATTACTTTTAGAACAACACAAAAAGGTCCAATTTTATTCTTTATTTTAGTTTTATTATTATCAAATTGACTTATTTTTAATGAAACTGCTAATGACCCAAGCCACATGCCACCTTTTTTAATTAAATGGAGTGAAACCAAATGTTATCAAAAGGCTGTAACATGTAAAAATGTATGAAAAGCCATTACCCTTGAAGTAACATTCAAAAGTCCAAGTACGCACATTGTCCGTACATTGTATATGTATTTTTAAGAGCCCCAAAATACCCGCATAAGAACCACAAAACGGACATATAATTTTATTTGTTCTTGTTCTTGCGTCAACATGGCATCAAAGTACAATTTGAAAAGTTTTCTTTTGTGCGTTGTCAATTTGAACAAATTATCCAATGAAATTTAATGACACGTCCTCAGCGACATGCTGCTGGTCCGTTGAATAAATTGGAAATAGAACTGAAATCAGGACGGATATTTTATTGAAAAGTCGAACTCTAATCAATACATCGTCTGCTGGCATTGATTCATCTACTCGTTTTTTGCCCCCATTTACTTAACCCACAATTACCACTTCGCTTCTATTGAAAATGCCACAAGTAAATGCCAGCAACGCAGATAATCGATTTTTTTTTTCGATAATGATGATATTTCTCTACTAATACTATTTGCGGTGTGATTGAGGCCGTACATTGAATTAGTACTTGTCACGCATTTTCGCTGTTTTATTGATGTTCGGAGAAAAGAATTCTCATTTTATCTATGAGAAGGAAATTGCATGATTTTTAATTTTCGATGAATTCATGTCTTTTTGGTTGAGGGCGGTATTAATCGAGATTCTATCACAAGCTTGTTTAAGTTTTAGGGTGTAAACTCGTTAATTTGCGGCTTACTTTCTGCCGATAAATTAAATGTCACTTTATTGAATTATACTCATAACACAAGTTTTTATTTGTCACGAAAGTTAGAACAACATAGCGTGACATGACACATCCTCTTGTAGTACTCGTGTTGGTAATGAATAACAAACAATATAATTGGTCAATCCATTTGAAATAATTATATACATTCACCCAAAAGTTCTTCTTTAAGTGTTGGAGCTAATGACCATCAGCATTACCTAACTTATTTTGGCTAGCATGAAGCATTTATATTTTTTTAAGAACTTAAATTGTTTGTACTAGATATATGTATGTAGGTATTGTTTTAATGTTAAAATAATGGAAAGAATGTCTAAAAAATGTCTCACTTTACCTAGCAAATTATGTTTAAATGTGATTGGAGATCCACGTGTGCGACTGTGACTTTACAGTACCCCGCCATAAAATTTCAAACATCCCGCATTTTCAATGCATATTTTTCTTGAAATTATATTTCGAAAGATTAAAATCAAGTACTAAAATGTTTTTTCTGAAAATTGTTTGTTATGTAAATTCCTTGTTATATATAGACAAGACTTTATAATATTTCATAAGATTTCCTTTTCCTTACGGTACTATTTCCATCAAGAATTTTGCAAAAATAGATTTTTTTTTTTTGCATTTTCTGACTCCTTATAGTCTTAAAAATGACCTCCCAAAATATTTTCTTGATATTTTAATATTAAACCGGTGAAGAGCGAGTTTTCTGCGAGCGATTTTTTATAAATTACATGAATAATTTGACAACAAAAAAACTTTAAACGCGTTTTTCTCGAATTCATTTTTTTTCACACTGCGGACAGTTAATCTCCAGATCTACTCGTCCGATTATTACCAATTTTTGGATATGTCTTTATTTACATATGTATGTATTGGTCACAGTAATTTACCACCTTTTGACGAAAAAAAAAGTTGTGTTAAGAAAGGACTAAAAAAAGGGTAGATTTTTCAAAATTTTTTTCCAAGTGCCGCCATTTTTGTTTTTAATCGATTTTTCAATAATGGTGGTAAATCACCGTGTGAGGAAGCTTCCTTAAAAAGACCTTTTTTAATTTTTTGTTTCAGACTTCCCAATCCTGAGATTAACTGTCCGCAATGGGAGAAGATTTTTTTCAGGACCAGACTTTGACGCCCTCTATATGTGTCATTCCGTAGGTAAAGAGCCCATTTGGCCGATCACAGTTTTCGCTAAAAACGCGTTTTAAGTGAAAAATCAAAAAATTATCAAAAAATTTCGCAGTGTTTTACATAGTATATGTGCTAAAATTTTTTTTTTCAATTTTTTTCAATTTTTTCAGCAATTGTGAAAATTTTAAATTTTTAGTTTTTTAACTTCAAAATGATTTTTTTTCGCGAATATTACATCTTTTGAGCTCGGACCACTTCTATTCGATTCCTTATAGTCTACTACATTGCGCTCTGGTCATAACTCAATTTCGGCCAAATGGGCCCTTTACCTACGGAATGACACATATATTAAAAGAAGAGTGATAAACAAAAAAAAAAAATCCAAAAATAGGCCTTTTTTGCCTTCTAGACCGAAATAGTCCCTTAAGGGGTAACACCGTTCTAGAATTTTGAAAAAATCGATTGTCCTTAAAAATCATCTAGGACGGAAGAGGATGAGGCGAGCATCAACGCGGATGGGCTAATGTATGGTGCAGGCATCGCAGATTAGAGGTAAAAAAAATTTCAAGGATTTAAGTGCTCGAAAAACTTTAAACGCGTTTTTCTTGAAACCACTTTTTTCAAACTGGGAGGACAGATTACTTGAACACCGTTGCATGGATCGATTTCAAATATTGGCAGTAGCTTCACAATTATATTCTCTATGGAAGTACGAAGCTGTTCTTCTATTTAATAAATTTTTTTTTTTTTATAAACAATTTACCGCTTATTTTTTGGCCACAAATCGATTCATTTTTGCAAAAGTGCGCCATTTTTTCAAAATTTGATTTAAAAAAAAAATCTTACGTACTTCCATAAACAATAGTATATATGTAGATTATAAATTTTTTTTTTTTTCTTTGTTCCAGATCTTACACTTTACGGGAAATCCGTCCTCCCGTGAAGGAATTTAAAAAAAAGGCGATTTCGAAGATTGGCTCTGTCGCCGCCATTTTATATCAAAATTATAATAAATAAATGTTTTTCATACTTCAATATGTGTTAAATAAACCCTGTGAAAAGAATACCTATTCCATTTTCCATACTCCCAAAATAAATTGTCAAAGTTTGGCCTTTTTTTCGGCCGCTAAAATGATGTTACCCCTTAAATAAATGTATCGACTCTTTTTGGCATGCTGCATATGCAGTTATTAATCATTTTGTTTATACTCGTATCATCGTCATTTTTTCCAGATATCTCCAATATTTTGCTTCAGCATTTGCACTGTAGTATTCCTACGAGCATACACTTTCGATTTTAGGTACGCCCAACAATTTTCTATGGGGTTTATATCAATTATACCGGGCCATTGAAAAATATTTGCGTTTTTTGCATGTATGTTGTCCCACCTGCCCCATCCTGCATACAAATTTTTTAATCATAGAACGCTGAAAATCGTTTATATAAAAATATGTATACGTATGTATGTATGTAGTTAAATATAATTAGGTACTAGCCCATTTCTGTCCGATACGCCGAAAATTGATAGCGTTCTTAATTTTATGTCGGAGTACTGTAATGTTGCAAAATTTAAACTGATGGCATGAGCAGTTTCTAAGGAAAACTGAAAGTAGTATGGCATACAAAGAGACATTGAAGTCTTATCACAACGGCAGTTTACTAAATTTATTGGTTTTAATAATTGTTCTTTCTCAGAAAGACATTTTTCAGTCCTTCCAATTAGGACCATCAAATAAATGTAGAAAGAAAGTCGAAAGCTTTTGAAAATTCCAGCGCGAGAGTAAGAAGCAAAGCTAAAGCTAGGGAAATTCAATTAAGTTACAATTAGAATTCCAGGGAATTTTAATTTGCTATTAATGTTTCGAATTCCTTAGTATAGTAAAAGTAAAAAGTTTTCGATTGAATTAAGAGGAATTATAATTGTTGATTGGTAATTATGAATTCCTTAGTAATATACTTGAATTCTTCCCCAATTCCATTACAATGAATTGTACTTGTAATTTAACTTGCCTCTATTCTAGAAAGAAGTCGCGGATGTATGTACATAGGTACTAATTCCCAAACAAATATAAATTTCTTTATTTTTCTCAATTCTGAGATCTAAGTTTTCTTACGTATTAAGTACAATTTATAAATACCTGGAGAAAATATACGAATATGAAGAAATGCAACTAAATAAATATTAAGTAGTATACTAAGGATTATTGCATTTGATATGAATACATTTTTAATATTTTAATAACCCAAGAAGAACTGACTGTTTATAACACATTGTACTAAAAATCCTTGGATAGAAGTAAGAAATGCAAAAATGTCTAAAATCTTTCCTGAAATCAGTTTTAAAAAGTCACAAACTACAATTCCATGAAATTGAAATGTCAATAAAATAAATAAGAAATAAAACCATCTCGAGTGGCTTGTAGGACATGAAATAAATCACTAAGAACATCATTAGAATTTTTGGTTTCAGGAAAATAGTTTGAGAAACAATTATTTACATAGCATTTTAGCAACTAAAATAAAACGAAACCAATCCCATTTCCATTCAGACAGTCAAAATCAGAACGAAAAAAGCAATAAACTTTTATAACTATTTTATTACTGCGTTTCCATCGGGGTTGAGTTGAGTATGACTCCATGAAAACAAGGATTCAGTTTTATTTCGTTTAATCCAGATAAACTCAACAAGAAATTCAGATTTTGGTGTGTAATGTAAATGAGTGGTATTTTGCTTACCTTTCTGAAATTGTTTGGCAGAGCTTTTTTGGAGCGATAAATAAATATAATGGAATAATAATTACACAAATTCCCATTCAGACGCACGAAAGTATCAACAGCTGTCAACTTAACCCGGCTACATGTTAACGCGCTGAATTAAACTCAATAAACCTTTAAAATTCAAGGAAAGTCCAACCCAAACCGCCATCTTCATATGCTTATATTTAGCAAGACGTGTTCTTCAAATTGCGTTCGGTATTTTATCTCGGAAGTGGAGAATTCTTTTCGGGCTAATATACATACATACATATATGAAATAACGAAATTCACATGTTTTCTGTAAGAACTGATCAAATTCATGCAAATTCAATGTCAAGGAATATATTACATTTTATGTCCTATATTTTTGAAGTACAAGTAACTCCCATGTAACACGGTATTTCCAGAACGCGATTTCGCTCGAATGCATTCCGGGAATTAGAGAAAATCCCTTTATAACATAACACAATATTTTTATAATTTCGATCGAATAAGATCGAATAAGTTAGTAAATTTTCGGAAATAAAGGTCCTTCAACTAAAATGAGCACAAAGTTTATAAGAAACCTTCACAACTGCTTAGTTCCTGCTAAGGTAATTTATAAAGATCTTTTAATACGTTGTTGACCGTTTATAAGTTAAACTCGTGTCCTTATTTGCCTTATTTGCATTACCTATTTGCAATTATTTCAACTCAATTCGATAAGGGAATAATACTTATCGTATTTATAATAAAAATAAAAAATTATAGCCATTGATATCGAATATTTTCTACGTAAAATTATAGGTCAACAACATATTAATTAAAATCAAGCAATATTTATGCAAACGTTTTTTTAATTATTAATTTTTGGAACCAAACCCACATTGCCGTACTACTTCTTGGTTTCGATTCGAATAACATGACCCCCCGTAACTATTCTATCTTAAAGAGTAAATGAATTCAAGTAATCTAGGTCTTTTTGAATTTCTTGTTTAATACATGCAAATATTGATGTAAAGTAAGTAAATTCGCTGCTTCTATAAATAAAATATTTTGCTTAGTATGCATTTCCCAATGGAATTTTTGGTGAATTACATGACCGCTAAATTTCACGAAACTCGCAAGGCTTTTCTAATTTTATTTGAATTGAATCATTGAACGTGTCGATTAGATTAGAACAGATTAACACGCCTTTAAGTTTTATAAGATTTCTTTATCTTTTACTTAGTAGTTCTTGCCCCTGAATGGCTCTGCGACTGCGAGGTCACAATAATAGCAGAGATTTGCGCTGTTCGTAAAAATATTTTTAATAATTGTAATTTTTGTTCAAGTAGTTATAACTTAAGACAGTTTTATTATTGAATAATAACGGAATAAGTAATTCATATTGAACATTTTGTCGGGTTTTACCCAATATAAATTTCAGTTACCACGTGGTGATGCAAACACTACTAAACAGCGAGATAATTTATATCTGTTTGTTGACCTAGTGGCTGACATACAGCACTTAAAAGTTTCATCAGACAAACGGACATACAGACAAGCAGACGGGGCTTAATTTTATAATAGGGAAATGTCTCGGATTTCGATGCAATACCTATTTAACTTTTAGTTCTAATAAATTGCTAAAACTTCAAGTTGCCAATTCTGCTTTAAAATTCTTTCACACTTGAACCATTTCATTGAAATCCGAGACAATATCATTAAGAACACTTATTTCCAATCTTTTAAACTCATTATTCATATTTTTTTAAATTTAAAAGCCTGAAAAAAACAATACTTACTGGTGGCTGGAACATAAGGCTGCATCCATTAAATTTAAGGCATTAAGAATGTTAGAAATTACAATAAGACTAAACCATCTGAGGTCACACATGGCTCTTTTGGTTACGGCGCCTTTTTCTACGCGACGATTTTCATTTATTGTATTGTAAATAAGTGGGTCATTGAAACTTCACCCAAATTTATTTGCCGACGTTTGAGAGGTTGCTGAACACAACCAAACCCTTAGTTTTATTTTAAATGTTGTGGAAATAGTTAAGTGAAAAAAATATTGTTAGATAATTTTGAATTTTCTATATTTTTATTCTTATGTGAGTATTGAATAATTATTAATTTCACGTTTTTTGAAGCATGTTCATAAAATTTCTATTTATGAAATATATGTGAGAGTAAACAATTTTAAGGTTATGACAACGATATTTGGATGTTTACTTTAAAAAGTATTCATTTCACTCTAATTTTTTTTTAGTGTAGAAATGATTCTTTTGTAATTTTTATAACTTTTTCATAATAAAAAAGTTGTAATAAACGCATTAAGTTTTGAAAAAAATTCATTTATTATTCCTGCTTTTATTGTTACATTCAATCTTTTAAATAACTATACTTTTTGGAACAAAACCTTATAAGATGCATGTCCTCTTAAAGTACAACTATCGAGCTTTGATTTGCAAAAAAAAAAAAAATATATATCTTAAATCTAGCCGAAAATATTGGTGGTATGATAATTGAATGTATAAAGACAAACATAGTTAATTTTCAAGAACTATTTTTCTAACTTTGATTCATACCTTCTTAGAGCAAAATTAACATTCTGCATTAAATATTGTTTAATATTACGAGTTGAATTTTTCAAAAAGTGTAGCCGATCGCCACTTTGGATCCATTTTTTCGGGGTAAATGTAAAGTTTTCCCATAAAATTTCATCGAAATCTGAGATATTTCCCTATACATTAAATTTGCTAACCAACGAAAAAATATTTAGCACAAGCTAACTATTCATAATAAATATAATTCTCAAGTTTCACCATCATAACGAAATTCAAGCCCTCATTCGGGTGTTTAAAATGAAAACGTAGCTATAACCTTTCTAATAAGTGTTGCTCAAGCAACGATCCGCTAATTTAAATTCAACAAAAGGAATCTTATGACTTCAAAGTTGTTTACAGAGCTGAAACTCATCTGGAATTTGATTATTTTTACTGAATATCATTTCCATACAATTGTGCTGGCTCAGCGGAAGGACATAGCCCACCCGGCACTCACCTCTAGGCGGTTTGAATCGATAAAACTACGGCCTACATTTGGTGACAAAACACTTTTAATTTTATGAATTTCATGCGAAACAATTAACGGTGTGGAAAGTGAAAAAAAAAATTGTTACTCACATTGACCAGGCTAACACCAAAAGTAGCCATCCATCCCCAACCTCCGTCTGGTGCAACTTTCTTTGTTGTCTTCGTCATGGTTCAGCCGCTGCTTTCGATTTCACACTCCACTCTCCACAAAATCAAGATTGGTAAATACTCAGAAACGCGTGGTAAAATGCACTATGATATCTTAATAAAGGATTCTATAACTAAAACAGCACTTCATATCACAGATTAGGGGTCGGCTTAACCTTTTAATTGACCCTAATCCACTCCTAGGTGCACGCTAGATGGATGCGACTTCCTTCCGGTGACGAAATCATCGAAAAGAATTGCCACGATATTTTTGCACACACTATCGAGTGGGTATAAAAAAAATGAACCTCCAAAGAACAAAAGGTGCGCTTTGTTGCTGCGACGAGATTCACGACTAAAAACTGGTTTTACCGGTGAAATGTCCCATGGGCAGTTAAGGAGCAGTGAACAGCATAAGTTTGGTATTGGATTAATCGCAAAAAATAAAAATAAATAAATAAATAAATCCTTCAAGACGGTAGACGGGATTAAAATTCACGTGCTGCTGCTCGCCAACACGACTCACTTATCACTCAACACCCAACACTCAACAGTTGTTTCTGGCAGCCAAGCCAAGATACTCGCCACTCGCGGCGACGACTGTTGCTTTCCGCTGAGTCAGATAAAAACGTCTACTTTGGAGTTCGGGTTTGGGTTCTCTCTCGCTCGACGGAGACGGCGACGTCGAAGTCGTCTGACCAACAGCTGATTCGAGCCATGCATTGGACTGTATTTTAAATCGACCGGTGTGGTCAGTTTTCTCGAGAAGAGATTCTTAAAGATGGCATGCATGAAAATCTCGGCGAATCCCCCAGCTATGCAAGAGAACTCACACATCCACAACATCACACAAACACAAAAAACGAATTGTTGTCGGGCGAGTGCCCGTATTCAGATTTCTTAAGAAATATGTGGTTTCTCAGGTCATGACTTCTTCACAACGTCAACACGCGATTTCCTTTCCAAGCAGCCATGGAAACACTTGAGATTCTCCAGAACGTCAGAGTTGTGGGTGAGTGAGTAATCATCAGCCGTGCGTCTGGTCGGAAATGAACGACTATTGAACTTCGAAAGCTCTTCGATGAACAGACGAAACTTTCGTTTTGGGAAAATGAATTCTTGCGCTGTACGGCAGCTACTCTTCACACACCCAATTTCAGGTGTATCAAATGTTGACTAAGTAGCTCTCCTATTCGGGCGTTTATGCATTAAATAATTGAATTACACGGTGGATTGGATGTCCCAAATAACAATAGAGTTGATGTCTTTACCTTCAAATTGAAAAGATACCGAAGGCGCTCCCAAATATTTGGGACAATAAATACTTGCATGTTTTCTTACTTCATCAAATAGTGAGTGAATAGGACTTTTAGTATGAAAATACGCTTTGAATGGCCGTAACAAAAAAGTGATCGTATAAAGGTACCATTTTCTCATTATGAGGTATGGCTCCCTAAAAATGATGTTACATAAAACATTATTTACAGTAATAAATGAACAATGCAAATATTCGTAAAAATACAATATTTATTTTTTAACTACAAAACACATTCTATATCACGACTGATGTTTTGGATCGATCTTGCTACACCCCGTATGCATCTATACATACAGTAGAGGCTTTTCGGCTCCAAAGAGCTTTCAAGGGAGGATATAATTTTTAAGCTTTTTAAAAACATTGAGAGGTAATAGAAATACATATAAAACAAAACTTACCACCTTTATTTTTTACTTCTAAAAATATGTATAAAAGTAAAGATTGAAATATTTTTTTGTTTTTAAAAGAATCTGCAGTACCCAGCAAACTGCGACTCAAAGTGACGGAACCTTTTTATATGACTTTCCCGAAATCCTTTATTACGGGAAAGTCCCATCTATAATAGGTACTTTACCTTTGTCGCCGTTTGCGGCCTCTGCAGCCTGGTAAAAACGCGTATGTTTTCCTAATGCAGGCTGACAGTTTATAATAGGTTATTGGCTTCAACATTCTGTCGTTGTTGCCGTTTTTAGATTTCTTAAAAAAGGCGCATTTCACCTTAACACTTTATATTTAGTTAAAAAATGGCGGAAAAGATTATTTTTTTATTTTAATTTAAACCACCATAACTCTTACATTTGGAAACGCATCCTAGAAAATGAGGTATTGTTGAAAGGATACTTTTATCCTCTTTTGAATTAGTCCCCGCTCTACATTTTGCGACGTACTTACAAGAATCTAAAAGGACTTAAAAATTTAAAAAACTGAAAAGGTGATCAATGTACCTACATATATAGGAGGGGAAAAGAGGGAAGGCAACACACCTCCTGGCAACATGTATTTTTGGGCTCCAAAAGGTCTCAGGTATATGGATCAGTCAACAGATCTCTTCCTCAAATTTTGCAAACTCAAATACCTTCAGTGCCTGCACTAGATACAACACTTTATAGTCAGAGGTTTTATTTACATATATTAAGGACATATGTATTCTCATTTAATTTTCCAAATTTTTTATTTGTGATCCAAAGTATGTCCAGAATATACAACGATAATTTTAAATGAAAATTCAATTCCGTTTCAAAGATATTTATACTGGGTGTAAAAAATGTTCCGGGGCAGGCTAATATCTCATGAAATATGCATCGAATAAAAAAAAGGGAAAATAATGTGTGAAATATTTTCTGAAAAGCTACCCCATGAAACCAAACAAATTTAAATTTTAAATGGAAACTCCCATTTTTAATTGCGGATTCGGATTCTACGAGAAACAATATAAAACTTCTATTTGAAACATATTTTTCAATTCGTTGGTACCTCTTTTTTGATTCTTGAAAATTATCGTTTTTCAGAAGGCCAACAGTTGCCACCCCTTGACCCTCTTGTGTACGCCCCATTATTTATTAGAAAATCCAAGAAATATGAAATCATTTTATTTTCTTAGCTCTCACAAAGCACATTTAAAAAATGTTTCCCTTAAAAATGCGAATTTTGATGTGATTTGCAAAATAGGAACTCCTCTATTTAAAAATTGGTACTCTGGCGGTCAGTATAACTCGTCATAGGAGAATCTGAAACAAAACAAAATCAAATATATGTATATTCTTAATCGGTAGGTCTGTCGCTATCGCCCAAACTAGGATTACTGTTTTATTAACTAAATTGTGGCAATAGTGACATAACAAAAATTTGCGTTAAAGTTTCAGACTGATTGACCGGTAGCCTTATTTTTTTGTATCCGATCTCCCTGTTGTAAAAATATTTATTATGTCGAGAAAGTTGAAAGTTACAGAAATGTATTTGAAGCCACCGCGTCGCTATCCGCGAAAATGGCTATATTATCAAAATACTGGAAAGTCTCTTATATATAAGTAAATATATGTATGTACTTTCAGACAATCAAATAAAAAAAATCCCTTCATACAAAATCGTTGATGAGGAAGAGCCATTAAAGAACATAAAACGACTAAAGTGACCTTTTAAATCCTCCTACGCGAGAATCTTCACTTTAAAAAGCAATAAGTCTAAGATTTCCAATTGTAAAAATTTTGACTCCGAGCATTTTCTACAAAAAAATAATCATTAAATTCTTATTAAGTAAGCTAATATGGTAGAATTTTCGCATAACAAAAACTTTTTGCCTTCGTGTCATATTAACAAATCAACTAGATGTTTGCAGCTTTCTATCCTCGTGATGTACCTCTTACGAATTACTCATTTATTTTTAAATGCATAGCCACCGTACAATTTTAAGAAATATTTATTTTTTATTTAACACGATATTTCTTACGCGCGTGATATATACTCGTTTTTTTTTATAGATTGATCTTTGATCTTCTCTTTAACAAATTAAACAAATGAGAGGTGGAATGGTGACAGGCTGTCTAGCTAGCGTGTTCGAACCGGTTTCGAATAGATACACGCTTTGACCAGTTCATTATCATAATTTATTTATTTTTACTATGTAATCTGCAATATTAATAACTTCTGTTAGTGCCAAAATTTTCGAAAAATATAAAAGTAAAATGAATTATAATGTAATAAATAGGAAATTGTATATGATAGTTTTGTGGTGAACGTAAATAATTATAGTAAGTTTGTATTAAGGTTTGTTACTTAACGCTTATCGGCACCTAAAAATTGTTAGAGTAGAAGGTGGTAATGTGGCCCCCTACTTTATTTTTGAGGTCTCATGTAAAAAAATACCAGACTTAGAAATCAAATAAGTACGTTACAGTGCTCCTTATTCATTGGCCTATACGTGCTTTACTATGGAATAAATAAAATAACCACAGAATAATCAAAAACATATCTATTCGTAAAAATAACAAATTTGGCAACTTCAGATCAAGTGAGGGTTATATGGCACCAAATCACAATGTCCAAAACTTAGTTTGTCCAGAAAAATTGAACAAAATGCAGAGCGGTTTTAAAAGTTTTTCAGTCGCGTCTTTCGACTGGTTCAAATAATTAAAGAACGTAACACTATCTCACGGATATTTTTGTTCTAATTCGAGAACTGTCACACGAGCTCCGCGTTGTGCCCAAATTATACGAGATGGTATGTTTCTAAATTATAAATATGTAAGGCGGCCAATATACCTGCAGGGGCCACATTACCATCTTTTCCTATACTTTTTTCAGCGGACCATCAACAAAATTCACTTACGCCAAAAAAAATTATTTTTATAAAGCGTTATCCCGCTTTTTGAATTTTCAAATATCATAATCCCAAAAACCAGTAAATACGAATTTTGAAGGTATATTCTTGAGTATGCTTTGATTGTGTGGTCTTCGTATTTGGTATTTCATTCCTCGCGAGTCGAGTGAGTACAAAAATCCTTTACAAGATTCGCACTACGAAAATTGAATTGGGAAATTTCCACACCATCGTATAGATCTAGGTGCCTTCTTCTTGACCTTGAAACTTTGGAATCAGAAAGGAAAATCACAGCGGTTTTATTTATAAGACATACTTATATTATGCTATCGTATTATGTCTGCTGACCTTCTCAATATGCTTAATATTTATGCTCCGGGAACTTTTTTGAGGACTAGGGGTATATTTCTGAAAATTCCAATGCACAGAACTAGTTATGGTAGTAACGAGCCGATAGTACAATGTTCTAGTTTTTTTAGGGTTCCGTACCTCGAAAGGAAAAAACGGAACCCTTATAGGATCACTTTGTTGTCCCTCCGTCCGTCTGTCCGTCTGTCAAGACCCTTTTTCTCAGGAACGCGTGGAGGTATCAAGCTGGAATTTATATCAAATACTCTACTGTCCCTTGGAGCTGTGAAAAAATCAAACTTCTAAGCCAACACAATCAAAAGATACAGCCGTTTATGCCGCTTTCCGCATATTTTCGACACTCGCAAGGGAATCAAAACCTACAGGGTACTTCCCGTGAACTCAGAATCTTGAAATTTGGTACGAAGCAACGTCTTATAGCACAGATAAAGGAAAAATTGCGAAAACCGTAAATTTTTAGTTACATCATATAATAAAAATATTTTTAATAATTTTAAACTTACTACCCCTTTCCTCATGAACGCGTAGAGGTATTAAATTGAAATTCATATCAAATACTCAGGTCTATAATACCTTTAAGCTGTAACAAAATCAAACTAATAGGGTTTTGTGGCAATTTGTTTTCTGAAAATAATAATTTTTTTTATATGAAAAACTAATATAAATCCGTTATTATTGTTTTAGAACTATCAAAGCATTATCTTTTATTTAAGCCAATTTTTAGGTTAACCGAAAATTAATTCGAATAATCTTTTTATCATAGAACTCCATCCACGTTATTTCAATGTTCAGTACACATTTTAGTCAAAAATTAAAATGGATTGGTTATTGGTTTTAAAACTCATTTTCTTGCAAAAAAATAAATATGAATAACATTCATATCTAGGTTTGTAATGTACATACATATGTATGTATGTTTGTATATGATTTTGGTCGCTATTTAACCCTTTTAGTTGATTAATTTCAGAAAGCTCTCTTAAATTGGTACAAAAATCATATTTACTTACCAAATAAAACAAATAGACAATTCGATAGAAAAACGCAGTATTTTCAAAACCAGAATTATTCCATGAAGTTCAATTGTGCAAAATTAAAATTCAAAAACGTGCGAAACATCTGCGCAGTGACTAACCCCCAAGTGGGTCCCCAGAAGGCAAATTGAAATGTGCAGTCTTAAACTGGTGTGGTTTTTAACCGACGACCGAGTCACGCGCTAATCTATCACTCGCTGCCCGCGTGCTTCATCTCAGATCGCCACGACTGATGCCGCCAATTCTTCCGCTGTTTACGCCTAATAAATTTGAAAAGATCTTGAAGCGCTTCAATGGAACTGCTGGGCACACATGAAAATGGTTTGCATTGTCGTCGAATTGGCTATTTTGGTGGCTCGGTAGGCTCCACTCGCATGGGCGGCGCTGAACTTCATTGAATTAATTGGAACATGCCTGAAAGAGACATTGACCCACGCACCATGTGGGGCATATGATTTCAATTAAAACGCTTTAATGTGATCCGCGTGCTGTGAATGGTCACATGATTGTTAGTTACTAAGGGGTAGATTATCTTAGGGATGGATGATATACATGGATACTTCGAAAACAATCGATGTAAAGCAACGATGTATCGAGCTGATTCGATGTATCATTACTGCTTTAGACATCGATATACATATCGATGTTTTTTGTATCCGATGTATCGAATAAGCCCCAACAGCAATGTTTGACCTCTAACTCTACCCTCACATAGTATATGCAACTCAAAACATATGCATTCATTTCGTCAATAGAAACGTAGTTCAAAATGTCTAAGGCTATGTGTCCAGGTCGAGTCGAGTTGTGTTATCCAATTAGACATAGCCTGTTAAGTCATATCGAGCATTAAATTGAAATTCTTGTCTATGGTCGTAGAAATAATTTGCCGAGATATTTGTTTACTCTTATATGAATTGCTCCATTGCAATTTAAAATGTACTTTCAAAGATAAAATTACCTGAGATTTAAAATTATTCTAGCAGATGTAGCGCCAATATTTTTTATAAGCGATTTTAATATGCACAAACTAACATCTCGTAATAAGAGTTTTCAGTCCTAAGAAAAAAAAATTGGTCATCAACTATTAGATATTTTTATTTTCGGTTAATAACTAAAATTACGATTAAATCGGTTTAGTCATAGACAAATAATACAAATAAAATAACCAAAGTCAGTAAGGGCAAGTGATGTTCAGCGAAAAAAGGATTTCAATTCGTATTCGTTGTTCAGAATTTTTTTTTAACTAAATAAAAGTTGATGATTGAAGTTGCTTTTGATTTATTACATATTTAAGTCTTTATAACACATATTTATAACTCACCAAAAACAATCGATGTTTTAAGAACACTCGATATTTTTCTCAAAATAGCGATGTAACATCGATGTCACAATACGATATATTACATCGAAAAAAACATCGATGTATTTTTGTATCTCCATCCCTAGATTATTTTGGGCAATCTCGCTATTAGCGCAATATTACTGTTCTCAACAATTATATTCAAACGACATGTATTTAAGTTTTTCATGGCTTCTAAAATGCGTTATTACTTAAAAAATTATTCCAGCATACATATATCACATAAACGGTATTTTACATCGCATACTAGTCAGTTATATTTTAGAGGAATTTCAATTTTATTGAAACATAGAAATATGCTTAGCTTTAGCTGGCATTGAGGGGTACCAGTCGCCCTACTTTTTTAAACTTCAGGTAAAGCTAACTTAAATTCTGAAAATGGTATTTATTGTCATCTCTCGTTAGTTAGGAGGACTATCTTTTATCTTTCAGCATAACTCTAAAAACGTTTATTCACTTTTGATAGCCACGGAAGATTTTTTTGATATCTATGTGTTTTTTCAGTTTCTCGTATCAGTGTGCGTAAAAGAGTAAGGACGTCATACTTTACAGAATCAGATTTGTTTTTTTTTTTAAGAAAAAATTATAGTATTTACATATGTTTTATTAAATGATTCTCGAAAGGATGATATAAAAAAAGTCGAAAGGATGATATAAAAAATTACATAATAAAAAAATAGTTTTTTAAAAAAGCTTTTATTTAACAATAAAGTATAAAAATATACTAAAAAGGAGAAAATAAGTGTTTGCTAAAATTAATTTAGGTTGAAAATAATATTTTTATAAAATAATTAATAAAATAATACCTCAGTTTTAATATTTTAGACTGACGAAGGGTCTAAGGTTATCAATTTTGGGCCTAAAATATATTTCAACCAAAATATATTTTTAACGTATTTCTTCACAGTATTTCTGTATTCGTATGACTATGAATAAAAGTTTGGGCGCTCATTAGAAGCGAAATTATGCTGAAAAATTACACAATATTTCGCTTCATTTCACAACTGCTATTTTATAATTTTATTTTATTATTTTATATTATTTATGCGAACACAGCTGAGATATTGCCACGAAGAATATGTTAGCAAAATTTAATCAAAATCGATTAAGAAATATACGGTCTACATAGAAATAAATTAAAATATATAGCAACGTGAAAGTCCTCCTCTTTCTCCCCCAAACCCCGCAATTTTATAACAAGACCTAGATATTGAGCAAATAAATGCATAAGCAAAGTTGGATCAAAATCCATCGGTAACAAAATCACTTTTAGAAACTGATGTAGCACCTCACCCCTTTGATCAATCACCAGCATTTTGTAAGACGACTTGGAACTTTGAATATAAAGGCTTTATCTTCAAAGACTTGGAACTACATGTTGTCATACACATTGACACACATTGACACATTAAGTTTGGTCAATAGCGGTTAAGAAATGCGAAATATTTCGGGTCCAAACCATTTTTATATAACTTACGTAGCCCCTATATCCCCACCGCCTTGACCGATTCCTCCTATTTACGAACTTAGCCGAGATATTGGCCGAAATTGGTGCAGAAATACGCCCTCTATCATGTCCACAAGTTTCAATATATTTAAAGTCTACGATCTCTAAAACGAGTCTTGACATCATTCATTTTCCAAAATCTTTTAATCAAATACGCTGCAATAGGTAGTATGTTCTTCATATGAAACCTACCTAAAAGACGTTTTCACGATTGATTAGTCTATCTGATATTTTAATTTGTAAGAAGTCGTTCATCGTTTTGAAACATTGATATTATTTAGTTTTAATTAAGAAACCTGATTCCATCGAGAAAATTACTTTCAAATGCTAAAAAAATTCCTTTTATATTTTTGAACGAACGCTACTCAATAATTTTTAGCTAAAGTGTGATATCCCAAGAGTGCCAAGCTCAAATTAGGTTTTTAAATTAAATGTTAAAAGGTTCACGATTGTTTTATTAAAAATAGTAATTATTCCGATTTTTTTGTGTGTTTTTATTTTTTTTATTTTATTCAGTATACTTAATTTTTTTTTTAAAAAAAAGTCTATAATGTGTTATAGAGTACTGTTTGAAGACTATCTGGTAATTTTTTCAAATAGCTTACTCACAGTAGACATTTAAGTGGAGGATCAGACTTCCTTATCAGGAAAATAGCGTGCATCTTGGTCGATGAAAGGTTTTCGTCTGGCAGTCGGTATTCGAAGAGACCATGTACCACACCTTTTCCTATTTGAAATGATTATTGAATGGTACTCCACATACCCAAATTTACGCTGGCTGACGAAACTTCCGGTTCGCACGCGGCTAACCGGAAATTGGAAAAAAAAATTTTTAGTTACCGGACTAAACCTTACGCAATATTTTCGATTTACAGTGTACAGCTACAGTACTAAGTATACTTTAGTGGCAAACATTTGTATTGATCGGGTTTTAAGCAATTTGCCATCAAAGTGGCGAAAATGGACCCAAACTTCAAATTTTGATCTGCCCCGCAAGTTTATGCTTATGGCTCACATGGTACTAAAAGACCCTAACCTTGACTAGCAGACATTTTTACTAAATTTTCCCCCGTTAAGGGTTGGTTTGCAGGGAGGGTTTTTGGCAAACAATTTAACATGCCAGACTTTATTTTTCGATTGCAAGTGCATTTCGCGCAATAACCGCAAAATTTGATATTTGCGATTACAACGCCATCTATCACGAGCTTAAAAAGAAGTTTTAGACAAAACTTTACTTTGTAGCGGAGAATGCGGATCTGCAATAATAAATGAGGTTTCCATTTAAAATTTTAAAGTTACCCCAAAAACGAACTTCACGAATTTGGACTTAAAAATTTGTGCACATACTTTTAAAAATATGTATACTTTCATAAAATGCAAATCAAAAAAGTTTGGTTTTTTGTCAATGGTTTTTCCCCTTAATTAAGTAAACGGCATCCTTACCTTAGTCTTAGATAAAAAGTAAATTAAAGCTTCTGTAAACAATTCCTGACATTTTAATCTCCTTTTTGATAACCCCTTCTATTGAAAAAATGTTCAATGCCACTTGATCTGATCTACCACACTTCGATTCAAATCAGTGTTCAGTACAAATTACGTATTTTTAAAAGTAATACAATACAATTCTCTCTTGTCATTAAATACGTATGACATTAGCGATAACGAATTTGTTAAGCGACGGTATATCAAATGAGTTTTTGCAAACTTCACAGTTTTTGCAAAACTGTGTACGAAAAAGGTGGTTAGATAAAGAACAGGTATTTAAAATTACACTAAAAATTAAGTTGATATAGCCGGTTAAGATTGTAGTTAAAATTGTTCGCATCTTTAAAATTAATTGAACAAGTATCGCTATTAACTACAGTGTATCATCCCTTTTGCAATAATAAACACAAACGGATAATTGGTCTCTTACAAAATCAGTTTTCTAATGAAAATTCCTTCAACTTAATTGAGATTGAGTTAAATAAATTCAATAGTGTCCACTCATCGTGTTGCATTACTTAACTTTTGCTATCAATACTGAATTGCCATTTTCACCGATGACAGCAAAAAGCGTAGTCGCATTAAAATTTTTACGTTCTATCTAACTGATAAATGGCGGAAAGCGTGCGCATACGATTGATAAAAATTTTATTGTTCGCAAAGTTAACAATTTCTTGTATGATTTACATTAGTTATCTTAAAAAATTCAAGTTGTAAGGAGCAGTTGTGTGATATGCTGAACAGTTCATAAGTAGATATATTTCAGTTGAACTTTAAGTGAATTTTCTGAAATATTCTATGTATTTTTAATTATTTCCACTCGATGGATGCTGAAATTAGTGAAGTTACATGACATAACGCAGTCGTGATATTTATATTTAGAAGCAGATACTTTGTGGGAGGTTATTGTGCTTCTTTCTAAACAACCCTCATTTCTTATCTCTAGTGCGTCGGTCTTTCTAAAATGATATTATTTTGCAATATCCAAATCGGTCACTTTATTGAAGTGCAGTTTGTGCCGTAAGCTCATCCAGCTCATTGTTTAAATCTAACTTTGCTAGCCTCAAGTTACTTGTTCCTGTTTGTAACATAAATTCATTCTTTCGCCTAACTTCCAAGTCAAAGTGTAATTATATAAAAAAAAATACGTTTGTTTTCACTTTTAAAACTTTATAAAGAGAGTTTCAAGGTTGAAACTTATGATAATTCATTCAATAATTCGATAACACACAAACTCGAATACTATTAGCTGTTCATCCGAAACAAACAGAATTAATATGTGTGAGTGGTTCGGTTTACAAACTTCTACAGCAATCTTCTAAGAGAAATTCCTGTTCAAAAATGCATATATCAGCAGATCTTTCAGCAATCATAATAAATACAATATTATCTGGAGTGTTTTTTTATGAAAATTATCAAATTAAAACATTCATTTTCCTCTCTAGAGCAATTTTATGGGTAAATTTATTACCTATGCCTATTAGAAAGGCATTAAGCAAATATTTTGGAATTCATATAAATCAAAATTTGAATGAGAACCTTGATAACCTGCAGTGTCATACTAATTTTTTAAACGTTTCTGAGATACGCCCCTACTTATCAGGATTCTTATTAAATGTGTTTTAATTTGCAACAAATTTGATAAAAGTGAACTTTTGTTTGTTTACATTTGCGGAAAGGTGGCTACTTTGAATAATTGTTCATGGGTAATTCATCAATTTTCATTTAAATGTTAGCATAAATTAACTTTGTAAAAACATAAAACAAGTAAATTTTCTAAACAACTCCGGGGGTAGTGATATGAAACACGTTTGCATATTTACAATTTCCTATTTATTTATAGGACAACATTTATGAAACTAATTTTCCAATTTTGCTCACAACGTAACGCTAATGTAGCTATATTTTGGCAGTGATTAGAATTTCGGATTAAATGTGAAAAATCTATGGAGCTCAGAACTTCCAATTTCAATAAATTTCCATGGAAATTAACTTGAAATAATTTTTATGATTTGGATCTGCTGTTGAAATTTAGAAATTTGACTTCTAGATATTTGTACAAACATGGGTACACATAGGCAAGAGTTTTGAGGATGGACAAATTTAATTTCTATTCGAATTTTGGGAACTTATAATGACGGTCCAAAATTCATATCAAAATTTCTATCGCTTTATGGGCTTCATGGCTCTTATCCTAATATCCTACTATTGAAGGTAAATAAAAGCATGTTCGGTTTTTGGAAATAAATAACTAACTGTGTATTTCGATGAAAACTGTAAAGGAAACCTTAATTGTACTTGTACTAATATCACACAACTTTTCAATATTGTTTTTAAAAAAACCTATCTCGAAAATAATATAATAAATTAATAGCTACATATACTCGTATTTAATATCATAAAATATGTATTAATTTATTTTAATTTCAGGCCCAAAAACACTCATATTTACTTCTAAATTTAGAATGAGCATACTTCTTAAATAACAATGGTATTCTGCTGCTCCCCCAGTGAAAATAAAAAGTCTCAAAATGGAATTACAAAGCAGTCAAAACGTAAAAGTAAAAATAAATCTGATCTCGGAGACAATTTCGTAGCGCCCGATGGAGGCTGGGGTTGGATAGTTTGTTTAGCAGCCGGATGTTCAAATGTAAGGAAACTCCTAGAAAATTTTGATTTTAAAAATAAAATGTGTACTTTTCAGCTGGTTATATTCCCCGTCCTTCAACAGTTTGGATTAATATTTCGGGAGCGATTAATAGCAATAGGCATGACAAATTCTCAAATTACAACTGTGATAAATGCTAATAGCGCATTGTCTGCTTGCACTGGTAAGATTTTCTTTTATATTTATTACTTCGAATCGTTTGATACGTATTTAATAGATCGAGTAGGTGAATAGAGATACTTAAATCAGAAAATTTTAACATCGGAGATAAAGCCGCAATGATCAATAAAATTGTATCGGTATGTGCTCGATCTACAGATTTCAAATACAACTATTATATTTTTTGGCCACACTGACTGAGAGATGAAGTTTTGTTGAACAGGTCTTTAAAAATGCAAAATTGTTCTTAACCCTTTCATGGACACTTAGTTTATATGACGGTTTCTGAAAGAACCACTTGTTAAGCTACATAATGTCTCCAGTCATGACGATATGGGAAGTATTTGGCAGAGACATGTCCATGCAAAAGAAATCTCGACCTCCTGTAGGTACATCATCTATTTTTAATTTTAAGTGGTTTCTTAAGGGACACAACATTTTCGCTGTTCGTATAACACATTAAAATCGCGTCGAAATATGCCGTCTCACCTCTTTTAAAGTTCTAAAATATTAACGTGAATTACTACAGTCGTATCCTACAGTACAACACGTGATTTCACGTCGCTATCCGCGCAAGGGTTGTACATTTTTAATTGTACATTTTATTTCGCGAAATGTGTGCTAATAAAGTCATTAATATTGTGTCCTGTCTAACTTTTCAACGGTGTGATTAAAAAATATTATAAAATTTAACATATAAAGATTTTCAACCTAAATTATTTTGAGCAAGATATGTTAACACGTTTTTAGATATCAGTAATTTTAAATTTCCGACAAACTTAATTTTGCAGACCCCATAGTTTTTATTGTGTAAAATTTACTAAAGCTTTCTTACTACCCTTGTAAAATTTTACCAGCCCAAACGTAGCCCACGGCACACCCGTTCTATACCCAAATGAGGCGCCGGCCGGAGCAAAAATTGAATTGTTATAATGTAGCCTATCACAGGCATGTATATGTAAGTCCTAACGCACCTAAAACAGCCCAAATGAGGCACGATGCGTACAAACAAACAAGCTTATTGCTATCATAAAAGCTTAACGACCAGAACAGTCCGAATGAAGCAAGATACGCACCATGCTGTTGGACTGGTTAAAAGACACTCTGCGCAGCAATTTTCGATAGTTTCGTAGCAACCTTCGTGCAGTCAACAGAAGAGCGTATATCACGATTACTTGCAAAACGGGCGTAGTTTTAAATTTTCGTACCTGCTTTCGGCGCGTATGTACCTGCAAAATGGCGTAATTTAAATTTTCGTGCCCCCTTCCAAAGTATTGCATAACTCCACTATCCTCACGAAAAAGAAAATCATCCTTTGCTATAGAACTCTAAAATAAAGCGTGTCTAACACCCACTTTACCAGCTTTTTAAAGTTCGGTACGATTAGCAGATGTCATGGCCATGTGATCCACTAGCTGATTAGCATCATTATTTTGCTACCCTGACGATAGTATTGAGAATATGTTTTAATTTAATTAACAAAAATCGCAATAAATCCATCATCTTGGAATGCTTAACGTCACATGTGTAAATATACATATACTCGTATGTATGTTGTTAACTAGCTTTCTGCCTGCGACTTCGTCCGATCTCGAAATAAATAGAAATATAAACAGAATAGGAGTAAAATGGAGTATAAACGTTTGTATGGAAATCCGTCATTTCAAAAGTTAAAGACGTGAAATTTGGTATTTCTAGACTATTGGTTTGAAATTAAGTAAGTACCTATTTTTCAGGGTTATAGGGAAATTAACTCTTAACCAATACTAATTTTCACGGTTTTAACCTTAGAAATTACGGAACTCTCAAACTTTAATCCCCTATTTTACTCCCTATGGAATGATTTTCGAAAAACGATGAAAAACCTCATTCAAATTCCCTTACAAGCCTTCATCCCCTATTTTACCCTCTTAAGGAATAAGTTTTCAAAAATCCTGAAATATACATGTGGGAGTTAGATTCTTCTTCGGAAGAATAGAGCGGTCAACAGGTACCGCTATACCCAAAACTCGATGCTGAGCCAGAGCCCTTGACCAGGCTCTGCACCAGAACTATTCTTGCCGTTGTCTCTTCGCTGCGTAGACGTTTTCTTTGCTGATCTCCGTGCTGTGGTGCCGATACACTTGTGCTGTTTAGAATTTCGAGTGAACCAAAGTGAAATAACAAGTAGCTCTAAAATAATACGAAAGCCGAAATAATTTAGAATTTAATATTAACTAAACCCCTACTGAAATAATTTAGAATTTAATATTAACCAAACCTCTACTGAAATAATTTAGAATTTAATATTAACCAAACCTCTACTGAAATTATAAACCAATAATCATATTAAAGTGAAATACCCCTAAAAGTGAAAGGAGAGTTTTCATCAAAGTTATAATCATCCCCGCCTTCATCCTACAAAATTGGTGTCAGAAGAAAAAGAAATTTTAACGGCGAATAACGGTGAGATCTTTCCATTTTTACTTTAATGCTATCTTGTATTAAGAACTTTAAAGAACACGCAGAATAAATAGCGGTATATTAGAAACATGATATCAAAAGAATTGTAAATTAAAAGACAAGTTGGAAAACAAATTAATGACTCTTTTTCTAAATTATGGTGCGAGCTATTCATTGAGAAATTACATTTATGCAAGTGAATTAACGGTATTCCTTAACGGACCATTCGATGGACATTGAACATTAGTAGAAAACGTGGTTGTTCGCAGCGGTCCCCTCCGAGAACTCACATCACACGCACGCGAGTGAATTATTATTTAACGGACCAAAGAACCGATAGACATTAACCAAAAACGCGATTTTTTTTTATAGCAAATTCCCCCGTTTTAACTAACGGTCTAGAATATTCGAATTTTTTTTTAGAGAAATTTTTGTGGGGCATGCTAAGCCTGCATGGAACAGCTCAATAAATATACAGTCGCTGTTTTACAAGACGCTTTGCGAAGAAAGGGCTTACCGATTAGTTATCGAAAAAAACAAGATCTCATAAATCGAATTCTTGGCATCGAGAATACCGAGGCTAGTGGGTCAGTTTCCGAGTCAGAAGATTCAACCTTCGAAAGCGAAGGGGCAGACGATACAGTTTTCGAAAACGAAGCATCAGAATACGATAACAGCGAACTAGACAACGAAAAACTTCATTTTAATATGACACCCGAGAAGGGCACGCGAGGTAGCAACTTCGTTTTTAAAGACGTAGAAGAATCTCTAGAAACGTTTAATGGGGAAAGTGGTAAGCAAGTGATAACTTGGCTGAAAGAATTTGAAGACATTGCCGCCGTTTGCGTTTGGGATGAGATACAAAAGTATCTATACGCGAGGAGATTATTACGAGGAGCTGCTAAATTAGCTGTTGAAGCTGCGACAGGTATCCATAGTTGGGCTCTCCTAAAGCAACTTCTTGAAAAAGAGTTCCAAAAAACACCAACAAGCCTAAGCATACACCGGCAGTTAGAAGATAGAAAGAAAAGGACAAATGAAACCTTCCTTGAATACATCTACGATATGAAAAGTATCGCAAACCGGGGGTCAATAGACGAAGAGTCGCTCGTATCATATATTATCGCAGGGATTGGTGATGAAACACAAAATAAAGTCCTTCTCTACGATGCTAAAACAATAGAAGAACTTAAAAGGAAAATAAAATCGTACGAAATTTTGAAATCTCACCAAAAGTCAGGCTTGAATAAAAAGAATTCAAGTCTGGGAGCGCCTGCAGAAAAAAGCCGACATGATTCGAAACGATGTTATAATTGTGGGTCCAAGTTTCATTTAACTGCGAACTGTCCCAATAAAAGCAAAGGAGCTAGATGTTTTAAATGTGGCGGCTATGGACATATTTCCTCTAACTGTACTCAACCTAAAGCAGTAAAACCAAGCACCAGCCAAGCTATAGAAAACGAAAAAAGTTCAGTCAATACGATTTCTGCCCCTGATTTAAGGGTGCCGGTTGTCATAGGGAAAACTGAGTATAAAGGTCTAGTCGACACAGGTAGCGGCGTCACATTGATCCGTGAATCTGTATTCGTTAACAGTAAAGTTGCACCGAAAAAGGATGGTCCGAGCATCATACTAAGTGGATTTGGGCAGAATTTAAACCGTACGTTAGGTTCTATACTGACTTCTCTGAAAATAAACGGCGATAGTTATACCGTTCGTTGTCACGTTGTGCCTGATGGTTGGATTACCAACGATGTTTTGATCGGGCTAGACGTCATTAAACTGGCAAGTCTGAGAATCGAAGATGGAAAGCTCACGTTTAATAAGACGAAAGAAGCCGTGCTGGATAATGAGCTTGATTTTTTAGATAAAATAGATGTCGTGCAGTTAGTTGAAGAGAGAGAGTGTGAGAGCCTGAAGGAAATAACGAATAAAATTATGAGAGATGAAGTTAGCAAAATAATTAATGAATATTCACCAAAAGAGCCAAAGAAGTCCTGCATAAAAATGAAGATACAATTAGAAGAAAATGTCACACCAGTTTATTTCAAGCCCAGAAGACTCGCTCCTAAGGAGAAAGAAGTAGTGAGTAAACAAATAGAGGAATGGCTAGAGAATAAAATTATAAGGCCAAGTTGTTCAGACTTCGCAAGCCCCGTGGTCCTCGCAAAAAAAAAAGGATGGAAGCTATAGACTCTGTATAGACTACAGAAAGTTGAATAAGAGCATAATTAAAGATAGATACCCTCTGCCTAATATGGAAGAGACCATAGAAGACCTCCACTTAGCCCTTGTCTTTACTACCTTGGATCTACGAAACGGATTCTTCCACGTGGACGTTGAGGAATCTAGTAAAAAGTACACGGCTTTCCTCACAACAGACGGACAATTCGAATTCAATAAGGTGCCCTTCGGATTATGCAACTCGCCAGCTGTCTTTCAACGGTTCATCAATACTGTTTTTCAACCGCTCATTAGAGATAGAACACTTTTGCTATACATGGATGATATTATAATCCCGGCCAGTAGCGAAGCCGAAAATATCCAAAAACTGAAGAAGACATTGAGTTTATGCCAGGAGCACGGTTTAATTATAAAATGGTCGAAGTGCAGGTTTTTGAAACGATCTGTTGAGTTCCTTGGACATACCATTGAAGAGGGTAGTATCCGCCCGTCAAAAGAAAAATCGATCGCTGTCAAAAATTTCCCTGAGCCTCGAAATACAAAGGACGTCCAAAGCTTTCTCGGGCTTACCGGATTTTTTCGAAAATTTATTCAGGATTATTCGATGATCGCGAAACCCCTCACAGACTTGATTAGAAAAGATAGTAGATTTCAGTTTGGGCCAAAGCAGCAAGACGCTTTTGCTCTCCTTAAAGAGCGCCTATGTTCGGCACCGATTCTAAAGCTTTTTAATCCTGATCTTCACACGGAACTTCACACGGACGCTAGCAAAGTAGGCTACGGCGGAACGCTCTTACAAAAGCATTTAGACACAGGAAAGCTCTATCCCGTTTTCTACTTAAGCTTCAAAAGTACAGAGGCCGAACAAAGATACACTAGCTATGAGCTCGAAGTCCTCGCGATTGTGAAAGCTCTTAAAAAGCTGCGCCATTACCTGCTGGGATTAAAATTTACTATCTTCACAGATTGCAAAGCATTCGAGTACACCATGAGGAGAAAGGAGTTGAACAGCAGAGTTGCCAGGTGGGCACTATTCCTAGAAGAGTTCGACTGCAAAGTAGTGCACCGCCCGGGTCCAACGATGCGTCACGTGGACGCCTTTAGTAGATATCCTGCCATACTCTCAGTAGAAACCGAAACTCTCTTGCACATCAGAGAAGCACAGACTAATGACGAATATTGCCAGTTGATCCGGAAGTGTCTAGAGCATGGACAGTACGAAGAATATGTACTCAGAAGCAACACCCTTTATAAATTCATTGACGGGAATTATTTGTTGGTCGTTCCAAAATTGTTACAACGCGGAATAATAACAAACGTCCATGAGCAAGGACACATAAACAGTCGTAAAATGGAGACAACATTGCGTCAGGAGTACTACATCCCGAACTTATCGAAGAAGGTCCAAGAAGTCATTCGGAACTGTGTTGCGTGTATCCTTGCGGCCAGGAAAACTGGAAAACCAGAAGGCATTTTACACCCTATAGAGAAGTATGACCGACCGTTACACACGTATCATGTGGACCATCTAGGACCATTGGCATCAACGGCTAAAAATTATAAATATCTCTTCGTCGTCACAGATGCTTTCTCCAAATTCTCATGGATTTACCCAGTAAAATCTACTACGACCGAGGAAGTTCTTCGAAAGCTAGATTTGCAGAGTGAAACTTTTGGGAACCCATGTAGAATCATTGCTGACAGAGGGACGGCATTTACGTCAACGAGCTTCAAGTCATATTGCGAAGAGAATAAAATAACCTTACACTTCATTACTACTGGAGTGCCAAGAGGAAATGGACAGGTCGAGCGTCTAAACCAGGTTATTATAAGTGTACTCACGAAGATGTCAATAGACGATCCGTCTAAATGGTTTAGACACATTCCGCAGCTGCAAAGAATTTTAAACTCTACGTGTAGTAGGGCAACTGGAAAAACGCCATTCCATCTTATGTTCGGCGTTCAAATGTCCCGCCCTGAACAACTTAAGCTATCGAAAATTGTCGAGGAAGAAATAATCGCTGATTTTGAGAACGAACGTGACGTCACACGTCAACAAGCTAGAGAGCAAAGCAACAAGGTACAGGAGGAGAACAAAAAATATTCAAGGAGGAAGCGGAAACCAGCGCGAAAATATAGGGAAGGCGACCTCGTCGCGATAAGACGCATTCAATTCACACAGGGTGGAAAATTACTCCCTAAATTCCTGGGTCCTTATAAAATCGTAGCAGTGAAGGACCATGATAGATACGACGTACAAAAAGTTGGGAATCATGAAGGGCCGAACTCCTCGAGTTCAGCAGCGGATCTTATGAAACCTTGGGCGAACCTTACAGAAGAAGGATTTCTATCCGGGACGGATGAAACGCAGGATGGCCGGATGTGGGAGTTAGATTCTTCTTCGGAAGAATAGAGCGGTCAACAGGTACCGCTATACCCAAAACTCGATGCTGAGCCAGAGCCCTTGACCAGGCTCTGCACCAGAACTATTCTTGCCGTTGTCTCTTCGCTGCGTAGACGTTTTCTTTGCTGATCTCCGTGCTGTGGTGCCGATACACTTGTGCTGTTTAGAATTTCGAGTGAACCAAAGTGAAATAACAAGTAGCTCTAAAATAATACGAAAGCCGAAATAATTTAGAATTTAATATTAACTAAACCCCTACTGAAATAATTTAGAATTTAATATTAACCAAACCTCTACTGAAATAATTTAGAATTTAATATTAACCAAACCTCTACTGAAATTATAAACCAATAATCATATTAAAGTGAAATACCCCTAAAAGTGAAAGGAGAGTTTTCATCAAAGTTATAATCATCCCCGCCTTCATCCTACATACATATCTTTCTTAATTTGTAACTTATGTAAAGGCCAAATACCAATTTTATGGATTTTCTTCAAAAATGAAGGATTTTCATAAAAACTTGCATCCCTTATTTTACGCCCTTAGGAGACGAACGTTGCAAAAGAAACCTACTGTCCAAATTTCATGTATTTAACTTCAGCGATTTCGGCTCATCGTTGATGAACCAGTCGTCAGGACATGTTATTTTATATGTATAGATGTAAAATATTTAGAACAGCTCTTCTATATCCAAATTTATTTCCGCATTAAGCGAAATTAGTAAGTAATGCTTGTAACGTGCCCTGCGCAGATTGTTTGAAATAGTCTCAAAGTTGAAGAAATGCCATTAATGTTAAAAACCAAAACTACGACGTTATACTACATATAATTTACATATGAAATCATTTATATCTTTTCAGGTCTTCTAAATGGGCCAATGTTTAGAAGATTTACATATCGTCAGGTTGCCTTGGCTGGTGCAACCCTAATGTCGTCAGGATTGCTGTTTACTTCTATTGCAAACTCGTTCATAGCATTTATCCTTTCATATTCAGTATTATTTGGTAAAATTTTATATACTTTCTTTTGTCTCAAATTTTTAATGCATAACTCACTTTTTAGGATTTGGGATAGGAATAAGCATATCATCCACATCCGTAGCACTGAACACATATTTCAAAGAAAAGCGTCGTAGTGCTTCGGGTTTTTCCTGGACAATAACCTCAGCTGGACCTATAATAATGCCCTACTTTGTAACAATGTTGTTAGATCAATATGGTGTTCAAGGTGCTGTTATCATATTTAGTGCAATTTCTATGCATTCTTTTGCTGCTGGTTTGATTTATCAGCCTGTACAATGGCATATTAAGAAACAGCCTGAAAAAACGGCTAATGAATCCGAATCAGCAGAAAAAAACTATAAATGCCACTTTTGTAGGCAGTTAAAACGGAAAAATACTGGTATTTTTTCAAGTCAATATCTTTATAATGAAGATGACAAAGACACTCCTGGGTATGAAATAACAGACCCTGGAACACCAATGATGTCAAGGGCAAATGATGGATGGTACTCAAAAACATCTGAAGTAAACGGATCAAGGTGGTCACTGGCATCTGGAAGATCGGTTAAACTGAATAGATGCACTTCAGTATGCAAGGACGCTGGAAATATTCCACCTGTTAAGGAAGCAGATGAAGAAGCAGAAGGAGATGAAAACATCAAAGAAAACACAGAAAATGAAAACTTCTCAAAACCAAACGCATTTAACCTGGAACGAAAAAATTCAAAAATGATTCAGTTGAAAGATATTTGCATAAACAAATGTTCGTGCGAAGAAGAACGCGCACTTTTGAATATTACAAACTTAAAAGAGAACGAAATAATTCAAGAAGACAGACGAAAAATGGGCATCCTAAGAAAAATATTTATTTTCTTTGATCTTGATCTCCTTAAGGATCTCACTTTCGTGAACCTAATGCTAGGTCTAACTCTTGCTAACTTTGCTGAAATAAATTTTTCAGTTCTTACACCGTTCATTTTAAATGATTTTGGATATGCAAATCATCAAATTGCATTCGCCATGTCCTTACTTGGTGGAATGGACACCGCGGTTAGATTTTTAATACCATTTTTTGCGGAAAAAGTCGGCTGGGACAACCAATCATTTTTGATGTTTGGAATAATGGGCATGGCCATAGGAAGGATTATCTTATCTCATTTTCATTCCTCCTACACTGTGATTTTAATCGTTTTCGCTTGGATTGGTATGAATAAAGCACTGCGGACAATTTTCATGTCCCTTGTTATACCAGGGCATGTTCCACTCAAAAGGCTGCCAGCTGCATCTGGACTGCAATTGCTTAGCATGGGAATATTTTCGTTTTCAGCTGGGCCTATTATCGGTAGGTATTTAAGAAATTCCAGGTCCACATCCTTCATTAAATCTTCTTTTATTCATTTACAGGACTGATTCGGGACAAAACGAACTACGTTGTTACGCTGTATTGTTTAAATGTATTAACTTTCACCACAGTTATATCGTGGGGAATACAAAAAATTTACTGCTCTTTTAAAAAGCCAAAAAAATAAATTTTATACCCTAGCTCTGCTTAAATACTTTAAAAATATGTTTGTAAGATATCGAGATAAAAATAAATTAATAAAAAATCCAGGTATTATAACTTCGACTAATTTTCAGTGAAAATATAATTATCTAATACAAAACATATTGAAAGGCACTGATATACAAAAATAAAAAACAAATCAATAATTTCCTCTTTTTACTCTTTCAGCGGTGAAATCAATATCAATTGAAATTTTGAATCAATTGATAAGCAAACATCAAAAATTAGAATTAATTTAAATTAAGTACCCCGGAAGAATTAAAAATGCACCTACTTGACTTCCACCCTTTTAATTGATGCGTTTTTTAAATTTTAATTTTTTCTTTTAAGAATTAGAAATGTAAATATTTTGCATTACTAATATTTACCAAATTATTCTGGGTAATTTTAAAAGTTCTTTATAAAATATTATAGAGATTAAATAGAATGAATATTTTGTCGGCGGCGCTTAATCAAACCTATGGAAATCGGCAGACCCATAAAACATAAAACAATATATGTATATAAAAAATAATATCGAAATGTTTCCCCAAACTTAGATATTTGCAATTCTTTTATTGATTATTTATAGTCGAGGTTACAAAAAAATTGTTTTCCAACCTTTTTTTATAATAACGAGATATCAAAATTAGCTTAGTTTCCTAGGCGAATATTTAAATTTAGATATTAAAAATTACACAGGCAAAAAAAAACGAATAAGTTTACATGTATTGTGTATATTATTATTCTTTCCAAAAACATAATTTGTTTTATTCTTAATTTCTTCAACTTTGACAATAGACAATTTGAAATCAGAAATCCCAAAAACTCCAAAAGGTACATGTACTAATTATATTATAGGATGATTCCATTTCAAATCGACACAGTTGTTTGAATATGTTTGTTATACCGTTAAACGAAATTCCACAAAAAGGTTTTGGGAAAAAAAATTATTAAAAAATATTTGTTGATTTTTCAAGTTTCATTTATAAATATCTCCAAAACGGTTAAGAATACTTCAGGCTATCGTATCACTCATGATTTTATAAATTTTATAAAAATGTCAAAATGACTATAATGAAAAATTTCATAACCTGGAAAAGAACACTGTTCCGGTAAATATTTTGTCCTGAATTTTTTATTTACATAATTTATATTTAAGCAATTTTAAAATACCGTGAAATTTCAAGACGGTGATATTTCTTTAAATTTAAATTATTGCTTTTATTAAATTAATATAATAAAAAAAATTATAAAATCATGAGTGCTACGATACTTGACTACTAGTAGCTCCAAGTATCCTTATTAAAATGAATCCAAAACTTAATTTTTATCTTTAAACGCTTTCAAGATACATACATACATATATGACAAAGAAACTTGAAAAACACAAAAGATCGGCAAAACTTAATTTTTTAAAAAACAACTTTCTGTTTAAATCCATTTAATGATGGTGGAATTCCATTTAATGATGTAGCAAACTTAGTTACAAAATTTCATCCAAATTAAAAATGGTAGATTTGAAACATTGAATCACCCTATAAGAATATGATAACCCGCAATTTAATTTTGACTTCGTCATCAAAAATTTTAAGCTGCAAATATCCTAAAGCATCACCACGGAGCTGATTCCGTTCTGTTTTACTCTTTTGTTTCACTAATCTCTGCCAGCGCTGGGCTATTTGGATAATTGGAGGATAATTTTACCCAATTTGATTTGATTTGATTTTAACCATGACTTTATTAAGATGACAACAGCAACACTCTATAAAACCTTTTCTGGACAATTACTGGAGATTGATGATATATTTCAGTTGTAGTTTAGAGTTGAAGCTTCTCTTTCGTTACAAGTTTCTGCGGCAACAGCGTTCCGTTTCAGAAATCGTCAGAAGGCACACTACGCTAATTTAAACTCTACTTTTTTTCAAAACGGAGAATCAATTTATAATTTTCGTTTGAAATGCCGCAATCTACATTAATAATAATAACCATGTTATTACGGCAGATTAGCTTTATTTTTATTAGTTATAAGTACGAATTTAAAGTTGTGTAATTATATGCAGTATAAGCCGTTTATTTGGGAAAATAATCTGATTCCTGAAAATTGTTCTCATAGACGAAAGCGAAAATGTTTTCTTTGCTTTATTAAAATTTTATTACAAAGTTAATTAAAGTAGAAAACTTACAATGTGCTTACTGGCTACTGTTAAAATATTAAATAAGGAAAGCTGTGACAATTCGGTATTCTAAAATGTGAATGCTGCCTTAATACAAACACCCGCCGAACGACGCAAAAAAGGGTATTAAAATGGACATGACTCATAAATACTAATTGAACTGAAGAATTCCAGGATTATCACAGCTTAGCTATATCAGTCTGGCTGGGGCTTAGCACTAAATTCTCAGTGGCATTAAGCCTAGACGCAAATGCATTCACACTCACTGGCACCTTAGTTTAGGGAATTCGAAAAAGAATCTTGCGGACTGCACATTTGAGATTATCTTTCAATTTGTGATGTGCTGCTCTGACTGGGATTCGCTGGTTGTGAGACAGATAAAGATGTGGCGATCTCTTCGGATGATCGATTTTTACTCGATGCTGGCGTAATGACGGTTATCACCTAGGGAATATATTAAAATATTATTTGGAAAATATTTAATAACAGCAGCTCCAATATTTGTTCTATACTTTAGAGTGGCCATCCAACGTTTCCACCGGAGCTGCAGGTATATAAGCCGAAATTCCCATCAAGCCAAACAACTCAGGTGTGTAGCTCGGCCGAACTGACTCTAGTGTTATGTTGGAACTTCTAACAGAGCCTGCAAATATGCGATTAATTTATGTTTAGCAGACACATAAAAAATTATAACTGCTCGCAACTACACTTAGTCCCTGGAAGTTCTAAAAGTATGGAATTTGGAATTTGGATCGCATGATGTATTCATTTCATTATGGCTAATGTATTTGAAAATTCGATACATTCGATGAAAACCTACTATTGAATCAATAAAATTGTTATAACTTATCGCAATAAATTATTTGAATAAACTGATTAAAATATTTATCCGTCCGAACAAGTAAAATGTGGTCCACACCAGGGGCTTGCAAATTACAGCCCTCGAGCATCGTAACTTCGGCTCGCTTACTCTTTAGGTACTATTTATTCGAAATAATAAATCAAATGGTTTTATTTTATTTCATACATCGCACCCCACTCAAAGACTGTTACAACTCAAAATTGAAGTTTCAGTATCACCAAAAATAAAACTGAATGTTGCTTGAAAATATACATTTCAAAATTAAGTACTGACAGTATTTAAACGGGTTGCGACATCCAAATCTTTCCAAAAATCAGATAGTAAAGAATAACATACATAGTTGTTTTTGAATTAAGTTGAGTCATTTTTGAAAATATTAAATTCACATATCTTCTGATTGAGTTAGCCGATTGCGGTGAAATAAAAACTAAATACATATGTATATAGTAGATATACATAGATCTAGACTATAGATGAATATTTTTAACATCTTAGTCGCCATAAGGAACGAATCTCGTGACACTATCCTAGTTATCATTTTATAATATGTGTAGATTATTATTATTATTTTATATACCTTTAGATATGTATTTAAAAAGAAAAAAGTTTGTCCAATAATTTGTAAAAATAATTTTATCATTTCAAAATGTCATAATTTTTTTATTTTCTCGAGTTTCAAAAATCGGATTTTAAAGACTATATGTATGTATGTATAACAACAAGAATTTACAAAAAACCTTGAATTATTCGAATTCATCGATCTATATTCTAGAGATGGTGTCGACCATGAATTGGGATTTTTCTAACAGCCCTTTGAACAAGCTCAATTTTAGTTTTCTTTAATTTGTTATAAAAATGTTTGAAATTAAAAGACTAATTAATAATATAGAGCTTTGTTTTTGTGTCAGCTAGACCTACAGTACCCTTTTAAGTTAGTTAAAAAAGAAGTGCAAGTGCGAGTAGAACTCGCACTCTGAGGGTTCCGTACCGTTATATTATCATAAAACCTAGTAAGTAGTTATTTTATATTGTAAATTAAATTTTAGTAGTTATTTTATATTGTAAAAAAATTTGATAGAAATAAAAAAAAATAAGTTTCTCACGTAATAATCCTATCATTTTGACTAAATAAACAAAACATTATGTACATCTATAAATGACATGATGCACAGGACAAATTTGATCTGCACTATATGCTTCAGCTAACTAACGAGTATTATTTAATAAGGATTAATATTATATATAGGTCAAAAGTAATTTATGACTCAATATCTTCTAACCCTATTAAAATCTAAATTTTAGCTGTAGCTCTAGGTACATCGTATTTGAGGTAATTTTGGATCTGATATTCGAAATATGTATGTGCTTGCAAATTTTGATTTATTGGTATGCTTTTACAAATCACTCGGAAAGCCCTAAAGTAAATACTTTGAGTTTTTTACTAATTGTAATAACATGTTTTCGATCCTACCATTATTTATAATTCTCTAATAAGTGTGATTCTCCGTCTTATTTTGATTGGCTATCGATCAACTTATATAATTCTCTTCTTTTATAATCTCAGTACTGGAATCATTATTCAATTTTTTTATTGGTTTTTAGCTTACCATTATTCACTTATATTTTAAACTGGCAGGTTGTGCAGAGGAAACTTCATATACAATTTTGTGACAATAAAAGAATAAATTGATGAATAATGGTTAGCTGATAACCCAGAAAAAAATATCGCACAATAACTCTTATTATTGGTAAGAATTATAAAAATTGATCGATAACTCTCATCCATTAACGAATCAAAATAAGTTTGAAAAAACAACTTAAGAGATGAGAATTATAAAAGTTTATTGTGAACTCTTATCCCATTACCAAAAAAAAATATAATTGTGATATAATTTTAATCGAAAATTAACCACTTTTTTTCTCTAGAATGGATAAAAATACAAAATAAACAAAATCAGAATAAACTCAACTGGTTATTGAGAGAGGTTGGAGTTTGACTTTATTATTGGAGTTTTTTGTAATACAAATTATTATTTTAAAACATTTTGTGTTTTTATTGTTAAAGGACTTGAACTATTAGATAATCTGCATTCCATTTTCGAGGAAAAATAGAGATAAAAAGTATATTTTGACTGTTTATGATGACAAATCATTAATCACAAATCCACGAAAAAAATCATGAAGAAATAATCTGCCAATTGTTTAGAAAAACAATTAAATTTATTGACCAGTGATCAGTCAGTGATCTTGAAAATGGAAAAGAACCAGAGGAAAGCTCGGAGCGGTCAGTTTTGAATAAGGCCTCAACTGTGTTCCAAAGGTGAATATGTTATGTAGGTATGTAAGCATTATACAATATATAATCAAATTTTGTCCAAAAACCATATTTGTTTTTTGATTTGACACTTAAGTAATTAAAATCAATTAATTATCTATTTCGCAACTACGCCCATTTCCTTCGCTTTTCTTTGCATGGCACCAAAGGTATTTTCGAGATTAATTATATCCATGCATACATACATATAATACATACATACATATATTAAAGTAATGAAAATTAAAACTTTTTTAGTTGCAATTTTTTAAGAAGGTACGAGTGCTACTCACCGTTCCCCGGGGTGGGTCTAACTAGAAAACGTGGTGATTTAAATGACCCCACATCGTCAATCGTTACTTTATGTTGAAAGGCAGGCTGCGGTGTAACCACGTACACTTTTTCTTTAGTCAACGGCGAGATCGAGACCTTCAACCGCTGCCAAGGTTCAGCCGAAGGCGTGGGCGACACCGTTCTTATATAAAACGGCGATACCGCCTTCTCCGTCGTGGTTGTCGACGTCAAAGAACCCTCCGTGGTATCACCGAAATTCTCCGTGTTGCTGATCTCGTTGTCCTCGATCAGTTTCGAAAGGAACTCGTATCTCTTCACCTGCTCTTCATCGATGAGGGACTCAGGGCGGATGGTGCTGGTGTGAGTCGCGTCGGTGGTTGCCTCCGTTGGAGCAGTCTGCTTCAGTGACTGAGTGGTCGTCAGATACTCGCTGGGGATGTTCTTCGACCGCCCGTTCAAGGACACCGTGCTCGCCTTGTGGGTCAGCGAGGTGAACTCTTGCTGGGTCCACTCGTCGATGTTCTTCTGCAGTTTGGAAAAGTCAAAATGTTGGTTTGACTTGTCGTTGCCGTCGTATTCCTTCTTGAGGAGCTCACGGATGTTAGAGGCTAGAATTTTGGTCAAATACTTGGTAGTCTTCTTAAAAGGAGCTTCTGTCGCCGTAACGACTTTTGATTCTTGCTGTTCGTGAGTATCCAACTCTTGAAGATGAGACCAGTTGACGTAGCGAGAATCCTCATTTGGCTGATCACTTAGCTCCTCCCGTGTCCTGAAAGGTCTTGGCTTGTTTTTAGATGTGTACGGGATAATTATCTGGTGGATTTGCTTTGAAGTTTTCTCACTGACTTTGGGGAATGGCACTGGCGCTGGCTGAAATTGTGCGGGTGGCTGTATGCCCGCAAATTGTCCACTTGCATCGATTGAAGAATACGTTGATGTGGGTGTTGGAGCAAATACCCAAGGTGTAGGTGTAGGGCCAGGTTGCCAAATTGTGTGTTTGTACGTTGAACTCCTCACTCGAAGGTCACTTGGATCTCTTGTAAACGGGCGAGGGGAGCTGCCTTGCAGGTACAAAATCGGTGAATCGAGCAATCTTTTTGGAGTCTGTCTTTCTTGCTTTTTAGGTATTTCTGGAGTTTGAGAAGCGGTCTGAAGTGATGGAAGGAACTCGATACCACCAGACGGTTCTGCCTCAGCATTTATGGTGAGGATATTTTCAAATGATGTTGAAGGTAGGGTTGTTGTGGATGATGGAATTTCTGTAGGTCGGAAAGGTTTTGGTGTAGAACTGATAAAATTGGTAGCCTTTTCAAAACTTTCATGTTTAGTGTGTGAAGACGCTTCCGGAAAATTATCCAATTCTGGAGCAAGATTACTACCAATAAACGGTTCTGGACTGAATTTTGGGGGTACTGTTCGATACGAGGATTCATAACTGCCCAGTTCAACTAGTTTAGGAATATCGCTATCAACAGACTTCTCCTGTGTTGCTATGTCGATTACTTGAGACTGAATAACATTCAAAGGATATTCTACTGAAGAGACAAAGTCCGTCACCGGCACACTTTGAACTATTTCAACGGAAGGATCTTCTTCCTGAGGTCTTGGCCCAATTATAGGTGGAGGTGGGGGTGGAGGAGTAATAGTATGGGGTTCTGAAGCTGAAACTATTTCTTGTGGAAGGTATGATAGTCCTGGGCTCTGAGGAACATTACTGAAAGGCACAGCAGCATATAAAGGGGGTATAGGAGTTACACTCAAATTTGGGATAGGCATAGGGCCTCTAAATTGCGGTAGCTGTAAACTGTTACTTTGCAATCCACTCCCAGGTGGAATGAAGTCTTGTTTTATATTTCCAAAACCATTGAATGACGGAAAATTAAACTTTACAGCCCTCTGAACAAGAGGTGGTTGAAAGTTAAAAGCTGGGGCATACTGAAAAGGACGTGCGGGTGGTTGAGGAGGTATGTTATGTGGTGGGACATATGTTGGTAGGGAGACATGTGAATGTAACGATAGATCACTATTATGTTGGAATTGAATTTGTGGATTTGAAGGTTGATTGGAATGACTCTTAATGAGAGGATACTGCACATCCCCAGGAAACATTGGTATCCAAGGAACTTTGTTGCATAAATTGCAATTTGCCTTAGGACGGTGATACTGGTACCCTTGGGGAACCCCTTTGTACTGTGGGTTCTGGTAGGTTCCTTCGAGCTGCTGATCCTTTGGACCATTTCCAAAACCAAACCATCGAGCTATTCGTTGCATGAATCCTGGTTGATGTGGCGGTGGCGGCCTTATTCGAGTGATTGGTGTCTGTTGTTGATGGCGGGGTGGCACTAGATGATTTATTGGTGGTATTGATAAAACCATTATTATTTGCGCCGTCATCGTTGTAAATAAAATTATTCGGTTTGTTGTTGCCATCTGAAAATTAAACAAAATCATGGAAAGTTAAAAATAAATAACTTAATCTTAAGAAATATTTGTTTTTGATGTATCAAATAATTTAGTTCAGTAAGACTTAATTTGTTTGCATCTCTAGTATAAAAGGCTTTCCGTTTAGTTATATGCGTTATTTTGAATTTTCAAACATTAATTAAAAGTTTCATAAAAAGTCCTCAATATCAAATTGGAATCGACTAGATAGCAAAAATCTATCGTAATTTTTAGAGACGCAATACTTTATATTGCTATTTTATTATAAAAACCTGTTGTAATTCTATTTGATATAAAAAAGAAAAGTTATTATTACATATAAAAATTTTACGTCCAGCCAGTTTCGAGTTACATTTCATGAAAACGCAAATAAAAGTATCTTTATAGTCTAGGAGCTAGCGCCGGAATCTCTACTTGATTTAATTTTAAAACCCATTTTGGGGATATCTTTGACCTTTAGGTACATTTAAAAAAACGATGAGTCTGATGCTGCCGTCCTCGATCGCATTTGAGCACTATTAAGGTGTAAAGCGTCTAAAAGTCCGGAAATATTTAGTAATCTATTCGAAAATTCTCTACAAAAAAGGCTGTAGGTAAAAATGCAACCTGTTGTTGTTATGGGTGCGTATATTTATTAAGCAAAACTATACTCCCCAATTCTTTCTTAATGTTCAATTAAGAAGGTTTATTAAAAGCAGCTGAAAGGTAAGTGCATATCTTATATTTAGTTAGCTACTAGAGTTGACTTTTGAATTCCTTCCAACTGCTCGTAATAATATTCGACAGCTAGGAATAATGTAATATAATAAAATAAAAATTCATGACATAGTATTATAAATAATTAAAAACATTATTGTCACAAATGTGTATTATTTATCGTAAACTTTTCTCCGTCAGAGAGGATAGCAATAGAGAAATTAATAGAAGTAAATATCTGAAATTATTCGCTAAATAATGCCATTACAACAGAAAGCTTTTCCTTAAAATTTCAAATAACGAAATCTTAAAGCGCTTTGTTTCTCTAAAGTTGTTTATCTTTACTGACTAATAATATTTTTATTATCAATGCTACATGAAAAAGATAGAGATTAAATGAAGTTGGTTATCGATTGACACCCCAAGATCTCAGTTTTGCTACCATCGAACCCGGTAAATATTGTGCAGTCCTACAGTACCTACTTTTATAAAATTATTGAGATCAGACCATCCAGTCACTTTGGGCGAAAAATAGTTCAGCTCCTAAATAAAAACTGGTGAAAAAAAAAAAAATTTGTTTTATTTAAACTTTTATTTTGACATTGCAGTGTGTAAAAATCTATTTGAAAATCTTATCTATTAAGCGAATTATGCACTGTCAGAGGTAGAACAAGTTACTTTTTTCGCTTTGCAATTCAAATTTGTATATAAGAAAATTCTTTATAAAAAAGATTTTATACAAATTTAATGAAATCGAGAAAGTATGAGGTATACAATACATTGGTTTCTTCAGCATCCGCTAAACCTATTCGATGCTTCATTTGCTCCAAAAAATAAGATTTCGATTTCTCAAAAATTATTGGAAATGTATTGGTTATTTGTATTAAAGAATTTTCTAATATACAATTTTTGTAATGACTGTTTGCGTACATTTAATAGAAAGCGAGATATTAGCAAAAAAGTCACCTTTTACCTTGAATAAATTCACTTAGCGATCAAAATCTTGAAATGGATTTTTCACAATCTACTTACTTGTAATACCAAAATAATGGTTCATAACAAAAATCGTCATTAGTATTTGTTTAGAAATAAAATCCTGAAATATCTGGATTATAGAGGTTAATATATTCTCGGCGAAACAATCGTAACGCATAGGACGAATAAACATGTACATAAATACATATTGATTAAAATTCAATTCAAGTAACAATCACGGCAATTAAAAGACTTCCACTTTCTTTGGGTTCTCGCGTTCAGGCACTCAATCTTCTTCAATAAGACGCTCATTCATGCAAACAACTTTCCTGTGTTTTTCCGCCTATTGAACTTTTAAATGAGCGGAAGGGAAGGCGTCTGCGAAGCATTAGAGCTCCGTCCGATTGATGATCAATTTCAAGTAATTGTCAGTAACTCTTACTTCACTTATTCTGCGAACTCCTTATAACCGATTGTCAGAAACATGCCCCATAAGAGTTAAGATGCGGGAGACGATCTTAAAGGTGGCTTCAAAAATGGTCAGGCGCTGCTGCTGACCATAATCAAGGCCAAGGCATTTTTTCTTCTGATCGATAATTTTCTGCGCTTATTGAGTGAGTGGGTTTTATAAACCAGTTTTATATGGTTGAGTCGATTTTTTTACCATTCATGAATTAAATTGCATTTCTATGTGAAGTGATGCAGGTCAGCAAAAACTGCATTTTGCAGATACTTTTCCGAGGTATGGATCTAGATAAAATTATGTGTTATTACTGGAAGTTTGTTTACATTAAAAATTACGCTTTCATAAGGGCAAGGCGAAAAACATGAGAAATATCTCGGGTATACGAATAATAGACCTACTTTCGTTTATGGGAGCTTTACTATCTCCGGTAAAAATGTCCATTATGCGACTCTTCCGAATGTTACGTAAAAACAATCTTTTAGTCATTCCTAATTGCTTGAGATAAAACAATTGTAAAAATACATAATTGCCCGCACCATCGTTTTGGAGCTGCGAATTCGCAAAAAATGACTTCGCATTTTCTTGTTCCTTGGCCATAAAACCGAACAAGGTTATTCTGGGACGTTGTTAGCTTTGGTCGAGTTGATTCTTCTAGCCGTCCATCATATGTCACCGGCAGAAAGCATAAAAACAAGCAATTTCTTTGAACTTGTGATTTCTCCACGCAGCATGTTCATGTTGTTTGCAATTCTTTTTATTTTTATTTTATTTTTATTGCCAGACAGCAGGTATGTTACAGTCCTTCATTCATTTCAGTAGTTGCAGTAGTAATTGTTGCGAAACTTTTAAGATGATTTCTCGATGAAATCTTTAAAGAAATGTTCTTCTATTGTAACTATCAAACGTCGTTTATGGAGACAAACGGTCTTTACATATTATGCAACCTTCCGCAGGTAGAAATTCTTTCATGTTTTACAACATTTTGAAATTGAAGATGTCACAGCTGAATTTTTACGGTTTCCGTATGTACTCTATACCTTGAATTATAATAGAAAGATCACATGTGTTATCTTTTGAATATTTAAGAGGATTGGATCTGGATTGACCTTATAAATAAGGAGCTGGGAAACAAAACCATTTTTACAGGAGAGCTAAAAAGGAATATAAAAGTAATTACATGATACTTTAGTTATTTTTTAACATAAAACTACGTCTTTCCTGGCGGTATAGATGGTTAAACGGTGCAACGAAAATTCTACACATTTTAAAAGCCTATATCTCCTACAAAAAAAAAACGTAGAATAATGAATCAAACGCTGATAGGAAGCTCATGTAGTACGATTAATTATAGTATAAAACTAGTTTCAACCCTTAAATGTAGCAGTATAAAAATCAAAAAATTAGGCGAAATTTCTCATGATTCCTTTACCTTTACCTTACACTCTTACATGACAAACTTCAAATAAGATTGCATGTATTTTGTTGCTGATCTTTTATAAATATGTATATTCTTGTTCTGTAGTTATATCTTTTTGCAAAAAGTTCCAAAAACTTTTAAACAAGATCTGCACTAGTTTTGATTCGTATAATGATCTTATAAGACTGTAAACAACAAAGTCCAAACATTTGTTCTTAAAATATCTTTAAGGTAAATTTTTAAAAGAGTATATGTTCTTACTTTTCTTATAATTCACTAATCCAAAATTATTGTAAGGCAGTAATGAGAAAAATTTGAATTTTGGAAAGTCAATTTTACTTTTAAGATACTTTTAAGAGTTTCTATCAAGGATGCATTCTCCGCGAATAATTAATAGACGTAGTTCTACATTATAATTGCCTGTAGTTTTATTGTTTTGTTTTAAATTTCAGAACTAATCAGGAATATTTTAATTTGGATTAATCTTATTTATTATTTTCTAAAATTAAATAAGGCCGAAATAGACACAGAAAACTACGCAATTCCAAAAAGTGAATAAACTTAAATCCACTTATCCGCTTCACAAGCAGTTCAAGAGCCTCCATCACGATTGAAAAACTTTTACTTTTACGACAGCAACCGCAAATATGATCAATTTTACCTAAACGTCAGGCAAACTCAAGAATTTTATAATATCTAATTACTCCGACGGATTAGAGACAAAATGATTGATGAATGTGTCTTTACGGAAATGCGAAAATTTCTCCATTTACTATCATTATTAAGCCGCCCGCTCTGGCTGACTATTAGTGCAAGGCTCATTAGCCGGTATCCCGGAGCGCTGCGTTTTGCTCACGATCTTATTTCTCTGGTTTATTCGAAGTGAATTCCGCTTATTGGGGATTATCCCATTCGAGGCAATTACTGTTCGGAGCGGCTTAATTCGCAATTCAGCAAGATGTAAGTACACAATTAGCACGTTTCTGCGTTTGGTGGGAAAAGAAAACAAACGAACGTTGGTCAATTGTTTTGACTACTTGTAGCTTAGTGTCGAGCCAACAAATTACATAGTTTGCAATATGTATACGTACGCGGGTACCTTAATGAAGTTTTCATGTCGGAAAGTTATTTTACAAATTAACTCGTTTATTTGATATCACTTTTCGCAATTACTAAAAGTGAAGTCATTTTGAAGCAAGCGTTTTGTAGCTTTTTCCTTTTAGGAAAACATTTATATATAAACTTTTTATTATAATGAGCGAATGAATCTGAAAGACCTAAGCCGAAGTCGTAGGTCTTATCTTAGTAATAATTAGTACATCTATACATCTATACATATATATATGGGGCATTCCATGTCAAATCACTGAGGCCGTGACCCGACCCCTTTTAATTTTCCTAATTTTTTGGTATTATGTAGTACCCATCTAGAGTAGCTTTCATGAATTTTTTTAAATTTTTATTTCAACCCCCCAACAAGCTATTAGCATTTAAATATTTCGGGTAAAAAATTTTCAAATACCTGTAACTTGGCAAAAAGTAGAAATATCGTTAATTTTTTTTTTTCATTTTATTCCTTTTGAGATGTCGTTTTATAAAAAAAATGTAAAAATAATACGTTTTTAGTTTTTCTAGGTTTTTTTTGATTTTTAAACCAAAAAAGGGCTTTTTGAAAAAGAGTGGCGTTATGAATTTTTTTCGAAACATTCTCAAACACATCTTTGTTCAATATGCATATTTATGACACAAATTTTGGAGTGGGATCTGGCTTTGTTCTATTTCTTTTCGAATTTCAAAAAAATTTTTTTTTTTTGTTATTTTAATTTTTTACAAATAATGTACGCTTTCAAGCCAAATTTTATTATAGAAGTTAATCGCAGTGACTAATTATCAAAAATACCACATTTTCAAGACTACTTATTTTATTTTTGACACTACTAAATATCTAAATTATCATGAACTAAATATTCCACTTTTTTTTTTCATATTAAAAAGTTTGTTTTGCTTAATGCTATTATACTTGTGATATTTTTGACCGTTTGTATTTAGAAACAACATTTACGAAAAGGAAAACAGCCATTTTTAATAATGTGAAAGCTATTTATTTTCTGACACGTTTCAGTGACTGTAGAATTAGAATAATCTTTTATAATTAGTGTACCATCAGTGTCTGGAATGACGCAATGAAGTTTTTGAGTGCCAATAATCCTTTTTTGTAAAAAATCAAAATACCAAAAAAAAAAAAAATTTTTTTGAAATTGGAAAAAAAAATAGAACAAAGCCAGATCCCACTCCAAAATTTGTCTCATAAATATGCATATTGAACAAAGATGTGTTTGAGAATGTTTCGAAAAAAATTCATAACGCCACTCTTTTTCAAAAAGCCCTTTTTTGGTTTAAAAATCAAAAAAAACCTAGAAAAACTAAAAACGTATTATTTTTACATTTTTTTTATAAAACGACATCTCAAAAGGAATAAAATGAAAAAAAAAATTTACGATATTTCTACTTTTTGCCAAGTTACAGGTATTTGAAAATTTTTTACCCGAAATATTTAAATGCTAATAGCTTGTTGGGGGGTTGAAATAAAAATTTAAAAAAATTCATGAAAGCTACTCTAGATGGGTACTACATAATACCAAAAAATTAGGAAAATTAAAAGGGGTCGGATCACGGCCTCAGTGATTTGTCATGGAATGCCCCATATATATATCTATATACATATGTATATATACTGTGGACCCCCGGTAATCCGACAAACGTTTTGCAGGGCAGTGTCGAACTATCGAATTTGTCGGATTATAGAGTACTGCCTAAGACCCCCTATAGTCCGGAATTTTTTACAAAAGAGTACCTTGTGGTCCGAAAAATTACAGATCCAATGATAAGATTCTATATGTTATACTCTGAAGTACAAATCATACTTCATTATGTATGTCAAATTTAGTAAATTAAACAACACAATAGAGAGCTTACGTTTTAATATAAAATTAACGTCATTAATGCTATAGAACTTACAAAAAATAATAACTTCACATTAGGAAATAATACAATAACAAATGTACATACTAAAATAATCAAAAATTATGAAAAAAAATATTCCATAATAATAGACATGTCGGATTACAGGGGGTGCCGAATTAGACAGGGGCCGGATTACCGAGGGTGCACTGTATATGTTTTATTTATTCTGCTATACAAGATCCTCCAATTTTGGCTCACGTCTTTGAAGTTATTCGATCACTGTAGAAGCTTTAGGTCACTGATTTTGATATACTTAAATTCTTATAAATGCAATATACATATACAGATATTCTTCAAGGTAAGGTATTTTTTTAATCATGTTTTCTTTTTACTATGCATCTGCAAAGTATGATGACTAAAAATTCTCAAGTTTAAGAAATTCCAACTAAAATCAGGCATTCAAAAACATTGAGTTCGAAATTGTTTTTATAAATTTTAGATAGAAAGAGTTATTTGATCATACTATACAGAAACGCAAATTATTTTAGCATTAAGCTGAGCCAAGCTTTCCAAGAATCCCTCTTACGACCCAATTAGTCAACAAACAAGCGTGGGATGCCGCGTCAAACTTCGAAAATGGCAATTTCAATGCCCAATTTGGCCAATCGTTCAGCCGATTTTTTGTATGGGAAGATCGAAATTTTTTCTAAGAAAGTGTTTTTCTGTCTTGTAGCTTTTTCAGAAAAATAAACCGCACTCCAATCCAACCTCGCGTTCTAAAGTTCTCCGTGGTAGAGTGGTTCAGCACCATGGACGAAATATAATTTTTCAAGACAGTGCTCACTTGAAATATGCAAGCTTCAGAAAAGTGAGAAAATTCAAAAAGACCATTGATGAGCTTTATTTTTTAAGTTAGAAAATAAAACTCACTCTTAAATATTAAACCGAAACACAAAAATTTAAAACAACACTGCTATTTACTTACGTAAATCGAGCAATAGTTCAGTATCAAAACCTAAATTTTAAAATATGTCTCATAAGTCTTTTCGTCTCCACTTTTCGCAGTGATAAAGTGTTAAAAATAATATGTGTCAATAATTCGGTAACTTTATTAAAATTGATCAGACGACGTCAACTTTCTTAAAAATCTCGGAAAGAATCTTCCAAAAGCTTATTGTTCATCTGAATAAAAAATGCACTTTCCGACACCACGGACAACTCTATAAGACGGAAATCAGTGCACCTGAAAGTACCATAAAGACAATAGGTGTCACCCGCATAATCCCAAGGCGATTGTATTTTCACTTTTCACTGCATACCTTGAAGATTTTAAAAAGCGTGTTATGAGTGTGGGAGAATTTCTAGTCATTTGTCATAAGAAGAAAAAAGAAAATTTCCCCTATTTCCGAGTTCTGCTCATTACAACTATTCAACCACCTTGCGATAATTCATGCAACTACCACCTTCCTTCTTCAGGTGCACGGGTCTTGCGATTAACTTAAAATTTATCTGGGAAGTTGAAAATATCATTCAGCATTACTATTGAATCACTTTCGAATCAGACCTTGTGGAAAACTTAAGCAATTCACGGACAACCACGAGACAATTTTTAAATTATGAGGTAGTCTCCTGCGACGGCTTACACTAAATATTATTATATATATGTAGTGTATAGTATAGTGGCTTCTACAACTTTGCCGTTCGAATAAATATCAGGATTTGCAAGTTTTCACCTATTTATGCGAGCAAGATTCCACTTTTCTCACGTTGTGCGCTTTAATTCCAATAGATCGTTAATGGCGCAGTGAACCAAACTGTCGCTAACTTGCCCAGAGTTCAAGTTTACGGAAAAAAAACCTTGAACATACGAAAGTGGGTGCTGCATTAGTTATATCTTTTGAAAAAATGCAATTGTTTTACAAACTACAGATTTATTATTGAATTACTCATCGTATATGAACCTGACATACCTATGGTCGTACGGCCTTGTAACACTTATGAACTTTTGTAAAGTGTTCTATTTTATTTCCTGGTGTAAACATCCCATACTTTCTTGGGGTTGAAAACTAAACAATTTTTAGAAATTTTTAGAGAAGGAACTATTAAAGATAAAACAATTAAAATTAAAAAGTATAGTTAATATTTGGAATTGATCTAAAACAAACAAAAAATATATTATATATATATCTACCAGTTTTATAATCTATTCGTATTATGTGTACCATTTTTTTCATCCGGTTCACGATCTAGTTAACTGCTTTAACCACTGACCTAAGGGACCTGAATTGCTTGTCCCGTACAAAAACTCACTTTAAAAATGCGATCAAATTTTGGCCGGAATCTAACTATCGCGCTCCTACCCAGATCCCGCCGGCAGACAACTTAATAACAATTCATTCTAATATTCCAATGAATATGGCCCAACCCCGATAAGTGCAATCCACTAAATAACACTTTCTTCTTCATATTAAATTGATTTGTTGTGAGAAAAACGGAAATTAGACAAAAGTAATAGCACAAAAACCAAATTATTATCAGCTATGTTTAACGATGACCAACAAAATGGCTACAGCAATTTGTGCCGCATCTTTTAGATTATGTGAAATATGAAGATTAGACAAAGGTAGCAATAATAATAAAAATCCTTATCCTTATAAAACGGATAAAATCCTTATCTAGCTAATTAACTTGGATCGTTTTTTCATTTGATACTGAACCAGACCCAGACTTGGATGAAAAATGCAGCTATAGTATTGGAAAAGCCTTCCATATTCCAATGGGCATAAAAATATAATATTTTAGCCCTGAAGTGGGTATCGCACTAATTTGGATTTAAATCAGAAAGTAAGCCCCAACAAGTTGTTGCTAAAAAATCGTGTATGCATGATGGTACCTTCTCGCATTTTTTTGACAGAGCGTCTTGATTAAGAAATTATGCGCGAATTCGAACAGAGTGAATTGATGACAATTCGACGAGAATATTAACATCCCGTAAAAAAGAAAATATCGCTATTGCGAGTGAAAACATGCGTAAAGAACCAAGTGAGCACTTCAATTCGACCTCATTCACAGCAGTTGGACATTACGTATGATGCGACTACGATTACTATGCAATTAAATGGCAGATTTTTATTTGCATGCCTCAAAGTGCAATTAATTTAACAGCTTAAACCGTTGCAACATTTACAGCGTCGCACATTTGTTAACCAGGTGCTGGAAAAATTTATTTTTACATAAAAATCATCTTCAGTATATGGTTCATTTTACATTCACTTTACTTCGGTGATTCATAAGCAATCAATAAATCTACCTGAATTATCTTTATTGCAGTTAATTACCCAATTCCAGTAGACAATCTTCATTTGGTCTTTCGTTAGCTTTTATGCATATAAATACGTTCGCTAATTACCGAGCCGCTGAACTTCCATTTTTGAATGCTTTTTGCACTATATAAATCGATATTTTATCGCTAAAAAGTATAACTTTTGTGTGTTCCAAACTTTCGTTGCATGAAACAATATCCTCAACTTGAACTAAACAATAATGCTAAGTATAACAGATATTTTAAAGGCGTTATGATACAATTTCATGGCATAATTGTGACTGTTATGTGTCTAGATAGTCTAAGAGCTGGCGGCTATTTCAACTAACATATACTTTCACAAATCTAAAAATTTGTACAATGGTTAAGATTAACTAAATCAGAAATTAATAACCTGGTGGACCTGCCCCGGTTAGGATATCAATTTTTTAATTTTCAAAAGTCCAAAGAAAAAAAAATGATAATTAGGGTGTTGTAAAGTAATTCAAATTTTAATATATGTATTTCATCAACACATTCGTTAAAATGTAAAACCAAAAATTCTGGGTCATTTTATTAGTTGCAAGGACATGCTTCGCTTCTTGTTGTTCTTTGTATGACAATTTTTAAAATGCTTTAACAACACTGTAATTTGAGAAAATACATATATAAAATGCCAGCCATTTAAAAAAAATGTTTTTGGCATTTTTGAAAATTGAAAAATTACTATTGCAACCGATTTACCATATCGTTAATTTCCGCTTTCTTTAAGCTTAAATAATCATTCTACATAATTACAGATTTGTCAAAACAGCTTAGTCGTAATGATCGCTAGCGTTCCAGGTACGATCGGTATTATGAATTTTTTAATCTTTAATTCTTATATTTGAATTCCATCGCTCTTTTAAACCACTGCTACACTAAAAACAATCGTTAAATTTACTTTTTTTTTTAAACTATTTTACAGATTTCAAAAAGGACTCAACTCAAAAAAATAGTGAAATTGAATGACTATATTAAATATAATAGTTAAAGGTATCACTAAGAACGGTAATAATATAGGTATACTATTTTTTCATTTTACTTTTGTCCATAGTAAAACAAACTATTCTGAAGTATTTTAAAAAACTATTTTTTTTTTCATTTTATAGTAAATTTTACTAAAATAATAATTGTTGAAACTATTTAAATTTTTACTGACTTTTTCTCAGTGTATGTTCTGCCCTTGCCAAAGTGTTTAAGAGGTTAAAACATTTGTTTACTTTAAATATGTATATTTAGTGCCGCAATGTTTTCAAGCGGCAATTCTGGCAATTGAAGGAACAAAAATAATTTATTTATTTATGGAAAATGAACATTTTTCTTCGAAAATAAAATAAATCTATAACGACTTTTTCGGGGTTGAGGAATCAAATAACTAAACCACCTTTTTGGGGAAAAAATAATTACTTGAAATGTAACAAACAACATAATGATCTTGATGTTGAAGACTTTAAACAGCATAAAATAGGGCTCAAGGTTAAATCAGCTTAGGGCTCGACGCACTTAAAAGTGGGTTAGAATTTATTAACCCCCTCAAAAGGCGCTCTAGGTATGGGATACACGGAAGGTATTTCCTTTTTTTACCCATCTTTGAAAACTATAATCTTTTGTTAGTTTTCGATTGGAAACACATTATGTAAATTAAGTTTATTAGAACATGAAATATACATTATTAAAAATTGACGTTATGCGATTAAGGGTTATACTCTGGACTAACTATAAATGAAATTTTCAGAAATATCATATCATCTTTGCATTGCTTTAAAAATATTCAGACGAATATTCTATCAAACGGAGATTTTGACATAAGTTTGACTTTAATTTCAATGAAATATAATAATTAATACACCCGAAATCCTAAATTTCGTTTATAGTAGCTGTGTTTTTTTTTTGATGATCTGATCCGGATCAGATGTGGCAGCAAATTTTATATTGAATTGAAATTTGTAAATAGTGACTTCTAGCAAAACTTCTCAATTTTTTGAAAAGAGCATCAAAATGCATTGACTTATGACTACTTTGCATCAAAAACTAGATCCAATATTTTTTTTCGTTCACGATTTGGAGTTGGCAAAAATTATTGCAATTAGGTGGACTTTTTGCAAATTTCAAAAATGTTGTTATATGTAACAGTTTTAAAAAATTCAATTCAATGTAAAATTCGAAATCCAGATCAGATCATCTAAAAAAAAAAAATAGTGTTTTACTGGTATTAAGTGCTTTTTTTTTTTTTATAACAATTATCATAATATATTTTACAGGCATATGTGTATAATGTTTATGTCATTTTGATAAAACTGTTTGCAAATTTCTTCGCCAGCCTACTATAGCATGTATGTATGTATAACGTGCGAGTGAACTGATAATAGAAAATAATATAGGTAGTTCGCGTTTTAAGATTGCTTAATCTGCTCATATTATGTACTTCAATACCTAAATTCGAATTGTTATTCCCATTCTCAAGATCAAGATCATAAAAGTTTAGAAATGAAATTATTCAAATTTATGAACATTTCGTTCTTTGCTTTTTCTCGCGTTTAATTATGCCTGCGAACAACATTTATGATTTATAACCCAAGCATATTTCGATTATGATTCCTACAACGTGCAAAATGAGTAATAAAATTGCAAAGGGAAATATCTTGGCAGTTAACCGCAGCCAGAAACGCTATACTCCCATTAGAGTCGACCGCGGGGAAAACGACAGACTCAGAGTAAATACACATAGTACTTTCACCTGGAACGCCAAACAGCGACTATTTTCCCATGGAACAGATCACACGAAAAAGGAAAACAAAAATACAAAAACGTTTATAGAAGTTCAAATATACAATCCATTTTGGGCTAGCCTATTTGGGCTCGTTAAACAATTCCGGGAAATGACCACCTTCAGGGGTCAACAAAACCGAAAATTCTTTTGTAGATTGAACTGCATTCAAACTTAATGACATACCATTTTGAGAGTTGGATCTTAACCCCAGGATGGTTCTAGATAATCCTCTTAGTGCGACCCTTTCTGGGAAGATTGATGGATGCACGTAAGATGCACTCGGTATCGTTTCCGGACCTATAAATGCACTCACTGGTCCAACCACTTTTTTCTTCACTCTGAGTATCCTTGTGAATCACTGCACTCCTCTGAGTCCATTACCGTGTCAATGTTAAAAGCGCACTATCATATCAATTCACATACCTTCGAGGAACCCTAGGTCTAATCAATTTCGGTCCGCCCAAGCGGCGCGCCACTGCGGTTCAACAAAGGTCTAGCACCGGCGCGAAGATTCGCACTGATGGCTCTTCATTGGCGCGAGAAATCAATGCGAATGATACTTGGACACACGACGTTCAAAATAAAATTTCCTCCTTGGTGGCGACTTTTCATAGGAGCGCGCGAAAGAGGCGATCTCGCGGCAGGGAAAAATCTATAGAGCGCCGTGTCGCCAAGGAAAGCACATTTTACGAAAGACTGAAAAAATTGCGTGCAGTCGCCACTTGCGATCTTTAAACAAAACCAACGACGACGATTGCGACTACGGAGAGATCTGCTGTCGTGCACATGGCCCAGGCGCGGAGACCAAATAGCCGAGAAAAATCTGAAGATATCGTTTTATACCTAGTGACCCATTTCGTCTTCTTCACTTCCACTCTTTACCTGACCGGCGCAAAGGAAGATCTGTTCGGGCTCTGCGCACTGCCGGCAGCTGGAGGTCGCTGGTGGTAGACTTCTCTCGTGGCGAATGGCTGAGTTGGTTCTTTGCACCTTCGAGACCTTGCTCTTGGTAGCGATAATGTTTTGACTAGGTGCACTAATGAGGTATTTTCGATTTCTTCAGGTGTTCCTGGTATTGCCGTCTTAGAAAATATTGAAGAATTTAACGCACTTTTACATCCGTCTACATGGCCATTCGTTTTCAGCATAACTCAAAATTACAGATTGAGTTGAGAATCGGAACATACAGTAAGGACCTGTAAAATTCGCTCAACCTAAATCTATAAAAGTAATGATTTAGTTACTTGTATAGTAAAAAGGATTAAATTAGTAGATAACTTATTATCTACTATTGTATCATTTTTATTTCCTGGGTCCCAAATGTTAAAATGCGGTACACATTTTTTTTTAGTTATGTAATATCAAAAATGGCATCAAAATTCGTTTAGTGGCTGTCAAGCAACACGCGAGCATTCAAATGGACAAACATACGAAAATTCTTAAAAGTGTTATTTTAACTTTTAAAAGGTATAAATATATGTACCATATCAATAATTATTTAAATACACAATCTTTGGACTATTTTATTATACATACATATACATACATATAATGTAGGTAGGAACCAATAAAAATAAATCGTGAAATAATGGATATTCGGTAAGCCAAAAATATAAAAATCGAGAAATAACTCTCATTATTGATCATTAATAAAAATAAGTCGGCAAATAACACTTATTAATAAGATTTATAATAAAAATTAATTAGTAACTCTTATGTTATAAAACCAAAAAATTAATAAATAAATTTTGAAAAATGTAGTAGTTAACCGATATACCAATAGTTCATTTGATGACGATGAGATTGTTCCGTAGTTATTACAAGATTAGGTAATTATTTCTCTGTGATTTTTTAATTTTAAAAACGCAAAAAAAATAGTTATTTTTATTATTATTATGATGTTTATTCGAGCTAATTAAATGCATTTAAGATTGCCTCTTAAAGATATATTGTATTTGTTTCTGGGATTCAATATTATATATCATTTCAAATGTAATCCAATATGCAGATATAAGATTTTTTACTGGATAACTCAATTCGGACGTTATACAATGTTTGTAAAACACATATAAAAATTCTTTTTTTCCAAAATAGCACTGAAATCAATAAAATTAACATTGCTTTGTATTTTGTATATTGAAACCGACGCCCGACGACTGATCTAAAGAAATAAAATCATCTGGTAACTATTATTAAGTTCTGTATATTATAATACAAAAAATATAAAATAAATGTGAAAATGGGAAAATGAATGATACATACAATATATGTACAAGTACATGTATGTTGAAATAATATACCACATTTATATTAGTCCACATTTTCTTAAACCTAACAGATTTTATCATTTATACCAGTTTCTGTTAAACTATTGATCCTTTTATATAAGGTACGTTCATATAATTCCCAAATAACATAGAAGTTTGGTAAAATCGTATGGATATACAATACAATTTTTGTCTATTAACTTCTTCTAATACTAAAGTGTCTCATTGAAACGCTAAAAAGAAGAGTCATATTTATTTCCGGCAAACAAATTTGATAATTATATTGTAAAAAAATTGCTTTCATACTAAATATATTTCTTACTAAAAATTAATCAACGTAACAAAGAGAAATTACTACCCGTTGCCTAACAAATAACCACTAAAAAAAATCATCCAAGGTTAGAAGAAATTTATTGATTCCTCTCTTCACAATTAATTATTAATTAAAGATATCATTTCCTTTTTTATTTATTAGATCATTTCCGTTGTTTTTATTAAAGTTTGAGAAAATCTGCACAAGAAAAGTTTTTTCGCATAAAATAATTGCTATTTATAATTATATTTCTGGAGCAAAACTTTATGCATTTTTCTTTAATAAAACGCGTTTGAAGCTTACGTACGTCTTTAAATAATTATTTTTAGCAAATTATGTTAGCACGATTCAATTACAACATTTTCCCCAACCTTGCCAATTACTTGAACCGCAAATTATAATAACCCAGTTCTTGCTACTCTTGCTCTTATTTAACAACAACTGCTCAACTATTACACAATTGACAACGAAGAATTTCGGCAACGTATAAAATCCACCTTTTTCTCAAAAAAAGTTTGAGAAAAAGTGAAACTGTAACAACGAAGACGGTAGTCAATATATGACTTAATTTGGTAAAAGTTAGCCAACGTCTGGTAGACTTTCTTGCCTTTTGATGTGCTTTTCACATAAGAGACGAGCACAGAATTGCTGACGGAATTCAAAATTTAAAGTATTATAATTACGTATGCAACCAACGTAGAAGATTGGTGTGCTAAAGGAGAATGTCTTGACACAACCTATATGACCAGAATTGGCAAATAGACGGAAAGTAGCTGTTGATTTCCTTGGACTTTTTGATTAGTGAAAGTGATCTATTCCATGCGAAAAATGCGGAATTTTGTACAGTGCACTAACAGAACTAAATAATAAAAGACCTCCAAAAAGAGTATATTTATGAGTCGAGAAAATCGAAAATTTGAATTTATTTGTAATAGATGAAATACACCAAGCGTTAATTTTGGCCTTATATGCTGATATTTTGATCAATTTCCTTATTGTATAGTATGGTATGAGTAGGTTTGGAACCATAAAAGCCAAGTTTGCCAGACATTGGATTGATAAAAAAAAAAAAAATATCGCTTATTATAAGACCCAATGTTAACAATTTGTAGACCATCTGGACCTATCGCTGTATGAAAACGAAACTCGGAAACTATTAAAATAAACACTTCAATGTAAAAGATGTCTTATTTTCTTATTCTTATTGGTTCACGATATCAAAATCGCATATTCTTAAAAAGAAAGTGAAATTTGGCATACCTATTCATACATATGTAACACGTAAACCAAGGTTATCTAAGGTTATTGATAGTTTTTTCTTCTCTCTTCTATTAATAATTTTGAATGAAGTGATTGCTCAATAATTGAAGTTAAGATTTATGCTTTTCATTGTGGTCTATTTTTCATTAAAGTGTTGATCACTGCGATAATTACAAGAAAACAAAGATCTCGGCAATATCACAATATATTAGTGTAATTGTATATTGTTGGCAAACAAACTGTATGAAATATTTTCTCCAATTTTCTTATAGATGGTTTTGATATCATACAATTTTTTGATTATAATTACATACATATATACATATACTTTCACTTAGAACTATTATACATAGTTTAGTTGGTGCTTGTGCATAAAAATAGATAGCGCCTCTCTGCTGACTGAATATTCAAACACAGGATTAATATTACATCAATCTTAATACATATGTACATATGGTGAATAGTAACAAAAACATTCAAAATATAAATTTTAATTTATATAAGAAAAGATTTGAATATTAATAATGTCGTTATTATGTGACGTCGCCCTTATAAATGACTATTTGGAATTAATGGGAAGAAAGTGTAAAAAACGTGTGGTAACTACAACTATATAACGCATAAATTTGATAAATGTTAGTAAATATCATATTCTGACGAAAATTCGCACAGATATTCAATTCGTTTTAAATAACTTTCCTCAAAGTGAATACCTGCCGTGATAAGTTGCCACAAAACGCTTTTAATACAGAGCACTTAATTGGTATGCCAAAACAAAAGGGAAACCATCTTAAAATTTAATAAACTTCCAAAAAAGAAATAGCAAAGTTCTCACCGGTCATTTTTATGCCCAAAGTTCATTGCACGAAAATTATCATCAGCTGGAATTATCTCACTGGACAAACAATGGACCGCTTTCTTCCAACAACAGTCGCTTTCGTAAAAGTTAACCCTTAATGGCTCCTTCGGTCTCAGATATAATGTGGAAGGTCATGGAAATAAACCACGGCATGTCTCCATCTCAAGCAAGTAAAATCAGCTTCTTGCAAAAATCGAGCTCACCCGTATAAGACTAGACCCCAAAGATGGAGATAGTTTTTTATCGTCACTCGAAGTCATTGTATTCGCTTATTTCGTGGGATCAGGGTCAGAGTATGTGACGGAATGATGCCTTCGAGGTGCCTACAAAATAATTAAACTAGGACTAGATATTCTGCTCGGCTCTTAGCAAGTTGAAGAAAATTTGTTGGAAAATAAAAGCACAACAAGTTTGAAAAATCGAAAATTTTCCCGCGCTTAAGAATACCTTTGTGGATTGAAGCGGACAATTATGTGCGGGTGGCGCGGCATTGTCATGTTGATTGTTTCCTCATCATTTCTATTTCAACGTCGCGTGCTCTTCCGATATCACCCTCAGTTCCGGCTTTGTATAATACGGCTGTGAACTGGTGCGGATAATTTTCCCAGACATTTTCCATTATTCAGTGAGCGCAAAAATTTTGATATTTTTTTACCACAAAATTAGGTCTGGGATCGCACTTGCATCAAAATTTTAATAATAGATATAAAACAATTCAGTCATATGTCACATGCATACATACATATAATATAAAGTACATATCCTTGTTAGAAAATGAAAAGTTAATGTTTTAATTAAAAATGCCCACAGGCATCTTCTATGTATTTTTTTATGCATTACATCATACCTTGCAGTCGATCTTTCGCGAGTAAGTAACTGCCTAACCCCAAAATGATATTATTATCATAATATATGATGTACATATTAATTTACAGAAGTTTGAAAGATCAAAAAGTTAAAATTTTCCTATTAATATAATTATTTAAGGAAAATTTACTATTTAATATGCTGATTAGTTGGAAAAACATTTTTATAAAAACTTTATATTAAAGATCGAAAGTACAACCAAAAATGTTTATACATATGTATATGCATAGCCTTCGGAATGTTGCATAAAATATTGGAACAGTTTTTCATCTTGCCATCGTACGCAAATAAAATATTATCATCACTCTTTCTTTCATCTCGACATTTCCTCAAAACACAGCTTCTCTTCGAGAAGAAAAGAGGGAGGAAATTAAATTCTTTGGAGATAATTACAAGAGAGTTATTATTGCACGTCTTGAGGTGCACACATTGTGCAGAAGTTGAAAGTTGTGCTCAATAGGTTTGGTCTCTTGGCTTGCTATCAATGAAAATGAGGGGAAAATGGTGCCAAACTAATTGTCGGTAATCTTCACGTATTTGAAGTAAACCACGTACAAGAGGTGTCTTTGATAAGATGCTTCCGACGACGACAGATAGTGACGGCATTTTTTAAACAATGTCCACCCAAAGGTAGTGAAATTCTTCAAGTTTTGGAAAATTCGGGTAAACAGGATTTACCCACATTGCTGAAATGTGGAAAATATACAACAATGACCTGCTAGTTGCTGCCGCTGCGAAATTGTTTCAGAAAAGTGGGAAATGTTTGTAAGTAAACTAATTTCAACACTTGCTGAACCTTTGCTTGCATTCACATTAATTATGCAACCGAGGGACTTATTTCGAATACTAAATGGCTTTTATGAAATATGATGTTGTTCAAGCTCTATGGAAAGAGCGAAAGTGTGACATTTTTTGCAAGTTAATATTTCAGTACGGTTGATAATTATGAGCTTTGGGACGGATATAAACAATTAGCAGATCTCCACAAAGAGAATATGAACAACGTACTAAAGAAACCTATGAATCTCCTGCAAAGCCTATAAAATCAAACCATTTGCGAAAGCGTCCCAGAATGCGAAACTTTCTTTTGGAAATGAGAATATTAATATGATGAGAATATTATTTACAAAATTACAAGCTATATGAAGGTAATTTCTAGCTTTCAATGTACGCAACAAGAACGGTATAAGATAAGACTAAACTTTATAGAACTGGGCAGTTCATTCAAAATGTTCAGCCTCATTTGTATAACGTATAATTATACGCTTAAAATTTGAGGATTATTTTTATTTACACATTCAATTCGAGCCATTTTTAAGATAAAATAAATCCAATCTTCATTCTTCTTCTTCCATTGAAATATTTTGAACACCCACTAAATTAAATAAAACTTATTAAATTAAATGTTAATAGCACTCAATATTGAAAAAGTGCTAACATCTTGTAGACCTATAAAGTATGAAAAACTTTTGGTTCTTCTTCAACTAAGTATAAACAGTATTTTGAGAAAGGTTCTCAATTAAATAAACAAAGTTATAGGTATTGAAAACTAATAAATATTCGATGATTTTCAATTTTTATTATATTAGATAACACTCCACCCATGCAAATCAAGTTTAATTTTAAACGGTTTAATTGAAATCTATGATTACTATATTATACAAGTAAATCATATGCATATATGACTTACCTGAATATATAGTTCAAAATTAAAAAGCAATCCAAATTAAATTATATTTCGGTATATTTCTAACCTTTTCAGGTTTAAAAAATCATGAAAACTCCTTTTATCGGCACTATACTTATAAAACATTGCGAAATCATGTTTTTAAAGTTAAATTTATTCATTTCCTTGAGTGCTCTATTTCCTTAAAATACTAATAAAGAAAAAGTCACTTTCCTGAAGTTATATATAATTTCTTCATTCATTTTTCTCCACAACCATCATGCGCAAGATTTACCATAAATGGAAAAATAATTTTTAGGTCTCTCGTAGCCCCGAAGATATTTAGCTTTCAAATTATAAAAAATTAAATTTCAACATATTCTCAAAAACTGCAGTTGGAAATTGTGTCAAAACAATACGTTAAAGACGTTTCCACCTCTTGCTTAAACGAATTTTTGGAAAAATACTCAAAATAAACGTATACTGAAGGCAAATAAGTTATTTGATTTATCGGCAAAGAAATCGAAATTTTGCTTTCAATTTCTTTAGTTCTAGGGACCTTTCACAATTTTTTTCCTTAAAATGGATAGAAATACATTTAGTGCAACTACGGCACAAAAATTTAGCTTTTCGGAAAGATAACTATCTCAGGATATACAAGCGATCCACAACATTTGTTTGAAAATTCCTAACTTTTAATATAATAGTTTTTCATTAAAATTCTCGAGGAGACTTCAAACTCAATTTATGAAATAGAATTTTTCAATGCGTTTCATATTTAGTAAATTTAGAGATACAGAGCTTTTTCCATGCTGGGCCAGCATAAATTGTGGTATGCATGAGCCGACTTCGTCAATGTCACACCTCTTTAACCAAAACTTTATTAATATTAATTTCAATCTTTCTCAGAAACAATTAAAAAATCGACTTAGATAAGGTTACTATAGTTTATCAGTATTTAATGAAGATTGAATACATAAATAAAAACAAGGCATGAAGTTTTCTCATTTAAAACGAAAAACAAGCGAAATCTACCTGCTCTTGCACAGATTCTATTTTTATTATATAAACTGACAACGAGACGTATACTACATATACACAACTAATCAGGATAAAAATAATATTTATATTATAATATTTTTTAAATTAGAAAAGTTTGACATTTGTTCTGCAAAATTTACCTATGATTCAGACTACCGTGAGCTATGTCAGCTTTCGCCTTGCTTAAGTTATCTAACATTTTAAGATGTGTGAATTAAACTTAGAATTCAGGCTTTATGCATTGAAAAAATAAACTGAGATTATAAATTAATATTTTCTGTACATTGCTAACGTGTTATATAATATACCACGTAGATTTAATATAATTTTAGATGAAACTTATAATTGGATACATTATATTTAATTTAAACAACGTTCATCCCAAAAATTTTGACCGCGTAAAAATCGAAACAAACCTTGAATTTTCTTGCATCTGCAAATGTTTTTTTTACATTGAACTGTCAACTGTCGAGCTGAATTTTAGAATTGAATTTTGATCATTATATTTTTAATAGTTTCGCATGATTTGCGGATATGGTACGGTTTAATCTATCTATAGTTAGTGATAAAAAATCTGTATTACAGCATCAGCAGTACTAGATGTTTCTAGATGCATTAATTCCACTGCTACTAGTCTCAATTCTATCTATTCATTGTGATGAACAAAAAGGTGAAGATCCCTCCTCCTGGGCTCCTGTTGAGTCCACCCTGCCCCCGTGCGGTCAATATGGATTTCGATGCCTGGATTCTAAAACCTTTCAAATATGTCCCTATCGTGACGCTGAAGGCACCACTGAGAAAACTATAGATACTCATGAATGCAAAGAAGGATATACGTGCGATGAAGATAATCCAGCATATTGCACCCCTATCGATCCGGTCATGCAGACAACAGAAGATCCAAGAAATGAGAAGGAAAACATCGATTTTTATGATCCCACAAATTTCGATTTTAATGCGGAATATCCCGAAGAATTTATATCACCTTTGATGGAAGAGCATCGTGTGGGCAGGTCGTCAGATTCTGAAGCTTGTGAATGCGTAGAGACGACGACAACTACGGAGGCCACCACAACTACCACCACAGAGGAGGCATGGGATAATTCTTCCTTGACCTTTACACCAGGACCAAGCATAAGTTGTGACAATTATGGATTTTACCCAGGTAAGGTATATGATGGTATAGATTATTTTACTTACTTAGATAAGCCTCCTGTTGAAGATTACGATAATAAAACACTTTTTTGGTTTTGCGATGTGCCACAATCTGGAACTGGATTCTATATCCGGCACATGAAGTGCGGAGAAGGAAGATACTTCGATGCACTCAAGCACGCCTGCGTTTTAGAAGGTACTGTTCGACAAGCAAGAGAACAAGGCGAAAACTCGGAAGATGATGAAAAATTAGAAGCCTATAACAGCAAGCAATTTTCATGTTCTGGGAAAACGCCAGGAAAGTATGCCGACGATAAAAATTGCCAATTATATCATGTTTGCTTGACGAAAATCTTCCAACCCTTTCACGAATTATTATTTTCTTGCCCTGATGAAACTGCCTTCGACCCATCAACCCAAAAGTGTTCTAGGCATGCAACGTATAGGTGCTTAAATGAAGATGGCCCTATGGAGCAGGTGATACATAAACAGAATCCCAACATACAATGTAAAAGTCCATCCCGTTTTCGAGAAGTTTCTGATTGTAGTAGTTATTACCTATGCTTTGGTGATCAGCTACTAGAAATGAAATGCCCTGAATTCTATAGATTTGATGACAATATATTGGAATGCTTGCCACAAGGAATTGCTAGATGTCATGAGATCATCGAATAAAGTTTATTTTTTACTTTCAGTTATGAAAAGTATTTGAACGCAATTGTATTTGTATAAGCATAAACTTTTTTTGTAAAATTATAACCCATATACGCGCAATGCCTCATTTTCGGGGATTTTAAAAAATATTTTTAACAGATTTAAAAAAACAGGTTATGAATTCGACCCATCCTAATTCTTACTGAAATATATAAATGTGAAAGTATGTGAAGATGTTTGTCCGAACATCACCCCTAAAAACTTGGTTCGAAATTTTTTTTTTGAGTGAAAATACTATAAATTCGAACTTAATTACTTTTTATTCGCGGACTCAAAAATGGCGGACCCAAGATGGCAGTCAATAATTGTAAATTTCAAAGGATTGGGTAGGGGTGTTTGGAGATGGCGACTACAAATTTTCGAATTCAACGAATTTAAGTGTAATAAAGTAATAAGGCTTCTATTTCAATTTTTAAATTCGCAATGGCGGACCCAATTTGGCGACCGTAGTGGCAATTACAATTTTACGAATTTGACCTATTTAAGTTAGCTCTTTCATACTATGTAGATAAATTGTGCTAAAAACTCACAAAAATTGTTAGAAGAGAGTTTTCAATTAATTTCATATTTAACGTTGTTACCAAATGCGAACTTGTTTGTATCGTTAGAAATCAACATCGAGTCGAAATACCAATATGGCCTATGGATGAGCGAGCTTTGCTCAGACGAGTTAAATAAAAAACATATGAGCATAAAAACAAACATCTGTTCTAAAACCTTACCAGTGAACCAATCTCGCGTTTTGGTCTTCTATACCCCACCCACGCTTCGCAGTGTCCCCGGTCTTGACTTTGATATCTAAGTGTTGTTTCGACTTAAATTCCATTTTTAGTAACAAAGCGCTAAAGGTATGATAAAAACTTAAATTTTAATTCTCCGTCAACCCATAACTTTTAACAACGGATTTAAAATCTTTCACCCTATTCCAGTGATTTCCCTTCTATTTCGTACCGACTTGAAACATCTAGTTGAATCTAATGATATTTTGTTCTAAGTGGCAACGGAGAATCTGAAATGAAAATTATTTTTTTCCTTTCTAATTTTTTTAAGGTAGTTCTATACTTTTAAGAAAAGTATTTTCGTTGCCTTACATATTTGCATATGCGATTTTATAATATGTTCCACCGCGAGCCCGAAAATAATAAGCAATCAAAATAAGTATTAGATTTAGAAATCTGACTTGACTTAACTTTCGATGAAATAGAAAATCGAAAACGGGAAGAGGCCTAATTATTTTAACTGAAATGCGAGTTTTCATATATTTCATTGTTAAACGTGCACAAAAATTTTATATTTTGAAAATGGGACTTCCTCTTTCACTATAAATTCACTTTAAAAGTTAATAATGCCAAATTACTAGGAAATGGTGTCTCCAAAGAAAAGAAAAATTTGTAAAGATTTTTGTTAAATGTAAATTTCACTTCAAAATAGCGAAATACTCGAATTTCAATAACTTTTGACATATGTATAGTATATGTAAGATAAATATTCCCAGACTTTCATGTACTCAAGCTATTTCATTTAGCAGAGATAAACATATATGTATGTATATACAATGTATGTATATATAATATATTTAATAAATAATATTTGAGATGTAAAGTACAATAGAATGAATCCGATTAATTGTACATATACAAGCTTCCCAAATGAAATAGACAATATATTAATTATGCTATTTTTATTTCTTTGATTGGCTTTTTGCCATTAACATTTTCTTAACAAGTAAATTATTCACACTTGTGTATACATCCTTCGCGTTCCACATCGTAAACTTGATGGTCGTGGCACTTAAGATGGTACTTCTTAAGTTTTCTATTGTCCTTCAAAGAACAAATGTAATATTTCTTACAATTATGGGGATCTGCGAAACGACCTGCATTTTCGCACTCAAATTTCCTCTTGTGTTTCTTATCTTTGGATTTATGATCGTCTGTGCTTTCAGAACTGCTCGATTTATTCTGCTTTTTAGATTCCTCACTTTTCCTAGACTCAGAACTTTCAGGTTTTGAATGGTCGTCGGTTTCATCAGACTCATCACTCTCATTCTTTTCCTCGGAGTCTTTTTTTTCCTTGGAATAAACTTCGGCTGAATTATTACTGGACTGTGATTCATCAGTTTCTACCGATTCATTACTTTCAGCACTTTCGTCGCTTTGGGTAGATTTGTTGCTAGCCTCAGCGTCCTTATTTTCTAAGCTTTCTACACTCCCAAGAGTTTGAGAAATTTCTGAAATTTCAGGACTTTCAGAGCTTTCAGGACTTTCAACACTTTGAACGGTTTTAGTATTTCCATTATTTGACTCTAAAGACTCTGGACTCTCGTCTGATTCGCTAGAAATTGTGTTAGAAGTAGATTCGCCTGGTTTGTGACTGCTTCCAGGAATTGAATTTTTATTATCTTCAGATTGAGCGTTTTCAATACTTTCAACACTTTCTTCACTAGTTTCGCTCGATATAATTGAATCTGGCGTAATTATGAACCCGCTTCCTTGTCCAGGACGTTGTCCTTGAGAACCTAGGCCAGGGTTAACAACATTTCCGCTCCAACCTTGACCCCCAGCAGCTGCTATTTGTCCTTGTGAGCCTAGTCCCGGTTTGATAACACTTCCGCCCAAGCCTGGACTTCCTGCTACTGGTATTTGTCCAGGAGCTTGTCCTTGAGAGCCTACAGCAGGGTAACTAGCACTTCCGCTCCAGCCTTGACCTCCCGCAATTGGTGCTTGTCCTTGTGAGCCTAATTCAGAATTAATAACACTTCCGCCCAAGCCTGGACCTCCTGCTACTGGTATTTGTCCAGGAGCTTGTCCTTGAGAGCCTACAGCAGGGTAACTAGCACTTCCGCTCCAGCCTTGACCTCCCGCAATCGCTGCTTGTCCTTGTGAGCCTAATTCAGGATTAATAACACTTCCGCCCAAGCCTGGACCTCCTGCTACTGGTATTTCTCCAGGAGCTTGTCCTTGAGAGCCTACAGCAGGGTAACTAGCACTTCCGCTCCAGCCTTGACCTCCCGCAATCGCTGCTTGTCCTTGTGAGCCTAATTCAGGATTAATAACACTTCCGCCCAAGCCTGGACCTCCTGCTACTGGTATTTCTCCAGGAGCTTGTCCTTGAGAGCCTACAGCAGGGTAACTAGCACTTCCGCCCCAGCCTTGACCTCCTGCAATTGGTGCTTGTCCTTGTGAGCCTGATTCAGGAATAATAACACTTCCGCCCAAACCTGGACCTCCTGCTACTGCTATTTGTCCAGGAGCTTGTCCTTGAGCGCCTAGAGCAGGGTAACTAGCACTTCCGCCCCAGCCTTGACCTCCCGCAATTGGTGCTTGTCCTTGTGAGCCTGAATCAGGATTAATAACACTTCCGCCTAAACCTGGACCTGCTGCTACTGGTATTTGTCCAGGAGCTTGTCCTTGAGAGCCTACAGCAGGGTAACTAGCACTTCCGCCCCAGCCTTGACCTCCCGCACTTGGTGCTTGTCCTTGTGAGCCTGATTCAGGATTAATAACACTTCCGCCCAAACCTGGACCTCCTGCTACTGGTATTTGTCCAGGAGCTTGTCCTTGAGAGCCTACAGCAGGGTAACTAGCACTTCCGTCCCAGCCTTGACCTCCTGCAATTGGTGCTTGTCCTTGTGAGCCTGAATCAGGATTAATAACACTTCCGCCCAAACCTGGACCTCCTGCTACTGGTATTTGGCCAGGAGCTTGTCCTTGAGAGCCTACAGCAGGGTAACTAGCACTTCCGCTCCAGCCTTGACCACCCGCAATTGGTGCTTGTCCTTGTGAGCCTGAATCAGGATTAATAACACTTCCGCCCAAACCTGGACCTGCTGCTACTGGTATTTGTCCAGGAGCTTGTCCTTGAGAGCCTACAGCAGGGTAACTAGCACTTCCGCCCCAGCCTTGACCTCCCGCAGTTGGTGCTTGTCCTTGTGAGCCTGATTCAGGATTAATAACACTTCCGCCCAAACCTGGACCTCCTGCTACTGGTATTTGTCCAGGAGCTTGTCCTTGAGAGCCTACAGCAGGGTAACTAGCACTTCCGCCCCAGCCTTGACCTCCCGCAGTTGGTGCTTGTCCTTGTGAGCCTGATTCAGGATTAATAACACTTCCGCCCAAACCTGGACCTCCTGCTACTGGTATTTGGCCAGGAGCTTGTCCTTGAGAGCCTACAGCAGGGTAACTAGCACTTCCGCTCCAGCCTTGACCACCCGCAATTGGTGCTTGTCCTTGTGAGCCTGAATCAGGATTAATAACACTTCCGCCCAAACCTGGACCTGCTGCTACTGGTATTTGTCCAGGAGCTTGTCCTTGAGAGCCTACAGCAGGGTAACTAGCACTTCCGCCCCAGCCTTGACCTCCCGCAATTGGTGCTTGTCCTTGTGAGCCTGATTCAGGATTAATAACACTTCCGCCCAAACCTGGACCTCCTGCTACTGGTATTTGTCCAGGAGCTTGTCCTTGAGAGCCTACAGCAGGGTAACTAGCACTTCCGCTCCAGCCTTGACCTCCCGCAATTGGTGCTTGTCCTTGTGAACCTGATTCAGGATTACTAACACTTTCGCCCAAACCCGGACCTCCTGCTACTGATATGTGTTCAGGAGCCTGTCCTTGAGAGCCTACAATAGGGTTAATAGCGCTTCCACTCCAACCTTGACCTCCTGCGGTTGGTGCTTGTCCGGCAGCTTGTCCTTGTGAGCCTAGTCCAGGACCACCTACGACTGGTAGTTGTCCAGGAGCCTGTCCTTCAGAGCCTACAGGGTTAATAACACTTCCATTCCAGTCTTCATCTCCTGGTGCTTGTACTTGTCCTGGAGCAATAGGTGCTTGGGAGCCTACGCCTGCACCAACTGTGGGGTTTTCTGCTTCAGCAGTATTTTGAGGGTTTTGTGAACCCCCACCCTGATTTTCTCCGTTTTCAGCGATTCCAAGAACTTTATCTGGTTGGTTTCCTACAACATTGATCTGAGATTCTTGTTCAATAAATCCACTTTGCTCCTGGCCAGGAAATTGTACAGGAATGTCAGTTCCGCTACTATCTGAAGAACTTTGCGGGCCACTAGACTGATTAATAATATCGGAATCTTGTGGAACTACAGATGGTATGAGATGTGAAGCAGATCCAGTATTTGGAGGTGATCCTACAGCAATTTCATTATCTTCAGTTTGTATGGATTCACCGACAGTTTGCCCATCTGATACGGAACCACCTGGAAGTCCACTTTCTATACTCCCGGCTGTTCCTGCGATTCCATTAGATCCTAAAGCGCTAGAAGGATCTTGAGTTTGGGACACATTTGCAGGGAAATTGGCACCACCGTTCTCAATAGGTTCTTGAGCATCAGTTACAGCATTTCCTACGGTACTAGAAGTGACTGATCCTTGATCCCCTACAGCGTCTGGAGCAGCGATAATCTCTGATTCAATCGTTTGACCCTTTTCTAAATCATTTAAATCTGCACCACTGGGTCCCGTAGAATCAACATTTTGTGTGTTACTTCCTACAATTTCATTGCCTGCAGATGATGCTGGTACTTGAGCTATTGCAGGAGCTGCAGCAGTATCTTCAGGAGGTCCATCAATTTCCGGCTGTTGAGTGCCATTAATTCCTTCCACTCCTAGCGCTAGAGTATCCTCAGATATTCCAGTTGAGGATTCCTGAGATATAGTTTCAGCTGCTTCTGATGTTCCAACTACTACGCTTGAAGGCTCAGTAGATGATGAAGTTTGTTGAGCAGATAAAGTTGCTGAAACATTTTCAGGTGCAACATTTCCAGGAGCCACATTTCCTGAATTGTCTGCGACAGCTATTTCATTTTCCGATTGATTGGCTTCAGAAATTACTGCCGTTCCAACTTCATTTGCTCCTTGTGATCCATCAGTACTACTTTCAATAATTTGTGGAATTGCTGAAGAGTTAGTTTCCTCAGTTTCTGTATTTGGTACTGTAGCTTCAGTAGTATTAAAATCATCTGCATCTAAGCCTCCTGTACTTCCACCGACTGAAGTTGTGTTAACTTCAGAAGTTGCAACATTTTCAGTAACACCTTGTATATCGGTACTTTGAGAATTATTAAAGAATCCTGAGGTTTCGTTGATATTTCCGGATGGAGTGTTAGATTGGCTCGCACCAGGGGCTTCCACTGTTTGTTCAGTAGTTCCATTTACATTTGTCGGCTCGGATCCTGTAATATTTTGAGTTCCTTTTCCAATTTCTGTTCCTTCGACATTTCCAACTGGCTTTGTTGAGTCTTCTGTACCTTCAGTCGCTCCAATATTTTCTTCATTTATAGCATTTCCCTCGCTATCAATACCTTGGTTAGTGCTTGGAACTACGGATACTTCACTTTCTTGAACATTTGATTGTATTGCTTCACTGCTTCCATTAGGAGCGGGAGACGGTACTTGGTTCGGTAAAGACCCCACTTCTTTGTCAGAACCGGAAATGGAAGCTTGGGAAGGTTCTAGTGATTCAGAAACAGGTTGTTGGCTAGATGAAGATGGACTACTGGATGTTGTAGTTTCAGAATTTTCCCCGACTTGGGAGTCACTAGGTAATGGTGAATTATCAACAGAAGGATTGCTTTCTTGTACTGTTTCATTTTCAGACAAATTTGCCTCATTTTCTGGTGATATTGTTTCTACCGGAGCAGTAGTGTTATTATCGCTCGATTCTTTATTAATTACTACTTCTTCATTATTGTTAGGATCGAAGTTAGCGGCTGTCGACAATTCTTGTGTTGCCTCAGATGACTGAGTACTTTGCTCAATAGTGCTGGATGGAATTGTCTCCGTTGTGCTTGTAGATGATGTAGTGCTTTCGAAATCTTCTTGATTAGTCTTCTCCGTTTGAGTATTGTTTGGAGATATTTCCTGTGATTGAGTAGTAGAAGTTGCTGGATCAGTATTAGAGCTGTCTTCTTGGACTGTGGTTGTTCCTTGGGTTGGAACTATGGCACTTGTTTCGATTAACGTAGAAGTTGTAGTTTCATTTGAACCTTCCACCAAATTTTCATTAGCAGCTTCTGTAGTAGTAGTAGATGTTGCTTCACTTGTTACTTCTATCGTAGCCTCAGATGTTGATGAAGGTGCTGTTTCACTGCTTTGCAGCTCTGTTGATATTGTTGTAGTTTCGTTTTGCACATTAGCTGCTTCTATAATAGCTGCCTCTTCACCGCCTTCAGGTTCTTCCCTAGTTACTTTGGAAGATGCGGTTTCCTCAACGATTTGATTTTGTTCCTGGTTTTCATTAACATTGTTTTCTTCAGAAGGTGGAATTACATCCGTAGCTCGTTCATTATTTTCCGTAGATGGTGTAGAAGAGCCTTCACCTAATTGATTATCTGCTGGTACAGACTCTGCAACTAATTGTTCAGCGACAGTAGTCTCTCCTTCAGCTACAGGCTCAGCTCTTTTTAAAGGAATACAACTTGATTCTCCTTCATTCTGACACCTAGTATTCGGGCCGCAATATAAGACAGGCCCTTCTGTGACCATTCTTCCAGTTCCATCGTCTTTACATTTCATATATTTAAAAGGGCCCATACAAAGCTCTGATCTCCCATTACAGTCATGGTCCGTCGTTGGCTGACTTTGCACTAATGCAACAAACTGCAAAATTAAAAGAAACGATTTTGAGACACAATAAAATGATCAAAATTATATTACACAATTTTGGCGCGCTGGCATAAAACTCCAATTCAGAAATTCACTATAACAACACGGAGAGCACTTGCATAATCTCTGTATTCCACGCCATGCACCACCGTCACGAGGATTACTATTCCAGTGATCTTTGGAAAAGACATTTTATGCCAACAGCTGTTCTAGTATGCCACAGAATACTTAGCCGGCATTAGAATTGATATTTACCACCAATAACATCACAACTCCAACACTTCTGGTCGTTTCCATTTTCGATTTAGTTCGTTACTGAACTGCGCAATCCCAAATTCTCGAGTTTTTATGCAGAAGATCAAGATCAACTGTTAAGATAAAGATCTACCGTGCAAACATCTAAGACATCAAAGCTCCAGATAATTTCCACCGGCAAAAATTTTTTTCAATTTATGGCACTGCGGTTAATTATCTTTATCAGAGTGAGTCATGGTTGCAGGTTGCCAGGAGGATGCTCTTGGAGGTACCCGACTAAATAGGCATCAACGTTTTTAGCTAAAGTTGTTTGTCTTCACTTAAGCTTAGCCCTTACTTGTATCAGGGTACCACAACCCGGATGATGTCGTCAATTAAAACGAAAATTGTTTCTCAAGATATGCAGGTCTAGTCAACTTCCGGCTACTGGAAGTAATAATTTAATTACGTCGTAGGTGACGCTATTTGTTAATATGACGACATGTTGCTCATTATTGTAAGCAAGAGAGAAGTTGCTTGATTTCTAGCTTTAACCTTGAACTCGCGGTGTTATGTTTTGTTTTGTATTCTTGCTATTTTAAAAAAGGTAAGATTAGATTAAGGAGATACATTGAAATATCTTTATCGAAAGAAGGGTAAAATGGCACAAATTTTAAAGTTATTGTTCACTAAAGATAAGGATTACCGGCATTAATAAAATTTATTTTCGTGAATAATTGGGTACTGATGATTGATTGATCGTCTATAAAAAGACAAAAATTAAATAGGGTAATAAACTCGCTATCAACATTTTATCCAAACATCTTGAAGAATATTGGAATTATCGCAATTTTTTTCATTAGGGTTTTGTCTTAGAGTATGAACATTATGCTTATAACCAAACTTAATTGAATTTATATAAATTTCACATTAGTTTTGAACTAAGTATTTTACAAAAGTAACTTCGCTTAAAGTAGGAAAAAAGTGAATTTTCGGAACTTTAAAATTTGAACCTAACTAGTTTTCACAGTAGTGTGGACGTATTGATTTATTCAAGCTATCATTAGAAACGTCGGATCGAACGAGCTGTATTTTAAAAATTATACTTTTGTTCGGAAACTTTTTCTGAGAAAATTAAAAAAGCTATTAAAATTATAAGAGCTTATTCTGTAAGTCAAAACGTATACAAAAACATTTTTTTTGTTATTGAAAAATACACAAAAAACGTACAGCTGAGAGCGTTTGAGGTCCTCCACGTCCGGTAGAGTACTGCCGGGGATCAGCAGCTACAAAACAACAAAATTTTCTCGTCACCTATATGAGTTTTACTGTATGGGTACACGGAGTTTTTTTAAAATATGGGTTTCCAACAAAATGGCATAATTTGGAAAAAAAATGCCATTTTTGATTTTTTGAAAATTACAATAAATCCTTAAAAAAAGGGGTGAAGGAGTGATTTTGTGGGGTATGAATCGATTGGTATATGTTGGAATACGTCTTTCAGATTCATCATGTACATAAGTAATGCATATATTTAATTTATATTTTTTTTATATTGGAAGTATTATATTAAAAATGTATCAACTTCAAAGTGTTCAAATCGAAGTTTAATTTGTTTTGTTTTGAGAAAGTTTCTTAGAAATTTTATATTCGACCCTTTGAAATCAAATAATCAAATAATTCTTTTGCCAGAGCTCTTATCGTGAAACCATCTTAAAATAAATTTACTTTATTTCAATATTAACTCCAGTAACTTAGTTAGTGGCTCATCGGTAGAGGTTTACGAGGTGCAGTTGGTCGATGGTTCAAATCCCATTGCCCTATCCCCTTATGAGGATGCATTAATCGCCTATATGCTACAATACGATACTAGCATCGCTCTTATAATACACAGCTATATATGTAGGTACTCATGTCTTCGATATCAATAAAATATGAATTCTAGAAATTATTGTAGCTAGCAAATGGCAATATACATTTGATATCTGCTGTAATAATGCCATCCCAGAAACCGGAACACATTTTTATATTATATTTACCATTTCATTATCTTATCTGTCGGGATGCTTTATCTTATTTTCTTTTTTAGCACATGACGCATACGATGCTTTTTTCGGCATAATGTATGTTTGTGTAGTTAGACTTTGCGACGCATTGTAACGTCGTCATACTTAAGTTCGCTAGATAAGTACGTGATGAACCTCAAATTATTACACAGGCCAACAACTTTGATATATTATTTTTTTCTGTGTTGTTTAATAAATTATAGGCCTTTTTATAGTAATTTTTCCGTGGATTACGAATGTGTAAACAAAAATGTTCGTTCGGAAGAAATAACTGAATGTCATAGGAACTCGATGTAACTCAAATAAAATATCACTTATACTTATAAATAAGACTTTTTTAAACTACATAATTTTTGCGCTTTATTTATTTATTTATTTATTCAATCTACAAAATACAATTCTACAGACTATAAATTACAAACTATTATATTAGATTGATCTTAACTACTAAAATTAAGTAAAGTTATGTAAAATTACAAGATTCTTAGATTGGACTCGATTCATTGATAAGTCTACATTAAAATCGTAGACAAAATTGACTTCATTAGAACAATACGTAATAGGTTCATGCTGGCCATAAGAAGTTCTGTGATCACGAACAAATAATAAACACCTCGATCTAAGAGATATGCCAGGTACATAAAGTATTAAATAAAGCTAATAAGTCCGGCGAACAAATTTTAGAACAGAGTATCTCTAACAAACATTATGGCTGCAATCTTCCTCCGTATTTCAAGAGATTGTAAACCTAAAAGTTGCTTAAAGCATAATTAGTAAAATTTTTTTGGATGCGATCAATTCTCATAACAAGTATATGATTATAAGAATTCCACACAACCGACGCGTATTCAATCATGGAATTATTTAAGAGACCAACGACTTTGGTACATGTGATAAATAATTTCTATAAGATTTTATCTGTGGTTAAAAAGTCACAAGTGAAAGTGGAAATAATCTGTAAGCTCACGAGAAAATTAAGGATAAATAAAACTATACTCGTATTATGTCAAGAGCATACGGTGCGAAGAGTTGATCAAACATAAGGTTTTTTCTCCACTAAGTTTTGTGATGCTAGCAAATACATCTAGTACCTATATATTGGAATAAAATCATAAAAGATAGACCCCTAAACGTAAGTGTAAGGAAAAGCTACAGAACATTTTCGTATAAAGATTTTTCATAAATATAACACAACAATTTGCTGATTTTGACTTATAAGAAATTGTCTTCCAAGAAAATTCAAAAAAGTCTCAAATTACCGACATTTTAAAAGTATAGTTTGAGATTCCAGTTTTCATTTGAATTACAATTCAAGCTCCTATGACATTCCGATTTCCAAATTTTTGGGCTTTCCACATTTTTGCTCTATTTTGATAAAAAGTGTGATGTGATGGAACATTTGTATTTTCAGTTTCATAACCGACAAAAAAACTATAGAATCGCTTGTTCTGCACAAAGACGATTGTGGTATTATGTTATTTAACAATGTTAATTACATATTATTTCTGTTACTTAATACATTCTGAACTTAAAATAAATTTCACAAACTCTTCAAACTATTATGACTGATGTTTGTCTTTCAACACATGTTTTCATCTTCTTTCTAGATATTGATAGAACTTAAATTAAGTTTGTATTGTATTACTCTCATAAATTGTGCAGATCATTGATGAATTGGAGTTTTCAGATTACTGTTTGTGAAAAAAAAATTTTCCAATCGATTCTAAAACTGTTGATAACATACATATTGTATTTAATATTAACATCGATAATTAAGAAGAAAATTAGAAGAAATTAGAATTGCAAAAAATTTAAAGATACTTTTTAGCTAACTTTGGAATGTGAAGTAGTAAAAACTTGCGACTGTGAGAAAAATTTTAGAATATAAAGAGATAAAAGAATTAAGTTCTTTGTAAAACAATAGTCAGTATCACTTTTGCCGTAGCAGCACACGTTTGAGAAAATCCATAATCCTCGTGCTAAAACAATTTGAGTTTTCAATCAGGGCCGCTTTTTCGAGAGTACTCCTGAATTTTTTATTTTATATCTCTGCTTTCAGAGTTAAAAAATAATTATGTATGTGTGCTGCGACGAACCCACGGATACCTAAGGCAATATGAAAATAAAACGAAAAATTCATTGAACCTGATGAAGTTTATTTACTTTAGTAACATGGGATAATAATTTACTAAGGGATCTGTATTCAACTAAGTCGGCCAATAGACTTCGGGGAAACTTCATCGGATGCTGGATGCTCTAAAAAAACCCTTACGCACCACATTTGACCAAACCGTCATTGGCGCAAATCATTCTCTCTGAATCATAAAAGTAACCAGGTGGACACTTCAAATGACTCAACTTCATCTTGCCGAGTTTTTTCGCCCAGCATATAAAGTACTTTTCGCAGCAATCAGGATCGGGGAACGTACCCTCTTCAGTGCACGTAAAAAGAGGTTCCTTTTCATCGCTATCTGCACTTACATCTCCCCCATCCTTTGAATTTAGTTTCTGGCGTAGTTTCTCTAGTTGTTTTCGGGCCTTCTCTTCTTCCTTAATCTTTCGCTTTTCTTCTTTTTCCAGCTCTTTGAGTCGATCTTTTTCTTCTTTCTCTCGCCGCTTCTTATCCTTTTCCAATTTCTTCTCTTCACTTGAAATTCTTTTCTCTTCCTTTTTCAGCCATTCCTTTTCAGCTTTCAAGATGCTGTGTTCGTCTTCCTCTGCTTCAATGACTTCATGATTTGCTTCAAAAAGATGGTCAGGGTCGAAGGAACATCTTCCCAAAGTAGAATCGAATCGTTGGAAGGTTGGACATTGAATGTGGTATTTTTGGTATTCGCCAGTTATGCTGGGAACACACCAGAAGTATCTTGTTGGATCTTCAGGATCTGCAATATTTCCTGCTGCTTCGCATTCCAGTCCTCCACATGGCGCTACGTCCCTTGTGCATCTCATCTTGCGAGCACTGAAAGCAAATCTTGGTGGACATGTGGCTTCCACTCGATAGTAGCCTAAGGGGCTGCCTAAGCAAATGAAATATCGTTTGCAATCATCTTCATAAGCATGGGCACCTGGAGCCGTACATGGTGGAATTGTTGTTGTTGGAGCGAGTTCATTTCCTTCAGTAGTTCCCTCGGACACGGTCGTTTCTGCTTCTTCTGGAGCTGCAGTAGCTGCTTCCGATGATTCTGCTTCAGAAGCTGTACTTGACTCGGCTTCATTTGTTTCAGCTTCAGAAGTTGTACCGGACTCGGCTTGAGACTCTGCAGAAGAAGGCAGAGAAGTTTCTGCTCCACCATTATTCTCAACATGTTCAGATGGCTGGGCTTCTTCAGTAGTTTCTTTTGAAGCAGCGGCTTCAGAAGCATCGGATACAGAAGCAGCGGCTTCAGAAGCAGTTTCTTCAAGTTCTCCTGATGTAACAGTATCCCCACTTGCAGATACCTCTGCTTCATTAGTTTCACTTGCTACTGCTTCAGATTTATTTTCTTCAACCTGTTCACCAGTAACTGATGCTTCAGTTTCTTCAGGATTTTGAGGTTCTTGAGAATCTATTACAGTTTCATCAGTTGCTTCCTGGGCAGCTACTTCACCACTGTTCTCAGCAGTGATTTCCTCTGTAACCGATTCTTCTTTATTTTCAGTTTGTTCTTCTGTATCCTCCTGAGTAGTTTCATTGTTTTCAGCTTGTACATCGGTGTCCTGTTCAGTAGCTGCGGCTGCTTCATCACGAGAAGCAGCATTTTCATTTTCTAGTTCAGAAGTTTCCTCTGGAGTTTCACTTGCAGAACCTTCATTTATCTCAGCTCCTTCCTGAACGGTTTCTTCTGGGGTATTTATTGCGCCGCTGCTTTCTGAATTTGGCTCCTTAATTTCCTCTTCTACTGAACCAATTGCTTGCTCTTTAGCTGCTTCAGTTGTTTCAACTGTTTGAGCTGGTTCGGCCGCTTCAGGTTCTTCATTTGCAGATGCATCTGCTTGTGGTAGTTCTTCATTTGCGGTTTCAGCTTGTTCTTGAACTTGTGTTTCTTCGACTGTAACCTGATGTTCAGAAGTATCTTCTGGCAAAATGTCGTTTTCGGAATGTTCATTTGTAGCTTCTTCGCCAACAGATTGATCTTCAGTAACTGTTTCATTTTCAGATGGTTCTTCAACTGCTTCAATTTCAGTTTCAGAGTTTTCTTCAGCAGCAGCTTCTGAAATATTCGTTGTCCCAATCTCTTCGTTTCCAGTTTGTGTTTCAACATGTTGTTCATTATCTGATTCAGACACACTTTCAGTCTCCTGAGTAACTGCTTCAGTTTCAGATTGTTCTTCAGCTTCTTGCCCTCCCACTTGATTATCTTCATCCTCTACTGTTGGTTTTTCGTTATCAGTAGTTTCTGCTGGTTCCTCAACGGCTGGAGTTTGTTTCTCTTCCACAGTTTCATCTACTGCAACAGTTTCTTCAACTGAATTTCCTTCAACTACTGTAGGTTCAGCATTACGTTCAGCTCCAATTGGCTCTGTATGCTGAAACTCATCTTTTAAGGTAGCAGGATCAGCAGTAGAAGTTGGCGCTGTAGATGTTGTTGGCGCAGGAACCATTTCAGATGAGCACGGATTTTCATCCAAGTCGTTGCACATCATATCATGGGGGCAGTCTTGAATGCTACCTTCTACTGTGACGAGATCTCCATCACCGTAGTCGGCACATGAGAGGTACTGGGATATTCCAACACACTTGAAATCCTTTCCACCGCAATTTCTGTTAAGGTCTTGAGCACTTGCGAGAGCAAGAACCTACAAAATTTAAAAAGTACCCATCGATTAGGTTGTATTTCACAAAAATTATTAAATAATTAATAGTTAATTACCACTGCCAAAATCGTAACTCTAAGTTTATCCATTTCGTATATCGTTTCGTTACTGAACCTGTTCGGAACTGCATTTAAAGCAGTTTTGTGGCTGCTTTTATGCGGATTTAATCGCTTACATAAACAGGACAGAGGATATTTGATAAGATTTCTAATCACCTTGCAAATTAAGTTTTTTTGCTCTATATCTAGTGCATGCCGTGGAAAAGTTCTTCTATGTCTACAGAAGCCATGGTATGCAAATAAATAAATGATTCATTTCTCTTACGGATCTACAGAGATTTGCATCACAGATGCAATCTATTATAATGTTATCAAGTTTCACTAGTAGTTTCGGAAAAATCTGAAGAAACTATGATGCAAATTGGTTTTTTATATTTGAACTCCGGACATTTTCTAAAGATGGATCATACTAGTGACCTCGGAAGAGAGATAAAAATATGTGTGTATCATTTTATGAACACTTTTCTACAAAAGCAATCCTTCATTTCATTATATAATTTCAATTAAGATTCTTAAGAGGTCATACTAAGCAAGAAGACAAAAAACATGTTTTTTTTTTGAATGTTATCAAAACCATTAGACATTGATAAATAAAATTTCATACATTTAAAGACGTAAAAGATAATATTCGAAGATATTTTTATAACTAATCTTTGAACTAAGAATTCTGAAAACTATCGATTAGCAATAAATTGGCAAACGTTCAAAGTATGTAAAAGATAGATTTTAAAGTGAAAAATGACTCTATTCATTCAAGGATTTTTTCATTTATTGATTAACTTTTCTTTCATACAATTTCAGAAAAATTGATTCAATAGTTGCCGAGAAATTTTTTGATTTTAAATATGTGATTATGAGAAAATGTTTTTAAATTTTTATCTGCCGTTCTACGCCTGCTGGAGGTGCTAGAACAACATCTTATTATACGTAATACGCGGATAGGGAAAAAAATAGAAGGATATTTCACGAAAATATTTAGTATTAGAAACTGAAGCAAATGATTTTTTTCAAAATTATGACTGAGTATGATCCTCTAAGTCAATCTATCCTTAAAATATTTTAAGACATTAAAACAGCTCAGCCAGTTTTCTAAAATAAGCAAATAGAATTAACCTTCAGCTTTAGATACAGTAGCACTGAAATCCTAAACAGATTTCAACTCAAATGCCCGTCACTATCAATTTTTACTTGTTCAAATTGTATTATACAAGAATTTGACAATAACACTATAGTCAACAAAATTTTGGTACAGAACAAATGAAGAAATGATATATTCTATAAGACTTTTTCGGTAGATTATGAATTCATGAACGAAAATGTCCCAACACGTCACGTTTTGGAGAAAAATATAAAATATCGTATTCTTGACATTTGTAAAAATTCGTTGCAAAATAATGGATTCTTATAGAAGATTGAAATTTGGGTCAAATTAAAATTTAAAGCTTTAGCTATTATATTAAAATATGTACTAAAGTGTTTGAGACTTTCCGGAATACTCTATGAATTTCAGTTTTTTCTCTTAACCGATTACTTCATACAATTGGTAGTGCATGATAATCACAACTAGCGAACGATCGCGAAAAATTAGTTAATTATTAGCAGAAAGTTAAGAATTATTTACATATCTGTGCAAAATTCACTCCCAGTTATAGTCTTAAACATTTTAATCACTCTGATGCTGTTGAGAATTTTGCGGGCTACAGAAAGAGGAAAATAAATGTTTGTAACACTATCCCATACAAACAACAAAATTGAAACTCTGATCTTAATCTCTCTTGGTCATACTTCTACTGTAATTATATGTTCAAAGTTATGAACAATTGTGTGCTAATGAAATATGCGATTTTAGAAGAATATCGATTTTTGTTTTTGATTTTTATTTAATTTTTTATAACATTTCGCATACACTTGTATAATCAGATGTTGCAATTCAAGGAAAGCTATGGTTCTATTCTGCATGTTTCAAAAAATATGCATGGATATGGATGTATGTACATATGTATATGAAAATTATGCAATTCAAACCTATTATTCTTCATTACTTAATAAATCGTGCCATCAGCTTCAAAGCTTTTAAAGCCCCAGAATTAATTTGGCTGGAGGATGTCAGTGGCTATTATAGCACTATATAAATAAATTTCAATTATTTTACTATCGTGTCAAATCAATGCAATTCTCTAAAAATATAACCTAAGTATTTCAATTGACTTCTTATTCCGACAAGAGTTATTATTTTTTCTTTTTCTATTTTTTATATATCCTATTCTTCATCAAAATCTATTAGATACGAATTTTTATTTTTAGCGAATAAACGCGAAATAAGCTGCCAAAATTTATATCATAAGAAAGACATAGTTCGGGTGATCCACAAATTCCTCGCCACAAACGAATATAAGATTTAAAATATAATGTTACACGCAGAAGAAGCACTTGTAGATTCCCTGCCCCATTATAGTAATTTCAAAGGCAAAAAAAATATAATATTATAAAAAAAAAAAAAAAAAAAAGTTTCATAAATTTACGGTAGAAATATTTGAATAAGTTCAACTGCAAAATAATTTTGAGTATGCAATTGTTTTAATATTAAAGGAAGAAAATTAGCAAAAGTGTTAGAAAATGAAAATTGCTGGAAGTTACAACATTTTTTTGAACACCTACCCACCTTTAACTTTTGTTATTTTTATCCGTTAAACGTGAGTTTAATTTCTAATTATTCGCGCTGCAGATTATTTTACAACAAGCCTCATTAGAATGCATATCTCAATTGTTAGTAGTTAGTAGATAACATATATCAAACTCGACTTTTATTAGAAGCGTTCATCCGACAACAATAAAAAATATGTGTCTTCAAGATTTTGCTCGAAAAGAAGATATTAAAAGGACAAAATCTGAAAAGATCACTTCAGACAGTTTATTTGTAAACTAACAGCATGGTCAAAGAATAGAATGTTGTATAAATAAACTTCTTAAACTGAACTTAATTCTATAGATGTCCTTGCGATTACTCGTTATTAATACAATTTAAAATTTGAGTCGGTTATTCGCTAAATTGATTGAGACAAAATTAAACAAAAATTGGAGAACTCTGATGAAATTGCATACGTTCAATTTAAAATAAGAGTTCAAAAAAGCTTTCTTAAATATGTATATTAATTTAACATTATACATAATTTATTTCAAAAATTGAAAATTAAGCATATTTCAGGCGTTTTAAGACTTAGATTTAAAAGTAATAGTACAGGAAGCCTGATTATGTAGGCAGTGAACTCTCATTTCACGAAAAATTCCATTTTTCCTCGCTTAACCCCAAGCGAAAACATGTGAGAAGCTCCCTCGCGAGCTTAGCGCGACATTTAGCTTTTTATAGCAGCTATCAGCGAATATCTGGCTGAGAAATAATAAATAAAGTGCTCGTCGTGTTGCTCGAAAATGTAAACGACTTTTCTGATAAGGTTATCATAAATCTGTTTACGTTCCACCGTTTCTCACGAGTTTGCAGCGCTGCGTCTTCTGTGAGCGGGGCGAGCTTACACCACCAGCCCGAATTTATCGGAATGCTCGCAGAAATCCTCTTGAGAATCTAATGGACGTACCCCAAGAAGCCAGGGAGGCGCTAGAGATTTTTTAGGTGCTCAGAAGAGATGCTATGGACAGGCCTGGCACATTGTTACGTGATACCCCCGTGAAGGTGAAGGAACCCAGGCGTCGGGTGCAGCGGATCGTGAAGAAGCACCTGCAGCAAAAGTACCTTCTTTGCGGATTCGCTATTCACGTATGTAATCTTAGACTGCTAGTTAAACATTTGATTCGATTCTAATATCAATTTGTGTCGCAGGCGTTTCTGGCCACACCGGCTTACTTGTACGGGATAGTGGTGGACAGTGATCACGAGCTAATCATCCGGATCTGGCCAGCGATCGTCTACCAGGCGGTAGGCCAAATAAGTCAATCAGTGCTCCTGAATACCGCCGAGAAGTGCCGTGGAAAGGTCCAGGAACAGACGGAGAATCGAAAGATATTTTTATTTGCGACACTTATCACCTGCACGGCTATCACGCTGAGCGGTTATCTGTTCTCATCAGCATGGATCACGGTTACGACAACTACACAAGTCATCGCGGCCATTATTTATGGCCTGTTTGGCGGTGAGTCGACCTGTTTCCGACTGTTCAACTGAACTACCAACCAGGTTCCCCCCCTCCTTAGGCATTGGGTCCAGCCTAATCTACTCGAGGACGCATATAATTCTGGAATCGGTGCGACCTGCCGAAGACAAGTACGTGAGGAAGACCATCCAGATATGCGGCGAGGCATTTTGCCAGATCTTCCTGTCGTTTGTCTTCACCAGTCTGAGGACGTTGTATGGAACATCCCAGTCACTTGTGCTCATGGGCGCCCTCCTCATCAATTTAATCCCACTTTCTCTGCTCGTCACTCGGAAACATGAAAACTCCACCAAGCCCGAGAACCACCCGCCTAGACCAGATATTCAGCTAAGTGTACCATTCGAAGAGCGACACTGGTAATTATTAAAGTAAACGATGTTTACACCGCTTTTCTTAATTTTCAAATAGGTTTTTGGATGAGGTCTATTTCGAGTGCTTCGTATGCTATTTTCGAATTCACATGCACTTGCACTTAATCTATTTTTCCCACTAAATGTCCTCCGAAGAATTCCGAATAGTGCGTAGGGCGTTTGAAAATATGCGTAGATTGCTTTGCACGAACACTTTGATATTTATCAAACTTGAAATGTTTTTTAAAGATATTTTGACCGATAAAAATTTAAAGCAGTTCAATTCGAACAGCCTATAACCGCAGAGAAAAGTGTCAAGAGTAAGTGCGGTTCGAAGAGTTTGTGAAAAGTGTAAATGCATCCGAATTCGAAAACGGCCTTTTTATTATCTAATTATAAACGCTATATTTGCAAAACTCTCTATTAGCGTACAAACGATTCATAATATCCGCATTTTTCCTATTGAAGTAATAACGCAATTCAAACAGTTTAATTCTATAAATGAGGTGCTAAAAATTGTGATTCATTTTTTACGTTTTAATCCAATGCTTTATGAATCCGAAGTAAATGACGAAATTTTATCTAGTACGTGGCATGAAAAAAACTGGAAATTTTTTGAAGTGTGAGATAAATTATATGATACATATTATTCCGTATTCCGTATTTTATATATGTTACCGGTAAAATCCATTTAGGTTCAGGTTAAACTTAGTTTTGCTTAATTGAAAGTAGTTCGAAAAAGAAGATAATTTTAAGAGGGTATCACCGCAATTTACATATATTTCAAAATTACATCGTTATTTTTATACTATTCTAATCAGACTTCTTGTAATACGTTCGGGATTGCAATAGTAATTTATTTAATATTTGAATAACATTAAAATGTTTGGTGCATGTACTCCACTAAAGTTTCTAAAGTAAACCAAAAACGCACAATTCGACACAGGAATACTCCTACAGCTCTACTTCCCTATGCTTGTAAGACAAAGTACTCGGGAAGACGCTTTCAACGAGTTATTTTATAAATTAACTAATCAATATCCTTTTTTTGTTTTGATTATCCAATTTGGATGAGATCCAGTAGCAAATTTTGCATTTTTAATCATTATGTGGTGGAAAATTTTAAAATTTGTGAAAATCTTATCAAACTTTCATAATTTTGTTTCATTAAAATATGTATTCAAATTTTGATTTCAAAATTTTGCTGGGTTAATTTTTTGGCGCCAAGTACATAGGTGTAATTCAAGGCAATTTAATGTTCTTTTTGCAGAATTCAAACATTTTGCTATGGGTAACTATCAATGCAAAATTTACTGCTTAATCTGATCGATATGAGATTGTGAAAAATATACATATAGAATAATGTTTTAAGAATAATTAGCATAAATCTTACTCCCAGCAGTCTTAGTGACAACGTTGGGGGAGGCATTGAACTCCAGCAGACGACATGGAAAAATCCAAGAAGTACCAAGGAAATGCACTTCCAATACATGGCCGTTATACCGGATGAGCTCTATGTAGCCAACATCAATCCGAATGGGGTTGAAATTATGGAAATCATCCCAGAAGAGGACGAGACCGTTTCCGCAATTCGGTCCAGCAGTGCCACGATAAACCGCAGCCGAGTCAGCGTGGAGCAGAGTCCCAACGTCGTCTACGTGGGTCAAGACACCAATTTAGCTCGGATCCAGAAGTTCTCAAAGAACATCACGCACCAGGTCCTGGACAACGTCACCGAGAAAATGGTCCACCCTATGCGGCGTGCGATGGTCATCTCGACACTCTACCCAGCGACGCTGCTTCAGTCCTCGGACGTGTTTTCGTACGTGATGTGCCTCACGGTGCTTCCTGGGCTCGCCATCAAGTACCATCAATTGAAATTCGCGGAGATTCCGTTTCTGTTTTCGCTTTTGGCTTTCCCCTGGATGTGTTTTGCATTGATGACCCCGCGCTTTGGCAATACGCTGGTCAAGAAGAAAATGAAATGGCACACACTCGGGTGTGTGTCCAAGTGCCTATCGCTTATATGTAATGCCCCACGTGCACACACCGGTCATTTTAATTTTTACCTATTCTCTACTTCCAGTCATAAGCTTTTCAACATCCAAACTCCTCCTGAGTCTGTCCTCGGTGCTTTTGGGATTCGGCCAGGCTGTCTCCCTGTTCCTGCAGGATCTCGTCGTAGAAAGTGGAATCTCTAGAGCGCAGTGGAACAGTATAAAATACCCCATGCGGTCCACGAACGGGTGCTTGATCATTATCTGGGGCGCCATGGCTCACCTGACTGTCTTCCACTTCGGCTTCCAGGCGAGTGTCGGCTTGGCAGCCTTTATTTATTCATTCAGTATTTTATTGTGGTATTTAATGTATATTGTAAAGTTTTTAGTTCGTAATTAAATCAATTTAGACTATCCTGGTGCTAACAACAATTTGGTGTAAAATGGGAAATTTTTAGACAATAATAAGTTTATAAAAACAATAATTTAATAGTTAAAAGAAAATATCGTATTCTGCAAAATTTAACACAATCGATTACTTACGACTGACCATCTTATCCTACACGTGATAGAGTCGAGGTACCAAGAGCTTAAGTTTACGAAGGAAATGGAAAAATGGGAAAACTTTGGATTTCCACATGGGAATCATATTCAACAAATTGTTTTAATTTAGAAACCAATAATTTCACTTGACGAATTTGAAACGCCTCCAAAAGTAAACATCAAGACTAAAGAGTTTCCAAGAAACGAATCTAACTCAAAGACTTCATTAACATATTTTAGCTTTTTTTTTTAAATTGAATCCTATATTATTCATCATTCTCAAAAACCAGTAACTAAAACAAATCAGAAAGTACTTTAGCTGCAACGTTCGTTATAATTTTCATTAAAACTACTATTAAAAGTTACATTCTGGAATTTTCTCAGATTTTCTTCATCGATAGTTTAGATATTAGAGGATAGTGACGGAGTGACACTCTGACAACAACTTTTAATTTAAAGTTTAAATATCTCGTAAGTGAGACGTTAAAATCAAAAGGTCTTAAAACATTTTTCCTACATTTTAGAAGACCTATCTAAAGAAATCCAACTCAATGAGATAAGTGAAAAAAATGTTTAAGTACCTACACTTTTCTCTCTATAGAAGGGTCCAAAAAAATTCCTTTTCAAAAATCATATAATTTCTGCGACACTTGCAAAAGAAAGTGTGTTTTTTGCAACCAAGAGCAAAAATAACTCCATTCTATGTATATGTAAAGAGGTATATTCTTTAGAGCTCCAGGATTATTTTTTAGTTACCACCTCCCGTAGGGAGAAAAAAAGAGTGCAAAGTTGAAAAAAAGCGTAAAATTAAAACATCGTTTGAGAAACGTATGAAAAAGCTTTTTTAATTTCTTAAAAACGGTGTAGTGTCACTTCTTTTGATTTAAAACCAACAATTTTTGCATATAATAAGGCACGGCTGAATAACAACTCGTCCCAAGGAAAAGAGGGTAGTTTTCAGAAAAACTAAAAAAGGAAACAAATTAAAACTGAAAAAATACTTATCATTCATAAAACCGTTCATTAATGTAAAGCACTTCTAAGTTAATTAGCAAGGCAAATTAACAATGAGCAACAATTTTGGGACAGTTAATCCTTAAAACACATTTTTAGATAATAAAATTACTTTAATATGTAAATTTATTTCAATAAATGCTTTATGGCCTCAAATGTACGAAGTGGCGTTTAAACGGTTAAGGATGTAAGTGTCAGTAGAAAAATGGACGCCCTAATTGGAATCATAAAAAGAAACATCTTCATACTACTAAAATACAAATTTGCACGTTATATACCATATAAATTTCTGCAGGGAGGCTCATAATTGATATCTGATCAATATTGTATAACGTTGTAGTGATTTTTTGCGAATTTAAAAAGTCGAAGTCTGTGTAATATGAAGAAATTTCCCGAAAATAATCCTCGTATCGTAAAAAATTGAGTTAATCATAGGTCTGGAAAAGTTCTTAGGAGACCAAGTCCAATTGATTTAAAATTTCATGCTACTAATTTTTTTTCTTTAGTTATTATTAAAAACAATTATTTAAATCGCATCAATTGGTTTGGACATTAATTTTTTACTTAATATTACCCATAGTTACATACTATTATATGACAATTTTGAAACAATTTAAAACTTTTTACTAAACTCGAAAAATTCTTACTTTATACACAGCATGGAAATCGAACCTAGACTTTAGTAGTGTTTGGTATCGAAAGTTGAATTCTACCTCTGAGTTACCGACTTTTGTGGGTGATGATTGTTTTTATATATTTTATTTTTATAAAGAATATTATCAAAAACAAAAATAAATCAGCTTAAATAATAATAATAATATAAAGACAGTATCTATTTATTAATACATATGTGAAACTCGTACAAGCGCGAAGCACTCAACTTGATAAATTAATATTTCGTAATATTTTGGTAATAGAAATTTGGAAGCAACGTTAACTTAAGCCATGATACGTTTGTTAAAAAAAAAGTTTTAACTGTTCAAAATGCCTATTACCCATATTTTTCGTTAATTTCTAAATTGCATCTCTCGAACTTTATTAAATAATTCGACATTAATTAATTATATACACCTAAATCTCTTTTTACACGATAGATACGTTCCCAAAAAAATCCGTGTAAAAAAAGATATTGGCTAAATGGGAAAATAGTAGATTGGTTCCAGACCAAAAAAAGCAACTGAAAAGTGCAATAGAGTTCACTTAAGAATTTATTTCGTGCTAACACATTGTAATTCATTAAATATATTATAAAAAATAAATTACATATACTTTGAAAAAAAGAAAATAATATCTGAAATTCATTAATATGAAAAAAGTAAAATTAATATAAACATAACAAAATTTTATGCATTGTCACTTTCTGACAATAAACACATACGTTTGCGTAAGACTACTATATCACTGCTATGACTAGAATTATTTTGTGCATCTTGTGAAATTATTTCTGTATTATAATATCATCTCTAGTCTCGTGTATTGAAAACCGTTTTAAAACAAAACAATTCGTGTAAAAAGGAAATTTTTTTTTTCTTTTTAACTCGTGTTAAGGTACTATTCTACTCTAGAGTTTTCAAAAAATCGAAATTTTCTTTTTTTTTCATTTTTCGATTCCTTACATCTTAAGGTAAAAAAAAATTTAATTTTTTCAAACATTCGCCATTTTTTTTTTTTTTTTTGGGATTTTTAAACTAACGGGGGTAAATTTTCACGTAAGAAACCTTCCTTTTTAAAATCCCATTCGAATTGTTTGTTTCAGACATGCCAGTTCGGAGATTAACTTGCGGCCATGGAACCATCTTTTTTTTACACTTAACTTTGGCGCCCTCTATTTAATAATAATAATAATAATATGCCCAAAATAAAAATTTGTTTGTAAACTAAAAGGGTCCATTTACATTTTGTGAAAGTTTCATCACAATACTTAATAAAGCGGCTGAGAAATAAAAGTTTGAAAAAAGGCCTTTTTTTGACGCTCTAGAGTAGAATAGTACCTTAAATCAAATTCGTGTAAAACAAATCCGTGTAAAAAGAGAATTAGATTTATTTTATTACTTTCATGATAAAAATTAAAAACCAAAGAACTTAAAGTACTTATAGAGCTATAAAATTTTTATATCCTGAGGTTTGTGCCCCGGGACTTCCGGTCGTAAATCCGGCTTTGACTGGAGTGCAATAAATAGCACTTTTAATTTTCAAAACTTTGTTTTTATTTAGTTTAAAGGAATTACGAAAAATGAATTGACAGACTTTAAATTTGAATGTCTTGGCAACTCGGAATGAGGTGATCTTCCCAACATCTGAGAAGTGCGACATAAATCTGTTATTAAAGTGATTTTTTCTTATTCTACCAGGTATTTACGTGAAACTTAAAATATTTCATTTAGATTTTATACTAGGCAAACCTGCACTTATTTTACTTCTGGATACTTCTTTAATATAACCGAAAATATAAATATTTTACATTTATTTTAACTTCATTTTCCCCAGGAACCAATTCAAACTCACACGTTTGACGCTGACATTTCACTTTCTAAGTTTACCGCACTACACTGGGTTACCTAACGATTTAGAATCTAAATTCCAAAATAATAATAATCACGATTCTGTAACAAAACACGATCTAACTTAGATTCAGCTTGACAGCTCTACGTTAGAGCAAAATGTGATAGTGGCGCATCTATCGGTAAATATTTTAATTAAATAAATGTACTAGATCACTCTAAATTTAGAGCAATATTGAGATCATTTATTCTCTAACTTAGAGTTCTAAGTTAGACCGATTTACATTAGATTTTTTTACTTTAAAGGGATATTAAAACCAATCGGGAATAATTCATCATATTGCTGAATTTCATGGAGTCATCCGGATTTAGCCGAAAATTTACCATACCTACTTACAGTAGAACGCCGATTATCCGAATGCCGATTAACCGAATCGCCAATTATCCGAATCGGTCCGAAGCGTAATATAAAAAATTAAAACCAAGTACATATGTAATTTTTGTTTTGTTTTGTTGTGAATTTTTATACTTTGTATTTTTGTTAAGGCCTGATGGGGTTGCAACTTACTCTGATCGAGATGTTCAAGTGAGCGTTATTGTAGAACTGTGTTTGTTAAACTTAATAAAGTTTATTCTATGTGTGACAGTTCGTTTTTCTTTATTACCAGTCTATGTCCGATTATCCGAATCGACCCTGGTCCCAATTAATTCGGATAATCGGCGTTCTACTGTATTTGCAATTGTAAATATGCTTTCAAGTTAGTGTTTAAATAATTGAAAAATCCTTTATAATTCTGAAGCTTTCGCTGAACCTAACAAGTAAAAATTAAATCGTCCCATGTCACAAAAAAAAAAATATATATAATATTTTTTCGGGCGTACTAAGAGGATTTCTGAAATGTTTCTTTAAAATTGTTAAATTTCGCGTTACTAATAACTTGAAACAACACAATAACTTAATCAAGTTTATTCGGGAATGTTACTCGGTACTTCCACCGCCATTTTTCATAAAAAAATGTAATATTTTTTCCGATAATCTAGTACATCTCTCTAAGTGGTTTATGCCCGTTCTCCAATGCAGAGACCAACGAGCCGCGAACCAGTCAAAATACGGGTCATTCCGTTCCATTTTCGTATTTGCGTCATCTTTTCTCTCGCTCGTGTTTTGGTCAAGTTGGCTAACTTTTCGCATGTGTGAATTTTAACAAAAAGTAATAGTCATTCATTGGCACGGTTAGGGGTGCCCTTTTTAGAGACGGCGTTGAAAATTAGTTTTTGGGAGGTTTGTGCATATAAAAATTTATTTTATTCCTGTCTCCACTGCTGACTAAAATCCAAAAATTTGTTGTACTAACACTAGTCGGATTTTACTGTACTCGGTAAGTGATTTCGCGCATGTTTACGTTTTATCTTGAAAGGTGACAGCGCCGCAGCTATCCCACCGGTTGTCAAAACATCATTGTACTAATTATAACATAAAACACTTGTAAAAATGTGTGCGGTAATTTCAGTCCAGCATTTAAAGTAAAATTTAATCTCTTTTACTGTTTAATCTTGTGCATATACCTTTAGCAATTTTAGTTCAGTGCCAGGACGCATTGCTGCCAACATCGAATTATCAAAGCGCTGTGACACCGCTGTTGTCAGTTGTCACTTTTCGGCGGCGTTCTTCGTTTAATGAAGTTCTGTGATCCTTTTCACTAAGCTTTTTGCTCAAATTTTCTGTTTAAATTGTGCAGATTGAATCGGTTTTCAGCAGCGTATTCTTAGGGATTTGTGCAAGATGCCGCAATTGAGAAATTTCTGCGCCTGATTACAGTTAGATGGAAAGTGGAGCGTTCGCCTGACCGCATCAAACACACGCCTGGACACTTCGACGGAACAAACAGCGACTTCGGCATGTCAATCGGCAGTTTTGACATTATTGCCAAAATCCGCAATTTACTCAATTTCGGTTTCAATACGCGAGAAAATAGCTTGAAGCGAAGGTTTGTGAATTTTGTATGCATTGTGGATTTTGTGGGAACGCCCGGTGCGTTCATTTTGTTCGCAGGAACGAAGACCAGCCGGAGTATTCAAATTCAACAAAATATCGCAGGGTAACTAGTGAATTTCCGAAGATAATCAACAAGCCCTTCGAAGGTGAGTTGCCGCAATAGTTTTCCTAAAAATAGCCTTTTGACATTTTATATTTCCCAGATGACAGCCATTTCATCCAGCCAGGGTATTTGGATCGTGTGACTATGTCGCAGAAAAAGGATGAGAGTAAGTTTTGATCTTAAATTTCTTGTAGGGTAAATTTCACAATTGTACCTTTGTTTAGTAGACAATTCCGCCTTTGGGCGGTCGGGCTCCCAGAGAAGGTTGTTTAACCCGAACATCCCAGCCTTCGCGGAGTTCGAGTTCTCCGACGACGAGGAAATTCATACAAGTGCACGACAGCGAGCCACTTATGCGCCAATCTCATTCACTTCGAGTGGAATAATGAAATCCAGAAAGTCTTTAATATCTCAGGAAAATACAAAACCACGAGAAATTAACATTCCCATCAGAGTCGAGCGAAAACCACCACCTCTACGGCTGATTCCGGCGAAGACAGGCGGAGTTCTTGCTTCGTCTTGCATCCCGAATCTCCAACCAATCCGCAAGAGTAAGTTCTCGGGCATACTTAATCCAGACTATCTCAAAAATGGCTTTGGGGAACATACAAGCGGTGCGAAGAACTGTATCAGCTCGACATCGCTTGCCAATGAATCAAAAGTGAAGAACATGAAGAGCAAGAACTCCGTCATGTCGAGGGTGTTCAATATCGAGGGAAAGGAAAGCTACAGGAATCTTTTGGCCACACTTGTCCCAAGCTTGTACAACACCAGCGAAAATCAAAGTAGACGTAGATCAACGCACATATCAGATAAGAGGCACACCACCTCTGATCGCATTGATCTGGTCTCAAGCAAGGCCAAGCCAAAGTCCGCACCTGTCATCAACCTGGACGATGATGAAAAGATCCAGCGTCCTAAAGAAGTTATTGATTTACTTGATGACGACATTCAGGTAAGGAAATCCCACAAGCTGTTTTAAGGTTCCCATTCCTCGATATATCAGTTGGGGCTTAATTAAATATTTTTAAAAAATTCTACTCAATCCTATTTAATTTTGCAATCTATCCTGTGAACATAATTGAATTTTCATCGGAGCTAAACATCGTTTTAGATGATGTGACGATAAATAAATTACCTTGCTACTATTGATTTTGCTCATTCCTTATATAGTCCTCAAAACAACAAATTCTTTAGCCTAAAGTTTGAAAATATTTCCCATTTTACGGTACGTTCTTCTTGGTTCTACTCTTAGCTGACAATTTATGATTGGTTGAATAAAAATGAATAAAATGAATATGATTTTAAAATTGGTACATTAAATTTAGCATTACCAAAATTTCGCAACATGATTGCTATTCTTCGCGCAGACCTGTTTCTTATAAATCTAGTTGGAAAAAAATTTAAATTTTTAAAATATGTAACATTAATACGTTAATTCGATCCTGATTACTTTGGTGTTTACCATTCACAACTAGTTTTTAAAAATGCTCAGATACGGTGTTTTTTTTTGCAGTAGTTTTTTACTTAAGGATTGGGGAGGAGAAACAAATGTTCCTCATTGTTATCATAAAATTATTCCCTCAATTTTCTTCTCTTAGGCTCGTGTCATATGATGGAGAGTTCCCACCGTGACTCTGCCATTATTTTCATAAAATGAAAGAAAACAATTGACAGTCAGTTTCGTGTTTGCTTTAGAGCATATTTTTACTTTTCGTCCTATGTAAAGTCGCAGCCGGAACTCTGCCTTGTATGACTGGACCTTAAACGCCTTGTTATAAAACTACATAAGGAATTGACTTTGCGTTCTTTCGGAATTAGGAACAAAAAGGCAAATATTCTCTTTTTTACTAATGGATAAATTTGTTGTTTTATTTATCTGAAAAATGGCAATGGTGGGGATAACTGCGTCTTAAAAAGATAGTGAACATTCTTTATAAAAGGATTTTCCATATTCTTTGATCTTTTCGTTATTATTCTAGTGCTTAAGTCACTTTAACTTAGCTTGTTTTTACAAGCTTTTATTTAACTTCACCTGTTAGTTAGTCAGTGTGTGTGGGTCAAATCTTGCAACTGAATTTTTAGCTGTTCCCGTTATCGGAAAAAGATGAATTTTGGTACACTTATGTAAGCCCGATGACAATGCAATATAGTATATTTAATATCACTCTAAATCCAATATGACGGACGCCCTACGATTGCGGTTTACCTTTTTCTTTACAACCCCCTTGACATGGGTATCAAATAAAAGGGTTCAACGAGTCGAAAACGATAAGCTATCTGACGTCATTAATCCAAAATGGCGGTCGCCCAAGAGAACGGCTTACCTCTTTTTCTTTACATCTCCCTTGACATGGGTATCAAATGAGAGGGTTCGACGAGTAGAATATGATAGAAGCTTGTTTTTAAAAATTTGATTTTAAATTAAAAACTTATTTCATTCTAGATCATTTCTGCCTGTCAGAAACTCGATATAAAGACATATACAGAGCCACCATCCACGAGAGAACTGTGAGTAATTTTACGTGTTAGGAGTTTTCTCAAAATGAAATATTTTCTTAATTTTAGACCGCTGGTAGAGCCTGTTAACACTCTTAAGGATAAACTTGACCTTACTCCAGCGCTGCAACCCAATTGGCTTGCGAACTTCAAAGAAAGACATGAGGAGAAAACACGACTGAGAAATCAAAAGATTAAGGAGGAAGAAGAAAAGTTTGTATCTTTAATTCTTCCTTAAAGTTTTTAATTATGATAAGATTTCTCGATATTTCGATTTTCTAACAAATTTTAAACTTCTTTACCAAACTAAAACTGATCGAAAAGCGATGTCACAAGAAAATCGTTATTCTACATAATGATAAAGATTTGTCCCAGCAAAGTTTTATATTTCTCTCTCGGTTTAAAATTTAACATTGAATTTTATTTCTTATCTCAGAAAATTTATAAAACTTAAAAATTAGTTTTATTTTTTTAATTTTGAAAACAAAATTCTTTAATAGTTATTGTCTTTTTCATTTTCTTCAATTTAAAATCCATCAATTGACTATAGTTTTCGTGACTCAAAATTTAAAAATAAGTTTTTCCAATCACCACTTTATTTTAGTAATAGGAAAACATTTCGTGAATTTTAATATAAAGATGTTTCCGTTTGGATAGTGTTCGAAAATTGGCACGGGAGACTGAAGAACATGAGCGTTTTATTGAGAAACGGCTTAAAAATTTTATGATCGACACAGAAACGATCATTTTAGAGGATTCCGAATCTGAAGAAGAGGAGGAAGAGTTTCCAGAGCTTACTGAGGAAGACATTGCTTTTGTAAAAAAAGCGATCTACAGAGGACCCGCTGATGAAGTAAGATCACTTTCTCCAAGATTTTGTTTCTTTATTAAGAAGTGTGTGTTTTAAACAGGTGTTGATCAGTAAGTTCAATTTACAAATAACCCGCCGAGACGTAAGCACCCTAGTCGGTGATAGCTGGTTAAACGATGAGGTAATCAACTTTTACATGAACCTATTGATCGAGCGAGGCGAGCAGCGGTGCTCAGAAGGCCTTCCCAGAGTGTATGCAATGAACACCTTCTTCATTCCCCGCCTAATGCAGTCCGGGTACGCCGGAGTACGACGATGGACACGTAAGGTAGATCTTTTCTCTTACGACATAATTCCGGTGCCCGTTCACGTTGGAGGCGTGCACTGGTGTATGGCCATCATCCACTTAAAGGAGAGAAGTATTAAATATTACGATTCTATGGGTACCCCGAATCCCAAGGTCCTGCAAGTGCTGGAGAGGTACCTTCAAGAAGAGTCTGTGGACAAAAGAAAGGAAGCGTTTAATACTTCCGATTTCGTCAAAGAAAGTGTTCGAGATGTTCCTAGACAAATGAATGGTAGTGACTGTGGCGTGTTTAGTTGCATGTTCGCCGAATATATATCTAGGAATAAGCAGATCACATTTTCACAACAGCACATGCCCTATTTTAGGAAGAAAATGATATTGGAGATTGTACAGGGGAAATTGCTGCTCTAATTTTATTCGTAGGAGATTTAAATACTTGTATCAATACGTCTTTGGTTTAGCGGATATACCCTTGGCGAAAACTTATCGACCTATATGATGTTGCAAGTGTGTTTTGTGTGGAAGTTTTAGATAAAATGCAGTAAAGTATTTCATGGACTCTCTGCCATTGAAAATTATTCGTGAAGTGAATACACACATTTTATTTTTTTTATTTGTGTTCGCTTTAATGTAATTCCAATTCAAACGCATTTTGAGTAATAAAACTTGAGTATCTATTTACGGCGCGTTTTGTTTCAAAATGGACGTAATTCTTTATATTGAACAAGTTTTTTAAATTATTTTCAATATTACTTTAAGAATTAGCTCCCATAAACTAATATTTTTTTATTATTTTGTAATTAATCGAAAGTGTAAAAAAATTTAGATATACTAGCTTGCCTGGGTCCGACCCCGACCTTTCCCGGGCTGCTTATTATTTGATTTGAATAAAATAATTCTTACTCATAACCACATTTGTACGATTATTTTATAGATTTCTAAAAAGTCTTATGTTTAAGTTTTATCAAATGGATCGGTCTTCTATCTTAATATAACAAAAGCTGCGCTATTTTCGTCTATTCAGAACAAAAGTGGATTTTGCTTAGATTTGCAGTTCGTCGTGAATAAACCATAATAAAGATTTGAAATTTGCTAAAAATAGCATCAAACTGCATTAAGTTTTACCCACAGTAAAAAATTAATGTGAAAACATTGCGTTCATTATTTCGAAGTTCTCGATATGAGTACGCGTTTTTATATAATCTTTGCTCTTAAGCAGTGCAAGATTACACATTAGATTTTTGAATTTTTACATTTGCATTTAGTTTGATATTTTACGAATATTTTCTCTAACTTTGTTACCAATCTCACACGGTTAAGGTTGCAGAGAAATTGTTTAGATCAGTTAAAGTTCGTTAGGCGGGCGGGTAAGATCAATTCGGTTCCAAAGTGTCAGAAATCAGTCAGTGATAGAAAATCAGGGGAAAACTCAAATATTACTTGGAAAACCAAAAAAAGTCAGGGTAATAATTTTTAAAATAAAATAAAGCTTACACTCAACCATTGTGATTACAAAAAATTTTGTTATTAAAATGTTAAAATCAAATTTTTAATTATAGTTTCAGTTATGAATCCCGCCTGGGGATAAAATTGAAAAAGTTTCGGAAGAAAAATATCTGATCCCAAGTAACTTTCCGTTTTTTAACTTAATTTTTTTTTTCCAATTTTTAATTATTTTAGAAGATATGTATGTTCTTTTAGAAAATACAAAAAGACACGTTTTTTACCTCCGAAGGTGCGGTTTCTCCTTAGCCTTCTGAGTATCAATTTATTTAATTTTAGAATGTTTGGTAAAAATTCATTTATTATTATATTAAAATACACTTGTTTACCAGCATACGAAAATTTTACATACCTCAATGACTCAGACACTGAGCTTTCAGACGCTATTTATTATTTGCTTCTTAAAAGTGATTTTACATTCGTTGTAGAGCTTTTTTTCAAAAATGCAGAGTCTGTGACTGCGACGCAGAGGGCATTTCGCACGCACTCCGGTTTAAATCCAAACGAAAGTGTTCCTGATCGGAAAACGATTTTGAAATCGGTCCAAAATTTAAGGGCAACAGGATCTGCAAATCCTAAAAAACCAGTTGGGATGGATTCAAGCAACGGCTCCATATGTGCATCGCCCGTTAAGGCCAACATTTGAACGACATAATTTTTAAAACCTATCCGAAAAGTCGTATTACATGTACTTTTAATAAATTATAATTTTTAATTTTTTTTTAATTCACTTCGTAAATGTGGGACTCAATTATGCCCCAGCCTGTATCATTAGTATGTAAAATTTTCAAGTGTCTGACACTGCGTATGGTGCGTATCCAAATTCGAATAACGTGTTTAGGCTCGTCATGTGGCACTTTCGCAAAATAAATCCATGACGAGAGTCAAACGTACCCCCCAATAGATATTACTTTCGTATCTGCTCTCCGGCTTTCCCAGAGTACAATATTATTTTTCCTAAATATTTCTTATGCTTTTTGTTTTGAAGATACATATGTATTTTTTAAATACATCGGGCGTTTTCAGAAATGCATAGTTGCGTAAAACTTGCTCTTGCATAGTGTTCAATATTTCATCCTGCATGTTCACAAATGCAATCTGACTACCCAATTTTTAGGCATCTTGGCAACCAAAATAAGAAGTAGACTTCGTCAATTAAGAAGAAGATTTAGAGCTGTCAAATGCTTTAACGGTTTTTGTCACGTAGAGGTGTGTCTAACTTGGCGACTCTCTAAAGAAAAAAAAAAAAAAAACCTGTGTTGTGTCTTTCTTTAATGAAAAAATGGATGATTATTTTAACTCTGGGTAAGAATTTTCATAAAGACTAATAAAAAGGAATACATCAATTGGGCCAAAACTTTTCTCCAGCTGATGATTTTGTGTAAAATTAGGATTTTGTCCAATTTGACATTATGAATGCATTTAAAATGGCGGAATTTGTTCAAATATGCAGTTGCGCAGTTGACTTGCGTGCAAGTAAATTGACTGCAAGTTTGACGGAATGCATGCAAGCAATCAAGCATTTCTGAAAACGCCCATCCTATTATCCAAATGACTCTACACTTGCAATCAATATCTTGACCCTAGGGTATCTGACATGTATTGAAATTGCAAAATGTTGTTAATATGAATAAGTGGTGAGATATGTCATTAGTAATTGAAAATAAGTTTTAATTAGCAAGTGTGAATTTCTGTTGAAAGCTCACCATCTTAAGATGAGAGCTGAATAATGTATGGAAAAAAGTAGGTGTTGGAGGCGTGACATTGCCTATGGTTTGAAGTAGTAAATAAATACCACCGAAAATCAACATGTCACGACGGTTGACACTCGGCGATTGGCATCATACCTTAAGGCAGCATTTAGCAAGTAGGTCAGCCTTGCTCCTCCCGCCCTCACTGCTTTTGCGGAGCTGGGTTCACCGGTAGGACTTAGCTGTTCACTGGGAGCACCGAAAAATACTTGCGGTATCAATTGTAGTGCAAGGTAATTGTACCGTCGCGGCTCCGGCCGTCATAAATCATAAGCACACCTCGCTGGGCGAACAACGCCTCTGGGGAGCCCAAAGATTGGTCTTAAATCGATCTTTCGTGTATTTGCATTTAAACGTGCCCCCGATGTTCTCCCTACAGACTTGAGTTATGCAATCCTCACATTGGGTGAATGCATACAAAATTAGATTCTTAGCGCGACAGTGGCCACTCCTCTCGCAAACAAGAGTTTTTTTTGTTAGTGCGCTCGGGCAAGTCGAAGGTACTCCTTTTAAGACACTTTGTTGTCTTGGGATGTGCAATCATATCTTATTAAATATTCATTTATGAACACTTTGTGGCTCTATGTACATCAATTTTGAAGAGGTCGTCCCAAGACGTGACGTGTGTCACTTTGCCGTTGTCGAGATTTTCCTCGCATTTCCGTGGCGACGTTGATGAAAAGGCTCTCAGCGACTGACCAACTTTGCATTAGTTTGTCATTTAATGCTAGAGTTGCTGGAAATTGGGTAACTCTTAGTTTTGTATCTTCGATGCAGATAAGTGCGTTATTTTAGATAGAATGCTGTGTGATGTAGCATCATATATAAATAGTCACTAGCTTTTTTGACGCGACTTCCTCTGCGGTTATTTAACCTACCTTCCAAGATCTTATGGGTAAAATTTCGCCAATGCGTAAAACACGTGTTTGATTAATTGTTAATTAGGAGTTAATTTTTGAATTATCCTTTCATAGTGAATGTCTACGTCATAAAACGGAAGAATACTATCCAAATTGCATAGCTCCAGCGGTTTGTGCTGGACGTTGATAAGTCCATGAGAATTTGTCTCTTCGTATGAGTAATTCTCCATTACAAATTTTGAACTCCCATTTCTCCCACTTAGTGGCTAATTAATTGAAACTTTAAGACACGTGTTTAATAATTTATTTTTTAAAGTACTTCTACGAAATTTCAAGTTAATATAATAGCTAATATTTTTTCTCCATACAAATTTTGAATCTCTTATTCACTTTTTAGGGATTGAATTTTGAAAAACCGTCCTTTAGTGGGATCACCTTACACAAGGTGACCTTGTATTTCCTGGAAAAACTAAAACCTTATCCGGTTCTAAGTTTTGTAGGAAATTTTGTACTGATTTGATATTTTTGAGCAATTACCCATATCAAACAATTTTTATTTCTCGAAAATAAAACTAAATTGCCTGGATTTGTACCCACTCTCAGATCAAAGAGTACAGGATAGGACATACCGTGTAAAATCCGAGCCCGAGTGAAGCAATTTCTCCTCTTTAGAGGTCAAAGGGGAAATTTTTTTCATATAAGAGGGAAAGAGACATAATGAAAATAGGGGCTTTCTTGTCAAACGTGATTTTGCCGTGATTTGACGAAAAGTATATTTTACGAATTATTTGCAATAAATTGAAGCCACTAATTTTTTTCAAAACTAATTAGAAAAGTGTGTTATCGTGTGCTAAGTTATATTTGTGCTTTTAGATAAGTGTTTATTTCAGAAAACCAAATATTTGTACGCTTCCATAAAATTATTCAGAGAACTTCCAAATTTCGCCGGAACTATCGTAGGGTTGGCGTGTATAAAATTTGTACAAGGGGGTTGTTATTCATGTTGGCTTAGTGCCCCCTTTTTCCCATTTCTAAGAATTTCGGTGCCACTGAGCACACACAAAACGAAAATTTACTCAGACATCACGGGAATTGCTTTAACTAAATTTCCTAATCCCTAGTCCTATCCTGTACCTACTTTTTGATCTGAGTATCCACTTTGCGTCAAAAGTTTAATCCAAAAATTTATCTGGTTCAAGGTTTCAAGGTTGGATGGGTAAAAATTATGGCTTTTCGCAAATTTTAAAAATCTTTATATATGTGAAGGTTTTTAAAATTTCAATTATCAGACAGCAGGTGATAAAGTGACATTCTTCTTTAAAAGCAAACTTCGTAGCTTCAGTAAACTGTTTCCAAATAAACCCCATTTAAACTATTACTGCCAGTGGTTGGATTTTTCCCCACGATAGCAAGTAGACTTTTTCCTTCAGTCTTAATTGAAAGGGTCTGATAAAATCAGTTGTGGAAAACAAACACCTTTCTCTTTTCGTTCGGAGTGCATCTACTTCTTGTCTATACTTAGCTCCCTAATGATCGTAAATTCCCGACCGCGAGCTATGCATCTTCAGTAGCAAGTTCTTCTATTATGTCACAGGCAAACTTCAATTGCTTCAATTCAGTCGGAAAACAAATTTTCTATAGATGTATACTCTCCCCGGTATCATCTTCAGAGAGCAATTGAAAGGAAAGAAGTACCTACTTAAATGTGAAGTGCATTTCTGAGGCAGCTTCTAATATTGACCAACCGTTGTGCAAAACACCTACATAAATAAATCCCTCCGACCCGCTTGATGCTCAGTAACTTCGTCTATGGCCCATTACAATTGTTTCTTCGTGGTACAACGAACAGTGGGTACTTGGAAAGATTCTGAGATTTCCGGGTTTTCGTCGGTCTTTCGTAAGATTTCATGGTGGATTATTCAAAAATTTATATTATTTTAAGTAAGATTATATTGTGGCAATTAGCATTATGCACACCTTTTCAAAAAGTCGTAGAATTAGATAGAGAATGAGCAATGCTTGGTGGTTTTATGCATTGCGCCAGAATATCCAAATCGCAGTCACCGCACACGACACGTGGGCACGTTAAAAAATGCGAAAATATCGCGATAATTGATAGGGTCTTAAAAATCACGTCTGAGATTATCGCAGAGGTGACTGGCAGCTGGCACCTGGCTGTTTCAATTTTGTTTAACAACGTGACATGTTTTCGCGAAGTTCCTTCACCAGAGCGAAGCAATCCCGCGTAGGTACGCAGGGGTATGCACTTCTGTCGGTGGTTTAAGCCATCCATCGTGCCACGCTCAGCACAAATAGTGTTGTTGTCACTTCACCTTCTGACACTTATTGCAGGATAATTTGCATAAAATTAATGCTTTCAGCTGAACAATAACATCCAATTCAGCGTGGATGGGAACTGTGATGCATGGGAAATTTTTACCTGATGCCTACCTGATTTTTAGGCGATATCAGCCAACACCGGTGGAGTTTCAGGTGCTCTGGAATTAGTCCAGTTTCACAGCATAATTATTTCACAAAATTAAAGCAATTCGAAATTTCAATGACTGTGAGCTTACACTCATAGCAAGATACATTGCACCATTGGTCGTCTCGCTGGCCCTGTATTTTTTTATAATTCTTAAATTAAATATGCAATTTTGGGACCATCATACCACGAAAGTCCTCGTTTTTATTGCAGCAGCACTAACCATTATAAATTAAAGAAACGCAATTAGACAAAGTCTGCTGGATTCTAATTTCAGTAATTTTCAGCAATCAGACACGTAATCGTGGTTTTGAGGGATTTCTACATCCGTTGTTTAACCCACTCACCACTATGAAAATTTTATGCATAGTGAGGGTTTTACGAGATCTTTTCACAAAATTAATCAGAAAGGAAGTGAAAGTAAAGATATTCAGCATTCGAAAGAATGAACAAAAAATTATAAATGAAAGTTATGTACACTGTCGGAAATTTTGGTTTTAATTTTGGTCTTAATTAAACTTTCATAGTTTCCTTCAATTTATAATAAAAATTTAGACTAAATTGCTTCTGAAATCTGAATTGCTTCTGAGAAATGTTTCTGAAAGAAACTTAAAAAGTTTTAAAAATACGGTAATCTTTTTTGGTTTAAAATGAAAGTTTTAAAAATAACCCAAATTTCCGACAGTGTACATATGTGGGAAGGGCTATTTTTTTTGAGCTACAATTTAAGCGAAAAACATTGCAGGGTTCTTAAATGTTATCAGAAGATAGTTAAATTATATGTAAAATTTGATGAATCATAAATAATCGTCAATTCAATTCAGGAAGAAATTAAAACCATATACTATTTACGACTAAAAACATATTTTACAAAGATGGACAAGTGCGAGTCAGACTCGCGACCTAAGGTTTTTTTCCGTAAGGGTATATAAAGTGTCGAATTAGAAATTAACGATTTTCGGATTTTTTTTTTTACTTGCGCTATGAGATCTTCCTTCATGCAAAATTTCAAGATTCTAGGTCAATGGGATGTACCCTATAGGTTTTGCTGATCTGTCAGTCAGTCTGTCAGTATCAAAATACGCTTTCAAAGGCGAAATCTTTTTACTACATTGAGTTAGAAATTTATTACAGGACTATGAGGCAGTAGATTATAGTATATTTGGTAGTAATTTAAGCTCGATATCTCTAATCGTTCCTGAGAAAATGGGTCTTGATGAACAGATAAATGGACAACAAAGTGATCCTATGAAAGTTATTTTTTTTTCCATTTTAATGTACGGAAGCCCAAAAAACACAAAATACGGAAAATCAAAGCCTATCAATTTGGTATCAACCAAATATGCTAATTTTATTATGTTTCGTTTGAGTGATTTACATTTTTTTGTTTAAATTACATAAGAACATTAACGGAGAACATGTTTCATTGCGTATCACTCTGCATATTGAAAAATTGGTATTTTTGTTGTTTTCTTGTCATCATTCTTAAATTTTTTTATGAATGTTCACTTATATGACTGCATCTTATTTTTATGACATTTTCTGAAGACATTAGCTCATAGCGGTTGTGCTGTTGCATCACTACTAATAATAATGCCTTAATCCGAAGCAAGCTGAAAATGTGTGCAATTTTTTCATCTAAAGAGAAAACACAAACAATGCGCCATCTTCTATAGCTTGCATATAGCATATAAAAATAGAATTTGCATTAAGCATACAAAAACTGAATACATTTTGTATGAATGCCTAAATACCAATTCAAGTTTTGAATTTGGGAATTCTATTTTGCAAATATAAAAGCACCAAAACATATTAGCGAATTGTGAAGTACCTGTTGGAAAAAATGGCTTTTGTGCGTGTAGACTGAAAGGCTCATTAGCGCGACGAATTTGAAAAGCACCTCTATCGATGGATTCAAAGAAGCGAAGCCTGTATGCAAAAATTCTTTAAGAAAAACCTGTTCCCTGTTCAGATTTCATTTCCTGCAAATTATAGGAAGCGACATCATAACACATTTTCTGAGCAGTTACGTGTTATACAAAAAGCTTCTTTCATACAATGCATCCGCAAAGATATTGTGTTGCACTTTTTGTTCCCGATGCCCGCAGTTTTGCTCCCTCCGCATTGGCGCAGTCGCTAAAAAACTCCGGTGTTTTTCTTATTACATTTTACCTTAATGCGACCGGGCATAATCTCATTTGCAATCAATGGCAGTGAAATTGATAACTAAATGAGTTCCGCGTGCGATTATCCCACTAAATCGTGCTGTTATTTCTGCCATGCCAGAGTAATACACTAATTTGTGGTGTTTATTTCTGGCGCCTGCAGGTCTTCACCTGTTGCACCGAGCGAAATATGCCCTACAAACATAATTTTAATTAAGGGGCACAAGTGCGCACACGCTCCTATTTACGTAACCTGGCCGCGCATAATTATTGTCATTAATCATGGAAAATGAAAAACTCATCATTTATCCGGCATCCACGGTGCCGCGACCGCTGGATTCGCGTCGCGGGCCACCTTACATTCAAATCGCGATCATCACGGCGATGGGCAAAGCGCGTCTTTCGCGTACAACGGCGAGCCGATTGCGCAACAGTTGGCTGCGACGCGAGACATGTATTTTTGCAAAAACGTCCCGAGAGTGTCTTCGTTCAGGGCGGCAGTGTGCCATGCTCCAAGTACTTCGCGGACCTCATGTTAAATTCACAATTTAAACTGAACATGTGAAAGATTTTCTAAATAGCATGTGACCGGTCAACTGGTGAGCTCGCCACGATCACTTCCTCATTTCTAATTCGAGGAAAATCCACTGCGCGGTTTTCTTCGTCGTCGTCGTCTTCGACGCATTTAATTGATACGCGTCGATGCCGTTACGCCGCGGAGGTAATATATCTTCAATATCTTCTTCAGGTCCTCGCGTTGAACAAAGAGCAGAAGCATCGATGTCTTTGCTCGATCTCGTGAGTCCAGCCGTACGACTGGGCGCTTATAGCGATTAAAAAATTGATTTCGTCGTTTATTTACAATTTCCGCGATGTTGATAAATTGCCGGGTGCTGAGAGTGCAGCCAGCCGCGGTAGTTAGACAAGTTTGACTTAATGCATTGATGGTTTGCCGCAAATAACTTGCGATTCCTGTCGGCACGTCACGTTTAATTAACAAATAATTCATAAATGATACGCACTCATAAGGATGTGAGTTGTGATAAAGTGCGGTCGATGCATGGGCGTTTAAGAAGGGAGAAAAACAAGCGTTCGTAATATTATATACATTCAAAAGGTAATGAATATATTTAATGATTCATACAACGACAACCAGTCAAAATTAGTTTTTCTTTTGTATATGTCGTAGACCAATAGGAAAATTACGCCGTTAGCTAAAAGCCTAGTCTATGAAATTTTCGAGCGCAGACAAGCAGGCATTTTTGGAGCATATCATATTTTCAAAATCTTGTTATTTTAAAAATTATATACTCCACAAATGCGTGATTGTCTGCGCGCGAAAATGCATAAAGTGCATAGTGCGCCTATAGGATTTTAGCTAATGGCCTGGTTTTTCTATTGGCCTACGACATATACATTATGTTACTGTTGGAAAGATATGTACTTTGAACTTTGTATCAATTAAATTAAAATTTTGCAAGAATGGTGGTGATACATTAGATCACTCAATGAACCACATTTCCAGAGTATAACATCAATGTTTTTGAAATTATATAGCCTTTTACACATTTTAGGGGAAAATGATAATTTTAACTTTAATCAGTTTTTAATTTAATTTTGTTGTTTTTAGTAAGTCGAGGTACCCAAATCTCACCATAAAAATTATTTTTTCATGTTTTTTTGAATTGTCATTAACTATGCAGCATATAATGATTTTAAACCATAAAACGTCTTTAAAAGGTTTATAATTCTTGTAATGATAAAACATTTTTATAAAAATTACATACTTTTTTATTATTATAACTTCTGTTCATAAGGTCAAATTTTAGTACGTCTTCGCAGGGAAGGCCCTTTAATAATGAAGTAATGATTAGTTTCGAAATGTATTATTATTTAAAAACCCATTCTACTTGATTTCAACATTGACGTATTTATTTCAAAACGATTCCAAAATTAATAAAAATCTCAGGAGTTGTAACAGCTAAGGAATTTTTTGAAACTCTTCCATTATATCACTTATATTAGAAACTTTTGTAATATGTAAGTACAAGGTCCTAGCCTGGGAGGGTTCACCCGAAATGTTTATTGCAAGTATGATGTATATTATAATGAGAGCGAACACGGTAAAAATAAAATAGTTTCATGAAACTGGTCACAAAAAACAAAATGAATAAATTTATGTCCAGCAAATTCCTACAAATTAAAATTTTGGATTGGATATATATGTAAGTCTCCAAATATAACAATTAAATTTAGGGACTTATATCAAAAGGTTCGAATATATGTAACTGATACTATAAGGGAAGAGTGGTTTAAAATACTTGATCGGAATAGACATTTTTAATTTTATAAGAATGAAGGTTCTAGAGGAACATTTTTGAAGACTCTATAGCTTTTAAATCAATATGGTTCAATATTGACTTAAAATTGTCATTACCTAGTTATCTACTAATCTGATAACCTACATTTTTGTATCAAAAAAATAATTTTTCTTTATAAATTACTTTTCAAATGTTTACTTAGACTATTAAATATGTAAAAGCAGATTAGAGGTCGGTTCGACCTTTGCATAAAATTTTCAAGTTCTTTGTTGTAATATGTAAACTAAACATTATAACTGCTAGTTACACAATTTATTTCTGACACAGTGTTTTAGTGAAAAATGAACGTTATTTCATTGGATGAAATAAGCATTTTAACTTTAATAATTTTGAAATAAAATTGCACGTTTTAATCAACCATATAAAATATTTGTATTCGATTTGAAAGTACACTTTTCTCTGAGTTTGTAAGAAGTCTACCTATGTACATATTGCAGAGCACCTTATAACGTGATTTCGTAAAATTAATTATGTCAAAATTCATGTTGTGGGTTTTCTTGGCTTCAGAAATACCCTATATAAAGAGGCAAAGTTGTATATATGTATGTAGACCCTAATCTTCAAAACTAATGAACCGATTTAGATTTTGTTATGCTTATATGTTACAAACGATCGACGGTTTAAAATTTGCTGGGAATACCATGAAAATTTGTATATAAAGGTTATAAGTCCAATAATTTTAATATTTTCTTTGATCTTGTCCTGAATATGTCCGATCAAATTACATACAGACCACTTTTAAAACACGTTTTATAATAAATTCTTCTTTAAGTGAAAATCCGGAAATAATTGTATTTTTTCTTGTGATAGCTATCTGTTTAAGAGTCAAGATCATGGGTCAATTGTGATGCAGCATTTATATGAAGTCATACGAGGAAGCGATTAGCCTATCGTGGGAAGCTCCTCCACAAATTTCCTGGAGTCTATCTTTTTTTTTCAATATTATACCAATTCAATTGCGAATTTACTAGAAGTGTAAGCACCGGATCGCATGTGAAAGCATTGGCGCACACCGCCGACACGACATGGTCCGGCTGGTGGTCGCAGTGCGCCGCATCAGATACACGACGCGGCGCGGTTAAATGCAGTGGAACAAGTTGTTCATTTCCTGCTACCACTTCTTGGGATCCGCGAATATCTCGGCAGCAGCGGAGAATGCTTTGCGTGCCAGCAAGAAGTGATCAAGCACAAATTAACGATCTTGTAATTAATTAATTTTCGTATTTGCGGAAATTCTTGCTCGCCCGCAATGGCCACCTCTTGGGTAACTATAACCATCCAGGTGATCAGGAAGGAAACCAGAGATTGTTTGCGCTTTTGATTACCTGGGAAGGTTGCAATATCAAATTGCGATGGAGCCAGGTCTATGGGGCAGATATGAAGATGGCCCTGAAAACTTAAAACAATTAAATTCTGTATTCATTAGATTTTGTAGCAAAACTCCCAATTGGTATTGTAACGTGATTTTATTTTAAATCGTGGCTTTTGCTCGCTGTTCCCATGACGCCTTTGGTTGCTTAACAGTTGCAAGTTATCAGCTCATTTCCTGTGTTGGGTAGACTCGAAGATGTCTTGGAAATGCATCGCATCTAGAGGAATGCTCTAAAAGGAACTAGCTGCAAAAGAGCATGAACTGATCGTTGGATTATCGGGTGAGTGAAGCACGATCCGACGACGACAATTGCACGTGCTTTTTGCAATCCAAAGTGATTAGATCACACAAGAATGAACGATCCAAGATCCGAGCCGGAGCCAATAGATTCTAGCTGATGGCTCAGTCTGGGTGGATGACAAAACGTGACTATGGTTTGCAATACAAAAACTACTGAATATAGACGTTTCGAAACCCCAGCCATCCCGATTGCAGCTGTTCCTCACGGGAACTCTATCGAAACCTATGCCCTACGAACAAGCCACTTACTCGAAGCCGTCATAAGACATTTTTCACGCTGAAATCTTGCAATTTTCGACGAAGACCGTGAGGTGTTGATGCTAATCTTTTATATGGCGCAGAAGTTTTAATTATCTCCCATATAAGTGATGGAGTTACATCACTTTCTCTTCGATCAGAAGGTGTTAGCTGGACCGAGGCTTTCATCACAAGGGTCGTTGGGTCATCAGTGAATATAACGCGATTGACTTCGCTCCGACTCAAGAGTCTTCAAGTAATCTTAGCTGAGTTATGTTACCTCAAAGCAATTTTCGCTCCAAACTAATTCCCCATTTTAGATTGTATGGGTGGATTCACAAACTCAAATTATTGTTTACTGTGGTCTGACTTTTCTGATACGCAGTCAATTCAGTACCGAAATTGTGCAAACACCGTAAACTTTCGTCAGGTTATTCATTTATGTTGCGATTTTATACGCTTCCTGAAAACAGGTGAAGTGGAGTATGAATTGTATGAATTGGGTGATAACTACGTTTTTTTTATGTCATAACTTTGAAAAGTTTACGAAATAACATTGAGATTACAGGTGGTATGGTTTGGTATGCGTTTTTGCGAAATTTGGAAGTAGAGGTTACTAGGGTTCATAGTGAATCCATTCAATAACTGAATTCGATTCACGTTATAGTCAGTAATTGAAGTTAATTCATATGAAGTTAGAAGTGGGATTAAATAAATATAAGTGAACGGTCCTCTTGCTCATCTAGATACATACCAAAAATATATCGCAGTAGGCTAATTAGTTTCAATGCTATCAAAAGTAAGTGCATACTGTCAGTGAGCGCAATTTTCGGTTTACGGTTCAATTTCACGGAGTATAATTTAGTTTGGCAACAGAAACATAATTTGCTATGATATAAGTAATATAAGTACATATGTATGTACATTAGGGTGGAGTGAAATTATTTTTTTTATATATTTACTATGGCATACCCGCAAAAAGCTGCGTGATAGGCACAATAAGCAAAAGCGAAAATATTTTTGGTCTAGGTTTATATTTAGAGGTGCCCCCGTTAGGACCAAGTTTTGAAAAAAAATCAGAAACTTGTCAATGTTCAATAGTGCAAAACAAAATGCTAAACTTCATAAAATGATGGTTTTATCAGGGCCAGACTGTCATCACGTCAGATGATGCCTTTTTATAATACTAAACGCGAATTTTCTACTTAATTGGCTATTTTGTAACATTTTTCTCATAAATGTTTCATAAATATGAATCGCAGTTTTATTGCAAAATTCTTGATTTATTTTTGTTTTAAGAGGTTTTGGAGCACCATAAATTCCAAACTTTTATATATATTTTTATTATTATAAAAAATATAGGTTTTAAACAACATGAAAATACTATTCCGATACATTGTTACGGTTTATATACATCTGAATGAGGCTGTCAAAAAAGAATGGAATTATACTTTTTTTCAAAATTCTTTCGTTTTGGGGCACCTCAAAACATTATAATACATAAATGATATTTAACATACTTCATTTGCTCATCCATAGGCAGCTTTTTACCACTATGCTATTACGAAATAATAAAAAAAATAATTCTCCATACATTTTCACTCCACCCTAATGTACATACTGTTTTGATATTTTGGATTTTGCAACTTAACTAATTACATTTTCAAATCAGTCTCCGTATCAGTTATAACTTTTTTTTGAAAAAATCTTTCTTTATCTGTTACTCCCGATCGAGCCAAAAATAAGAAATTTTAAAGCTCAATATTTTTTTCTGGTAATAATAAAAAGACAGCATATTATTTTATATTTTTAAGCCAAGTTTTGAAGTTTGTGGTTATTTTGCCGTAAAATTATCAAGTTATTACACTTAAAATAAAATTTATTTGCCGAAGAAACGTGATAATTTTTATAATATAACAAATATGTATGTGATGAAAGAATTGTAAACCTTCAGTGATAAACCTTTTTTTCTGTCTCAGCCGTTAGAAAAATAAAAAAACCTAATTAAAGTCAAACTTTGGTAAGATAACTCATTTTTCTGCAACATGATATAACAGTTAAAGTTTAAATATACAAGTAAAGTAGATTTTTAACAGTTTTGATTGGATTTTTATATGAAAATCGAAGTTTTCGTAATTACACTGTCAGGATCCTAAAATGAGCAGCTTTATTAAATTATTGAAATTGTTACATCACAAACAGAATGAAGAATTGTAATTAAGGAATAAAGAATATTTGAATCGTTGTAACTTTATATAACTCCAGTTCGATAAAATAAAAAAGCTTATGTGGCTTTTTATTTTTACCGAGTTTCACAACTTGTTATTTTTGGTTCGAAAGTATAGAAGCCTAAGCTGGCTTCAAATAACAGTTAAAAAAGCTAAATATTGGAGAGCTTAACAAGAATCGAAAAAGGGCATCACGCACATCATTTTACGTATTTTATTTTATTTTGCTTTGACAATTTCCTTCAGCTGTTATTAGTTGAAAAATTAAAAAATACCAGTTATTTTCAATCTCAGTTTTAAATCCTATTTTCAATTTGATTTTCAGATTTATCCAATTAATATAGGTATAATATATTTATTCCCAAACACAAAAAAAGGTATATGAAAGTTCTGCGCATTTACTATAATATATTATAAAGTTTTATGGTCATACATAAATGATGTTAAATAATTATAAGAGAAGCTTTTAACTGAGAATATATGAAACTGCGCTGTAGCAATATTCGAAATTAGGCTATTATCCTACATTTAGCTTCCTTTCACATAATTATACGTGTGGATCAATTTTATATAGATTACAGAGTTAACTAAATTACAAGCGTATCTTTTCCTGGAGTTTATTAATGTTTCATTTTTAATTTCTCAATTGTCTAATTTAGTTACCAAATTTAATGGCTTACATTGAAAGTAAGTAATGAATTACAGTTTTTGCGAATAGAGGCGATTGCATTGACGAATTAATTTTCTTTGTACCAAAAATAAGTACGAGTACCTGATAATTTCACCATATACAAAACATAAAAATTGTATCCCTCCGATTGCAGCAGCATTATAAAAACCGAGTTTGTTAACACCCAGCAAGATATGCCTACCTTCCTTAAAAAGAAAAATGTGTAAATGTACATAGCTTCCGGTTAGACTCATTATACAATATACCTACTGTGATCATCGTACCCATCATAACACAAAAATCCAAAGTTCGATTACAAGTTAACATTATCGCCAGTTGTGCAAAACGTCACGCGGAGCATATAATTAGCAAAACTACAAGCAGTTAATTCGCGGAGACCACACCGAGAAATATTAGGTGTTGTATCCAATTAATTTCAAAATGAGATTCGCATCGGATCAATCATATTGGCGAAAGATATATGCGCCATGGCCTTAAAACTGCCATAAATGCAAAAGTTGCAAGTCTCCCCAAGGTGGCTCGAGGCAAGTCCAATCTAGGCTCGGTGCGGCGGCGGCGTAAGAAAGCTGGTCGCGGTAAGTGACTCATTAAGACGCTGCTGCGGAATATTGCGGAAGCAAACCAACCGAGATATGCATGCGTGAAGTGGGTATTGCTTTAATTATAATTTCCACCAAACTGCAATTACCGAGCAAATTCTTACTCGTATTATTCGACGGAGAAAAATCTGGCTTTTTGGCGGAAAGGTGTTTTATATGTGATGAAAGCAGTTATTGGCTAATTTCGTAGAGAGCAGTGGTTTTGAAGACTATTTTGACTATATTCATTATAAAGCCTTTCTTCATTTCAAACAGGCTTGTTGCATAGTAAACAATAATGCGATTGTAGCTAGTCTTTAACTAAGCTAGTCTCATTCTGAGTATCTACATATTTAAGTCAAATTTATGGTATCTAGACAAAGAAATATCGCCAATTAAAAATATAGAATTATTCAAGTAAACAGATCTCTTTCTGGAAGATCGTTATTCTCATAAAAAAATTACCAGTTGAAAACTGACTATTTTGGACTGAAAGCATAATACTTAAATAAGGTCATTCATGCGTCAAGGCCCGCAGTTACATATGTAACCAGTAAAAAAAGAACATATGAATTTCTGGTTTCTTTCCGTCATTTTGGAGGTTTGAGTAAAAAGAGTGATACTTCCGTGCATTTCTTTGCTAACAAGTGGAAAAATATGAATCAGATGAGGTTTTCATTGTTATTCTATCGTTTCTACAACGAGCTTACACTTAATTAAAATAAACTCAATTCTCTATTATCTAGAGATTTTTTTTTTAAGTATGTAACTTAATTATACATACTCACCTGCAATTTAAATCCTCAAAATTTATTATTAAATTTGGAACCAGCGATGCTATCAACCTCTACGTATGAAAATTTTTGTGAAATTTTTTACTGTGAATTTTTCAAATCAGACTTTTAATTTGAAATCATTAATTCAAAGATCCTTAATGTACCCATTTTTTAAGATTTTAAATAAATTTAGCATTAAAATAATTTAAATAAAAAAAAATGTTTAATATAAGTACCACATTTTTAAAGCGGACTAAAAAGAATAAAATAATTTCTCTTAACTTCATACAGATTTATTACCCCATACAAATTGTCCTGAATATTTCTGATTGTAAGTTTTTAATAACTATTAAGATTTAAAACGAAAAACGTGGGGCTTCTGCAATAGATGCATGAATAGTTCGCCTAAGTCATCAACAATTTTGTTCCATTGCAAATGATATGAACTGTTGTGTGAGTTTTTTCAACGACAGCTATTCTTCGCACTCCTTGTTATTATCTGATACATATGCCCCACGTTTTTCATATTAAATCTTACAAGAATTTTCATAGCTATTAAAAATTTACAATCAGAAATACATATATTAAAAAAAAATTTTTTTTTACTTAAATTATTATTTTCTGCTTTTTAGTCTTGTGTGTGCGAATTTCCCAATCGATTTCATAATAATCGTAATAACTTTATATTATTATTTGCAGAAATACAGTCTTTACTGTATATGATCGAGTAGAATACGTGCCATAAAGTATGATTGCACACGGTTCTTTGTTAAAAAATAATTAAAAAAAATTGTTTCTTTACTAACAACTTAATAATATTGCATTGTCATCCAGTTCTAAGCTATGTTTAAAAGTTCCAGTCTCTATCTTATTGGGAAGTTAGTTTAAAATCGATTGCAAAATTTGTACCGAACAGAAAAACAGAAACGAAAGCGAGCTAATAAAAACGTGGTAAAATATCTCTACTTTAATAGGACGACAGTAAATTGTAATGAGTGAATGATCCCAAAAAGAAAGTTGAAAATTTACCTAGAAAACAATTTTTGAAATTAGTTAAGAAGATGAAATGATATCAAGCCTTTATTTCCTAGATAGGTCAAATCTTATTTAGTAAATTAAATTATGCTTTTGAGCATTTATTTATTAAGATTCATCTTTTACATTTACCATTCCAACCTGAAGAAACTATTTCACTTCTGTGAGCTTTAAAACAATTTTTAATTAGTTTTAATTATGAGAAATTTCTTTCTCACAAAGGCCACAAATACATTCATAAATTATGAGGGTACCTATTATAGGACGATATATATACGAATAGAATATAGAGAATTATATGCATGATTGAATTAAAATTTTAATATAGATAGAAGATAAATATTTTCAAAAAATAGATTTTTGTAACCTTGTACAACATGAATTAAGTAAATGATGGTGTATACAAAAATCCAACTTCCTGAAATTTAGTCAGCAGATTGCTCGTTTCCGTCTCTTAAGTTGAGTGTGATTTTACACTTAGTTTTCAGAATCTAGCTTTGAGTCTTAACTGATAATTTTAATTTTTCTTGACGCAATTACCAACGCGTCAATTTAGATATTGTTGGGCAAATCGTCAGCATACATATGTATTTACATAATACATTGCATACCTTCTTTTTGTAAAGTCGCTTAAAAAACAAGAGGTTCGCAGAACAATAGTCTAAAACATGCCAATTGAAGCAATGGGATAACAAATATAGACTATAGAATAACGTAAATACAAGTGAGTCAGTATAAATCAGTAGAAAAAATCCTGATTGAGCATTTCCGATTTATAATGAAACTGATCCAATTGGTTTTCCTAAACCTAAAAAAAATTAACATGGCTACCTTTATTTAATGGTCGATGAGTAGTTAAATTAAAATGGAAACGTAAACATGAACTGAACAAATTACGTCAATCAATTATTTTAAAAAGTAAGGTCAATCGACTCCGCAGATTACATCTTTAGAGCAGGTCAATGACAATGACTAAGGCATTAATTAAAAATATTATTATAAAAAATGTTAACTTATTTGCATTAACAAGAATAAGGCTAATAGATCCCATTAATCGGTTAAACTGGTTAAAAATATGTCAAATCTATTATGTCTTCTATGAATTAAGTGGATTTTATAAGTAAAAAATTTATTCAATTGTTGCTTTTGTACATTAAATATACCTAAAAGACACCTTCGCTAGTTAGTTAGCACTAAAAAGTGAATGGGGGCTATTGTCTCCAGAAAAGGGAAGACAAGTTAATAATGCGTTAATGCGTTTGACAAATTGCACAAATTGAATAAGATATAAATCTCACACTTACGAGGTACTACACAGTTTCTCACTATGCTTCCTATGCAATCAATCATTCAATTGTTCGCATGTTTTCGCACCTGGCACAATGTGAAAAACAAAAACCTTTTTTACTCAAGCAGGAAGGATAACGAGTCGCTAGGTTTTTTTGATTCGATCCTTTTTAAATAAAAACTTCATGACCCTCATACGATTTTGAACTCTCAAGATCAGAAATGTGACGAATTCCATTTGTTTTGTTAAAATTGCTTAATTTGCCTGATCTTTAAATAAAACCAGATGCTGGTATTCTAAGATTTTGAGGGCAACGAAATATCCATTCACTCTTGCAATAAATCAACGGTTGAGTGACTAGATCACCCAGAGGTCCTCATACGTTCATCAGATAGGTCTAGAGAATTTTGCAAGAATTAATCTGTAATCTGAACGTGTTGCCCAATGATTAGCCTTGAATTCTGGCCGCGAGGAAAGTAGGTGGCCATTCAGAAAAATGTTGCAGGTCGAGAGCCCCTTTCGATTCCTAATTGAGCATAAATCATGTGCTCACTGCTACCTGCGCGATTTGGACGCGTGCGCTGCACTTAGCTAAATTAATCAACGATAATGGGGCCTTTGGGTGCGGATATGTTTGGCTTAAGCAGCGCAAGCGCAGATTTCTTAATGATGTGGTCCCAGATAACGAATTCTGGCTACCATGTTGGCGTTCAGTATTTTAAGTGAACCAGCAGAAACGAACGACAAACAGCTTGACAAACTGACAACACCCTAAAGTCTGTCATCGGGGGTTCAATCCCACCTGAGTGGGCTATTACCAATAAGACACATTGCTTGAGTGCGTCAAGCCGTTTTAGGGCCTATGTTGCACCTTGGCATCGTCGCGTCATTCCTGCGGTTGGCTGCAGCAGCTCCACCAGCCGTGCTGGCTCACTTGCGCCTTGTCTTATTAAATTCACCTCTGTCCTGTCAATCTGCTGCATACCAGGTGGGAAAGTCTGGGTTAGTCACCGCTAGCATAGTCTGGTTCATGGTCAATACTGTTCTGCTAGCAGCTAGCCTGCTAGGGGCTAGAGGTGTTCGGCACGTGATTTATTTCAGCAATAAAGTTTGTGCCCGCTTGCTGTCACTCTGATCACGATTGTTTGCTGCGGCCGCGGTATGGGTAGAAAATTTTTACTTGATAAATTGCCACCATACGCAGGTGTCACACACTCCGCGTTGAATAGAGGTGGAGAGGAATGAAGGCGCGAATAAAATGCAGGAAGTCAGTCGCGTCGGAGCGCGGCGTGCCTTTAATTTATTCAAAAACATTTTTTCTTATGACGTCGGTGACGTTATTTGCATTTTAGAATCGAAAATGATTTAAACGCCGAATAACATATGGAATGCCATTTGGTTGGTATTTTTGTGATATCATCTCCTTTTAAAAACGATATGCAACAAATTGACAAGTATAAAAGATATAAACAAATATTTAAGCTAGAGTCTAAGAAAATAATTGAATTCTAAGTTTTAATTTCTATTTTACCAATCCCATGCTTATTAATATTTAGGAAGAGGGGAAGATTTTATTTTCTTGAAAAGAATTATTCCATCGATTTTCAGCAACTCAATTCTGAATATGATTTTAAAGCATCTTTAAAATATAGGTACTCTTCAACAATATTTTCTTTCGATATATTTTCAAGATTTATATTTACACCATTTAGCCGGGTTCGTGCAACCATCCAAAACTGGTTTCGAAACTTGCAATCTGATTTACTATTTGAAACAATTTATTTCAGGTTCCATGCAATATAAAATAATTACCTACATACTTCAATTGCTTAAGAATTTGAAAGAACGAACAAATCAGATACAAATTTTACTTTATTTTCATTTAAGCAGATTGGCTCTTTTAGCGTAACACCATCGATATATCTACATAAACCTATGTAGTTGAAAAACATTCCAAAACACATTAATACGGAAGAATTATTTTGTATAAACCCATTATTCTTAAATTTAAATAATTTTCAAATAAACGATCGCAAGAGTGATATTATGAGTTGGTCTTATATGTTAAAATAATGAAAAAAGATTTATTTTTTTAATAATGTTTAGTAATTTAACCTACTAACCCTAATATCCAAATTTTATTTTTATAAACCTAGAAGTTCAAGGGGAACGGTATTTGGAACATTTTAAGCCATATCCATCCAAGCCAATATTTTGAAGAATATATAATAATAAAATATTTTTGGAATCCTTTAAAAAAGCCCTTCCTCTTTTTAGTGCTGGGTATCCACGTTACAAAATAAAAAATACTTTTTAAAGGTTCCCGGTTCACCCCTATGGCCCTATTATAAATTAAAAAAGAAAATCGTAATCTTAGACGGTCGAAATATGTGCGAAGTTATGAAGACCTAGATCAATATGCAAAATTTTATATTTCTATATAACGACGTTTTTGAGAAAATCGTCTGTAATAGGCAGACGGACGAACGCAAGAGTAATCTTATAAGGGCTCCGATTTTCTTTTAAGGTGCTGATCCCCAAAAACTCACATTGATTTGAATATGCCTTTAGAAAAAGACATTCGCAAATGTTCTCTTTCGGTTCGGGTTAAGACAGGATTTACAAGCAGACTAGCCCATAACATTAATTTTATGAGTCGTAAACCACCCTCGTGTAGATCATGAAACATAAATTCTTGCATTTTCCTACCGGAAAACCAGGTTTCCTTCAGAATAATAGTCAAGAAATGGTGGGAAACAGTTTTCTTGATATTCCAGTCTGTTCACTCTGTTGAATGGAAGCGTGAATTTTAAGATAACGAGCTAATTGAAGGCTCTTTATGTGTACCATTAATGATCATCATCAAATTTGGTCAATTAAAGCCGCTTCAATAAGAATCTCTTCTGGCTTACAAAAGTTGAACTGACTCTGATAGATGTACTTGTTAGACTTAAAACGTTCTGTTTGATGGCATGGTCTATCAAAAATATAACATTTAGTTTGGAAAAGTAGTGCAATAAATGCATTTGGAAATCACAATTAAGTTGGCGCGGAACATCTAACTTTTAAGCAATTAAAGGGCAATTTTTTTTTTTTATAAAAAACAGTAAAAAAATTGTTTAGGCCAACTTAATAACTATTAATATTTCTTTAAAAATTCAAAAAAAGGTCTTATTTTAATTTGAGTAATTATCGATCCTAAGGGCCCAGTTCGGGAGCAATTTCTTGATGCAAAACATATGAAAGAAATCTAATTATTTCTCGAGTTATTCCACATAATATACTTAATCGTTTTATTATTTACTAATGTTTAATTATATAGATATATTATCTTGAATGGAACAGATTGGGTTTGAGGTCTCCTCACAGATTTTGATAAAACTTTGTAGGATTATTCATTTGGAGTCAAAATTGACAAATAGGTATGCAAAAAAAATTTGCCGGTCGCCTATACTTCCGGAGATATTGAACTTAAAAAATTTCGCTAATTTACATTTTACCGCCACAATTTTTTGCATATTTCCATAAAGTTTCGTTACGAATTGTATAAATACCTTTTCATTCTAAGCATTTTTCAAGAATCTTTGAAATTAACGAGTTAAAGGTAAATATCTTTTTCGACTTATAGTCGGTGACGAGAACGCATTTGTCTTGAAAAAAAGGAAAAATGGGAAGTACAGTAAAAATTTACTTATTTTCAGCACTCATGTGGAATTTTGTACAGAAATCCGGTGGAAACATTTTTAATTTAAGGTTTTTCCATAATATACACAAAAAAATTGTGCATGCATGGAGCAATTAGTACAGACAGACATTAGACAGAAAACTATCACTTTTTAGGATTTTAAAGTTAAATATCTCAGGAAATATAAACGACCGACAAATTTTGTTTGCGTATCCGTCACTTTTGATCCTAAAAGAACATTCCTACAAAGTTTCATCAAACTTCATGAGCAGACCTCGAACTCTAATTATGCCAGTTTTTTGACTGGAGTAATTTCAGATTGGGGCTGAGAATTTAAGGAGTAATTGAGAAGGAAATTATTAAAAAAATTGAAAGTTCCGCTCCAACGTAAATGCGGTCATTTGGAATAGAGTTTATGGCCGCACTCAGTACAACACGCATAAAGAACCTAGAACACATAAAAAATAAAGAGTAAAATTTTTCAAATATCCCATTGACGTGGAATCGAAAGTCATTCCTTTGTCCCACAAGCGGCACACCTTCCATTAACTTAAAACGTATCTGGTTCACGCAGCACTACCATCTAACAAAAGTCAGAATGACACAATGGGTAAAATTTATAACATTGCCCTCCTGGCTCGACTGGGCTGGGATGACATACAGCCGCGATTACATTCATTACTCATTCATTACTTGCCATTAAGTCCCTATAAATTCTATCTGATTCTGGCTGTTCAAGGGCAAAAGTCGCCCAGTACATGTGACGGAGCAGACAAATTGCGTCGCGCAAAAGGCAGCCAGCACGCCTATCCGCGCTCGCGGCAAATCAGAACAAAACACCTCGCCGCCATTGTCGGCGGATTTCACTTTTGTCAAAAACCAACAATGCATGAAAGTTGGGCAATGATAGTGAAAACCGTACAAAAAGCCTAGTCTTGATCAGATATATCTAAACGTGCGCGCGCGGCGCTCAGCATGCCGCGGTGCGCGCCGCGCATATCTAGAACGAGACTTAGCGCATGTAACCTGCGCGCGCCGGGCCTCGTCGAAGGCGAGCAAGGCGGAAAATTAATAGTTCAGAGGTGTGCGGACTAATCAGCCCGAGGGGGCCCATCTGCAGTTTACAGCAGCCCCGGCGATCTCGCGGACGTAACAATTCAATATTTTGCCACCGCGGATTTGTTCGGCCGGCCGGCGCGGCGCTACCGACTTCATGAACTCTGCGGTGGCGGCACAAATTTCTTAACGCCATTTCAGGTGAGTGCGCAACGTGAACGGATTTGTCCCTCGTGCTTAGTGCCAAGTTTTGAAATTGAAATGTTCTCCTGAATCTTTAGTGACACGCTGCGATAACTTCAAACTCAGGTGTTTTGATATTCGAAAAATAGCCGCAATTTAATTGTTATTGGAAATGGATATTGTGATTGGAATTGACATAAATCGAACGCTGCCACTATTGGAACGTACGTGGGCTGCATTCTTTTTCAACTCCACTTCAGCAATTGGTAATTCTTTTATTGCACGTTCGAAGTACGAATTTTATGTTTGCTAGCACCATAAATCTTACCGTCTTTTTTATAGAATTCTTGCAACTTTTAAAACATTGGCAAGTGGTGCGCTATATGAGGGAGGCATTTACAACCTATTTCATCTATACATGCAAAGCGTGTTAAGTTAATATTTGTCATTCGAAAAACCAATATGCCAATTTGATAATGTCACCAGAGTGTAATCCACACCAAACTCTGCGCTTTTCTGGGTTTAATGGGCTGTCCAGAGTTTTTATTGAACTGCTCCCACTCCAGAAGTGGTAATTCTGCTACTTACTTACCATTAAGACAAAATTACTGAACACAATTTTGCGAAAATATAACGTCTATAAGTTTTGCAAATCGATAATCGAATTTCAAATTTAGGTAATATTTGACCGTTCTTCATGAGTATGGAAAATATAACTATACTGAACATACATAAATTTTGAGATATGACGACTTAAGAATGTTTGGGTAATTTAATTTCATATTCTTTGTTCTTCTTCCGAACCCATTTCATGCATGTAGTAGTGTCTTTCAACTGAGTGTTTTATAACTTCTTTATTCCATTTATAATAGTTTTCCTGCTTTAATAAACAGTTGAAATGAAAAGTAATTTATAAGTATAAATAAGCTGTTATTAAAACGTGTTTTTAAATTAATGCGATCAATAAAAATGACAATGTTTTACATACATAATCAGTATTTTATTTCTCGAATATTTACCATATTTTTACAATTAATTAAAAAGCTCTGGCGCCTTCAAAAGAAAATTATAGTTTTTACTTTTTAAAACCTACACATGCATATTTCTTTCTATGGTAATCGACTTTTTCACATTTTACAAAGATTTGTTGCCTTATCTAAGATGACAAAATTATTTGCAAAAACAGTTGAAAAAATCTTTAATTTAACGATTTTTAAAATTTTCGAAGTTAAATATCTCGGAAAATAAAGATATCAATAATTTGTTACATATTCATCATTTATAAAACCAAATCATCGTTCCTATGAGGTTTCATCAAATTTCGTCAAGATCAAAGGTTAAAACATCGATTTTTCGCATACATCTCTTAAACGTTAACATTGTAAAAATATGTAGTTTATACAAAGTTTGTAGATTATGCGATTCTCTACAAAAAAGGTCTAAATACTTGTTTTTGCTACGAATTATCATTCATGAAATATCGCGTTTTAAAAATTTGAAAAGTCATACATATTCTGCATACAAAAATAGTAATAGCAATTACTCCAATTACCTTTGAGGTAGAGTACCATGGGTACCAATTTTGAGTTCTATACGAATTATATCGAAGTTGAATGTCTATTTTGACTGGACGTTGGACTTATTTATTTCTTACAGCAGTGTTTCTCAGACTCAACTACACATACTATCTTAAAATTTGGCAAATTATACTAAAATTTATTTTATCAGCATTTAGTGCAAGAGTTAAAAATATCAGTATAAAAAAAGTGGGGATCGTTAACATTTTGTTTTACCTTTATTTTCCTTAACTGGTTTAAATTGTTTATACCTTTTTAAACTATGTATCTTATTGAATATTTAATTTAATAGAAAAAATGGAAATTCCCATAAATAATAAATGAATATTGATGTCGTAGTTGTAGTCTTGTTTTGCGAGTTTTACCATAGCTTTAGTATCTAATGACTTCACGAAAGTGAAAACACAAAACAATTGGAATAAATTATTAAGAAAACCTTAAAATGGAATATGAAAAGCAGGATAGTGAAAGGAAATCTATTTAGTAAACGAAAAACACCAGTTGTAAGTTCTTAGTATTATTTATTATTTAATTACACAAAATAACATAGTCATACCTTAGATCTAGCAGAGAAACTATCGAATTTATCTACATAATACATATACACAGTGTGCCTTGCAAGCATATGATGGGAATTTTGTCATGGCCGCACTACATAAATTAGGAAGAGTCCATTTTCGCCCCGAATTTTATCATTCGGCTTGATAATAGTCATGAGGTCTACTCTCGAATTGCAATGATTAAATATGAAAAATGGGAATTGATCGAAGTGTTAATTATTTTATCTGAGGCTAAGTACTTGACCTTCATAGAAGAAACATAGAGACGCCTTCGCGTCAGTTTTCATAGTGAACTGGGAAAGAGTGTAACACATACAAATTCACGCACTTGTGATGGATCTAAGGAAGGCTTAACTTAGGGCTAAAAGGGGCTCATAGTCTAAGTCTTTGGGCCCCACTTTCTTTTTGTATTTCTTCTCTAGCTTCGTGTTGGCTAATTTCTCCTTGGCTTTACTTGTTCTATTCTTCTTTTCTTCGAGGGCCTTCTCCTTGTCCAGAAGCTCGAGCTGTTCGAAAATGTTTTTAGGATTCGCGTGATTTGCTGCTGATGTTGAATTTTTGTTGGCATAGACAACAACAAACTGAGAGTAGGCCGAGTCCGAAGGTGTGTTTATGTCGGCAAAGTCCCTGAAGTTAGCGAACTGCTCCTCTGGGTAGGTGAATTTTTGGATGTAAGCATCTGCCTGGGGACGTCCATGTCCATTGTTTGGATTCTCAGCGAAGAACTGGTTGAATTCGCTGGCGTCTTCGTTGTGGAACGGAGCATCTTCATCTGAGTAGAATGTGCCACCTCTTATGACCCCGAAATCGCCTGAACCTAAAATTGATGGGTCAAAGGATCTGCTATTAGCGATTTTGCCAACTGAACTGTCTGGGGCTGAGTAGTAAGGTCTAGAGTGGCCAAGGGGCGGGGATTCCCTGAAGAACGGCGGGTAGAAATTTTGTGCTGCTTGCGAATGCGAATCGAATGCGGTGGGAAGCTCTTCGTGATGATCAAATTCGGTAGTCGTTGGATAAATTTGATGACCTTCAGATCTTATAACGCTTATGTGGGAAAACTCGTCTGGCTCCATCATCATGTCGGAGTCATCTTCCGCCGTTTTATCTGAAATGATAAAATCATATTATAAAATTTCTATAAGTTAAGAGAATAAATAAAGGAAACTTGTAAAACATACAGATTATAAAACATATTATAAAAGATAAAGGGACTAAGAGTAGAGTTTTAACTTTTCAAATTATTTCATATCCTATTTTTGATCTTTCATTGTGTAGTTCTTAAATTCAACTTTATTCTATTTTTATAGGAAAAAGTAAAAGATTACAACTACAATTTTATTAAAAATTTTTATTTTCTAGGGCATTTCTCGCGTATACGTCAAATTAGGTTCTGAACATTTACGTTGTAACTCGAAACGATTTAATTCTTATCGTTATTTTTTTCATACATTCCTACTGATTTTGAGAACTAAGAATTTGAAATAAATGATGTAGGCACATTTTTATTAACCATTTAATCGAGTAAGTCAGTGAAAAAAAATTGAAGGAAAATTACATTTCGAATTCTAAAAAAATTTTTTCCTGACCAAATAGCACATTTTATCACGATTAAAGCATCTAAAATCGAAGTATTCATCTTCAAGACATGATAAATTAATTCTGATACATTCTGTAAATGTTTGCTTCAAAATTCGAATTTGCTTGGTTTTAGAATTCATGTTCATAATTTAAAATCAAATTGATTTCTCTCGGAATCAATCACGTCATTTATTTCAAATGAAAGTTATACTTTTGTTACTTCCAGTAGGTATATGTATTACGACGTGTACTCTAAGCCTTCGAAATAAAGTCATCAAAATAGGTATAAAGATAGATATAAAAGGTATCTAATATTAGCAATTGTTATGTTTTCTCCCAAATAACCTACTTCTATATTTATCTAAATACATAAAGTCTACAAGATCATGTTAATGTTTTAAAATGTTCGAATCAAGCCCTAACAACGATTTTTAAAAAGTTTCTTTGGTCTTATTGTGTAGCGGCTTCAAACGTTTTATTTTAAAGTTTTTATACGAAATTAGCAGCTTTTAGTTTGAAGCTTTAATTAGAATGCATGTGATTTAATACATGTATTATATTAAGTGATATTAAGTGTATTGTAACTGATAAGTTTCCAAACGCCATTTTTAGTCTCGCCAACCAGTCTAAAGTATAAAGAGATCAACTTTTTAATGCGCTTGGTGATTTATTAATATTTCTTATAAAGTCTTCCTATTTTGATAATGGTTATATTTTATGTGATAGCACATTTTCTAGTGTTCTTATCTTTTCTCTTTTAAAGTAAAATCTATGTGTGGCTTACTAAAAGAATGTATTGTATTATTTGTCAAAATATTCTCAATCTCTTAAGTTGACGGTAAGATGTTGCAAAAATGAATATCTTCGTAATACATATGTAAGAAATTAACTTTGAATGAAAACTCGAGTTCTAAGTTACATACATAAAGTAAATTTTAGTTTCTGAATTTAGTAAAATATTGAATATTAGTTGTTTAAAACTTGTATTAGATAGCATTTTGTTTTTAAATATGATACCTTCAATGGGCGCGACATCTTCCAAATTCGCTGTTATTTTTTCAATGCAAAATATCGAATAAGTATAATAACCCGATTTTTCCAAAAGTAATAAAATATAATAATGACAAAGTCTATGCTGTATATAATTTATATTTTAGTTATTTAAGAAAAGTAGGTCTACGGGGACACGAAAATAAATCATAAAGTTGACTATACAATTTAACATAAATCAGGCTGATATCTAGTAGCAAGAATAAGTAGACAGTTGATTCAAATTACACTCCATAAACTTCGCATAAATGCCGGGTAACTTTAGTCGTGAAGAGCCAGAGTATTTCTCATAATCGCACTATGCCAACAGTTTCAGAAGCGCGTAAATTGCGTCATTTAAGGCATTAACTTGCTGAACGATCCGTGCCCATGCGGATAACTGAAATTTCCATGACCACTTTAAAACAAGCCCAAGGATTGATAAACACATAAAATTGCAGGCGAGCAATAAAATAAAACTTTTGTAAAAGAAAGCTGCGACATTTGTGCGTTACATAAACAGCGCAAAACCACATCTTAACCATCTTTACCTTATCTTGCGTAGGAACTTAAAGGCACAATAAATAACAGACAAACATTCCTTGAAGAAGTCTGCCCGTACCACACGTTCGGAACTGGCGTAATGGGCAAATATTGAATTTTCACTTTTAAGTGCCGGCCATTGTTGGAATTTTTGTGTTTCATCTAGGCCACAATTGCACGAAGATTCGTGATAGTTGTCTTTTTGCGCACAACGACGGCAATTCAAAGGCGAGCGGAAGAAAGTTTTTACGATTTATCGCCGATGTTGCGGCAAGATACTCCGCCAAAATGAGCCATGGAAGAAGTTACAGGAAGGATTGTGGTCTTTCGACTTGATTTTCGTGACTTATGGCTCTTCTACAATTTTGGGACTCTACCTTTCTTAATACTCGTCTTTTGCGGTCGACAGTGATTTTCTCCGTGTCATTGTTAAATTTTTGCAATTTTTCCAAGAAAGTAACACTATCGTGCTGATTTATTTCACGAATCATGAAGGTAATTGATTTCTTTAAAGATCCTTTCGTTAACTCTGATTTCGCAATAAACTTATGATTTTAGTTTATGTGCTGCTTTTGATTGATCGTCTAGAAAGCTAAGTCGTCGTAGATATTTGTAAATTTTAGCTTGCTTATTACTTTGATTAGCAATTAAGTACTTGACGGACTGCTTGACTTATAATTTAATCACTCAAACCATACAAATAAGAAAAACTGCGTACGATAACTACATATTTTAGATATTTGCTTAAAGAACTCGTTATACATATACAGAGTTTTCGCAGGTTCACTTACTCAGAAATAAATTTCAAATTTTATTGAATATAACCAGAGATATATACATATGTATATAGATGTGTGCGGTCAAAAATTTAGGCCTAAAGGGTATTATCTCATACCTTCTAAATCTTGGATAAACTATAGTGCTTCCATTAAAGGCTATCATTACAAAATATACATATCTTTTTCATAAATTACAATAAGAAAATCGTCAACTTATTTCAAAACTTATTAATTTAATAAGAAAAACTATCAATGACATGTGACGACGTGGACGTAGGTACATATAATAAGTTACGTATCACTCTAAAATGATATTAGTCAAAAAAGTGACTGAATATTCACTTATTATTATTAGTGTGATCCTTAATTAGGGTATTTAAGAATTTTTACTAATAATAATAATAATAAACCGAATAAAGCGAATAATTTCCACTGATCATATCAAACGTGAGACGAACGTAACATGCGTGCGTTAAAAATGCGTCCGAATCAGATTTTAACGTTAACTTGGACGTACTTAAATCAAATTTTAAAATTATTACGTTTTTTTGGCGTGTTCGTGAGAATAAAAAAAAAAACTAGGGCAATAGATAAGCATGCAAAATGTAAGACATATTAGTTAAAAAGCAATTAAATTTCATTACCCTATTCAGCAGGGTTTCTCTGATTTCAATCACATAATTTATGTTGGGGCTTGGTTAAGAATTTAAATTTGTAGAACTGTGGGTAAAACATAAAATCATATTTAAATTTTCCTGATGAAATAAATTCTAACAGGAAGCACCCATTTTGCTTCTGTGCGCACAGTAACTATACATTTCTATTAATAACATTGATTTATAATCGCATTTAATCTGATTGACAGGAATCGTATTATTTATGGAGGAAATAACACGTTAATAATTTAATGTTAATCTTGTATCTCCTGAACATTTCATTAAGCATATATTAAAAATTGTTATCTTGTATTTTGTATCATCAGAATTTAAACAGATTTTGATTTTATACGCAATACGCATGGGAAATACCAGTATAAATTTTTCGCTGAACACAGTAGGTAGCGATCAATGACCCTTTTTGTCTACGAACTACTAAATATTTATGGGTATATTTACAAACAACATTAAATTAAAAGAAAATCGATTTTGCACGTACGGACAAAAAATATATAATATAATAGCTTGGGAAAAAAATCGTAGGCCTACTGTAAGTGCTGTCCATTAGCATAGCTAATAAAATCGTAAAATGTTTATGTCGTACTACCCATATGCTAATTAACAGAAGCAGTTTTTATTAGAACTCTAAACCTGTTCTAGAGTTTTAAAAAGTTTCGCATGGATCAAATTGTGTTGACCTTGATCCTCAACCTTTCAATGAGATATCTTTGAATAATATTAGTATGCATGTGAAATGTATCGAATCGACAAATTTCTAAAGTGCTTCGATTTTATCCAGCATATGGTATGCAAAATGCGTCCATTAATTCGATTTTCCAGATTGGTCTATGAAATGGAATTTACGATTAGTAGCGCGATATGAAATCATAAAATTGTATTGATTTATGCTGTTGTTTATTAAATTTACAATGTTACTGGCAATATAATTGAAGTAATCAAAATGCTTGGGAAAATTTATTAATTCATTGGGCGTCACTACTTCAAAATCTGGTAGATGAAAGGGTACTAATTGCAAAATTGGTGGCCTCCGAATACTAGTGGAAATAATTAATAATCGATGCAATTTATAAAAACAATACAAATTATAAAGTTTTAAAACAATTAGATATTGTAGAGGTGATTATTAAATATTCGACATGCAAAAAAGATATTTACTGCGGAACAAATTGCCATGATTGCCACTATGCGCGCGTCGCTGTGTGAGGTAAACCAATCAATGAATTATTTACTGCCCCATGAAAAAGTTACGTGTGCGTCTCATGCATGGATATCTAAAGACCGGAGAGAAAATCGGTAATTGCTCACACATTAATTAAATTAAGCAATCCCTATGAATTTTCCTTGACGCGCGAGCGCAGGTGAAACAGGTCTTCCAGTTTGTTTTTCCATGAAAACGAGCAAACAAAATTCGGTGAGTCGATTTGAAACATCACGACTCAGTGCGACATTGCGTAATTCCTTTTAGCCTCCTAGCATTTCTAAATATTATTAAAGTATTTAAGTAATTAATTAATTAATAAAAGCTATGTACATATTTAGACTAACGCTAAAACACATTACATAAATAAGTCATTCAAGAAAGATCATTTTTACAAGCATTATTATCAATTCAAATACGTTTTTGCATTTGTACCAATATAAAATTTACAATTTCCTATTTCAAAATAAAATTTAATTTAATTTATACTCTATTGTTAATATTAATTAATTAATTAATTAATTTCTACTCTATTGTTAATAATAATAAGTTATAATATACAAATATATGTAAAATATATTGTAATTCTTTATTTAACTGGTGCAGGTAGGTACTCAATTTTCGGAGAGTTTTTTGAATGAAAACGATATTTAAGACAACATTCTAAATATTGGTATTAGGGCAGAATTTGGAAAATACCGCAAGTAAAACTAAAATATAATGGTGAAAAGTGAATGAAACTATTAAAAGCAGAGCTCTGTTTCGATTTTATGATGAAAATCAACACTTCAAGAAATATTACTATACAATAGAAGATATTATCTTAAATGATAGAAGAATTCAATTCATGAATTTAATCCGAAATACCAATGATATAGTAAACTTATGTATTTCCCAAAAAAGCATCTAAGGTACACACTGCCATTTTGAATAGAGTTAAAAAAATAACCATAAATTAAATATTTTCTAAAATAATGTAATGTTTAATATATGTAAAGTTTAATAAATAATTTTTGTTTTCAGAATCTCTTAGTTCCAATTATGTAATCAATTTTTGGATTATTTGTTTTATATGAAATGAGTACGTTAACAACATTTATTGTTTAAAAATGTGTTTTATTAAATTAACGGAGGAAATTATTAATTTTAAGCATAAATAAAATACGTTGTTAAATTGATATTTTCGGCATTGGCGCCAAATTATATTTAAAAATTATTGATTCAGTGTTGTTTCTATTAATTTTACAACGTAAATTTTCTGAGTGTATGTTATATAAATCTCAGAATCGCTGCCCTTCGCGGATGCGAGGTATCTTCACGCTGCATAAGTTAGCTTGATTATGCTAATAGTCACTTCCCTTTTTTACATATTTTATGGGCTCCAATTGGAGATCTTACATTCAGGAGCGTGGTTTCATCTTTTTTGTGGGTGAGTTGTATTTTTGGAATGCTCTAAAGGAATTTTCCGTGCACCACAGTTAATTAAATTTCAATTTCTCAATGAGGCCGGGCCGTGTGTGACTTGCGCAAGTTTGAATTAACCCTGAATAAATCGGTAATTTCCTAATTTGCAAAAGACGATAACTCAGCGTTTAAAAAGCACTTAACCTCGACGACAAAGAAACGAATCCCTTGCTGGAAAATACCTCACATATGCACCGCCAGAACGGCTGCGCGTGCTTCTTGAATCGCTGATTAGCGGCATGACAGGCCGCGAATGCGAACCTCGCAAACCTCGCGAACCTCGCGAACCTGCTAACTAGCTGACTGACTGCCCATGAAACTACTGGACTTACCCATTACCCACTGTTGGTAATAGGCGCGCTTAACGTGCATGGAATTATTCGATTTTCCCCGAATTCAAGTTCCCTGATCTGATCTGATAGGATTCATGGCTATTGGGATCAGTCGATTATAGTTGTAGATCAATCAAAGATCTATCGTTCGAATACCTGAATAAATGCACCTACCTCCGGCGTATGGTTGTGTAACGCTTTACAACAGAACCAAAATTTTCGGTGTTTTGCCAATAGACTTTCTGAAGAAGGAAAAGTCATGTTTAGCAATTAACCTCCATTTCGGGAACTTTGCCTGTGTGTTGTAGGCTTAACCTTTGCCAATTTCTGTATAAAATGAAATTTTGAAATCTGATCACCACATTGGAAGTCATTAATCAAATTTTTATCCAAAATCTATAATCGAGGCGACAGGTAACATCGATGTTTTTTTTAAAAAATAAGTCATTCACGCGTGCTCCGAAGACGTGGCTCGATAGTGACCTTGCAGTTCCATTTGTTCTGTTTGTCACAACAAAATATCTTACGGTCACTTGTGACACAAAAAGATAAAGAGAAAAACATGCATTCATTGCACCTTTTTTAGGTATAGGTATTAATGCAGTAGCCGAATAGATCTAAAGATTCTGTCATTGTATGTAAATGTCGTAACTCTAATTGGAAAGGTTTCCAATTAATTTACCAATTACCGAGCACACTTTAAAGGCCTTTTGGAGGCGAAAAGCGATAAATCATTAAATGCAAAATCCCCCGTTAACAGTTTACCAACAATGGCGATTTTTGCAAATTTTTATTTACCTGAGAAGGTTTCATTCGCCACACCCTTGCACCTGGGTGAAAATTTGTTAATTTCTCGAAATGACTACTCGGTGGCCACTAGCACAAGAAGTTCGTGCATAAAACAGGCCTATTTCGTATGCGCGCGGCTAATTTCCAAATTTTGAATTGAAAAATTTCGTCACACGATTTGGATACAACAACACTCGATTCACGCGCCAAGTTCACGCAGATTATGAAATATTTTCCGCGCACGGCTGATAAGCAAACGAGGCGGGGGTTCTATTACAATTTGACCACACGATAGTCGGCAGACCACGCCGCAAATAATCTAGACAATTTGCATTGTTGCGATCAATGTATCTCGGCGGGAGGCTCTTGCAGCAGACCTAGTTTATCTGCGAAAAAGTTCAAGGTGGCAATTTTAGGCCAAAGACTCTCAGCGAGTTTGCATGGCTGTACCAAATGCCGGGCAGCCTCCTCAATACCTGAACATTTCATCATTTCCATGATCCGATCATGCCTGAAGTTTACCTGCCCCGCTGAGAAATGATTGGAAAAACTGCAGAAATAGGAATTCGATCTGATCTGGTGAAGCGTTAAATTAACTCCGCCAACATGCAACCTCCTTTCCAGGGTGTGGAGGAAACAAGTGGAAACATCAGAAATTGTGACAAAATTGGTCGAGACCGATCGATGCTGAAATTTGCAATGATTCTTTCCTTTTGGGCAAAGCACTGGCTTCAACTGGCGGGGTTCTTTGAAATGGTAAACGGCGTAAGCGAACGTGACGGCAGGTAAGTGGCAGGAATTACACTAGTCAGGCGGTTCGTTCTCAGGCTTGAGATTTATGGACCTCTTTTTTATCGAAATTATCAATTCATAATTCTCCAAAAGGTTTTTGTACTTCAGCCAGCAGTGTGCTGTATCACTCACAGCACAATCATTCGTGTTAAGTACTAAAGAGGCTTTTAATTGACCGATCTAAAGGAGAATGTTTTCCAGCGAAATAGCAATGAAAAATGGTTGTTATTGCACAAGGTTCAAAAGTGCCGGCAAACAGGACTCAATAGGTGCAACTTGGCAATGTTGAAAGACTAAATTATTTTTGGTATTTTGATATTTAGAAAGTAAACGGAATTTTATGTAATTTTTGGAAGAGATCACAAGGACAAGCGATAAATTATAAAATCGTTTTAAGTATTTTCACCGGGAAAAAATACCAAATAAGGGCTTTTATACAATGAGTAAAATTTAAAATCAACTATAAAACTGTCGTTTAAAATTTAGAGAAAATCGAATATATAAGTATCTAAGCCTAACTATACTTAATTAGAATAGAAAATATATTATACAATTGCTTTAAATTAAAACGATTTCAAAACTTGAAATAGATTCATATGCCTGACATTTAAATCTACTGCTAATGATCCTCCGATTCGGTATGAGTCGCATGTATGGTAAAAAAGTACGCTAAATAATATCTTTTAAGAACTTCCAATTCGAACATGAGCTTATTAAACTAAACGACACTGTTAATTAAACATTCGCGTTAGAAGGCCTATTGAAAGTAGCTGAAAGGAAGTAAGAGCTCAAACTATAGTTAATTATTTTTACTGAGCAAATAGTTGCATATTATACATATACCTATCGCTATTTATTTATTAACCTATTAACGTTGTTATTCACAAACAAAACAACCTTCAATATATTTTTTAATTATTTAACGTCAAAATTCGAAATAAATTTTATTTGCGTATAAAATGTTTAAGTTTAACTTCTTGCTTTACGATTTATTTTCAAAGAAACTTACGTATGCAGACTTTTTAATTTAAAAATGTGTAAATACATACCAATAAGTTTTGTTTATAAATTAGAAGAATTTTTTATAGTTTTTTAAAATTTTAGTATAAATACATATATCGCAGTCCGCAGGCGCAACTAAGTTAACTTGTATGTTAGAATAAGTTACACAGAAACCTCAATCACAAACCCAAATTGTCATCGTTTTAGATAATCGTTTGATTATTTTCTAGTCTGGGGCTATCTCGGGATGTACTCGTATATTTAGAACTGTTAAGCCCGTCTGCCTCTCTTCTGATATTTTTGCTCCTAGCAAAGTTTTTAGGTACCTTAAAGTGGAAAATCAGGGTGACCTATATTTTAAATAAAGTGTTGATATTTGGATAGAGGTCATTGCCACAAACTTCGATTATGAAAGGTACCCAACGTGGGCGCTTTCGTACTAAGTATTTTCCCATATCTGATAGTCTGTAATGGTAGCGGAAACAGAAATCCCCAGATTTTGGTATAAAAAGGCCTAAGCAAAAAAAAGTTTAAAGTACCCGTATTTCGTCTGTATTGTCCAATATTTTTGAATTACGTAGAGTGAGTTCTCTTTTAGTTATTAAATGTTTTTGATTTCATTGGTTAGACGTTAGCAGTGTAAAATGTATTTAAAATGTTCGTAACCTGTCAAGATTTAGAGGATTTTTTTAAATCTGTGTGGATCATGATCCCTGAAACCTTTGCAGTGCCAAGCTTATATTTACATTAAATGCAATTGAATATTAATGTAACATATTTCCGAATTAATTAAAACCAATATAATATCTTCTTATCTTTTAAGAATTATCTCATTATTATGAAACATTGGTTTGTTGAAAATTATTTTATTTTAAGATATACATGATAGTAAAATTTTTTTGTAGTTTTAAATGCCAGAAGAAAATATACCTTCCTTACAAACGATTTCTAGCCAATACAATTTGCATGAATTTCCCGTATTATTTTATTTTGGCGTTGAATATAAATGTAATAGAAAGTTATACTTAAATAGAAGTTTGAATTTTTTAATTGAAAGTATTTTTTATTTTGTTTTTTTAAATACTAGTGTTTTTCATCTTTGTGACCACCCGAATTTTGAAGGCTACTGGTTTAATCTAATTATAGACCAAATGAAAACAAAAATTAGTTTTTGGCAAAAACAAAAACTTAAGTTTAAAGTAGTTGGTTTTCAACCCCCAGCATCGGTGATGGGTATCGATGTCAGCGCATCCTTTAATGCAACTGCACCTTAAATGTTTTCAACATACCTTTGCCCCCGAAACGTGGGAAACGGCAATGATCACAAATTTTACAAATTCAAACGAACGTAGGAACGCCGCGACTCGTTTCGATAAATTACTTTTCCAACTCACTTGCGGCAAAATGAGAATTTGAAAAACGAATTGTTGTGCAATTTGTTGTCATCGCGAATTGAGCACAATCTAACTTATTTATGTCACGGTCGCATCGCAGTTCCACCATTAATTTCAAAGTGATATATACCGCGGCATCTGACTACTAAATAAAATATTTTTTGTCCCATTGTTGCCATATGTGGGGGTAGCCATCGCAAAAGAATGCTTCTTACCTGGGTCTCCTCGGGCACATGTAAAATGATACTTTCGGAAACGTTGATCTTTAGCGAGCCAGATTGCCTTTTACCTGCGAGGACGATTAGATAGACGTGCTTAACAACGACACGTAAACGTGTCACACCGCGTGCCGACCTGCACCTTATCTGCAATTAATAACGAGCTGTCCATAGGGAAAAATTCAATCGGCGCCGCGTTTGGTGCTATGACTGATAGACTCTACCACCTGGGAGTCGTAAAACGTTTGATTAGCGATCATAACTCGGGGCAGTAACCATCAATCAGTAAACCTCCAAACTGATTGGGAGGCTCTTAAATACCTGCTGAAACGCCTGAAATTTGCTCTACAGGAAAAGGAGTTTTGTAACTTTCTTCTCCGACTCACCTGAGTAAGTCGCTTTCGATTTCACTCGATTGCCACAATCAGTCCGTGGTAAACCTTGCAATAAAAGTTTGCTTCTCTTCGGGTAAAATCGTAAATCGTAAATAAAACAACGCGGTAAGCTGGGCAGTGGATCACCTGGCAATTAGTGGAAGGTTGATGGCTTTCAAAGTTATGGTCACTTGGCAGTTAATTCGCGGGGCATAGTCGCGGTCGATTCCGCGGCGGCGTGGCAGGCGTGGATCACGGAAGCACTCAACGCTTATTCAATAAAGTCGACAGAAAGTGGAATTGCATTGAGGCTTTTCTGGTCACTTATCCAACTACCTCCGCGGCCATTCATGTATCAAATGCACTACCGTGTTTAGGTATTATAAATGGTAATAATATTAATTTAATAAATATATAGTTTTTGGTACCGATGGAGTCTTCCTGTCAACTTGTAACATTAAATTTTGAAGAGTTACGAATCCCGAAAACTAAACGAGAAATGTTTTTTTTTTTTTTAATTATATTATATTTTTATTGCCTTTGAAATGACTATAATGGGGCAGGGACGAGAAATGTTTATTACTCATATTTTTTTGGTTTATGTACAAGATAAAAGTAAAACTAATCGATGGAACAAATTCATTATACTTTTAACCGACTTCAAAATATGGAGGTTCACTGTTTTCCCCCCTGTGTACGTATGTTTCTGATTTTCTAAAAAACTGACCGATATTTATGGTTTTTCATTTATGTATTTTATGTTACTTCTGGAAAAGTTTTAGTATATAATACTTTAGGATATAATTCTTATATACAAAGTTATAGGCATATAAATTGAAAAAAAAAAAAATAAGGTATTTTATTTAAAATTTACTTTTAATATATATTCTTTTAAAAGATGTACTAGGTTAATTTTTATTTTTTGTGTTGCGGGTTTCTTAAATTTATCCTCATTTCCTTGTTTCGATGAAAAACCTCTGGATGATCGACTTGCCCGAGATGTTCTAAAATCACAACAAAATTTATTTCAAAAATAGAATTGCGTTCAAAAGATCAGCCCTAAAATAGTGTGAAATACAAATTTTTCTTAAAAACATAGGACCACATTCAGAACATCAGAAGCGCTAAATAAGGTATAAAGTAATGTTCACTTTGGACTTCTCCGTTGCTATTTACTATATCACCATCCTTAGATATTATTAGATGTTTGAAGTCAGTGATTGGTGACTTTAAAAGTATTTTAATAGACGGTAGTAGTTTAGTTTGTTTCACTGACATTTTGAAAAGTACTTATTTTGTCCCACAAAAGGGCAAATTTTCATGTATGGTAATAGCTAATGAAGGCGATAAACAAATTGCATAGTAGAGCGAGTATTTCAAAATATAAAATGTTTAATTATTTTGATAGTTATTCTGAAGTAAAAACATTTATTTGAGGTCAAAAGTTATGAATATGTTATAATGTGTTGTCGTTTCTTCTTTTACTGACGAAGTATATACTTAAAAACACCTCGAATTCACAAGAATCCGTTGAAGTCCATTTCTAAAACTATGTAAATAAAGCACTACATAATTTTATAAAATAAAATATTCAGGAAAGGGTAATTTTTTACTTTATCATTAGAAAAGTTGATAAATACCGATAGTAAATAATTGGAAGAATTCTGCAGAGGTATTTACAGAAACGAAATTTTAATTAAATAGTTCGAGACTTACGAACAATAACAACAAAATGTATTGGCAATATGTGAGGAGATCAAGACTCAAAGAACCTTGGCATTGACTATAGTATATAAAAAATAACTCGGAAAATAAGTTTGAGCCCGAATTTTTTGGTTCCTCTTATTAGCATCTTATATACTGCGTTTACTTAAGTATGGCTTAGGTAATATAACAAATTTGCGCGCACGGGCGACAGTCGTAAAACTATCACGCAATCCACCGCGACCTTAGGTCAAGGGAGTTTGTGCGTTTAAAATTCGAGAATCTGACGACTGCATGCAACCTTGCTCGAAAGATTTACGTTTGATTTTGACTGCTGTCTTGATGCTCGTGGCATCACGGCTCTATGGTAACTTCAAGTAGCCTCCAAGCAGATAATATGTGAGCTTCACCGAGGCATCATATTTCAAAGTTACGTCGAATTACACGTCCGAGTGCTGCTGCGATTGTTGGCTAACCTTGAGCGCAATTCGCGCTTATTCTGCAATATTCATCTCTTGTTTCTGCAAAGGTTAGACTATTTGCTATCTGGGCGGGTATTGGGTGCGTCTGCAACCTGCGGTGCACAGTTCGAGTCGCATTCACCAAAGTACTTTTATCTTTGAGTGAAATTCATCTTTACGCGCTGAATGCCAATTCTCAATGGTATGAAAATGTAGAGCAAAATTACTTAAGGAATTCGATAAGTTTGATGTATGGAGTCTATTGTCGCAAGAAATACACTTTGCATTCCGCTGAAGCTACAATGGTAATTTACGAACAATGCAGCAGTTATTCTCGGTGCGCGGTGTTTTGACCTTGGTGACTATTGTATTTTTTATCTGTTGGACAATGTATTTTTTCGTTATAATCGAATTGCTTCTTTAAGCCAGTCATGACAAGTATGTTGGAGATGGCTACGGCAATCCGATAATTTGCATGTGCCATATGTAGGTACATATAATGTATACATCTGCCACCTTACATACATATGTTCAGCTAAACAAATTTTCTTTTTTGAAAAACTATAGGGGACTAAAGCTAAGGATAGGATAACTGAATTTTGATTTAGTGCGTGCTTGGTAATTCTAGGTACTAATGATATACACTTATCTCTCGATTTACATGGTAGATACGTTCCAAGAAAATTGGGCAAAACGAAACAGTGAGACATGAATTCATACAAAACAGAAGGATAAATTCAATTAGACTGTAAACCGAATTAAAGAAGATAAAGAAAAGTCGAGGATATGTTCATTATAACCATGTAAAATGAGATAAGGATTAAAGAATAAAACGGCGATTGGTTCATTAAATTTCGGTAAATGTTTCAAAACACGAACGCCTGACGCGTTACTACAAAGAAGTAAAGTCACCCAGACCTTGGCTGCTATGTAAATCCCCCGGCCGATCTCTCAGATTTTGACAAATAATTTCTTCTGGGCATTATTTTCCAGAATAAGCCGGTCTCATCCATCGGCATTAAATATTTGGTCAGGAACCTAAGAGTTTTCTTCACTAATTTTTGTCAGTTTTGCCGGATATTCTTTTGTCGATTTTTCATCACCGGAAGCAATTTCTCTCTTAAGTTGAATGTTATGCAGATTGTATCTTTTTTTAAAGTTTTCAAACCATCCTTTGCTTGCACTAAATTTTTTAGTAGATGGAGTTTGTTGTCTTTCTTTTAAAGAGCTGAAAATATTAAGCGCATTGTGTCTTATCGAATTAGAATCCGCCGGTACTTTTTATGTTACTATAGTCCTCTATTCAAATTACTAGAGCTTTTTCTACTGCTTCTATTAAGTCATCTCGATTATATGTAGAAAATTTTGCGCTTACAGTAGTTCCCCTGGCTACACTTTTTCGAATTGAATCTTCCATTTGCTTTATTGTCCTAACAGTTTCGTCATTCATGCCATATTCTTTTGCTACGTAACTTTTAATCGAGCTTTTAAAAAAAAATTTTGTTTTTTTTTCATTTAAAAACCGTGTAAATTGAGTATTGGGTGTATATGTAGACTAACTAAAATTCATCGATAGGATGATATATTTAAGAAGTGTGTAGGAAAAAATACACATAAAATATGATCAAAAATCCGCATTTTAAAATTATCGTTGATGCATACCAATATATGAAATGTTTATTTGGTGTTTCCATATTCTCGAAATATACTCTTTTAATATAATGGAAAGAAATTGTCAATCGTCAGGATAGATTAGATTAATTAAACTTATTATTAATTAAATTGCTCATTGTACTTCAAAGTTAAAACGTCTATTTGACGTGAAAGTCATTGAAAAAGTTATTGAATCTGGCGCAAATCTGTTCTTATCGCTGCAATATTCACATGTAGTATACTTAAAGAAACTTAGAAAACGGCCTAGTCGAAATCGGCACTTATATTTTTGAACTGGCTTTTGACATAAAAGTCTAATAGCTCCCTATTTTAGAAAAGTATCATACGTATGTATTCTTTTTGTCTTGTTTTAAAATGAAATAAAATGAGGGAAATGAAAAATTATAAATATTAAACTTATTTATTTATTAGCTGTTGTAGAATCTAACCTAATTAGTGTGTTAAAATAAATTCATCGATATTTTTTCTTACAAATTATTTTAATAGTTCTTATTTTTGTTTAGTTTTAAAGTTTAAAAGCATAATATTTCACGAACTATTTCGATCGTTTATGATTTTATAATTATGTGTGTAGGTTTTTAATATTTTTAATATTTTAGGAAATAGAGGGAGACAATATAAAAAGGTTACCTACGTTAGGTTACTGCGGGTACAAATTAAAATTAAAAAAAATATAAATAGTAAAACAAGGGGTACAAATTAAAATTTAAAAAAATATAAAGAGTAAAACAGCAGAATATGGATACGGAAATCTTAAAAGTATTCCAGATTTAAATATTATAAATAATAATAATTTAATAATTTATTTTCTATAATTTCCACTTTGCGGTACTTCAAACAAATCATAACTTGAACTTTTTCTTTTTGAAAGAGAGGTTACATTTAGAACTCTTCCAGCGGCAGTAGACCAAGGCGAATTAACAATTCAAATTAAGAAAATGCCACTTGGTAAATATCTGCGTTAACTCAATTCAGTTTTCACGACTTTGGTGTTTAAGCGTTTTGATTAAGAGTCATTAAGATCAACGGCTCAGCTGGACGTGCGCTTTGTATTACTTTAACATTGGGACTTCAAGGAAAGTTAGCGCTTGAAAACATCTTAAAGTCGATACTGCGCCCAGCTCAGTAGTCTCTAGTAATTAGTATGCAGCTCACAGTCCCATGAACGTGGCACGATGGAACTGTACTGAAGAACTTGTCGGGGATATTTACAAGGATTTCGAGAATATTTCGTCACATCGAGTCATTGGGCTTGCAGCTCGCTCAAGTGCATTTTTAGCCTATATTTTGGTTCATGGGAAAAATTCGAATGATTAACGATGTGATTTGTTGGCAATATGATTAACATACCTCAACGATTAATTTCGCAGATTATTAAGAGATTTGTTTTTAAAGCAAAATTAATGTTAAGGTCGTACAATCAAAAAAATTAACTGAAAATTACCTAAAATTATATTTGTTTGTTTGGGTGCAAAAATTAAGTTCTTCATCAGGTTTACTAAAATCCTTCAAATAATGCGAAAATAGTTCTAAATACAAAGAAATGTGCATATTTACATACATGTTGAGTTGGGAACGTTTTTGAAAACGAAAAAGCTTTTTAATTAAAATATCTCGAAAAGAGTTAGAAGTTCCAAAAAGCTAAATAGACAAAATGTTAGCCACATCCGCGAAAGTGTGCAATGATTAAAATTTGCAAACCCAAATCAGTAATATTTAATTATAAAGCAAGAATATTGCTTTTTATGTAGATTTAGCGGAGGTATAATAAAAAATTCAAATTTATATAACACACAGTAAATGCAAAATTAAATATGAAAATTTAATTATATTCAATTTGAAAGTTTTTTTGAATTCTGTCTGATATACATACATATGTATAGTTTTACAGCCAAAGACAAGTTATTTAGGCAACGTAATTTACATGACTTGTAACATTCTTGTTGAAGTGTATAGTTATGGTAATAGCTATTAATAGCCAAAATTTCGGTTCTTCTTGTTTATTTTTTTCTACATTTGTTGTATACACACTGAGAAAGACGAAGTCATTTTTAAATGTCTTAAAAACATGACATCAAAACTTTACTAAACGATGCTATAAATTTTAAATGGAACGTGAAAAACCAACAAAAATTAATTTATGTTAAACAAGTAGGTATTTTAAGGTATGTGTCCTAAAGTATCTTTCTCAAAAGTATAGAATTTATTTTAATTGTATCTACATTACTACAATCTTCAAAAAAACCTAATTTTTTTCGGCATATGTATTGCACTTTTGAATTGTTACAAGTCAGATTTAAGCCTATGCTAGCCAAACTATTCGTACAGAGTAAAAAATCTTACGATATTTCGATAGGCAATAAGTTGCCAAAACAAAATTTGTAAATGTACACGGTTTTTCAAATTAACACTAAAATGTCAGCGAGTTAAATAGGTTTACAAAGTGTTGCCAAATTAAATAATAAATGAAATTGATTTACACCCGGAAATTCATCAAAATTTGTTTATTTACATAAAGTTGTAAAAGTATGTACAACAAGAGTAAACTGAAATCCATACACAACACAATATATGTAAATAAGTATTACAATTATTATTCGTAATATAATAGCGATAGCAATGTAGACCTATGTAATATAAAAATGGAAAAGTAAAAGTATTCAAGTCCCATTTACAATTCGAACCAAATTTATTGAAAATTATTAAACATCGTTCATATGTTTCTGTTTAAATCTGGTTTGGATTAAATACAAGCTATATTTTAAGTGGACATCAATTTTTTGGACTTAGGGAGTATTTTTCAAAATTAAAAAGAATGTATTTAGCTAATCATAATTATATACATATGTTTGCATTTAAACTTAAATAAAAAAATGGTTATTAATAAAGGTAGCCGAACGTGATTGATAAAACGACCAAATATATGTTTATGGAATTTTTCATTTGTAAATGTAAAACTGCAAAAATAGGTAAATATGTAAATAAAATATAATAGTTTAAAAAACTAAAAAACACGCTTTTAGCACGCACTAAAAATTACAAAAGGGCCTTCCTTCAGCATTATGATTTTGAAGTCGAATATCGTCAGGGAAATAAGACAGCTTTCTCCATGCTTACTTCACTGAAAAATGTAGTTTCTCATCTCATATCTTGGGGAGGCCGCCATATTGGATTTGTAATGATGTTTCTTAGCTAGTCATGTATTGTCATCAGAACTCAGAGCGTGTGCAAAATTTCATCCTAATCGAAGACCGGGAAGTGGGTCAAATTAACATTCCAAGATTTTCTTACATACATAGTTAGTTACAAGTGAAGCTAATATAAAGCGTGTAAAATATGTAATTGTGCAGCAGAAAAAGCAACTATCTAAGTTTTAGCGAAATTTACACAAAAATATAATTTTACGTTGGAAAAAATATAAAATGTTGTGTAAAATCGCTAAAATGTACAGTAGACGTTCTTTGGCCACAAGATTCATGAATATAAATCTTTTGGAGGTACTTTATCGGTTATTTCGTAAATGTCGCATTATATTATCTTAAAATATAATAGTACACTGATCATAATCGTCAACAACATTAATTTTGACATCTAGGTACAGATAAGGATTACGAAGATTCCGAAATTTGTTTCAAGTGTTGGGAGCTAAGTGCCCCAGGCCAGGGAACAGAAATAGTTTCCCTCCTACACTGACTTATTTCTTCGATTTGCAAAATGTACTCGATTACATATTATTTAAGTAGGGTGCTGTTGTCTAAGTAGATTGCCAGACAGGTTCCGGGGGAGCTCTACAAAATTTGCATAAGCCCATCGCACCGTTCCTGGTAGTTAGTGAGCAGGTTATTAATCATTTCGTTATGACTGCGCCAATTTAGAGGTGGCTTATCACAGATTGCACCGCCCACGAAGATTTCTAATGCTCGCGACCACATTGAAAATGCTTTGGTGAATCATGCCAAAAATTCCTACTAGATTTAATCGACTCCGTTTCGTAACAACTCGTAACATGTGTGATTTTTGCATGATACTGCGCATGAAGTAGCATACAACTTTCTTCCATTTCTTCGCGTCAGTTAATGATATCGGAAATGAATATATTTACTTTCTGCTATAATTCTCGGGGCGTTGGTGCTCAGCCTCGCCTCATTTTCGCGATGTCCAGCCAGTTTTTGGTTAAATCGTTGAATTAATTTGCATGCGATCAAGCAACGGCGGAAGCAAGTAGCGCTTTAACCGCGGTGGTCATGCGGTTGGAGAAAATCCATTAATCGCTCATCATTCCTTGATTTACATCTTTCACCCAGCATGCGTAGCTGCAACATCGTAAATTGCACTTTGCAGTGTTGTTGTGCACTTGCGCGTGCTTTTTCGATGTTTTTCGCGGTGTTTCTCGCGGGGTCGCTGATGTCGAACCGAGAGAAAAGATGACTGACCGGTAAAGTGACTTCTGGCCGCTTTCTTCGAGCCGATCGTTAAGGCAAATCACAAATGTCCGGTGAAAGTTTTTGATGAGTCCGCTGGAGAGCTAACGATCGTAAGAAATCTTCAATTTTCGATTTTATTTCCGACATCCAGATGAATTTTGAATTCTTTTATTATAGGATTTTTGACGTGCTCTGCAAATCCCATACAAAGCGATTATCACTTTCTGAAGCAGATGATATTAAAGACCGGTTTATTTGGGCATTGGCCTTTCTGTTTACTACGGGAAACTTGTTTCTAGCCGGGGTGGCGCTAAAATATTTCACGAATTTCTTTAATCCTTCTTTGTCTAACTTTTAAAGACATAATCAATATTATTTTGGATTTTCTTTGATGAAAGAATTTTTTTTTTTTGTTTTTAGCACATTTTGCACATCTTTTTTCTTTCCATATAAATAATTTTATTGAAAAACTCGGCAATATTTCTTAATTTTATTGATTTAAGTGGTTGATAATTTTGACTCTACACTTTGCGTAGCAAAATTGAATGCTTGTTTAACTTTATAGATTCATAAACTTTTAAAAACGCTCTTAAAAATAATTTATTGATGGTTGAACAACCCATGAAGTGACCTTCACCAGTCACTTCACTGTTTGTTGCATTTGCACGCTGTTTATTTAAGTAACTTCATTGATTTAAAACAAGCTTTTGGACAAGCTAATTCAATTAATTCAAGTGTATACAAGTGAATTCAAGTAAATGAAAATGAATTCAGAAAGGTTTCAATAGTTCCAATCTTTCAAAGAATTGTGTCTGTTCAAAGTTTTTTTAGTAATTCCACTTCTAATCTATAAGATGCTTAGTTTTTTAGAAATATTAACCTTATTTTTATTGTCCCAAACAAAAGGTGGTATTTGTTTGCATTGACTCTTACAGTTTAATATTTTGCATCAAAAAGTATTTTTGTCCATATTGGCATGACTTAGTTAGTAAAGTTTGAACAAGAAGAGCTATTTTTTCTATCAACAATTGAATAATTGATGATAATGACGATGGTAATTGAAATCGATGGGAGATTTAAAAAAAGTTGATTTCTGAACGTTTTTGTGTGTCAACTGTAATTAAATTAATTTTTTATTTACTTATCGTAAATGTAATTGGAGTAAGTACTGATCAAAAGGGTATTATTTCCATAATATCTGAACCAAAGATGCTATCATACCAAATGGCTTTAAATTTTATAATTCTTATATTGATAATAGTCAGTAAGCATTGCGACAGAAGCAAAACAATCACAGTTAAACAGAAAAAAATTACGACACAAAGCTTTTCAAAACGTGTCTTAAACCTTCTAAAAGAAAGAAAATTGTCGAAACAGTAGTTCACGGTGGCCTACCTCTGCTCACGATTGTATTAAATCTCTGTTACTTAATGAGGCTCATTATTCCTAGGAGAGAAAATTTATTTACCCATTCACAAGACCTACCTGTTTCATTAAGCATTTAATTAGGAAAATTTCAAAAAGTTAAAAGGCGAAATCACGACATTCGCGTGTGTTACAAATTTAATACGAAACGTTCTCCTGACCGAGTTTATCTTAAGTGCCCCATTTGTTAATTGTTTTAGACTTAAATGGCCTGTTGGTGACATGAAATCTTCGAAATCTTCATTTTAAAGGAGAAGATCTCATGATCACCTCAAGATTAATGATCATGTTGAAATTCGTGAAATAGAATTTAATTTTGAGGAAGGCAGATTTCGTGCTGAAAGTTATGCGATTTCGTGGTGCATGGAGTTGCAATATTAAGATATTCCCCTTCAGTTTAATCACTATTATCTGACAAAAGCAACCTTCTGTACTTTATGAGGTGCTCCTCCACAGGCACGTACCTACATTGCACATGGTGCAGCGAGTGAATCATAAGTCACCTGATGGTGCATTAAGTGTTGTTCCATGTCGTATACTCGCAGTAATTTATATATTCCTTAAAGAAATTCTCTTTGCCATTAATGAGTCGAAACATGGCTCAAGTGCTGATTATATCATAAATCTATGCGACATTTATTAGTATTCGACAACTTCGGAAACGTGCCAAAATGCTGATACAAGTAATTTCGTTGAATTATTTGGCAGTTATGGCATGATTATACAATCATCACTTTTCTAAATAATTTTCATTGCTTGGATTTTAATGTTTACAGTGGTAATGCAACTAGCAATTTTTGTGTTTCCTGCGTCATTTTTTAAAGGCAGATAGTACTTACTTCAAATTTAATAAAAAAAACTGAATTTCATATTTTTGAAAACTAGGATGATTTCGTTTTTGAACTCTGGAACTCTCTTACAACATTTTCACTCATTGTATGCTGTCCAAGGTTTATTAATGAACTTTGAGGAGGTTTAAATATTTAAACTTTTTTAAAACTTACAAGTTTACAGTTTTAAAACATGAGCAGGTTCAGTTTTAATCTGTGCGAGTTTTGAAATGGCGTTTAAAACCTTTGTAGTATGGGCTTTAAACTTATGGGTTTCGCTTTTAAAACATTTGAAAATTTTCATCGTAAACAACATTCCAGGTGGAATTACATACAATCCTTTTTGTTTAGAATAAAGACCAAAATTTCCGACAATGTGTTAGAATCTAACATAAGTTTTTGTTTTTGGAAATTTAGTGAAAGAATTTAATATACGTAAGATACATAATGAAGAACAACAATAAAATTTATTACAAAAGGTTTTTCACTGGTTCAAGGCAGTTATTTATTCAACTATGATAGTTTAAGTGCAAAAATTCAAACAAGAAGAAGAGGAGTTCATCACTATCACTTATATGTATAATTTTAATTAAATTAACTTTTAATGTTATTTTTTATTTTGGTTGGTAGGTATAGCAATAGGACTCACATTTAACATTTTATTTCCTATTTGTATCTACCTATACCTTCCCATATACCTAAGAAGGTAAGGAAACTAAATACTAAAAACCTATATATCGTCCCGTAAAACATATAAAGTTAGGTGTATGTTTTTAAAAATTTAAGTTTAATCGCTCCTTTATTTTTATCTCTTCAAAGACAAGGAATATATTTTTTGTCTTGTGAACCATGACTACTTCGTTTTTGGTTACTCTTCACACATTGTATATGAAATGGATTTATTAATTTAAATGTTTAGTTCCCAAAAGGTATTTTAAAATTCGACCGCTTTGAGAAATTTTACTCACATTACAAGAAAAACGAGCCTTTTACTACTTGGTAAAAGATTGTATGCTTGGCTTAGTCGTTTCGTTTGTCTGTATAATTGCCCATTAAAACTTGTTAATAATTCTTTTGTACTCGTGATGAGCCCGTCTTAACAATTTACGTGTTTTAATCGAAAAGTCATAATTATTAACACTTTCTAAAAATTGTTCATCGTATTCAATGAAATAAATTTTCATTTCATTTCTTATTTGTCGATATTGCTCTTATGTCGAATTGATTAAGCAATCTCCAAAACTGAAGCAAGTATCAAATAGTCGTGAAATATTTACCGATCAAGTACATGGTCTGTCTAAAATTTAAACTCTACAGATCATTAACTTGAAATATTTACAGAACAAGTAAATGGTAACGTGAAATATTTACTTAACAAGTAAATGGTCTGTCCAAAATTTAAACTCTAAAGATCATTAACTTTGCATATACACCGACTTCTGGAATAAATTACAAAATGGTGTGAACACCGCAACAAGTGTAATATATTAAAGTTTTGTATGATCTTAATGAGCTCACTTGAGACGTTTGCACCTAGCGTAATGTCATTGTCACTGAAGCTAAGGATTCTGACCCGTAATTGCTGCAGGTACATTCATGCAGCCATGTCAGCCGTCAACATTTAGTTTTTGTAGGTGTTGAATACCGGTGACGGGGTCGCCAATTTATTTACTTTTCGCTCACATTTAACTCTCGTGAAGAAACGTGATTTTCGTGTCAATTGATTTTCAAGATGTGGGAATAAAGTTGTCGTGGATTTTTAGCGGTGGATTCTTTTGAGAAAATTGGTATTGAAACTGAATACTGAATAATAAAGGTTTGCCTTTTAGAAAAATACCAGTAAATGATTAAACTGGAGCGTTGCATAAAGTTTATATCACTCTATTAGATAATGAATTTTTATAAACTCCCACTAGAACAAGACTAATTGAAAATTGTATTAAAAGACCTGGCAAACGAAACTTTTAATTAATTATTTGCATTATAGCCTCAACAAACTCGATCAGAGCTTGAGATTTTGCTAACTTAATGGAATTGTACGCTTATAAACTTACGCATTAGACATAAATGCGGTAAAAGGTACTCGAAGAAACATGTAACATGGGGGAGTATCTGGCTGCATTGATCTTTTCCTATTAGGAATTTTGCTACAAATACTCCACCCAAAGTGATTTTGTCGCCAAGACCGAGCCATAATAACATATCGCACTTGCAAACTGCTTAATCACGGCCTAAATGCGAAAAATCTTTCCTTACCTGAGCAAATACAATCGAAATTGGCTCGGTTAATAAAGTGATTTGGGTTAGGATAAAATCGCAAGTAAACAAGAAACTGCTCGGTGGTAATGAGTTCAGTGCCCGCGGTTCAAATCTGTGGGACAGCTTAGCGCAAGTCATCTCTTGATCTGAATAGTCTTTAGGAGTTATGACACCCAACAGACAGTATCTATTTAATTGGGTCTTAAATTGCGGTGCGGATGGCTGCAAATTCCCTTCGCAACAATTGGGATATTAGCCACGGTGCGGGAAGGAGTTATCTAATCTTTGCTCTTTACAATGGGTGGCGTGGTCAGATGATTGTTACTTTCGTAAATTTCATTAAAAGAGCACTGTTGATGGTAAATTGAAGTTTAACCTCTTCATATAAACAGTTTAAGCTCTTCCTGGAATTTGTAAAAATAAAATTTAATCTTTACATTTACAAAGGTTGGTTCATAAGTTAATGTCAATCACATTCGAACGATCGAAGTTTTTCTACCAAATTGATCCACTTTTCGACAGATGTTTTTCATGTCGTTAATACACCTATAGAAAAACCTATTGTAACATTTACCTAAACAAACTTGCGTAAAGTGTTTTGTATAAATTTAAAAATTTCTTTTGTATTTTGTAGTTTCATACCAAGCTTAGGTTTTCTTAGATTGGCTATTTGGTAAAGTAATTGCCCAAGGTTTAGGTAAGTAAAATGCTTCAAAATTGTAAAATTTACACAACTTTTTGATATAAAATTTTGCATAAGTACTAGGGTAAATTAACGTAATATTATAGTTAGTAAAACAATTCCTAAATCACCGTATTTATTGTTTACCTAAGTTTTTACTAAGTTCACCTAAGCTTCCTACATAAAATTGTTGAAATGTTTTTAGGTAGTTTAAGCAAGTTCTTTTTTTAAATATTTTTCCGTTTCTTAACAACTTTATATAAGATTTCTTTCAGTGTACCTACATAAAATATCCTTTCATTTAAAATGTTCATTTACAAAATAAATGTTGATTACGTTCGAAGGCTGATAGGATTATTTTTCCGTTTCTTTACAACTTTATATAAGATTTCTTTCAGTGTACATAAAATATCCTTTCATTTAAAGTGTTCATTTACAAAATAAATGTTGATTACGTTCGAAGGCTGATAGGATTTAGTTTCTTTCCTAGAATGGAAAGGATGAGGAGTATTGTAACAAAAGATGGTTAATTACTTTATTTATTCATTCATTATAAAATAAATTTTTCATTACGTACAGGAGAAAATTATTGAAAAGAGTCGTTGATTAATATTAGAGAAATTATTTAAAATTTCGTTTTGCAGTTAAAGCTTTTTTATACAGCACAAAGCATGTACAATTAATTTTGTTTTTAGACAACTTTAGCCTGTTTTGTTTTAGCAAATTGCAATTAATTAATTTTAATAAACGTTGGAATGCTGATATCTTTAAACGTTGTTACAGGTACCATTAAATTTTATTTAAAATTATATTTTTCAATACTTTTTAATTTTTAGACAAAGAAAATTTTAAATATACAAACTCAATTCTTTTATTAGTTTTTGAAGGAGTGTGGGTAGGAAGCAAGCTGGGTATAAATTCTTTCTCCACGACGTTAATGTCAGAAAAACTTGAAAATCTTATTTGATTTAGATATATCAATGAGAAAAATTAGCAGAATTTGCCAGAGTCTGCATAAGTCATATGCACCTATACATATTAAGTTAAAAAGACGGACAAGTGCGAGTAGAACTCACGCCTTGAGGGTTCCGTGTCGTTATACTTTATAATTATCTATTAAATTTGAATTATAAAAAAATATGTGATGTAACTAAAAATTTAAGGTTTTCAGAATTTTTCCTTTATATGTGCTATAAAACATTGCTTCATGCCAAATTTCAAGATTCTAGGTAGACTGGAAGTACCCTTTAGGTTTTGATTCCCTTGCGAGTAGTTGCGAGTTTGAAAATATGTGGCTTAAATTGCTGTTTCTTTTGATTGCGTTGACATAGAAATTTGATTTTGTTACAGCTTAAAGGTATTATAGACTTGAATATTTGATATGAATTTCAATTTAATACCTCTACGCGTTCATGAGGAAAGGGGTAGTAAGTTTAAAATTATGAAAAATATTTTTATTATATGATGTAACTAAAAATTTACGGTTTTCGCAATTTTTCCTTTATCTGTGCTATAAGACGTTGCTTCGTACCAAATTTCAAGATTCTGAGTTCACGGGAAGTACCCTGTAGGTTTTGATTCCCTTGCGAGTGTCGAAAATTTGCGGAAATTTGCGGCATAAACGGCTGTATCTTTTGATTGCGTTGGCTTAGAAGTGTGATTTTTTCACAGCTCCAAGGGACAGTAGATCTGAGTATTTGATATAAATTCCAGCTTGATACCTCGACGCGTTCCTGAGAAAAAGGGTCTTGACAGACAGACAGACGGACGGACGGACGGACGGACGGACGGACGGACGGACAACAAAGTGATCCTATAAGGGTTCCGTTTTTTCCTTTCGAGGTACGGAACCCTAAAAATATGAGGATTTTAATTTTCTGTCAATATTTTGAAAACTATAACTGCAAAAATAATAACTTGTTCAATTTTCGTAAGAATCAAAATTATTTTACTGTTTTTGTTTCGTTTGTCGGATTTAAGAGGTATTTTTGCTTAAAATATATTTAATTATGATTTGATTTTATCTCTTCTCATTATATTGAAGAATGTCAAAAATTGGCGTGGGTACATTTGTATTTTTTGCATTTTATCAGTTAACAAATTTATTTACGTCTCTTCTCAGCTAATTTTCAGGGGTCAAGTTGTCAAATAGACCCACAAATTGCCAAATAAGTGGAAGTGGGACCGAATTTTAGTTAGGTTTAAAAAAAGTTTCTTCAATTTTTTAGTAAGGCTCACATTGCCAAGTTTCAACAAATAAGAAATTCGTTTAAAAGTTCGCAACCTTAAATCGAAGTATTTGAAAAATTTAAAAATACAAAACTATTTTATAAAAATGCACAACAAATAGTCTAGTTGACAAATTTACTTAAGTGGCAACAAGACGTTAATCGTCGTTCAAAATTCACGTAACATGAATAATGCCAATTTGGTAAGTTGGTCAGAAGCACAGGTAGCCGGCGACCAACAAGTCAGCCATTGAGCTACACCTGTGTCACGGTATCTGAAGAAGTGGAGCACTAAGTGACAGTCGAGTTAGCCGCGGTGATCTACTTGATTTCCTTCCTGATTTCCAGCTGTGAATAATACATGAATAGGAAATCAATTTCGCTGTAATAAGTATCTGCGGCGGGTATGGTGGCCAGAAAAGGCATATTACGAATTTACATCGAGAGGCGGTGTACAGCTCCGCTAAATTAGGGAACGTGTTGAATTTAATTTGTTGAATTTGCTGAACGTATGCCGTGCGATTGGCACTGATTGGCGTGATTCTATTTTACGAGGGCGCGCACGATCACTAAATGTTGCGATCGGAGGCGGGAGGTGAGTAAGTGAAAAATGCGACGCAAAGTGATTTATTCTTTCAGCGGAGGAATTCAGTAAAAGTTCGTAGGAATTGAGCGTATTCTAGATCGGTTTAATGAATAATTAAAGAGTTCTGCTATTGCTTTCATTACCATAAATCATTTAATAATTTCCCTCTTCGTTTGTCAGCAAAAAAATATCAATTAAAGTAATGAAGTAGAGCTAATTGACATGTATTTCACTTACTGTTCTCTGGGATGCGAGGTTTTAGAAAAGCAAGATGAAATAACTTATTGTAACTTAAGTCAAGCGTAAATAGTACCTCATGTCATTGACGCTTTACTGTCAGGTAAAACACGCTTCGAACAACTCACCTGCGAAAGAAAAGAAAATGTTGTTATAAAGATTGTTTGATAAGCTCTTATTAAAAGACATTCAATGAAATTCTTGAAAATGTACACCATGTTTATATAAACATTTATACAAATTTAGAATTTGAAATACTAACAATGTCCCCATAAATCTTGTATCTGTCTTTAAATAATTATTCCAAGGGTGCTAGACAGGTCGATAGTCTTTAAAACTTTTTACTTAGAATAGACATAAGAGCAAATAAGCACAGGTATTTGTATGCTAATTTTAAGTCGTGCGTGGATTGCGTGCAACATCATTGATACGCCGCGCCGTCCGCACACATTAATAAATATCTCGTTAAAAGATTTCAGAACTAGCTCTCTGTGGGCTGGATAAAACAGATTATTTCTAATGACGGTAGACAGCTGTAGAAATTATTTGCCTTATTATATTTCATTACCGGAATGATCTTGACAAATTGCTTGATAGCAGAAAATAGGTGATTATTGTCGATATGTCTGACAAAGGCACATAAATAACATTAGCTAAGGTTTGCGAAAAACCAAACTACACCTATAGTTTGATAAGATTTGTCCGTTCAGAACAATTTAAACCAAAAATTTGGCTTAAAATGTGAAAGTTGCTATTTCTGAAAAGAATTTTAGAAAATTTTCTTCTAGAAAACATACGAAGGCACATTTTTATTTTTTGTTATAAATAAATATATTTGAATGTTGATAATAGATAAGTTGGACACTAGTAAAACCAAAGTTACTCAACTGTTGTATAATTATATATTCATTGGTTATATTGTTGTTTTCAAACAAGTTATACAGTTCAGCAATGTTGCATTTAATTTACACAATTTAACAATTGCAAGGGAAAAATGTTGACCGAAGTTAAAAAAGAACACGTTATTAGATAAAAATCTGAGAGGGTTTAGGTTAGAGAAATCGTTTGAAAAATCGGTCGTACTCATGGTACCAAGCACATGGTTTACGAATCAGGAAGAATAAAGAAACTGACTTATCGAAATCAAATGAAGATCGAACAACTCTACTAAGTATTTCAGTCAAATTGTTGCAGTAAAATTCTTTTTAAAAATCTTTTACTGAATTTCAGCAAACCGTTTGAAGAGAAGTAGTAGTGGCAACAAAGACATCTAGGAGACCAAACCAACTTTGGTTTCAAATCTACTGCAACAACATAAAGACGACCAAATGAAATTTAAAAACTAAATATACCATGAGTACTTTTTGTACGTCAATCACTATTTTGTAAACATTTTTACAGAGATATTTTCGAAAGGAAAGTTGTAGGTAATATGTAGGTAATTTTTCCAACTGAAAAGGAATTTAATGTTGATAATTCAGAAGATGCTGATGATTCAACCGATTCTAACCTATTTGAGGAAAAATAAAAGTAGTTTTGTGGATCAAATTTCGATGCTGGAAATCTAAAAAATGGCAATATTTTGTGTTAGCACGAATATACTCGTCAGTAGTGACCATTGGCTGTTTAAATTACAATTTTAGTGAAAATTAAAATATGTTCGTTAACTTCAAGATGTTTGGAATATTTTGAAGTCATGCGTTAAAAGGAAAAAAAAAAAAAACGGAATCCACTGTATGAAATTTTTTTTTCATATTTAATTGATTTCTTTTAAAAAAAGACCAAACTAAAAGAAAAATAATAGCAGAATAAACTAATTAAAACCAGCTCCTAGAATAGTTTAACGATGACCAATAAATCGCTACGACAATTTGTGCCTCATCTTTTAGATTATGTTGGCATATATTTTGTGTCTGGGATATTTTTATAAAATAATTAAAAATTGATTGTGATATAACAGAAATCGGTTCGTGACAATTTAAGTATTTGTTATTTAGTTGTATTTAAACATAATTGCACATGTTGTTTCATTACAACTTCATTCCATATTCTAACAGGCACAACTTACTTTGTGTTGGACAAGTATACTCGTCTTCGCTTAAGTTGTGGGACTTACAACAGGTACATGTTTTCAGAGCGATCGAGACAGATAACTTTAAAATTTAATTTAGCTCCACTTGAATGAGCAGTAAGGGCTAAATAGGTACTAGTTTTCGGGAGTAATTTGATCTATTTTCTTGGTAAGAATCTTCACTCAAAGATTCCTATTTGAGTACAACGCCGCTAGAGACAAAATTGATGACAACGGCAAATAGCATAGTTATCTCAAAAGTTTACTACCGATTTTGCGTTAGTGTTTATGTACAAGATATAGATAAAGGTCTATTGAAGATATGTATATTGCTTTAAAGGTAATTAACAATGAAATATCGTTCCAACATAAATAGTCGAAATCCACAATTTGTCTTTCTCGAATTTTGCGGGCAGACATTAAGTTTTATGGAATATTCAAAACCAGTGATTCTTTGTTTGGATAATGCAAGTGGACACGCTTCAGTATTTTACGACTGTTATAATCTGTTGCACCATCCTGCAATCCGGCACGGCACACGTCGAATACGCTAGTGCGGCTGCATTAAATCCATATTGCCTAGCGGCTCCATTTGTATGCAATCGCGTTGTTCTACATGTAAAAATTGAATCGAGCTCGTGAGAAATTATGAAAATTCTATACCACACCAGGTGTCAGTCGTTATAAGCATTTTTGTGGGTTTTTGAGATTTATGTCTGGCCAGTCATCGATCGAGCCTTGGTGTGCGGCACGGACCAAATGAATTATGTGACTGAAGGTGTTTAGCCACTTTTGCAATAAAAAGCCGATCAATAAAGGCGGTTACGTGTTTACTAACTTAACTAGAATTTTGAAATAGTCCCATTCTCCGAGATTTAGACGCCGAAATGGCTGCGAAACGTGCAGGTTGTAGGAAACGAGTTAAGTGTTGGCGATTCTTGTAACAATAATACTAAATATTTTATAAGGGAGATATACTTCGCTAATTTTTCCTTCACTACACGTTGGTTGGGAACATTAGCAATCATTCGTAGCCCATTCCGTCGTTTGCCAACAAAATGCAATTACATAGGGGTTGTGCCCGAAGGCGCTACAATTTGCAGTGCTTCGCTGGATAAACCTCAGTCTGGGCAATTAGTGATTAGACTTAGTTCTGTACGTGGCAATTTTGCAAGAGTGGGCTTTTATGCAATGTTTCTCGGTAAGATCGGCTAGATATGAGCTATCACGTATAACGCTGTGATTGTTGGCTTGCAAAGAACACTATTTCGAAAATATTTTAAGGAATTCTGCGGACGGCTGCAAGAATATTTTCTCAGATTCATAGTTAGTGGCAGCAGTTGGAATTGCAACAATTAATTCAAGGGTGGGCGTTGCCAATGAATTATTAATATATCGGTCATCATAATTACAATAATAAAGCTATATTTAATAACCATTTAGCAACAGAATTATCACGTTAGCTATCCTTTCAAGACTGAAAATGGAATTTATGCTTAAGCATTAAGCACCAATTTCCTGAAAATCTTGTTAATTTTAATTTTATGTGTTGGTAGAACACATTTTCACTAATAGAATAATGAGTTACGAAAACATTTCATTTCATTATGAAGTGTATGTGGCGCCGTATAATATTTTAATCTGCACCATTTTAAAAGTTTTCATCATAGTCGTTATTTTCGTTGTAATAACTGAAAAAGACACAAATACTTATTAAGTGATAGATGTATGAGAAAGTATAGAAATATTGCATGTCTCATTGTTGTTTCTTTCGGATATAAAATTTTTCAAAATGTCATTATTCCTACTTTGGTTGTAGCAAACATTTACCACTACGTCATAATTTTTTCCATTGACGGACTTCGTTCAGATATTTCAAAGTTGTGTATTTACTATTCAAAAATTGACTAATTATACGGGAAATTTTCTGCAGTCATTAAAGAGCCAATGAACTGCCTTTAAATATTTTGGAACTTTTAATTTAAAGTTCTGAAACTTTAATTAAACTATGATACTTACTATATACTTGACTTAGGGAGTGAATCTACATACCTCAAAAACTTTGAATAAAGTGAATTTTATTGCTATAAATAATGGTCATTCTTTCTTTTTTATTTAATGAAATAAAATTGTAAAATAGTTGGAATATTTCGAACCAGATCATATTTATTTATTTTATTATTATTAGTGTAAGCAGTCTATCTAATCACTCTGGGTTGATAATATAATTATTTTCAATATTTGTTGTACTAAAATTGAAAATCAGCACTTTAAAAACCCTTAATTGCGTACATGAATTGGCTGGCACAAATTGAAAGTAGGTCCCCACAGATCCCCGGATAATGTCTTGATTTTTAATTTATTTATAAAAATAAAATTGTTAAAAGATATTAATCAACTTTCTCCACTGACGCATTTAAATCTGACTCTGCCCAGAATTATCACCTAGGATATTACAAATTTTGAAGTAAGTCATTAAAGAAAACCGAGAAAAACAATCCCCAGAAATATGACCAATTTTTCATTATCTTGAAGATTAACCATTCCAAATCTTCAGAACCAGCAAGTAAGCCAAATTCGGGGCTGAATGTAATTCGGTCTTATTACAATTATCGTAAGATTTTGTAATAGTATAATAATATGACCATGACTGTGGCTTTCTAAATGAGTCTGCCCTTCGGGTTTAGAGATTCATATGCATATTACCTTAAATTTTAAACGTGCAGTGTTATAGCTAATTGATCTCAGATTAGTATCTGTCAGTATAATGACGAAAATCGTTGACGTCGATTGCTCTAAAAACACCTCTGGGATATTAAAACCATGCTGGCGTATGAAATTAGCCACCTGAAAACGGCAGGCAGCCTCCAGCATGGCTTAGTAGATTAATCACACATGGCATCGAATGTTGCGGTCTAGCACATGTAGCTGCCACCGGTGAAAAATCGATCACCTTTAATCCATTTCCAATTGATTTTCAATTAGATCCGGAGTTTCCGCCGGACACAGTTTACCGCAGATTAGCCTTGGTTATGGTCGTGAACTTAATAGACGAGTCCCGAGAGCCGCGTATCGATGAATGCCAGCGTATAGCATTCGAGGATGCATCTCTAGTTTTGCTAAAGAGTTCACGTGGGGTTTCGCAGCATCTTCAGTATCTTTAGTGGTAATGGAGATGCCCGATTAAGTCAGATATTCAAGTTTACATCCCATCGGAGGTGAATGGCGGGGAAAACGCGGAATATTGACTCACGATCGCTAAAATAAGCTATAGGAGGTGTTTGCTCCAAGATGCGGCGGCGGCTTGAACTTTGATCCGAGTGTCGTGATGATATTTAGAAAACAAAAGAGTAATAACGAAGATTATACTGATCGCGGCCCCGAGATAAATTGTGCATCTGGATATGCTTTGGGCTGGTTCATGCCTTGTTGCTAGTTGCTAGTCATGGCTGAAGTTGAAAATGCCAAGAAGGTGTGTGCACTGATTCTGATTCCGCTAAATATCATAGAAGCTGGTACCCACTCTAATAGCTGCGAAAATGATGAGGAATGGGAACGGCGATTGCAGTCGCCGTCCGCCTGCAAGGAGTATTGCCCCATACCTGAAGAAAATAGTCTCTGATGCAATTCTGAGGACCCGGCATTATCCCACGATCGATTCAGAGACTCGCTCATTGCGAATGCACTTCCGAATCCGAAAGTTCTCGGACTATGGTGCAACTGAGGCACAGATGGTCTATCGCTGCAATTTCGGTGGCTAAGCGTAGCCCAGGAGCCCAGGAAGGGGGCGAATAGCGCAAGTTCTCATGTCACGTTCTGCCCATTTACATAAGTCCGCTCAAAATTTATGATCATATATGGAGCAGGTTTCCCGGCATTAATCGCGATCGATGTGTGCTCCAAGAGCAACTGTCATCGGCTTTTGAATAAATTATGAGATCGCCGATGACTGCCAACGATCTTTACCTCGACACAGAAAACTCTTGCTTAATTGAGGAGAATCTGCAGCGCAGTGGAATCGTCGTCGTGCATCCGCGGACGATGCTCGACGGGCATCTGGCTAAACGTATGATCGTGATCGTTATTTTATTTACGATCATACAATACAAGGTCCGCCTTAGGACCGCCACAGGAGGGTTCTGTTTGCGATTTGCAACGGAACTCTGGCGGCATTTTGCATAAAACGAATTGCACCAAGATGCACTGGGGATCGCGCTACCTCACATCGAAAAATAAATTAAAATAAAAATTTCTAGCACTCCCTTGAAGCGCAGCTGTCTCGACGAATGTCCTCGTGACCGAATTGAAATTTTAACAATTCTAAGCTCGAGGCATTTAATTGCCCCAGGAGAACCTCTGCCTTCAGGTTTTGAAGCTATGTGCGGATTTACTCGCGGAATGGCATTGTCGAGATCATCAGTCATCGCGAGTTGATGGAAACGTGCTGTGCATGGGGCCTTACTTTCGATGCAGATTTGTCGCTAATTTTAGAATTAATTGCAGAATGTTTAATAAATGTTACTGGAACAAGGTGTAGGCAGCTAGCCATTGTGTGTCTGCTCAGCCCATGCAATTATTTGCCGTGGGTTTCAGGCAATGAGACATAATGAGCCTAATGAGTTTGCATGCTTCGTTTTTCTATGGAGTTTACCATGGCTGTTTCCCTTTCTATGTTCTCGACGAATATTCCTGGAAATTAGATGGGTGTGGCTTATGAAATTTTCTTAAAATTGTTTTGTGTACCCTACTTGTTGGTAAAATTAGCAAATTAAGTGGTAAATTGATAGTTCTGCATTCAACAAATTTACTGCGCCAGCAGAGGTTACTCATGCAAGATCTTCACTCAGAGTTTAAAATAATAAGAAAATTAAATTCTTAACATTCTTCTTTTTAGTAAAAGGGGAGCCCGAAATTGAAGTTGCTTAATAAACTTCTTCAATTATATTCTTGTGGTTAAATTTCGTATATCCAATAATTTTACTTCAATTGGTAATAATTAATGAACATGGAGGAGAATTTTAAGATATTTCGTAGCACTTCCTCCTTGTTTTTCATTAAGAATTGGTTAAATGCGAGTTTATATAAAGAGGAATAAAAAAGAAAAATTAAGTAGCTTTGAAAGTACCAAATATGTATATTTGAACTTTAGATATAACAAATACTCTCCGAAAACTCTTTAAATGTTTTGATCAAGTCATAAAAATTCTATGTTAGGTAAGAATTTTTAAGTAAGAATAGGTTAGTTTTTACTAGAGGTTTTTGAAAAATATTTCCCTCAACTTGTTAACTCACAAACGATTAAACAACATTTTATTAATCAATACTATATCACAGCTGAAATATGTATTCCTTAACATAAAACGATGGAAGATTGAATATTATTTTGCGAACAGTACTGTACTTCATTTATACTTAAGCAAATAAAATAATAATAAAAATAAAAATTCTATTGGAATTTCGGGCACATTTAGTGTTTTTAATAATATTACTCCTCACCACAGTATTCCTGTTAATTAATAGAGGTTGGTCAAGCTAAAATTTATTTATTATACAGTCCGTTGCAAAGCTATAGCCGCACCCCGAAAAAGTGCGGTAGAGTTACTTTGAATCGGGAGGGGAAAAATTTTTGTTTATCACAAGTATTACTGAGTCAAGTAGTCTCTGATCATGCAAAAAGAATTTCCGCGTGGATGCAAGAGAACGAGTAAAATGGTAAAATAATGGAAAAGTTAGGAAAATTGGTGTTGCATTGTTATAGCCGCAATTAGAATTTTATTATTTTTCCACATACATTTATTTCAAAAAGATCAATTAATAATCAATAGTACGGCCACTGTTTACTATTACATCCAGCTTCCTTTTCGGCATGGATTCCACATATGGTTTCAGTTTTTCTGGTGTCCAAGAAGTCCAAGCTGTCTGAATGGCATCTCTGAGCTCATGAACTGTGGTGAACTGCTTTCCGTCCTGTAAACTCTCCTGAACAGCCAGTCCTAGATGTTCTCTATAGGATTCAGATCGAAAGAACCTGTTGGCCAGTCATGAACTCTGATATTTTATCTTGGAAAACAGTTCTTAGTTGAATTTCTTACGTGTATCCTGGCATTATTCTGTTGAAAGTTCAAATTTTCTTCAGGATAACGCCTAATGTATGGACGTAATTGTGAGAAAAGACCTCCTGGTACTCGACACTGTTCATCCGACTGGACGGAAAAGCAACTTCGAGCAGCCCATGGCTACTAAACGCCTCCCAGACCATTAAAGACCTAGCCAAAAATTTCTGGTTTGGAAATAACGTGGCTCCTTGCGCAAATCCCGCCAGTAACCGCTCAGGCCGTACATATTGTGGTCAAAACTGGAATCAGGTTTGCATAGATTCATTCCCATTTACGAACCAAAATCTTATTGAGCTCATTGGCGGGATTTCCGCAAGGAGCCACGTTATTTCCAAACCAGAAATTTTTGCCTGGGTCTTTAATGGTCTGGTAGGCGTTTAGTAGCCATGGGCCGCTTGAAGTTGCTTTTCCGTCCAGTCGGATGAACAGTGTCGAGTACCAGGAGGTCTTTTCTCACAATTACGTCCATACATTAGGCGTTATCCTGAAGAAAATTTGAACTTTCAACAGAATAATGCCAGGATACACGTAAGAAATTCAACTAAGAACTGTTTTCCAAGATAAAATATCAGAGTTCATGACTGGCCAACAGGTTCTTTCGATCTGAATCCTATAGAGAACATCTAGGACTGGCTGTTCAGGAGAGTTTACAGGACGGAAAGCAGTTCACCACAGTTCATGAGCTCAGAGATGCCATTCAGACAGCTTGGACTTCTTGGACACCAGAAAAACTGAAACCATATGTGGAATCCATGCCGAAAAGGAAGCTGGATGTAATAGTAAACAGTGGCCGTACTATTGATTATTAATTGATCTTTTTGAAATAAATGTATGTGGAAAAATAATAAAATTCTAAGTGCGGCTATAACAATGCAACACCAATTTTCCTAACTTTTCCATTATTTTACTATTTTACTCGTTCTCTTGCATCCACGCGGAAATTCTTTTTGCATGATCAGAGACTACTTGACTCAGTAATACTTGTGAAGAATAAAAATTTTTTCCCTCCCGATTCAAAGTAACTCTACCGCCCTTTTTCGGGGTGCGGCTATAGCTTTGCAACGGACTGTATATTAGGGTGGAGTGAAAATGTATGGAGAATTATTTTTTTTATTATTTCGTAATAGCATAGTGGTAAAAAGCTGCCTATGGATGAGCAAATGAAGTATGTTAAATATCATTTATGTATTATAATGTTTTGAGGTGCCCCAAAACGAAAGAATTTTGAAAAAAAGTATAATTCCATTCTTTTTTGACAGCCTCATTCAGATGTATATAAACCGTAACAATGTATCGGAATAGTATTTTCATGTTGTTTAAAACCTATATTTTTTATAATAATAAAAATATATATAAAAGTTTGGAATTTATGGTGCTCCAAAACCTCTTAAAACAAAAATAAATCAAGAATTTTGCAATAAAACTGCGATTCATATTTATGAAACATTTATGAGAAAAATGTTACAAAATAGCCAATTAAGTAGAAAATTCGCGTTTAGTATTATAAAAAGGCATCATCTGACGTGATGACAGTCTGGCCCTGATAAAACCATCATTTTATGAAGTTTAGCATTTTGTTTTGCACTATTGAACATTGACAAGTTTCTGATTTTTTTTCAAAACTTGGTCCTAACGGGGGCACCTCTAAATATAAACCTAGACCAAAAATATTTTCGCTTTTGCTTATTGTGCCTATCACGCAGCTTTTTGCGGGTATGCCATAGTAAATATATAAAAAAAATAATTTCACTCCACCCTACTGTATATATTTAGGATAAGTTCCATCACATAGCAGAAATCCTATAAGATCTTGGATATTTTGTTTAAATGAGTATTTAAAATAGCGAAAGCCATCCGTACATTCAAAAGTCCATCTGAAACTTATATATATGGGATTTTCCTTGTACTTAAATATAATAACTTAGTTTTTTAAGCATTTACATTACTGGGGCATGAAAAGAAATTTTTTTTTACAGAGAATTGGTCATAAATAAAAAACTTAAAATATGTAACATTTGGAACTCTATAAAAGACTGAATTAATTGCAGTTAAGATATTGCAAGCAGTATGGTTTTTGGCAATATTTTTCTGCTTGATTAATTATATTGATTATAACTACAATAATCCGAATTTTCTTTTGAAAGTTTTAAGAGATTTGCGATATTCGACAAAAAGTCAATATGCAGCATGGATCGTAAATCAGAACACAAAGAGCGTTTTCGAAAATTTATCATGATGTAAACCACTTAAACCACTTTTTATCACCTTGTTCGTAAATTCACCATTCACTATTCACTTTATTTCACTGTGTACGAAAATTCATCTAGTAGTTTCACCACGAACATCATACAATTTTAGTATTGTTTGTGGTTGAGAATGGTTGAGATTTTTGGCAATGAAGGTAAATTTACATTTAAAATTGTGAATCTACTTATTTAAAGATTTTATTTTCAGTAAGTTCAGTACAGTTCAGTATGAACCTTATTTATGGTGCATCAAATAGAAGAATTTACGAAAACGAACTTAGGTGTGCTTTATATTTAGAATGAAAGCAAAAAATTAAATAGCTACGTATATACCTTATATAATATATATATATAGGGTATTCGAATTCTATGTAGGAAACAATTGATTTAATGTCCTGACCAAACTTCTTTTCTTTACAGGGGGGGTCATTTAAGTCCTTATAGATCCTTGTAAGGACATGAAGCGGGGGCTCATTCAAAAGAGGATAAAGGTAACTTTCTAACGATATTTTACTTGTTAGGATTCGCTGTTTTTGTCTAGTCTAGAAAATGAACTTTCGATAAATTTCGAATATGAAACCCTATAAACTCTCGAAACGGATCGTAGCAAGTGAGGTATCGTTGGTACTTTTATCCTCTTTTTAATGAGCTCCCACTTGATGGCTCCCGATGTCCTTACAAGGATCTAAAAGGTTTTAAGTAAGCGCACTACCCAAAGCTTTATAAAAAAAAATTGTCTGTCTGTCTGTTTAGTTGTTCGCTAGATACAATCTCTGGCTGAAGCAAAGAAGCTATGTTCAGTTATAAAAAGACATGGTAGGTGAATCGTTACGTAACTAATAGTATTCGTAAAATAAAAAGTAGTACATTCCTATGAGCGTTCTGTACTTTCTACTCTTTAGAAAATGTGTCAATCACTATGTGGTGTGTATTTGACCTAATTAGCCCGCTCCCATAACTAATTTTTTGATTTGTTGTGAAGCTAATGCGATTAGCTCCAAAAACACCCATCAGGAAGTCACACCGTTTTCCTGTCCCATTGTGAAATAATTGGATCAATAAAATCAAATTATAATTAATCAAGATACACTGAGCGCTCTTGTCAAGCAAGTCGGTAATCAGAACGACCTGCACTGGGACTGAGCGCTTAGATCGTAATTACAAGTTGAAGGCCTTTCACAACAATCCGCGTTTGTGCACATGTGCCTGCGTCTTTTGAACAATTAAAGACGTCTATCTGTTGGACTAGACTTAATTTAAGTTTGCTCCAACGCCTCCAAGTTGGTACGTGACGAAGACTTCCGCGAGCGTATCCATTCTTCGAGTGACACAGATTGTAGATTAGTTCGGTGAATTTTTTGCGTTTGGTTTGGGTATGTTTTGCGTTTTTGTTCTCCCGAAGATATGAATCTGTCATGTCTAGAAATCGAATTTTTACTCTTAATTGATTTTTAATTTGACGTGTACTTGAGCGCGGAATTTGCAGGTGCTTTGGTTTTTACACTCAACAACATTTGCAGAAACAAAAACTTGACCCTTATTAAAGAAAATTATAGGAGCTTTGGTTGACTTTATCTTTTAAATATTTAAGTGAAGCTTATAAATGGCCGGAAATTGTTAGTTCGACCACTGCAATTAAATATAATTAAATTCTCAATCAATTGTGATCCAACTAATTCCCGTGGGTAGATCCGCGAATAAGAATGAAAACAAAAACTTCAATTGAATCTTTGAAGCACGGTTAATTCACCATTCTTCGTTCAGATAGAAAATGAACGATCCCACTATACATTGATATAGGTACAACTTCACTGACGGTAATCAATCTTCTTTTGAGCGGGCTTTTAAGAAGAATTTTCATTGCTAATCGTTAGCAATTTTTTAGTTCGGGTTGTGCAAATATAAAACGCGGTTCTTTGTGCCATTTTTTGCTATTTCAGAGCCATGCTTCATGTGCTTCAATACATACTTCATTGGGAATTTCTGCTTCAATACTTCATTGGGAATTTGTTGCTAATTACATTTTACAGTGGTAATAGATTGTTAATGAGAGCTTTCTGCTATTGTTGTGTAGCTTGAAAAGATTGTAATGGATTTGAATTTATACTATGCATATTATTCTGACGGAAATAGGAGTCATTAACTTAGATACACTAAGATAACTCTAGAAAAACTAATGAAATAATTTACATGCAGACTGCTTTAAACCGGAAAACTGAGCATTCGTTGCCCTAAAGACGAAAAAATGGCTACAATCTAATACAAAATAATTATATACTATATAAAAAAAATATTTAAAAAAATACCTTTTTGAGTTTAGAATGACGTCATATAACTCATCGTATTCTACTCATCAAACTCTTTCATTTGATACCTAGAATATCAAGGGGAGAAGGAGAAGGTAATCCGCCATGTTGAAGGTGCCCGCCATATTGGATTTAGAAAGATCTTAGATATACAATATTGCATTGTTATGGGACTTATAAAAAAATGTGCAAAATTTCAGTCTGTTCGAATAAAAAAAAACTGGTTCAAAATTGACTTGCAAGATTCCAAGCAGACAAACAGCAGATAACATAAATAATAGCTAAATAAAAGCTTTTAGTTACCGTTTATTCATATATACTTAAAAACTAACAATTTTAGGAATTGAAACATTTGTCTGCAATTGTTTGAATAATCTTAAAAGACATAATTGGTATGAAAGAAAATAAGAAAGTTTCTACTCTTAGTTGTTACGTTTTAATTAATTGTAATTTATGCAAAAAAGACAAACATTTTATTAACAATTAAGTTTAAAATATATTTTAAGAAACTTTTATAACAGATGCCGAAGTGCACCATTGATAGCTTCGATATTAAACCATTTATACATTTTTACGAACTGAAAATTATCGATTTTATTAAGCCATTAAAATTTAGACAACATTACTAATAAGGAAGTGAAAGAAATAAATTAAATCGAGGGTCAATGAAAATTTATAGCTTATTCATAAAAGTCAGCAGGTAGTGTCAGCTTAGCTCAGTTAAGAAAATAAAATCCGTTAATCATTTAAAAGAGTTTGTCGAACTGCTTGATTAATAACTATAAAACTTTTACCAAACCATACTTGAAAAAGATATGATTAATTATTACAACATTATTGTATAAATATTAGGCCTATTTGTATGATTTTTGTTTTTTTTTTTTTGTAAAGAACCGGAACTGAAATCATGACTCATTTAGATATTGAGGAAATGTTAATGAGGGCTGGGCGTGGAATTGTAAATATTTTATCAAATTAAAAGAACAAATAAGGGCTTCTCCAACATTAAAAATGGGAATTTAGACAATCATTCTCAGTCAGACCAGACCATCTTTAACATGAAAATGTTTGCATTTCGACATTGATTTGTATGATCTTCTTAGTCCGATGGATTGATTAAACATTTTTAAGTGCTATTGAATATGTGAATAAATTTAAATAAAAGGAAAGGTTACCATTATTATTATATTATAATAATACGAATACTTTAATATTTATTTCGCCACCATCACACTTAAATAAATTCTTGTCTAAGTGGAGATTTTTAGATTTCGAAAAAGGATTTCAATTCACAAGATTCTGTTTGATTAAGATCTCTTCTAATGTGCACTTACTCCCTTGTATATAAAAATATAATCGATATGTTCTTTCACGTTTTATGAACACAACCCATTAGCTAAATAAAATATACATTATATTTTTATTCCAGGAGACTGTATTTAATGCAGCTAATAATTGGTTTAAATACCACGTCTATAAAAAATTATCTTTGAGACGTTACACAGCTGATAAAATACATTTTTTCATACTGTTGCGTTGTTTTGAAATTCAAATTGTAGTTACGCATAAAAAATCCATTAATTAGGAATTATTGCCTTTTACGTTTTACCATTGTAAGAATTATTCTCTTAATTTATGCCCGGCATTTACCATGCGTGAAAAAATTGCCTTTTCGAATGCTTCCTTATTTAGTTTCTGTTTTATTGAAAGGAATATTTTATTTAAATAGAAACTGCTAAAAGCAATTTAAAATTTTTTTGGTATTAACCTTTATATTACGCCTTAACACATTTTAAAACGTAATTTTTTTAATTTTACCTTTAAAGAAACTTTTAGTGAAAATAAAATGTTCAAAAAGAACACATCACAAAAGGTTTATATTACAAAAAAATAATGAATTGTAATTTAATTTTGAAAAAGATGTTTTTTGAAGAAGTTCTTGATACTCTTGTGCATCTGAATGCACGTTTAATAAAAACTTCATAAGTTTAAATCATTTACTTAATATTTTTATTAAATCAAGAACCTTTCATTAAGAAATTCATTTTAAGAAAGCGTTGTTTTTTTCCTTGTCATTTTAGAATACCTGTTGGATTACGTAATAGGTAGTGGAATTTTAAATTTGCACTCATTACAGAGAAAAACATTATCAGTTCACACGTGAGACGATGGCCACGTTCCAGATGATATTATAATTTAATCTGGGTGAGGTAGGAAAAAACACCTCTTTATTAGAAATTACAGCGTATATATGCATGTATTCAATTTGCATAAGAATGAAAAGCTTGCTACTCTCCTTTATTTCTTTACTGGCAAATAAAGATTGATGTTATAATTTAATATGAATATTTCAGTTAAAATCTTGTACGATGTATGAAGATACACATTTCGGGTAGGATTCAAAGGTGTAGTTAAAACTTGTTTATGAGTCCCTAAAGTTGTTAATAACTTTTTTTGTCTAATTTAAACAAGTTAAATACGTTGATAAGTAACAAAATTAATAATAATAAAAAAAAAACATCTTAAATACTAAGTCAGGTTTTTTTAGGTGATAATTGGGTATTTTGATATAATTCAGTAATTTTAAGTGACTTTAAAGACTAATATACTAATATTTTTTGCAGTTTAATAATTTGAATTTGCTTAAGTTTGCTTGTACTAAAGCACCACATATAAACTGACAAGATATTTACTTAAAAAATTTTGATTACGACGATATTTCACTTTAAGATTTAAGCATTGATCGACCTTTGAAAATCTTGTTTTATGTTTTTTTTTCTCCTATAGTTTGTATTAGTTTATGAGGTTCTGTTAATTGCAGTTCATTACTCCCAATATCTTTAATACCAACAATAAAAACGGTAGCATAGAAATTAATAGTTTTATTTTAAGTATAAATTGTTGTAAGTCAATCAATGGTAAACTTAAGCTATAACTCAACTGAAGTCAACTAAGAAAAGCCTGCAGTCATAACAACTAAACGATCTACGAGACGCACCCAATGCCATTAACTTTCAATGATTTGCTAAATTAAGAATGTCTCGTCCAGTTGAGGTGAAGCGAAATGCATTGCTAATTCTCATTGTTTTATTGCATTACCTTCGGCAGTAGTAATTCAACAGAAAATAAATCACAATAATTAGGCACTGCATGAAATTGGTTTAGATCGGCTATAAATTTTAAAAGGCAAATCTGGATTTAATGACCTCAAGTCTCAAATTGATTGAAGGAGAAATTACTTATTGTTGAAGGAAGCAATGCTCAACAAGTATTTTGTTACAGTTCATGTGATAGGATAATTTTGATAGCATTTTTTGTGTAGATTGCAAATTTGGAAACGAAAATTTAAAAAATTGGTTCAAAAAGCGAACAAATCCGGTTATGGCGGCACATCTTTGAAATTCATTTAAAAAAACCGACCAAGTGCGAGTTGGATTTGCGCACCGAGAGTTCCGTACCTTGGAAAGAAACGTATAAAAAGTTTATTTTGTCAAATTCATTAACCGCTTCAAAAACAATACGACCTAGGATTCTATAATTTTGCTATAAACTTTCAGTAAGCCTCTAGAAACCTTTTTTAATAGTTTTAGCGATTCACTTAAATTATACCCTATGAATATTTATTTAAGTATTACTGACTTCTAAAAGACTGTGCTAGGTATAGACATCGTTTTATCAATTCTAATTATTATAGATTTTACGCGTTGCAAACTTAGTTGAGGGGTGAGGGAATGCTTATTTGTAGACATTTTTCATCATAAGTCGAAAGCTATGCAGCATAAAAGGAAATAAAAACTTTCATATGATACCCCACTCGACATATAAACCCCACTTTAAAATTTCGACCCCCCATTTTGGCCCCTTTTGCAATGAAAATAAAAATATGTTTTAGAATTTCCTTTTTACCATTTTGGTACGGAACCTTAAAACTTAATAAATTGTCATAGAAATTTATAACGCACTGTAAACGAAAGTAAAGTAATATATAAAACTTAATTTGCAATTTTTTTAAAGCAAACCGATTCAAGTTCAAGATGTTTTGTATTTTATAAAAACAAAAATGTATTATAAGATACTCGGTTAAATTTATATACATAAATATAAATTAAATACTGTTCGTTCGTAAGAATCGCTGGATCGATTTGGCTATTTTTTTGTCGGAAAAAAGTAATAGTGTGATTTCTTTTGTTTTGTTCGTTATGCTCCCGGGATGGAAATAACTCAATTGAATGTTTTTAATTGAAAGATAAATCTGGAAGATCTGGAGAAAAATCTGGAAAAACGCATTCCAGCCGAAATTAAAATAAAATTACAGGACAACGTTTGTCGGGTCAGCCAGTTTTGAAGAATTTCCTATCTCATGGAAATAGTTAAAGGTCAACATTACGATAGAGATTTTTAAATCTTTAATAAATTTAAAACCGGTTGAAAAAAGGTTTAATTGTTTTTCTGACTCGCTTCTCTTAAAAACATGAAGTTCTGGAAAATTTTAATTTTCGGATTCGTGATCTATCGAAAATACATATTTAAATGATGTATGCAACTATCAATTGTTTTGCGACATAAACGAATATAAAAAATGTTGATCAATGAGATTTGTTTATTAAAATACGTAATAAGTATAAGTATGTACATAGTATATCGTATCGTCATCAAAAGTTAGTTACTTTCAACCTCTCTATAGCCACACTTCATTTCAGTTATACGAACCCGTAACTAATATATTAATGTGGTGCGCGAATTTTTCTGCGTCGTCGAAGTTTTTCATACCTGAGCCAAGTTTAGGTGCCAATCGCTAAACACAAGAGCATGCAAACCTGAGATATCTTCATGTAATCGCTAAAGTGCTTGCTTACCCTCGTAAGCCCAGAGTTAAGATATCTAGATCGAGCCATAGCGCGCGTACCTCCAACTCTAGCGGGCAAGTGAATCTGGACGATCAAATGCTAGCAAAGATTTATGGTCAGGTACCTCACCTGTTGACCGTGCGAAACCATGAAACAGATTAGTACGCCACGATACATGAAGAATTAATGCAAGGTTAAAGCAAGTTTACATATTAAAATACAGCAATTTGAAATAAGAGCGCATGCACCGTCGTGAATTTCAATGCGATGTATGTTGGTATCTTCAACCGGGCTCGCGATCGCCTTGCCTTACAAGTGAAGAACAGAGGACGGTGTCAATATGCTAATTTTCCGCGATTGGCGGAAACATATCAGGGACTATTTATGCATGTGGTTCGATATTTTTGCTTAATTGTTAGGTAGGTGCACTGCGATCGTATGTCGACTCACTTGCTCGTTGTATCTCTCTTTTCCCGGAGTAAATCATTCAGAATAGCAGATTGCAATCTTTTATTTTCATGCAGATATACAGAGCAGTGACCGAGATCTCACAGAAAATTGCGAAAATCGAACTTCTGACAATCTTTAGATCTTCAGGTCTTCTCCGGAAAACGGTCGAATTGTTAAGCGAGTTCATCGGACAATGTTTAGGTGGCTGCATATGTGGGTCTATGTCTAGGTGGAAATAAAGTCTACCTTGATCCAAAAACATCTTGATCTTAGCAGTTGCAGCCGCTTTGTTGTGATCTAATGGTACTCATAAATATATCGTTAAACCACCACTGAGCATCATTTTCAGGTGCTCCAGTGAACAGCCTGAGAAACAGAAAACCAGCCTTGGACTCGGCTGTGTCGAGTACTTGAAAAGCTTCTGAAGCACCTTTTCTAGCAAGTACTGTATCACAATGCCATTGAGTGTATCATTAAGCAATTATTCTCGTCTCTCGCGCTAGAAGTCTTAAAAGTGATCTGCCGACCTTTCAGATTGTTTTTTGCTGCTCAGAATGTAACCCACAAGTGCCATTGATGCCTTCGAACAAGTTGACAGCGTTTTTTTTCTGTTCGACACGCACTTTATTCGAGGGGACAATTACCGGAGAAGTGCTCTGAGGATTTATGTTTTCCTGGGATCTTAACAAGTGTTTTAAAATGAAAAGAAACTGCTGAATAATGTTGAATTTTGTAGCCTGAGGAGGTTTTGTTTTCAGACCTTTTTGTCTTATAAGTCGAGTGTTTTACGTCACATACTTTGTATTTGAGACCCATATGTATAACGAGTTACTTTATTAATTTCTGAAAAATTTTCATTTTTATAAGATTCAATATTTTCACTTCCGTTGACTAAAAAAGAATATTTACAAAAGTCTAATTTACATAATATACTATATGTACATTATATACATATGTACATACATATTCAAACTTTTTGGAACATTTTCGGAGAAATTGATAATATTTTTTTCTAATAATTTTGTACACTTCTGGAGTTCCATAAGGCTACCAATTTGGACCACTAGATATTCTTCGGAATTGGTGCAAACAATTACTTTAGAAAGAACATAAAAATAATGGTAAAGTATATAATAATGTATATCGAAAACTGAACATTTGTAAATTAGCTTTTATAAAAAAGTATTAGGACCTATATTGTTGATTCGCTCTTTTTATGTTTTGTTTAAGACTCTTTTCGGATGAGAAATCAGCTAAATAAATAAGGAGCATTGTTTTGGGGACACACTTTCATAACATGTTTTCTTGATTCTACACTTAAGTTTAATAAGCGACGAATAGATAAACCAAAATAATTCCGAAAATGTGAACCATTTTCATCTGTTTCTTAATATACAATAGCTTAAAATTAATAAGGAATTATTAGGCATATATTGGAGTATATAAAAAAAACTTTTATTAGTCAAAAAAATACAAAATGGCGGCGCACGAGTTACCGCGCCAAAACATGTTTTTGCTAAACTGCCTCCACGGCCCGCAGTAGAAGTGTCTTAAAGTTAATCCTGGAACAAAAAATTATATACTTTCATTAATTAGATTCGTTTTTGCATGGAAGACCACGAGGAAATAAAAAATTATAGTTTGATTTTCGTGCTTTAATTTTCTTATAAAAAGTGACATATTTTGTACAATTTTCAATTAATCGACAAAAGTTCGTGCATTTCCATGGGCAATCTATTTAAAAATCTATCAAAATCTATCTATCAAAAGCTACACTTCAAATTTGAAGTCAATCGGGTGAAAATTGTTTAAGTTCTACTGCGTGCTCTTTGAAAAGAACATGTTTTGGCGGTGCAACACGTGCACCGCCATTTTGTATTTTTTGTATAAAAAAAAAATTTATATTTTTATACACTTCAATATATGCCTAATAAAGTCTAAAGGTGCTTTTCCTCATATATTTTATTTCTTTTTAAGTTTCTTCTTAGTTCGTGGTAACTAAATTTTGATCGGATCTGGTAATGTTAAAAACTTAATTTTGTATGCTAATTGGTATGTCTGCAAATATCATGGACTAAATAAATATATTGTGGGTATAAAATGCTCTCTCAAAATGATAGATTTTTCGAACAGTTTTTGTATTTGATTTGATTACTTATCTCACATCAAACAATTTGATTTGAAATGAATAATTTGTTAGTTTGTAATTAAGAGTCCAAGCCTAAGGATATGTGGGTTAGACTTCAACATTGTAAAAACTATAATAGTATGAAGTTAAATTGTGTGCTAATTGCAGTGAAGTGAGTTAAGCTGACTTATTTAAGTTTACTATAATATAATTCTCCTGTAACGTGTTGTTGATATAAGTAAACTTATATTTGAAACCTTCAGCGCATGAACGATTTTCATGCCTGGATGACTTGTTTCTTTCATTCATAATTTAATACATAGACTATCGTTAATTATTTTGCAACTGAACTGGTAGCATTCAACTTAAAGAAAAACTTTGGTTTATTTAGTAAATTGCAACACGTTTTCCATTCTATTACGTTCTTCTGCTATGCAGATGCAAAGAGTAACTTTGAGCTGCTCGTAAAGAGTCATCAAAATAAATCGACGACATGTCTTCTAAACATGGTCAGACTTTTGTGCAAGTTCCTTCCAAGTCAACACCTGAGGTATGAACAATTAATTTGCACAGAACGCGTGAATAAATCGGTTGGTCTTAGATTTTTAGACAAACAATTTCCCAAGAGAGTCACGGCCAGAAAATCGCACCTTGCCCGTTTTAATTGTTTTTCGAGATTTTCCTTCCTCGGCTTGTAAAAGCCACCGTCGGGAGCGTATTGCAGCAGCGATAATTAATTTTTGCCTCTGTTCACGTTACATCAATTGGCCTTGGCCAGTGATTTCAACGCACCTGAGCCGTAGGTGTGTTGTATACAAGCAACAAAATCTCTACACTGCTCAGAAGTGGGCCTACCTGATGAATATTTTCCCAATTAGATGCCTCTAGCCTCTAGCCTTGTGCCCACTGACTCGACTGCTCACTCTCTGGAAGACTGCAAATCGCAGTCTGTCTAATCTAACGAAACCGTCCATCCAGGCGATTATGTTTTCGCGCATTCGCGGATTCGCGGATAGAACAAAAACTGAAACTTATGATGACGCTTTTAGAATTTAGCGACTTACACGAATGATGAATGTCTGCGGCTCCTGCGGTGAGGGAATCAACTTGACTGTCGAGCCAATCGCTCTTGGGATTTTTTTACCATGTCGTTAGTGATAATTATCCCATTACCTGACTAGTTTCAATCAGCAGGTGTCTCATGTGTTATTACGATGTCATTAGTTAATAGAAATCGCTCTTTCAATTAGTTCGGACTTCTGTTCTTTCCCGAGCGATTAATTATGGTCTATCCGCTGCTCGCGGCTCTTGACATTGACTAGAGTTCTGATTGTCAATTTCCATCTTTTGTTAGCTGTCATACAAATTACTAGTGTAGTAGCTTTGAATTCCTGAGAATTTATAAGAAAATATAACTCAAGGTCTTTGGAATGTTGAGTTTTTTTTATGGGACTATATTTTGAAAATTTCGCTGCCTCTATGATCTATGAGATCGCGTTCGGCCGGCTGATTTTGGTTCGTGATAACATTGTTGGGTTCATTTTAATGACTACGCTTAAAATTTCAAAACCTTAGACATGCGAATATAAAAAAATTTCAATTATTCAGCAATAATTTATTACATTTTTACTATGACTACTATATGAAGTCGAAGGAGGTTCATTGTCTTGACAAGTGCAGAGATCTGGGTATTATTTTTGTTTCACATTTTTTCTTTTTAGATCATATTTGCTTAATCAGCACTAAACCTATATAAACGTTTTATCTTGTATTATAATGATTACATAAATTCGACTTTCTTGACTATTTGATCGTTATAATTTGTTAGTAGTAAGCTTTTTGACAAATTTGTAAATATAAATAAATAAATTATTATTGCCAATAGTACATAAGTAATTATATTTGTTTGAGCAAAATATTTAACACTGAATTGAGAAACAAATATTGCACACATTACATTCAATTTGGACAGCGTGAAATCCTTTTAAGGCAATTTGTCTTGCTGAAAATCGAAACAGAAATTCAACATACATTTGAACCATATCAAATCTAGTGTTAATTAACACACTCATTAAACGTCTCTTAAGTTTATTGCTAATTATGTCATCGCACCTTATTAAGCTGTTAAACCGATCATTATATTAATTATGTTTCCATTAATTGCTCTCCGTCTTTAACTGTTTAGAGACGTCGATTTTCAAGATTTGTTGCGAGATTTTAAACAAAATATTTTTTGAACGTAAGAAAATATATAATTATGTGTGTAATTAGTTATGTAATCAAGTATAAAATTTGCAATTTTAACACAAATGAATAAACTTTTCAACGTGGAAGGTTTTAATTTAGAAATTAAAAGGTTCGTCAAGAGTGCAGAAATCACAATGAAATCAAAATTGAATCCTTTATATGGCTTTTAAAATATAAATATCGAATATCTTATTCTAAGTTAAATTCTTTCAAAGAACTATTATACATATATTAAATCTCTACATAAATGTCTATGTTTTGTTTTAAATACATAAATTTCATTTATTAATGCACCTCAACGCTAGCATAAATGCGAAAGAGTTTGTTCTCATTTTAAATTTAAGAAGGCATTTACATGCTATTTGGAATATTTTCATTTTAGAAATGTTCTTTAACACAAAATATATATGCGTTTTTCTTCGATTTAATAACGTTATGGATTTACAGACCTTTTCTCTCACTTAGGGAACTAAATTAATACTCTCCTATTTAAAGGAATGGGATCGAACTTCTAGATTCTAAGTCTAGCATGTTCTTTTCTCGGCCATGGAAATCCACTAAGAAGTTATCCGAAGTAAGAATTGGGCGTACGGTACAACGAACAACATAGTGATTAGTGTATACAAGATTTTTCAAGCTGCAATTGATAAATCGACTTGAAATTTGCTACATTTTCAGTGATATAATAATTATCTTCTGATGTACGTAGTTGCGAACAAGTTTGAAAAAAAAAAATCCATTTTTCAAAAAACAAATATAAATTATTATTAAAACAAAATCTCCACGTAAGCAGAGAGTCGTTCATTTATAATTTAATAATAGATTTTTTGTTTCAGACTAACTGGGTGGGCTGTTACTGCATACTTACAACTTATAATAAAAATATCGATTAAGTTAATGGAATACTTTTTTTATTAATGTATAAAAATACACCTATTTTTGCTGCTATTACAGTAGGATACCACACCTTAAATTAACTGTTTTATAATAATAATTTTACAATATTATGTATATTTTTAATTCAGAAATGTCTAGTAAAATTATCCAATTTTCTTGAATTTTATTAATTGTATATAATATAATTAAGCATGTTATGAATTTGACGGCCAAATTTCTTAATTTCTTTTAATATCAGTCTATGGAATTATTACGTTTCAGTGTACAATATTATTATATTAATTGAAACTTGTTTTACTGAATCATGATATTTTGAAATCTTTTCAGTAGATTTATCATATTTGCATTTGTGAGGAAATAAATTTTTAATTAATATTTTTAGGCATATACAAATCGAGAATGCTTTTCTACAGTTTAGATTAAAATTACTTTCTTATATTAAGTTGATTGACATTAGCAGTTATTATTCACTTAGTAAGTGATTAATAAATGCTTATAAATTCAGTTGTACCACCATGAAATATAATTTCAATTGAATATGAAAAAGCAATTATATAATTCGAGTCTCTTAATCAACGAAAAAATTAAAAATTATTAAATTTCTAACATTATTGAACAGACAGAGGAGTAGGACATTGACTTTCACAAGTTATTTTAATTATGGGCCATTAAGAATTAAAATTATTTCTGGATTCGCAGGTTTTTAATATTGATTATCCAACTTTTCTCATTTGCATTTAAAAACTAGTCGGAAAAGAAAGAATTGCACTTTAATGTGCAGGCATTAATGCGCGGTTTGCTCGACGCGAAGAAATAACCCGCAATCCTCGGAGTGCACAAAAGCATGTTTCCGCGTATGAATCATTGCACCACAGCACCACAATAAGGCACCATTAATCGCGCAATTGAGGTAATACTTTTCGCTTGAAACTGCGAATTAGCATAAAAGCAAAGGTGTTCCTGCACTCGGGTAGAATTAGCATTTCTTGCTAGTTGCTTCAATTTGGAAAGAAATTGCATAGAAACCCTGAGGTATTTAGAAACCTTTAGTCTACCACTGTTTGCTTAAGGAGCCTCATCACCGCGTACAACTTGTTTAAATACGCCGAAAGCACTGATTAACACATTTGGCAGGGGCAGCATTGTGTTTACGCAGAGTGCAGCAAATCTCGGGAAGAGATCGCTGCTTCACAGCCCAGAAAGTGCGCCAATTGAGGTGTTGTATAACTCCGCCGAGGATCACAATTGCGGCGTTATCTAACACAGAAAAACAATAGCAGAACAACGGCGAGAAAGAAGTCAAGTCAGCAATCAAGCGATGGACTCCATCAATCACCTGGGTGACGTTCGCGCGATGTTTCGATTGCTCCAAGTGCACTTACCACTTTTCGGTTTATCCGCGGTCGCCGCGACGCCAGCTCCATTTGCATCCGTCGGCTTGGCTCCGCAATCCAAAACACACATTCCAATCAGCAGCAGCGCTAATCCGCCGGCAAACCTCATCTCTGATCAGTTGAATTTCTGGCTTTCGTCGTGAAATGAGAGGTTAACGCGAGATAAAAGCCGGAAAAGAAATTTCACTTTCACAATTTGTTTGGAGTAGTGATAAGGCGGGAAATTAAGCAGAAAAGGCACAAATCTTTCAAGTCATGCGTATCACGACGATTACATGCAGTCGATCGGATTAGAGCACACTTTAAATCGCACTTTGTTTTGGGCACCTGAGTGATCAAGCTCACTTTGCAGAAGATTGTTGGCGAAGACGTCGAGGACCAGAACCAAAGACAGTACACCGAGCCGAAGAGATCGCGATTAATGAGAACTGCCTGTGCGGCTGCTTCAAAACTGCGATTGCTGCGGAGTTCGTACTCGCGGTCTGACTGTTCGGGCCAGTCTGAGTCAGCCGCTAAGTTTCTGTAAAGGTTTTAAGATTGGCTTGGTCTGGTCTGCTGGGCACGCAGCATAAGAAAGAGAAGTTCAGCGGTAGTTCACCGCTGCAGTACGGTTCACTCCGAGTATTCATTCTGAGAGTGATCGATGATCGTGCCGGTTAAATGATTCAATCTAAGAGAGCCAGTCTACCTTTTAGTAGTTTTGAGTTGATCAACACCGTTGAATGGATTTTCTTGCGATGGACTATTCCTCTACGAACTTTTCGCACTATCTGAACTTAATCGATTTCTACGGTTTCTGGGGCTTTGGGTGGTTTTGAGTCGATCAGATGCGAAAAAGTCACTTCCTGTCTTCAATTTTTCCAATTTGGACAGGAATTTGGCGAATGACTTGCACTTGTTTAAATTGAGGAACCTTTTTCTTTCGCGAATTTCTTCCCAATTATGGGAGAAGCTGAACTTAATGAGTTCGTTACGTAAGGCGTTAGGAAGGCATTAGTTACATCATTTACTATCAGCTGTGATAAGAAGGTCTGACACGCAATAGACTATAGACGATTCATTAATTTTTTTTGCCAATTAAACAATTTTTAACGAAGTGGTGCTTTCAATCACAACTTCTTCTCGATGATCGTATTTATATTGTTAGGCAGGCAGTTTATGTTTTGTTAGGACTAACCATTCGAAATTTTTTCCAATACTTTGGAATGAAAGTTATTAGAAAGGTAACGAGAAAAATTTAGTTTTTTTTTATCATTTACAATGCGGTAAAAGAGAGAGAGAATACTTTCATCAAAAATATCAGGTTAAACATGTATTGAGTATCTATATAATTTTAAAATACCGTATTACAAACCACCAACGATTTTCTACCATGGAAGTTATGTCGATTAAATGTTTGTGCCGTTTTTAGTAAAATGCAAGTGTTTAATATTTTGAGTAGCAATCCGGAGTACTGTAATAATCTATGGTAAGATAATATTCTTCTGTAACCAAAAAAAAGGGTATTAGCGAAAGTTTTGACCAGCGATGAACAACAATCAACAATGAGTATAACAAATTTTATTGTGTAATACTTTTTAAGTCAAATAATAAAACATTCATATAAAATGTTTAAAAAATAATGCGTGCATTTTAATAATACAATATTGTCGTTTTATAGTTGACTCTTATAATTGTATGAGCAATTCGATAAAAATACTTCGAAAGATGCATATTGTTCCCTTTTTTACCAAATTTTTTAGTAATATTACAAAATATTGTATACGTCATATGTTTTTCAAGTACAACATTTCAGTATGAGATTATTTTCATCCCTTAAATCTTGTGATAAATCCAGAAACAGATTCAGCACCCGTGATAGTAATATGGCATATTTATGATATTTATGTACAGCTCAAATCTACAGGTTGCCATTGAAAAAAATATAAGTATTTACCTTCGGAATCACATTATAATAGATTTGATTAGATAATGTTGTGCTGAAATATGCACGCGCGTTATGTTATATGGGTGATTCCATTTTAAATCAACACACTATTGGACCTGACCATATTTAATTTAGATGACGTTTTGTGAGTATGTGTTTTATATAATTAGGTAAGTGAAATTCTACTAAAGGATTTTAGAAAAAAAAATGATTTGTTTCAAAATTTATTAAAAAATTCAATTTTGTCGATTTTTTGTGTTTTTCAAGTTTCTTTTTAAATATCTCGAAAACGGTTGAAGATAAAAAAAGACGGACAAGTGCGAGTAGAACTCACGCCTCGAGGGTTCCGTATCGTTATACGTTATATTTATCTATTAAATTTGAATTATAAAAAAATATGTGATGTAACTAAAAATTTAAGGTTTTCGGAATTTTTCCTTATATGTGCTATAAAACATTGCTTCATGCCAAATTTCAAGATTCTAGGTCGACTGGAAGTACCCTTTAGGTTTTGATTCCCTTGCGAGTAGTTGCGAGTTTGAAAATATGCGGCTTAAATTGCTGTTTCTTTTGATTGCGTTGACATAGAAGTTTGATTTTGTTACAGCTTACTTAAACGTATTATAGACCTGAGTATTTGATATGAATTTCAATTTAATACCTCTACACGTTCATGAGGAAAGGAGTAGTAAGTTTAAAATGATTACAAATATTTTTATTATATGATGTAACTAAAAATTTACGGTTTTCGCAATTTTTCCTTTATCTGTGCTATAAGACGTTGCTTCATACCAAATTTCAAGATTCTGAGTTCACGGGAAGTACCCTGTAGGTTTTGATTCCCTTGCGAGTGTCGAAAATTTGCGGCATAAACGGCTGTATCTTTTGATTGCGTTGGTTTAGAAGTTTGATTTTTTCACAGCTCCAAGGGACAGTAGACCTGAGTATTTGATATAAATTCGAGCTTGATACCTCCACGCGTTCTTGAGAAAAAGGGTCTTGACAGACAGACAGACGGACGGACAACAAAGTGATCCTATAAGGGTTCCTTTTTTACCTTTCGAGGTACGGAACCCTAAAAATTATAATGTATTAGTTAAATTTTAATTCTGTCTTTATAGGAATGGTTGACTACAATTGAAAGGTTGAAGAGTCTTCTATTCAAATGCACACTCATTGAGCTAAATAAAGGGTAGGGTTGTTGCTGAACACCAAAACTGTTTCGTTAGATTATTTTAAAAACAAGGCATATGATAGGCAGGAATGGGATTTAATTTTTTAATTCGTGTCTCACAAACTAAGTTTTTTTGCTGTTTTGCATACATTTTATCAAATTTAATTGAGGCTATTTTCCACATATTTAGCATGGTACTGTAATTCTGATAGTTTTTTTGTTTTTTTGTTTTAACTTTAGCGCTTTTGTCATTTATAATGGAAAAATTTTTCGTTCTACAAGAAATCTGAATTCGATGTACAATCTATACAAGTAAAAACATACGATCGGAATTGAGAATCTAAATATTTTTTTTCAGTAAAATATGAGACCTAGAGTAGTCCAAGGTCCAGGGGCATTGCTTTTCTAGAAAAAAAGCAAAAAAAAAAGTACAAACAAAACTCAGCCATCCTATAAATATTTGCAAATAAAGCTAATTTAATTTACATAATTAGCCCGCCTTTTCTTTTATTTAATAAATGTATAAAAAATAATCATTCAATCAATCAGGTAAACTTTCTGAATAAATTATTTCGAGCTTTAATCATTTTCCCTAATGGCTCTAACATAGTTGTCTTCACATTTCTATTGTTGTGGGAATAGATGCAAATTAGGGCAGTCAATCATATAAACTGTCTACACTACGCCCATCTGACTGATCATTGCTGTTGCTTTATTGATACAACGCGATAATAAGCAAATTTTGCAAACATTTATGGAAGTATCATGCAATGAAAACATATAATGTTGTAACAGGTGGAGATTTACGATCACCTTTTATCGGTATCATGTCATTATTTTAAAACTAGTAAAATAACTCAATTTGGAGCCACAGAAGTGGGACATTGCTCATTTCCTTATTCAGATACTTCAGATACTTGTGATGTGAGTTGGTTGATAAGCATGATATTGTACAACATTTATTAATTTGTTTTTTGTTTCTTACTTCGCAAAATAAGTTCATATATTGTACTTGAAAATAAGTGCACGATTATGAAAGGCATACTTTTGATTGCTTTTTATGGAATTTGTTAAGGAAAATCCAGCCAATAATAACACATAACGCGAGTGTTTTATCTTTGTACCTACTATCGCTATATGCTCCTTTTTAAGGTTAACTGAAGCATTAAAACGATTCATTCATCATGGGTAATTTATTAACGCTATAATTGATGGTGGCCAAAATATTTACAAGGTGTGTTGAGAAAGGAGGTAAACAGAGGTGTTCGCCCTGCGGCCAATGGTCTCCGATCGTGCGCAAGTTCATGGCGTGATATTGGGTGCTGGGCAGAAAAAGCGATTAGGTCATTAGCATAAGCCAATACGATCGTGAAAAGAAAGTCAAAAGGTCTGCGGTGAGCGTTCGGTTAAGTAAAGCAGTAAATAAATGAATAATTTCGATAATAATTGATCGAACAAGGAATTGTATGCTACTGATTACAATGTACAATGGGCGAATTTCGGCCTCGAGTTTGCCAAAAGACCGCATAAGTGGGACCCTGACGGCCTCCAGAATGTTAATACGGTTGTATGCAATGAGCAAATGACGGACACCGTCTTAAGCATGAGTTATTGTTTTATGGAGTTATTGACACAGGCTATTAGGAACTATATTTTAAATTATAGGCCTGCGACTATGCTCCCACAAAATCCGGTCTATATGGTACCAGTTGAATGGGTGCGTTTATTAGCCGAAGTTGAAGGAAGGAATTAATGAGGTGTTACAATTTAACAAGTTCCTGATTACATTGCTAAGACGTAAATATGGGGCAATTAAAGCGCAAGGTAAGTGGTGAATTTCGATTTATAAATCTGTCCATGATTGCTTTAGATAATACCAATAATGTCACGCTTGGGTGAAACAGGGCGGTACAAATCATACTTTGCTCCATTTACGAAAGGATGTTAGCATACGAAATGACAGACAACTTTTAGAATATTATTTAAGTTATGTTTTTATCTCATAAATTAATCAAATAGCTATGAAAATTGTATTAATACCTGTACATTCAGAAAAAGAGAAATAATACTAAAAGGCTTTGTAAATCTACTTCTTTGATCGAATTGTTGGAACTTCTATTAAATGAATAGAATCGATCTCTAGTTCTAAGATATCTCTCCAGTAACTTTGTACATGTTTATACTGTTAAAAAATCACTAACATATTGAAGTTATCGACTGTGGGTTTATCTAAACATAAACTTCAGTTAGTGCTACCAAAATTTCAGAAACAAATTACTAGGTACTGTACAAATATTTTCATACTTTTCAAACTATACATAAATATGTATATTTGGATTAGGGTGTTGTTGAATTACCATGTTATGGGGCTGATGGAAAAACATGTCTACTATTAGATCTTTTTTTGTTATTGCACATAAACGATTTAACAAAAGTCAGAGTCATCACCATCTACTTAACCTTCAAATAAAATCTTCATAATAATACGAACATACCTAAAAATAATAGTTATTTATTTGTATGTATAAAGAATAATACTACACTTTCTTGTATAGCAGAGTGTTTTAGTATCAACATTTACTTTAAGCAAAATTCGCCTTGACAAAAAAACTGCATTAGATGAATCATATTTTGCATTTATTCAGAGTGTTCGAAATTAAACCAAAATATGAATCTGCGCGAAAATAAAACTATAATTTAGCCTCAATTTAACGTAAGTGGATTCAGTCAGTATATGCAAAAGCACTTTGGATCAATATAACTTATAGATGTCTAACTTTTTAGTATAGTCAAAAGATCATGAGATACATACATACATACATAAAACAATTTTTTCAGTTGAAACATGCTATCCGGAGCTCTCCAGAAGTACATTATTCAATATTTTTTTCTTGTAATCTAACATAAAAAGGCTTTTTGCATACGTCTATCTCACGGTCTAATTTTTTGCAGATCAATCATTTTGCACAACACCATTGCATCCATTACTGGTATTTCCTTAGTGAAGCTCATTTGATTGGTAACATATCCAAAATCTGCAGTGCAAGAGCACTTCAGAAGCAAAAGGCAAAAGTCCCCGCATAATTCGGTGAAAGTCGTAGCAAAAGCCTGCCTATCAAAACATATCATAACGAAAAGTATTGTGCTTGGCGCGTAAAAAAAAAAAAACATGCGAATGGCATGGATCTTAATGGAGTTTGGCCCAACAAAGTGATGTAACTATTATGAGTGTCTAATTACGATGGATCGTCTAATGACCCACCTGCCTATTGTATTGTATAACTTCATTTGCGTTAGGTACTTGATCCAGTTTGCCTCGGTGAACTGCAAAATTTAAACTTCACTCTTACGTTTGCTATTTATCCCACAAAGTACTCTCATCGACATCTTGGCGATCAGTGATTGATCTCAAGTAAGTGGCATGCAAATGTAATTACTAGTGAAAAAAGAACTTTTGCTTTGTCAGGTATATATGACAGGTTTTGTCGGCATAGCAAAAGTTAAATTTGGTACTATGAATAAAAAAATCCCTGTCTACAGATAGCTTTCAAGTGATTATCAGACAAAAAAATATTTGCGAGCACTTCACCAAACAGCGTATAAGCGTTTTAGTTATTTCCTTATAACTTTCTTGACATACGGGCATTTAATGTTTTACAAAACTGTTTTTATACCTTACCTTACCTGGAGAACTTTCTATTACACACAATGAAAACGAGTTACTATAAAAAATGTTAAACCCGTGTTATGCAGCGTGCATACCGTCAGATCTTCATTGACCTTTAACTAATAGAACCAGAAAGCATCCGCTCACGTGTTGACAATGCCAGAAATAATCTTCGTCAGAATGTTCACAAGTGAAAGAGCGTTACACAAGGAACGTGACCAGAATCGCGTGCTTTAGATTCACGTGAAATAGCGTCTGAGAAACGCGTTTAGAGCACCCATCACAATAAACAAAGAAGTGAGCGGAGATGACTCTGTAACATCTGCTTATTTCTTAGCAGATTCACGCGACAAATTATTAAGTGTTTTAATAAAGACGTGACTCGAATAATGTGCATAATTTGTTACTGTTCGAAAAGATATACATATCTTGCAGTTCTAGTTCCTCCTAAGAAAAGCTATTTATTTAAGTTCTTGAGTTTCACTTAAGAGAAATCGTCTATATTTTTTTATGTATTTAGCAAAGGTCTTATGACAGGCGTTGTATAGAAGTATAAGCTTATCGCTTTACAACATTTTCTTAAACAATAAAAAGTGAGTAAAATATGTAGGGTAGACCGAGGCGAATCGGATCACTTTTTCTTTGAGGTTGAGCAAATCATACTAAAGTGTTATATAATGTTATTTTTATTGATAAAAACGTAAGAAGTAACAATCAGCTCTGAAATAAACATTTGAAAACTTAAATCATACATATATTCTCTTAATTAGCTATTAAAAACTAAAAAAAGAAAAATATCCGAATCGCCCCAATTTTCGGGGTGAATCGGATCGTACACATAATGTAACAAAATTTTAAGTTTCTTAACACTATAGCTTTGGAATCAGTAAAAAATTAATAATGAGATCAATTTTAATTATCGGCACATATGTAATTCACATATATATGGTCCTTTTTTCCCCCCCCATATCAGTACATTTTTCGTGGCACCATTCTTCGCAGGCATTGCACTGAATCCAATCCTCTGATGGTGGATGAACGAATATTTCGGAACAGTAAATGCAGTGCCACTCTCTCTGTTTTGCAGATGAACTCTTAATATGAATCAATAACCTCAAACATGTAATAAATCAGTTTAAAAGTGTGATCCAATTCGCCCCTGACGATATGATCCGATTAGCCCTATAATCAAGACTTTTGAAATAAATATTTTAGACGTTAACCTCTAAGATCATACTTAAAAGCGAATTGGTTCTCTAATATAGACACCTTGCTTAACAATATAAACCAATGTAGTTGAGTTTTAACACAAATCCGTAATATGACACAAAGAAATCGTAAGTACGTACCTTAGATGAGCGCCAAAATTGAGACACACACAAACGACCGAGTCGCTGACGAGCGGCATCGCCACTGATTCACCAGCGCGATCGAAATACTGCCATGTCGTGAGGTGCGGGGTGAGAGGAGAGACGCAAAACGCCGGTTGAGTGCGTTCTATGTGAATGCGATATTTGAATTATTAACAGATTTCTTATTTTGATCCGATTCGCCCTGTGATCCGATTCGCCTCGGTCTACCCTATGTAAAATTTGTTTGGAGACTGGGAACTGTTTTTGTAGGGTATATCTATAGTCTATAAAGTAACTGGGACAACTACAAAAGGTTAGGTTATTGTGGCTGTCTCGGTCAAAGGAAGACATATTTAACTAATTTTTAGCCCATTGTGATACCACTTTTAATCAGGGGCAGTCGAACCCACAATTCATTTGATTCAATTTAGTAATAATATTAAATCTAATTAATCCTATTTCGACTCCTCGTATAAGTATCGTATAAGTATACATAATTAAATTCATTTTTAGCTATTTTAAATACAGCCTGATAGGATGCTGCACTGAACTACAGTATAAATAATCACTGAAATATTTTAATAGGTTAGTAGATAATGCAACAAACTGCAGTCTAAGTAGTTTTAGAAATAAGTGTTTTAACGTACATATGTACATACTTATATTTTATGTTTAATCTTTATATCTTTTTGAATTAAGCTCAATATTTACAGAAAAATAAATTTATTTTTATTGAATAGTATTCTTTAAATTGTCTCAGTCGACAAATTTCACTCAGTTACAGCTCTGTTTACGTTATTTCGTAGCAATTGAATGCAAACACTATATAAATATTGTCAATTCAGCAATTCGAAAGAGAGTTACTCTGTTTGTTAGGTTTTCAATAATTTTGCAAATGGGACTTTTTGTAATATTAACAATTTCGAACATAAAATTTAGGACATGAAAAAAATAACCTTAACCTTTCCTGCCAAAGCTACATAAATACTACATAAAACCCAAAAACTTTAATAATGTAGTTGTACATAAAATTATATTTTTTAAATTGCAATAAGAAATAATTTTTGAAAAGTTGTAGCAATATTTTAACCTCCAATCCAATCATTCAAGTGAAATCATCTTTATAACATTTTTGATAAAATTCCAGGTTATCCGAAACGAAATAAATAGCATTTCTCCTCAATTTATTACACCTGGTTATCCTGAATAAATGTAAACAAGCCATAAATTAAGATAAGATATTCAAAAGAGGATGATAATCACGTGCAGACAGAACAGCATTTAAGTCGCATCAATTCACATCATGGGCCGTGCCACCGAATCGTGTGTCTGAAGTCATCTTCGCATGTGAGATCTTCGTAAGTCCGGTTTTGGTTATGAACTGGTGAATTTATTAACAATTATTGGTTTTGCAATTCATTAACAATTATTGGTTTTGCAAAACATTTAAAGTAATCAAGCTCATGCGTAATCGTACATTTTAAGTATTGCTCAATTCATTACTTCTCCTTTAAATATTTGTGCCCAAAAATAATGTAAAGGATTATCACTAATTGATTTGAAGTCTTCAATTTAATAGGGATTAACATTCTAGGAATAAAAGTTGAAAACTCAATTAGGGCGATATTTCATCAGGAACTAGTAAAATTATGGAACGAACACGAAAAATTTATGGCTGGTTTCACATGTAAGCTTAACTCGAGTTTAGTAAAGCTGGACGTATATGTAAATTCATATATGAAAATTAAATTTGCTGCTTTGCTTGTATTTAATAGAATTTATTCACCATGGGTCATATTACGAATGTATTTAACTAAAAAAAAATTAATGCTTTCTCTAAAATAGTGAAATGGTCTTAAATTTTACGCGCCGGTAAACAAACAGTATTAATTTTTCTGAGGAAGGGCTTCTTTTTTAATTCTCTTTAACTCACATTTCATATAAAACATGGGGTTTTGTTTTGAAGCCTTTTTTAATTATAAAAACAAATTAAATTAGGCAATAAGATTTATTGAGAGCTTATTTGTTTTGTGTTTTTAATCATCTTGCCCCGGATAAGGTATATGTCCCTATTAGACAAGATGATTATAATTTTGCAAACATAGTTTTTCAACAATCTAATACCTAAGAAATACAAAACATATATTGAAAAAAGTCACGATTTCATTTCAGTAACAAAATAATTTTGAATTTTCTATGAAGTTTATTTCTCTTAAGAATTAATTGAATTTAATTTAATGGACAGTATCTATTTTAAATATCTAATATAACTTCATTGAAAAATCGTGTAAACGATAGCATTCTTCAGTTCTTAGTAAATATTAAGCTAAGCGTTTCAACCTCACGATAATTCATTTGTTATTGAATGAACTTTTCGATTAATCATTTGATGTTTGTTGAATTGCTTAATCTTATGGTTAAAGCTCATACTTATGTTTGTTTTCCCCCGCAAGTACTTCATTTGTGCACAAATCAATTAGCCATTTTATTAAACAAATTACAGAGTCGTGAGCGCCTGCCCAGTTGGCTGACCGCGTCCACGGTGGTGACCAGAAAGGATAAAATCTCTGCTCCAGATCACGATCGCGGTCCACCAACACGCCAGGCGCAGTCAGAACGGAGCAAGTTAATTACAAGTCGCCGGTGACAGCTTCGGAGACTTCCTCATATTTGACTGAGGACAAGCGCGACTTCGGTCCCGTTTTAATCGCCTTTTAGTATCCACCTGTCCAATAAAGTCGCATGAAGAGCTCGACAGCGAGTGGCGTTCGTATTGTCATTATTCAGGGTGATCACGAAACTTATTAACTCCTGGCATTGAGCACAGAATTTTCGAGATAATGTTCTTAAGCTTGCGCGAAAGCGATATCATTTGAAGGCTTCGCAAACGAGCCATGTCGACTTGCGTGCGCTGTCCACCTACTCGGCAAGCGGTGCAAATAAAAGAAAGCCTACACTTGTACACCACTTATTTATGCCATCTTTTATGAGATTGGTCATTCAGTGAAGACTTCCGCGATATGTGCCAAGCTAATTATGGTGCTTTGGTGTCTAAGATGCCGAGACCACTTATTCAAAGATTGGAGATTTGGTTCCAGATATGAGATACGTTCCCAATTTTTTTTTTATTATTAAGATGGTAAGTTGTCACATTGAATCCGAAAAAGTATTTGCAACTTGTCTTGGCGTTTTTCTAAGATGTATTTTATTTATTTATTTGGTGATACCTACTCACTTAAGTCAAATTTCCTTTCATTCACGTCACGTTTTTGAGCAAAATAAAAAATAAGCTTTCCATGAATGGTGATTTTCAGTCATGAAATCCATAGAATATTTCGGAACGTATTAAAGCCTCTATAGTATTTTGTTATAATAGCTAAAATATCAAACCGTTTTTTGAGCCATATTAAACATATTATTTTATAACAAATTTTTGGAAATGTTCAAAATGCGGTATTTGGTACTCTTTTTAAACCTATTTCTCGAAAACATGATGGGATGGAACATTTTCATTTATTAATTGGTAATATTAGAAAAAAATTCTATAGAAATAATATAAGCACTTATTCGGTATAGAAACTGTAGTTGATTAGAGTATAAAACATGTTTTCAAAGTTCAATATTCAGGATCCGTCCGCACAAGCGCAATTTAATTGCTGTGATTTTAGATCTATTGAATGATGGTGTGTCATGCATTACACTTCAAAAAACTCTTCTAGACGTTTTATATGTACCTATGCTTAAGTCTCCTAATTTCTGAACAAATGAAAGATATGTATGTATTAGTTCATAAAAAGCCAATTTTTTTTTTTTTTTTTTAATTTCAGCTCTATTAGTTATAAAAATAGTATTCAAATATATATAGCTTACACAGTATGTTAGATAAATAAACAAACTTTTTATATATACATATGCAATAAAACACACATTATTTATTTTTGGAAGTTATTGCAATATTCATTCAAACTATGTTTTATTAGAATTAATACAATGCTCGGCACGATCAACTAATGCATGCATGGTGTTTAGCTCCTGTGACTGATTGAATGGCTGCAATGTTTTCACAAAACGCTCCTTTCATATGAATTTTCAATTTAGGGAAAAGAAAATAGTCACACGGTGATAGATCAAGCGAACATGGCGGAAGATCGATAACACAAATTGGATTTTTGCTAAAAAGTTCACAAACTTTTAAGGTAGTACATTATCATGCAATAAAAACAGCTGTTTTCCCGCTCAGCTCTGCCTGAATTTAATTTTGCAGCCAACATTCTCACAGACATACACTGAGAGAAATTATAGCTGCCAGGCTAATTTTTTATGTACATCGGCTCTCACAATTATAAGCGAAAAGGTGACAGCCATAGTTTGTGGCGCTGGGGCTTATGAAAATGCATTTGCAGTTATGAAAATAGCATTTGCACTTATGAAAATAGCATTTGAAGTTATGAAAATAGCATTTGCACTTAATCGGTGCTTATAGTCTATAGCGCTCTATGTTATTAGGATTTTTTCCAGTGTAAAACTTTTTTCAACAATTCGTACGTACAAAATTTAAAATTTGCTCTTTTTTCCATTATGTTTTTTCGACATAAGCACCAAACATACTATCATTAAAATATGTGTAAATTTCACACCTGTCACCCGATTAGCACGAACTAGGGTGCTTTTGTACCTTTCACAACCATTCAATAGATGGCGCGACGTGTTCTATGATTTAAATTAAAAGTTCTGTTCGGGTTCTGGAATATACATATGTGTATACGATTTTTTATTATTATTATATTATCAAGAATGTGCTCAAAAACAGGAAAGTCTGTATCACAGGTTCAGTACAGGGTAAATTGCGTTATTTCCTTTTCAATAACAAATATTTTTGGCGCAGGCGAACTCGTAGAATTGAATTAAAATATTGAAGAATTATTTAATTGTATAGGGCTATTCCAGAGAAAATTATCAATGTTTTATAATAGAGCCAGCTATTGTTAAGCAGAAATATTTCACACAATGATTATAACAAAATATAACAGATGTAAAACTTGTATAAACTATGTGAATATGTGGAATTTATTAAAAACTTTACGTTCATTTCATAAAAAAAATACTCTTGTCAAAAATGTAATTATCAACTAGACCGAACGTTCTAATAGAGTTTCATTAATAATCATCAAAACACCTCAAACTGAGTTTACTCCGAACTTTACCTGCAGTGTTCCAAAAGTATTTGATTTTATCTTTAATACTTATAATTTCAATTTCTCTTTTTAAAATTAAATGGTTCATTATACGCATTTTAAAAACTCTCTAAACAGTTTAGTCTAATGGAACAATTTTTATAAGTCGTTTAAGAATTTTTGAAATTTTCTTGTTGTGAGTTTACTAGGCATCCTATATGTTTTAAGATTGGAGCGTTATTTCTTTTTTACTTTCAATTTGCATAGTTATAAATGAAAATACGTGGAATACGAAATACAAGAAAGAAAAAAACATTGCAATTGTTGATATCATATTAAAAAAAATTAAAAATTATGGATCTTTAAATTTTCAAAGAAAATTATTGCATTGTTTCAAAGAAAATTATTGCATTGGATTTCATTAATTTTGAATTATATGTTTCAAACCCCACCAAATTTAAATGCATTTAATGCATTTGTTAAGGCGAGAGATTTATTTGGTTTTTGATTAACTAGCAGCATGCTATTTTTTCCCATGAAATGCAGCATAAACTTGAACTGTGTAGAAGATATAATAGATAGTATGTGATACATGGATAGTATGTATCATATAACATCTCTTCCTAGAAAGGTAAATTTATTCTTTTGCTTTGGATTTGAGGCGAAATTTCACGCTTATATAATATAATATTTATTATTATTATTGGTAATATTATAATACCTCAATTAATATAAACTATTGTTTTAACCTCGATTTGCAAATCTTGCAATAAGTTTTTATTATAATTCTTATCATTAAAAAGTGTTGAAATCATAATGAAGTGAAAACATACAATTTTTAATCAAAAGTCCAATAACCGAAATAGTTCTAACTAGGGAAAAGAAGTAATCTCTGTCTATGGTGATGCCCTAGACCGGTGCCTAGTGTGCCTTATTATAAATCCATCACTCATAATAATAATAATACTAAACCACTTTCAGTGCTTATTTATATCCTCTTTTATGAGACTTGAGATTCAGCAAAGACTTCCGCGGTGAATGCCATGCTAATATCAATGCTCTGGTGCCCGAGCCTCTGACGAGGTGGGCCATACAAGAAAAATGGCTATAGTCGACGAAACCGAGTAAAAAAGGCAATTAGCCGTCGACATTAACTTCAGATGTCGCTTACAAGCCGCCTTTGGTTGCTCGACAATAGAGCACACGAACATGCGAGTTCTGCACAAATCTCGAGTTGATAGTCACCTCACCAGGTGAATTAGCTGGGTGCAGAGTGCACTAAATATAAAACTTTCTCTCTAGCGTTTGTAGGCAATGACCCGTAGGTGCTCCGTAATGCACTCGGTGACGAAGCACCTCAATGGACCTTTTCAGTGTTGAAAAACCCGGGTGCGCTCGACGACGAAGCGTCTTGGAGCAGGACCAGAGCTTTTCTTTGGAGCTAGAACTAGGAAATTCCGCGGTTGGTGGGTGCCCACCGCAAAGCATGTTGCACATTTTGCCCGGGCCGTTTATACCTAGCCTATACCACCTATACCTTCGTGGTTTCGAAACGGTGCGAGCGCAATGCATATTCATTAGGGCTGGAGTGGAGCTGCCTGGCAACCCGCAGTGGACGTAATGAATTTACCGAGCCATGATTGCGCCTTGATCGGTGCCAATGATTGCCGATTGGTATCTGCTGTGTCTTGATTTTAGCAATAAACATATCTCTCGACATTCCAGAATGCTCGTGGCATTTAACATTATCGATAGCAAAACTGGTCTAGTGACTGCAGTTGTTAGGACTGATTCATTGCTTGAATTTTCACTGCCAAGGTCCAGTGTTGGTATGAAAATTTGAAAGGAGTAATACAAAATTTGAATACATAATGTAAATGGAATGTTCACTCTTTCAGAAGCTACATTACGACATATAAAGAAGTTATTCCATATGAAAATTATGGTCAATTCTTGATTTCGATTAAATTCAACAGCTGCAAAAGTATACAGATTCTATTATCATTTGTTCTCAAAACGTTCTATTAAAAATTTCGTTGGTACTCGTGTTTGAAAACTAAAAGAATGTAGAAATATCTTAAAAAAATAATGCAGAAAGTTTGAATAAAATAACTAACTGCCTGTCAATTTTGAACCCAGAATTCTAAAAGTTGTTGAATTCTAAATTCGAATTTCTATACACTTCTTTATCGAAAAAAAATCTTGGATTTCATTTTTGTTAGGACAATTTGATTGCTTTCATCGCGACTTTTGTCATGTTGGAGGCAGAGTTGATAGCATCGTTAAACGTTGTTTATATAGTTACCTACTGGGATTTACAGAAATTCGAAATTCGAGATGAGAGAAAAGAGTAAGGAGTTAAGTGCAGTGTACTTAGGGCTATATTTTGAAAAATGATGATTTTGCTTACCAATTAAAGTTACGTTACATCGCATTACTTTTTTGTAAGAATTTGCAGACAACAAAAGAAGACAAGTCGATTGTAGCTCTAAGCTGAGATGAGATAAATCGATTCCTTTCAAAATTCATCTCAAACAGTTTGTACTTATCTGTGAAACGTAATTTATCCTATCTAATAGCAGTAACGTTCAACAAATCATCCGTCTCTCGAAACAAAGCCTTTCATTTCATATTTTATCTTCGGGCAACATTTACCTGCATTGATGCATGTAAACCTATTAGAGGAATAAGGCAGAAGTTGCTTTTGAGCCGCTTCCTCAATTAGACCCGCGTTTACCGCTCCCACCTCCCACTCGAGCAATAGCAATTAAAAGGAGCTAAATTGCAGTGTCGGTTCGGACTGGTGGCATAAACAATAACGACTTAATCAGTTGCCACTTTACCTGCTGCGCTAATTAGCTGACTTCTTCCATTACGCAGGCTGCAAATTCGAAATTGAAAGGAGATAAGCTGCGCAAACAAATTGCCCGCAACAAAAAGCGAAATTTATTGCATCAATCGCCTTTGGCCGGCCACACTAATTACTTTGCATATTCGTCTTATGTAAGTCTTGTGCTGCTTCGGCTGGCTTTCTTCTCATAAATCGTTCGTATAGTCACCAAACCGCCAATTTCTCCGCACTGCAAAGTGTGCGTGAAAAATCTGATTGATGTTAATTCACTGCCAAAAATTCGTTTAAAAACACAATAAATTTTGGTGTTTTTGTCGTTAACCAGTGCGACAGCGGCGATGGTCATCAAAGGCGTTTATCTTTGGACGAATAATTAATGACTTTGTTAATGGCTTTTTGATGAATTGTTTCAATGGGTAGGTCTTGCAAATTTTACTGATTAATTTTTTGACACCTGCGCTTTATGTAACATTTTAGGTTTTTCGTTCAGTGCTGGGATCTTTTTATGGTGAAGAAAAATATATTCCAAAACCAAGTTAAATCTTGATGTTGCAAAATGGCAGTTGTAATACTTACTTTACGATTATTACTTTATATATTACTTTATAAGATTAGTTCATTAATTTCAATCGAGATACGAACCGGTGATCCAAACGAAAAATTAAATGTCGATTTTGCTTATGGAGTGAGGTTTAAACTTCACGAAAAATTTATAATTCTATATCACCGCACAGGAGCTACCGATTTCCCCATCAAATATACCATTGTATTTTATTAGTTGATAAGCAGACACGATCTCGTCGATTTCCTTGTTCGTAAAGTAATATGACAACTAGCAAGGAAAATTCAGAATCAAACAAACGAATTGTCGATGATTTTCTGAATATGGAAATTAAGTCAAGTTTTCGCGCCGACTTCAAATATCTAGGTACATAACAAAATTTAAGGATGGTTATATTGTATAAGTATTTTGTTTTTTCCCTTCGGGTAGAACAGTGCCATTTTTCTCCCTTAAAATTCGAACTTTCGGCGGTAGTACAAAATAGGACTGCTTTACCCGAGTGTTTTTACATCCGGGTAAAAATGTTCTATTTTGTTCTCTTGATAAACAATATACTTACTATTCTGTTTACGAAAAAGTTTATATTGAAAGACTTTGTCGTTTGAAAAAATTGAGTGGTCTCCTTCTCTCCGTTTGGATCCAATACATGGAATTTTTAAAATCCAACATCAAGTATGAAATAAGCGGTCAAAAAATCAGTCTCTTACCGACTTTTGTGAATTTTTAGTACAAGTTAGTATCAAAAATGTAAAATTATATATTTTCCATTATTAATTTTCAAAATTGAGAATTGAACTGGAAATTAACGGACTTAAGAAGTTACATCCAGTTGCAATTTTCATAAAATTATTTTTATTTTTGTTGGCATATTTTAATATGTGTAATTCCCATGCAAAAATTTGCAGAATTGGCTGAATTTTAAATTTTCGAAACTTCTTCTTCGAAGACGGTGGACCACGATAACTTAACATCTGATTAACCCATTAAATTTTCCACACAATTTGTTAATAATAGTCTGCATCTGTTAGCGATAACTTTTTTGAAATTATGAAAAATTGTAAAAGTGGCAGCAAATTAAAAACAAAAATTTTAGTTTTCGTATCGATTTAATTTGTGTTTATTTACAAAAAAAAAAAAAAAAAAAAAAAAAAAAAACAGATAGATTTTAATCATAAATAATAATCATAGATAAACAAATTACTGGATGCAACCTCTAACAGCCCGAAATGCTGCTACTTATAGTTTTTAGAGATTACAATGAAATGTAAGGTTCAGCCATTTTAGTTCCGCCATTTTGAATTCTCGATATCGAATATTAATTCAGCACTCTGAAAATCACCCATATATCGAATGGGTATGCAAGACGAGCATAATTTATCAGTTTCATTTCATTTTACATCTATTGTACATTTCGACGAACTCAATTATGTTTTCAATAAAAACAGAAACGTCGGAATCGGTTCAATCGTTTCAAAGTTAGGCGCGAACAGGCATAAGAAAATCTATACCAAAATTACAAAAATTGAAAATTTAAAGATCTATTTAAAGCTTATCCGTTTAAACCAGCAGTCACGAATATTTTAGTTTTTGTATATTTCTTATTAACAAATTGAGTAATCATTTTGGAATTCTGTAAAAGTTATCTTAACATTTTCGTCTATATATATTTGGTAGTAGACAATAGACAGACATACAGACACATGAGTCAAACCTAAAGGTGCTCAATGATGTTTTCATAAATTAAGGTAAATTAATAATCCATGCAACAATTTAAATCGGGAGTTCTAATATATCTAAATATATCTCTTTTGAAAATTCTTGGTTATACAAGGAATGGGTGTAAATTAATTTGATTACAGATAAAAGTGTAATCTTTTAGTCAACAAAAGTAAACAATGAGAAAATACTGTGCTTTATCTAGGAATTTGGAAACTCGACAATTTTTACGTTTTATACACCATGAATACTATTAATGAACTTAGGTGAACCAAGGTCGTTACTTTCAGCGCTGTGAATATTATTCAACAAATAATTAGATCAAGAGATACCTCATACATGAACCTAGCCCTTGAGACGGTCCATATAATTTTTAAAAATAAGAAAAACAAAATAAAAGCATTCGAAGGGCTCATCAACTTATGCTGAAGGGCATTATGAAGTACTCCAGTGCTTATTAAAATACCTTGATGCAACACGATTGAATTATTAAAGAAATAAAAATCAATAACGTCTCGAGTCACGCAAATTTACTTTTCTTTTGATCAACATCGATCCCAACGTAGTGGGATGGCTTTGTCGCTGTATAAATATGTCTAAGACAGAATAACAACAAAACATTTCGTTTGTTGACTTTGTTCCTGGATTGGAAAGACGAAGTATTTGACTTAATTCATTCGATGACTTTGACCTTAGGTTCAATAACTGGCAACCAGTTCCAATTTGGAAATTTTCATCACCTGTCCCTTGATGAAAACTCTATCGCCTATGCTCTTACCAATTTAGGTTTCATTTTTATTATCGTCTATTCATGTGTTTCTTTCGAACCAAGTAGTACGCTGGGGCACTTTCGATTTTCATGTGTTATCAATTTGATCAAAGAGTACCAAACATGGGCTCAGCTGCTTGAAGTTGTTAAAGACAACTTTCTCCGTTCGCAGTCCCTTGAGGACTTGTTTCGTGATTACTTCTCACGATGCACCGATCATAAGACGTTAGATTTTAAGTGTGCGCAGACATGCGTTTAAAATGCAGCGAATGTAAGCAGCAATTTCTTTAACAGCGAAGTAAATCAATCACCTGAGATGTGTCTTCAGACACTTTGACCACAGAATTGACCTCATAAGACCTTTATTGTTTTGATTTATTTCTTTAACAGCGATGCTACCGTAGCACGCCCTACCGGTTTAATAATTCCCTTTAAAAAAACAGGTGGTTGGTAAAATCTTGATGAAATATTGAGACAACCCAGTAAGTAAGATTGCATGGATTGACAGTAAAATGTATATAATGGAACTGCTCCGAGCTGTCCGAGCTAATTTGTCCAAAATTTTTGCGAATATTTTGATTTCGACACAACTGCCGAACATGTTTGGACTTTAAAGTCACTTAATTGCGCATCATCGGCCAATTAAATTGTTAAAAAGTGACTGCGGCAGACCAGAATATTGTAGGATGCCATGCTGTGGCCGTTGGCAAAATCAGGGGAAATGTAACGCGGTCATGCCCTAGGGGGTGTAGCACTATAGAGGAATTGGCGTGACACAGTTTCGGAATTTATTGTATGTCATGCGATGATCAAATTTCGTGAGAATGCTGCACTATAATTAGTTTTCGATTGAAATTAATGAACCAGCAGGTCTCTACGTATATACAATTAATAGGATAATTTCACGGTTTTAGGAAAGTTATTTAGATCCAAATATTTGGTAATTTGAACTTTCAAAATTTAGGAAATTTTTAAATTGGATAGTAGGATGTTTTCGAATGCGCGCCGCTGCTATTTAAAGATTGTGATTTTCAGGGTGATTTGAGAGAATCTCAAAAATAATCATCTACACCCAGGCGGTAATACTTCCAGATACAATTTCTGAGAGCTTTACTAAACTCTTTTGATTTTTAAATTGCTTTTTAGTAAGGTGTGGATTTTATGAATATGGCTTATATTACTACATAGGATTGAACAATTGGCAAAGAAATGTCTGCCTTAATCGTTAGGCGGAGTTTTTCTCATATGAAAAATAAAATAGTAAATTCATAAAAATAATGAAAATTGTGCAGTTTCGAGTTTAAAGATTTTTTTCTTGCTTTTTTGGCGGACGTATTTATTCTCTCATCTAAAGCTGAAACTTTGTAGGGTCAAAAGTGACGTATATGTGAAACAAATTTATGAGTCGTTCACTTGCCAAATTGTTAACTTTAGAAGCAAAACCTTGAGAATATTGGTGAAATTACACACGTTTGATTTAAAACCTCGTTTTAAAATAAGCGTTCAAATAAATTTTGTTAAAATTGTGCCAAATTATTAAAATTAAACGTTAATGAATTTTGTATGCGACTCATATTTCCCGAGATAACTTTAAAATTCTGTAAAGTAATAGTTTTTCGCCGTAATTTCTCCCTGCTCCCACAATCTTTAGGTGAAAATTATGGAAATACTTTTCATTTTTGATCCCAAATTAACACTCCTAAAAAATGCTGTAAAAACCATGAGGAGACCTCAAACTCAATATATTACAAATTGATACTTTTGTCCTTAATATGTTGGCTCAAAGTTAATTTTCTGCAAAATTCAAAAATTTGTGTCGTTAAGAGAAACATATTTTTCGAGGTGTTCGAGTGAAAAGGGTAAAAAACAGGATACCTTTTGAAATAAATATCAATTGCAACAAACGAAAATTTGCATATTAACTAAGCTCGTCATTCTATGTATTTTAACAAAAAATCATTGAAATCCGTTAATTGCTCAAGAATTAAAATCTTATGAGTTTTTAAATCTAACATCAACTTAATTTTATTCTTTAAATTTACTACAATAATATAACATAGATAACATTTTATGATTTTTTGCATTTACAAAAATACCTTGTTAAACAATTTCGTCAACTACATTAACTCCAAAGATTCAAAAGCATTCAGCATAGTTTTGAATCTTCCCTTCCTGTAAGAACATGAACAAAGAAGCATTGGCTGCGTTTTCTTCATCCCGAACGCGGCCAAGATTAATGCTTGAACATTGAGACACGGTTTAAATTGAGACACGGTTTAAAAATGCTAATATCAAATTATTTTTAGTTATCCCGGTTTACAACCATATCTAATATTCAACCTACATATGATTAAGTCTCCTTACACAAAATTGTTAAGTCTCCACTTGAGAGGTATCTAGGCTAGGGTATTAAAAACTTGTGCAGAGTTAGAGAAGACATCAACCAAAGCTTTTCTTTCTCAGAACTTCCTCGAGTGTATCTTCTAAATATTTTTAATACATCAAGAGATGTCGCTACCGATACTCCAGTGGCTGTCAACAAGTTTAAGAAAGGAGAAATGCAATAAGTAATAAAAAATATACAAAACTTCTTAGTATATTTCATTAAATTGTGAAATCGACAGCAATTCTCCTTATATTTTGGAAAAGTGGTTTGTTGGACCATTTAATTTTTTCATGAAACTTCTCAAAGTGGTAAATAGTTTGAAGAGTTCAAGTATCGATATAAAATGAATTTATGGTTTAAATAATTTCCATTTTTCTTTCGTATTTTAAGTAAATAAGTACCTATATGTAATAATTTCGGCTTTAATTACAGTTAGGTAATTCTTGGGAGATACCCATGATTTAGAGATCCAAGTTTTACTATTTTCCAGTCCTAAGACTTTATGTTGATGTAACTTTGATATGACTTTGTTTGGTAGATTTGTGATCATGATTAGTTATCACAGTGAACCTTGTTTTCTTTTTGAATGTATTTGTTTTGGTTATTTTAGTCTCACTATTTAAATTATATTCTAAATTGTACCCAAAATGTATCCTGATACCGAAATCTCCCAAATATTTTATTTGTTTACAATTTGTGAGCCAAGGAATTATAACAAAAGCATTCATTGAATAACGAGCACTATGCATGTCTTAAACGTATAAGTACCAGAGAGGTCATGAAATAGTAATGAAGTAGAATATTTAAAAAAAAATATTTTGTTTAGATTTCGAACTATTTTGAAAAAAATTGTTTTAATTTTCCTCAAAAATTGTCTTCTATTTTCAAGTCTTAAAAATAAAAGCGAAATTGAGAATCGGCCACGTTCTGAAAGTTTAAGTATTCTGGAGACCACCCAGATGGAAAACAATGTTTCGAGAAAAATAATAATAATACTACTGCGCATGAAACTTGTATTAAAATCGGAACATAAATACATACCCGAGTCACAATAGAGGATCTGAATAAAACCTAGCAAGTCTTTAATTCTTTAGTACTTGTAAGAGTCTGTTTAGGTTATATTAACAATAGTAGTGTTTAAGTTCTGGCAAGTGTTACTTATTTCCAATTTCGCCGCTTGTTAGGTTCTAGTTAGAGTCTATTTTTAAACCTAAATAAGACCTTTTAACTCCTTTTTAAAAAAATGGGTAGGAAAATATTGAAGAAAAAATTTATTCTGTGAATATTAGTGCTTAATTATTATAAATAATATCTAAATTTGATAAAAGTTTCAAAAGCCTATGAACTTGAAAATATTATTAAATTTAAATATTATTTATAACAATTAAGCACTAATGCACACAAAATAAATTTCTTCTTTAAATATAAATAAGAAAGAATTAGAATAAAATAAAAATTTTTGCACAATCTTGTTGTATTTAAATCATTTCACAGTTTATACTAATTGTTTGTGTCTTTGATATCCAAAAATCCGCTGGTCCTCACTGGGTCCGACGAAAGGCACGCACGTCCCTAGGAAGGGTGATTTCGGGTAAAGAAATGAAACTCACGATTTGCGCATTAGTATATTTTTTATTGGCGCTCAAAAACTGAGGACAAAGCGTTTGAGATGGCATAAAAAGCCTCATTCAATTACAAAATTAAGACTCTGTTACGTCTTCAACGGCCGATCGAACAGTGACCGAAATTTTTTAGTTTTTAAAAGAATCTGTAGGCCCCACCAAACTGCAACACAAAGCGAAGGAACCTTTTTATATAACTTTCCCGAAATCCTTTATTACGGGAAAGTCCCATCTATAATAGGTACTTTATCTTTGTCGCCGTTTGTGGCCTCTGCAGCCTGGTGAAAACGGTAATGTTTTCCTAATGCAGGCTGGCAGTTTATAATTACTTATCGGCTCCAACATTCTGTTGTTGCCGTTTTTAGGTTTCTTAAAAAAGGCGCCTTTCGCCTTAAGACTAATGTTGGATTCATTTAATTACAAATTCATCAAAAAGAATCTCAATTATTTGTTTCGCTCAAATTTAAATTATTTAAATACTAATATTTTTTCAGTATTTATTAAGGTCCTCACAAAACGAATAATACTTAACAGTACATAAATAAGTTGTAGAAGAGCTTCTTGGGTTCTAAGTATTATAAGATCCTACGTATTAAAATAGTAGCGCCTATTAGATCTTAAATCGAACATCAGGACCTGAAAGTACTTAATTAGATTCAATCAGTATCTGATAGTTTTTATTTAGGTCCTATATTTCGACTCGGGTAGGGGCACCTAGGTTTGTGAAGTGAAAGTAGAAAGACCGTACTATTTAAGCGTACAGCTGAGGGAGTTGTAAACGCTCAGACATTAGCTTCAAAAACTGATGTTACATGAAAATGGATGCGGTATCACACTTTAACCGTTTTTGATGCATTGTTCTAGACATTTCAAACTGTAATAAAATGTAAAAATTGCAAGAGTAGGATCATCCCATTAAATGTTTAAAACTTTTCTAGGTCATAGGAATAGTCAAAGTAGGAAAAGTGAATTAGTTACAACTTCCGTGTCTCCTTTTATTAGAAAACGAAATTCAAACACAATTTTTAGAAATAGTATTCATAAAATATGAGATGTATAACAATCAACTTGAATAATTGCAAGAACAACCCGTAATTCCTTTATTCTAATGATAGGCTACATTTACTCCCAAGGAGCTAAGCTGGCCGACAGAGAAATCCAAATTAAAATTCATTGAGGACATTTTAAGCTATGCGAATATAATCAAATAAACAGAAACACCTGATAAAACATTTAAAAACAATATGTTTTTGGTTTCTACAAATTATAACATCTACGTAAATATATGTATATGTACATAGAACCAAGAATATTATTTTCTAATAAAAAATTTCCGCCCCATGCCAATTCGCAGGGTTTGATTTTGGGGAAATGCTGGAATACGTGTTTCATTTTGCATTGTGGAGTATTTATGCTGAATTTCAAATGTTACAATTATTATGATTATTGGGTTTGAGGGGAAGGCATAGGCTCAAGCGCTCAGAAGTTGGTGCATTGCACTCGTTTACTACTCTATCTGAATTTTGTTGTTGCCCAAATTTTAACTAAATCCGGACAAATATTTTTTCCATATAAACTTTTAAACCCTTTAAAATCCTTTCTTAGCAAGCACTTAGAAGCGTCAAGAGAAATATACGTGTTATATTTCAAGTTTGTTGGCTTTGTAGTAATGGAGATTGTAATAATGAAAGAAATTTCCTGACTATATTCTGAGAGTTTAGTATGGTTGCTGCGATTATTATTATACCTGCTACACATCCCTAAGGTCTAGTTACTTTGACCCAATTTGTACAGGTTTGTGACCACTTAACAGTAGTTCCAACTTAAGTACATATATAGACTTTTGGACCATATGTAATAGAATAGACCATTGCAATTATATTACTCATATTGTGACTACAAAAAATAGTTGCTGCGACCAGAATTATGACTACTATGTCCTTAAAATCTAACGTCTTTAACTGAATTTATAAAAAGTAACCACTTTATAGTCACACCAAGTTAAATAAAATTTTGCTTATTTTCACTGATGCTTTCTGAAATTTAAAAAACTTATCATTTTTTCAACATTTCATTATATGGTGTATTTATTGCATTATTATTATTAACTAATGTACAAATATTTCCAAAACTGCTTAATTCATATTTATATGCAACTTAATAATGGACGTTAGATTTCACTTTCTGAGTAGCTTTTTATAAAATTTATCATTTATTTGCCATCGGATATATCTAGCATTAATGTATGTTACGAGATTAAAGTCTACTTAATTTATTGACGTAACGAAATATTCACAAGCCAGAAAGGTACCCTATTGTTGTGCCAACGATGTCTGCTGGCTGTCATAAAACTCTATGTGGGTTCTAAACATTAGATAGAGACTTAAAATTCACACATAATATGTATTACTGCGGCCCAAAGACGAAGAGACTAACAAAAGAATAAAAAAGTTTATTTAAGGAGGGTCCATACATGCAAACGCGGGGCAAAAACAAATTTTTTGTTGTACCTATTCTTGTGGGGTATCTTTAAAAAGGACCTTTTAGGTAGATTATGAATGTGTTTTTATTGTTAATATTTGACTTAAAATAAAGTTTTGACGCCCTACTAAAGTTGTTGTTTGATGGCACATTTTGTTCCAGTTGTAATAGGAAAAAAGCTGTAAGTAATATGCGAATGCTTTTAAAATATCTCTTCAAAATAAAGAAATAAAATTTTAAATTATCGATCGGTTTTCTGTAGTACGGAATACCCGCAGTGCGCGAGTCCAACTCGCATTTGACCAGTTTTTTTTTAAAAATTTGTTGAAGTTTGTTCAAATTTATTCGCTAGTTTCGTTTTCGAGCACCCTACTTCAGATTCCACAATCTGTTATACATAGAATGATTGATTATAACTGATTTAATAACATTTGCGCCTGTGCTCTATCTATAGGCATTTAGAAAGATCGGCAAATGGCAGGCGTCGCCGCATGCGCGACTACCGACCGAGCTGTGCCTCGGCAGCTAATTTGAAATTGAAATCGAAGAAGCCTCTGGACCCCAGAATGTTGAGCAACAATTATCTCGTTTCACATAAAACCACACACTGCACTGCATCCAAGGCTAGTGCAGTGCGATTTTTTCGCCGTCTCGGCCCTTCCTCCGAGCCGTTGTAATTACGCCACTGTTGGCGAAGGAAAAGTTGTTTGAGGAATTGCCGCTTATTTTACTTCCTGCCCTAGGCGCACGATCGCGAAAGAGTTCGATCATCTCGGGTGATGCAGAAGTGATGCATTCACAGGCGGCCGTACCCACGAAGAAGCGTCACGACGACCGGCAGGCCGAGGGCCGGGGAGGGCCCCGGACGGAAAGAAAGCCTCCAAGAAATTCCTCGCCATTAATCAGCAACTCATTCAACCGATGCATCACATACGAAGATGAGATGTTAATTTGACCGCAACCGGTAAACAAGGCATGACACGACGGCAAAGATAAAACCGCCGGACAGGGGCATCTTAAAATTTTGCAGCCAAAAAGAGCAGAGGAAGGCGAAACCTCCTCGGGTCGGACGCGGATCCTGGCGGCGGCTGCTGCTGCTGCGGTGCCACGGCCTCCTAATTCATAAATTTGTTATCTTGTTATAGAGCAGTTTACACCTCAGCCAAGTATTTGCGGATATCGCGAGCACCCTTTGAGCGGCCGAGGCAGAGCAGGCCGCGATAATAGCGCGCTGCAGAGTCTACACGCGCGGTGGATAATGACAGGAGTGGGCCCTTAGGGTGGTGATTTGGAAACCTGTTGTTAGCATGAGCCGCCACCACCACTTGATCGAAGGCCTGCTGCTTTCGAGGCTCCACGGCTGGATGCTGGATGATGCTGGATGCTGCTGATGCTGCTGCTGGCCTCTTTTCGGCTCGCCGTTTCGCGATTTTATTAACCTACCGGATAAACTCCAGTCCGATCTTATCGCCGGCCGAGGTGATGATGAGCGGAATGGCGGAGTGCGTTTTATCGCTGTCACGATTTTTTTCCAGGCGCGCACCTATCGGCTCTTAACGGCTAAGTACTCATGGGGCGCGCGCTCTAACGCTCCACTTAATTGAGTCGCCGATGGGCGACGAAACAAAGCGCGGTTATGAGTTATGACTCAACTAGCCAAGAATATTTATTGTTCAAAAGCAAACAATTGAAACGCTGATATAGCGGCTAATTTTAATATTCAACACTACGAACATATTTAGAACTATTTCAATGCTTCGAGAACTTCTAGGGATTAACCCTCTGGGTGTGTCAGACCCCCTATTTTAATCATTATTTGGTTTTCAATTCCATAGTATATAGTAGAATAAGAATAGTAAATATTCGAGATACATTTGCAAGAGTGATAGCAAATTTTTAAACCTTTGGGGTCATACATGAGTTAAAAACTTTATAATATCAATTTTCAATCAGTCTAGCAAATTTTAACCAAGGATTTATTTATTTATTAGTATATTATCATCAACAGGTATATTAACACCATCTGGCGTTAAAATACAATCAAAATAAATGAAAGATGAAAGTCTAACAAATTGAAATAGCCATTATAATTTCTAGACATGGCTGATACTGGTTCAAAAAACCCGTCATTAGTTCTGTGGCGAGAAACGTAAATGAAGTTTCGTCCTCTAGTCAGTCGGGGGCGTCAATTAAAATTGACCACACTTAAAAGATTCGAAGTGTCTAAAACGCATGCATAAATACAACACCGGCAATTTTCCTACGTTTGGAAAGAGACGTCAGTTGTAAAGGTCTAATTTACTTTTGTAAAAAGTAAAATTTAAGGGGTTATTCCAGGGTAAGCGGCAGAGAGACGAAGAAAATGCTTTGGCACTGCTTCGATGCAATTGGTATGAACATCATAATGAGGATATGATTGATACATGATTTCAGAATTTTAAAACCAATTTTGTATAGGCTGGTGAGTAGTCCTGGTCTCTGACCTTTAAACTGAATAAAATAAAATGTTACTACTTTAGCTATATACTAAACTACATGTAGAATATAATGAGTAGTTTTTAAGGTTAATTTTACATAAAAATTTTATTTTTTAGCACGGAAAGTTTGTTTTCAACGAACTTTACCTCAAAAATCTTATGATATTCTGACTATTGTTGGTCCTGCAAGTATGAAGTTTAGTTTTTGGCTAAAGCATGACCAAAATTGTTAATGGTTTTAACTCTGGTTTGTCCCCTTAAAGTTAAACTTTATTAGATCCATTTTTATTCGGTTACGAACGTCGCATGCGACACGTCCAACTATACCGACCACGAGATGCGGCGCAACAATTGATGCGCTATCGTACAAAAATTCTTATTTACATAATTCAGCTATTAGTTTAAGTTAGACTATACAATTCAAAGTGAAGATAAAATAACAAAGAAATTGAACGACGTAATTATCATTTATTATAAATGAGGAGCCGGCAAACAAAACGATCTAATTACACAAAATCAACAAATTAACAAAATTACAGGAGGGGCAAAAAACTGACAAAACTTACAATCGACTCTTAACGACAATATTTGACATATTTTAAACCCACATTCTTATCTCTAATAAAACGGAAGTTATTTAAATTTAAAAAATGCATTTACATATGTATGTATGTCGTTTTGTTTGCAACTGGTTGCAATTGTTACGTTTTGATTGCCACTTGATTCCATTTAAGGAGTCATATCCAACTGATTTGAACTGAACGGAGTCGACTGTATTGTTGCTTTATTAAAAACAGTATTAATATAAAAGTACAAAAATTCAAAATTGAAATGACATCTTATAGATTTGTATGAAAAATATACCATTTTGAAAGAAAACGTTTTCGCTTATTCGAAGCTGTTAAAACTTTACCGCAATTGTACCATTTTGATCGAAATCATGAACTCCATTTTGAGACACATGACTCCATTTTGACACACGTTCAGGACGTTTTAATTCAAAATGAATACACAATTAGGTCCGCGGGTCCATGACCAGCCAGATGTAAAAAAAAAAGGTTTTTTTTTGAGTTAAATTGTAATTACATCGTTTTGTTTGCCGGCTCCTTAAATAACAATATTTTATGTAGTTTAGTTAACGTGTTTATATATTATCACTATATGACTATGTAAATGCGAAACTTTAAGAAAAACATTTGACCTTAGTCTACTTCATTTCTTATATTAATAGTCGATAACGATTAAACCAAAACTACGTAAATAAAATTATATAACTCTTGTCGATTTTGGGTTAAGCGCGGTTATGGTAAAATAGTTTTACTTGCACCGTGCAATAGAGTTACTGTGAAAAACGGCAGGAAGATGCAGATAGACAGACAGACAGACAGAAACTGAAGTCACACAATAAGAGTTCTGTTTTGACCTTTTATGTACGTAATCCTAAAAGAAGAGTTCAGGGATTAATTACAATATAAAGTAAATAGAAGCTTATCAAAAGCAATATATACATATAGCCATTTTCAATAGTCCTTAGAATACCATACCAAATATGTATGTTATAGACCCGTATTTCGGCTTAGATATCTGAATTTCTTACTTATAAGCACAATGTCAAGTTGTATTTTATATTAAAACCAAACGTTTATAATTATTTAATTCATTAGGAAAAACAATTACTTTTCATTGTGATTAACTTTAAAATAAATCCAATTTCAAAATACAAAATAAATTGAGCAAAATGAATAATACTCAAAAGAAAGAGGAAAAAAAAGTGGAATATAATATGGACCAGGTACTATTAGCTTATGCACATATTTATTTTATACAAAGACGTAGATAAAATGTCTCTTTCACATCGAGGACTTCAATTATTGCAGGAGACACATTCAACCTATACTTCGAAAACATGGCAGTCTTCTGAATGAAGGGTATTATAGGGCAGTATGGGCATTTTGCATTTTGGTCATATCCTCAGACTTGTCATGAAATGTGATTAGCATCCACATCTGAAGAGGATGATAAGTAGGTGGAATAACTGATTTCTTATTAAAAACACTTATTCATGAGACAATAACTTTTGCTAATAAATTATAAATAATAATGTACTTATTAATATAATATTATTAATCAATTATTTCAAATCAAGATGATTTCAGTCAAATCATAAAATTGCCCATGTGCATAAGATATGTACATATATCTCTAACCACTATTTAATATAAATCAGTAGCATACAAGCATACGTTCACGCAGGCGCATAGAATCGCACTAAAATAAGTTTTGAGAATTGGCGAACACAACAGTTATGAATAACGTGAAATCTCACGCATGCCTGTCTTACTCTAACTCTCCAAATCTGCTCCACTAAAGCTCTACTTAATAAAGCGCTGCTGGGCGGCAAGTCCGATCAGCGGCGGCATGGTGCTAAAACTCAATGACGTAATAACTTCACGGGCCGAGTGGCTTGCGATGAGTAAATTTTATCTAGTCCAAGTGCAACTTGAAAAGCGTCTCGCCGCCGCCGCCGCCGCCGCGCCGTCGCGGTCGCGCTGCGTCGGTAGCTCAAGAGGCGCACTCCAGGCGTGCGCAGGTGGAGAGCCCCAGTAGACATGAATCATCCCACTTAATCCGCCCAAGTGCCGTCGTTTGACGCTACGACCAATTTGCACCAAATAAGCTTCTGCTCGTAAAGATGAAATGCGAATTTGACCACATTTTGAAATTCGATGGACCCACATGCGGGAAACATACATATTTATATTTTGCACCTGTTGTAGGTTGACAACTTGGAATAGCATTGTTCACAGAAAGTGACATGATTACGAAATAAACCCTTTTATCATACCTTTGGACTTTGAATCAAAGCAACAAATACTGAGTCATTTCCACTTAGTTACATATAGGTTATCTAGTACATACTAAGTGCAAAATAGTAATCATGTAAGGAAATAAAAGTGTATTTATGCTTTTTTGAAGTTATCAATCGAATAAAGGGCAAATTATGATATAACATTTTAATATTTCTAAGAACCACACCGACTATTTGTGACATACATGCTAACAACCAGATAATTAAGATACAAGAAAGATATCTCCCATTATAGTGGAGTAAAATTGAATCGTTCCAGAACACAACAATTTATCAAAATTAAGACCCATTGCTAATTTTCAATTATTATTATTATAGGAATTTCTAAAGCCACTTCGTTGTCTCTATGTTTCAGAAACTGTTCGATGTAAACAATTGTAAAATAGTATGTAGTAGGTTTTTTTAGTATGTAGTAGATCTTTTGACAAATTGACAATTTTTCGAAAAACAATATTTAAAAATTGTTTCCCCTCCTGGCCCCTGCTTTTATCCTCAAAAGTGTCGTTCAGAAAAATCTGAAAAAAAAAATTTATGAACATTGAGAATAGGGTTTAGGTTGAACGAAAATTATCAGGTTAGCATTATACTAGATATTTTTTTTTTTTTTCAAATAAACAGGGAAATTTGCGACAAACTTTGTTTTGTGTGTGGTACTATTCTCATTTTAATGAAGTCATGCAATTGTTTTCAAACGTTCTAAATTTTTTTTGTATTTGCTAAGTTATTATAAGAGGAATATGTAAAGTGTTGGAAAAAAACTAAAGGTATTTGGCGTATATAATATTTACTTTCTTTAAAAAAATAACTATAATGCATTGCTTTGGAGCATAATCCTTTTTTACATAAAACAGAAGTATAGTAGTATTAGTACATTTATTTTAAATAGGCTACGTCGGACCCAAAAACGCCTAATAGTTTACTTTAAAAGTACATATATTACATATCAGGAATGCTGATGGTATGCAACATATGTTTATTTACTTTTCGTCGCTGCAGATCAACTATTATAACCACCGTGGCGTTCTTCAAGGTAGTAAAACTCCGCTTTATATTGTGAGAGGTTCGCATTTCTGAAATGGCGATATAAAAACAGTGGGACGTCACGCAAAGTTACATTTTTCAGAAATTTTTAAAACGCATTGTTCAGCATTGTAAGAAATTAAGTTTTTCTTTAGAGCTAACAATTTTATAATTTAAGGACATTATTCTTTTTTGAAACTGATATTTGTTGTACAACTAATCATACGAAGAAATTCTTATTAACAAGTTTCAAACCCTAAGTAAGCGTTATACGTTTTTTGGGTTCCGTCCCAAAATAGTAAATAGGAACCCTTATGGTGCGACTTCGTCCGTCTGTCTGTCCGTTTGTCACCACAGGTGCTTATTTCAGCAACTTCTAATGCTGTCGACTCGAAATTTGGAATAGTTTTAAATAATGCTTGCCCATCTTTATCGCAAATGACAGAATTAAAAAAATATGGGAGGGTCGAAATTTTAAAGTGGGGTTACTACAATATAATAGATCAAGAGGAGTATCAAATGAAAGGGTTTCATTTGTACATTCTATGAAAAATGTCTAAAACATACTACTCCCACTTTGCCGGTTTTTGTTTTTTATAAAATATATTTGTGTTGCTTTAGTACTTCGTTTTCAAATTATTTGTGCTTTGTTATGTAAAAAATATAGATAACTATAAACATTTGGTGGGAAGTATTTTTCAAGTTTATACTGCAGTCGTGTCTTCAGGGTCACTGCAAGAGGTAGGTTTGTTTTACAAAAATTATCTGAAGCAGACAATTAGTAACACAAATTGCTTTTATGTTTCGAAATTCACTGGTCCAAAATTCATATAACTGGAAGAAAGTAAGAAAAAACTCGAAAATATATGCGAATGTACAAAAGTTTATTTGCCGTTTATATTTACAATAATAATTTAATAATTAAATAAATGTCTCGATGACAATAATTATGAGACGTGAAATAATTTAAATAAAATTAAGTTTAACTGCTAAGTTCAAAATTCAGCCTAAATGTCGCAGGACAAAAGTCGATTTAAATATTTTTGAGACATGGGATTGTTAAAAATGTTTTCAAAAAATATTAGGAGATTGGAACTGTTTAGATATATTTGGCTTGGCGTTTGTGTTTATGTGGTTAGTCAATGGATGCTCTCTGTTTGCATTTTAGAAAATGCAGGGGTAACCCAAATATAGCTAACAGTTATGACGTAAATCTATCACAGCGATTTATTTATAAAATCTAATTAAGTTTTCTTACTTATCAATTATATCATTCGAAGGCTTTGACCTTATTGAGTTACCTATCAATTATATTTTTGCAGGAACAAATTTTTACTCTATGTTTAGTCTTTCGTTTCGTTGATTGGAAAATATGCCTAATCCTAAGCTCGAAGTCGAGAAAATTATACTTTTGAAGTTCTGCTCACTGGCTAATGGTGACGGTGATATTAATGGGGTCGGAATGAGTTTCTTAAAAGGTAGAAGATAAATTAAATAAATTAAAGAGGAATGTTTGACGAAGATGGATGACATATAAATTAAAGGAGCTACTTAGCGCTAGTCCTAGTCTAATGGAAGATTTGTATGAAATAAATAAGTAAGATGAAGAGGCAGGATCAGAACTTGGAGCTGTTCCGTAGGCGGGCGTCTCTCCTTCGCTTCCTAAGACGGCAGGGATTACGAACACTTCGGCTACTGCTTTCGTTGCTACCGCTGTCGCTGCTACCGCCACTCGAGCTACCACCGCTGCTCGCTGAGCGTTCCCCAGAAGCCAAGCACCGATGCTTTCTGAACCAGCGCTTGACCATCTTCTGAGTGGTTTCGACAAAATGAATGTAGCGCGATTTGACGAACTTAAGGTCGATTTCGTCGACTTCTGAGGTTTCGTTCGTTCGAAGGGTGAGTTTTTCTCTCATTTCCTTTGCGGAAATTGTGTGGAAAGGCTGTTGACGCTTAGTAGCATTAATTGCAGTCTCAATCTCGCAAAGAAGACGCTGTGCGCTTATAAGCAGGGTGTTGAGTTCGTTAGCCACGCTTGATTCTAGTCCGTATTTGTCATCGACTTTGGCTCGACGATTAAGGAATCCAAAGGAAGCTATAAATACTTGCACATTGCGATGCCACCTTGTTAGGCTAAGCTGGAATTAAAAAAAGAAAAATTCGTGAAAATCGTTCACCCCTTTTTTTTTGAATTTGTTGCATACATTAGCGTTATGTTGAAAACATACTTTTTTCGTTAAAATACTAGAAATGTTATATTTTTGTTAAATAATATTGACGAATATTCCGGCACTAATTTTGTTCTATTATGTACTTATATAACAACATTTCTGCAATCAACTGGTATCTATCTATTTTTTCGAAGCTTTTAAAATTTAATATATAGAAAAGATTTTAATAAAGTTTTCTAAAAATAAAAAGTATGTGAATATCTGAAACACCGACATATAAACATAAAATCAAGAATCAAACAGATTGATTGCCACATTGAGTATAAATTAAAAACCAATAACTTTGTAGGTTAATATAATTAGATGAAAATGTTGGATACTTACATTTGATTTTGGCTTGAGTTTCGGAAGAAATTTGTAAGTCCTATTGTACTGATTGTACCATGTTTTAATATCACTAGTATCTATAGCATGTGTATGCTGCAGTTTGTCATGTTCATAATCAATACGTTTGAGTAAAGGTCCAAACGCCTGTAAATAAAAATAATATTTAGTGAATGCATTCAATTATCACTTAATCAAAGGTAAATTTACCTTTCTTCTATAATTCTCCTCCCTTCCAGGAAGTTTCACTTCGCTGTTCCTTCGTGGAATGTATTCTCCACCACAAGGATTCACCCATTCGAGGGTTTCATTAAGGCTTCGAGTATGTTTTCTACTGTGTCGTTGCAGTATCATTGCAGATGCAGTCATTTGCATCGATTGCATTGTTATGCACATAATGAGCACTAAACACCACACCGGAACGGTGTTTAAAGTGTAAAATATTTTAGCGACAGCCGTTTTGTTAGTTCTTTTGGTTGCGAAAAAATTGCAACCACCTGTAAATAAACGAAAAAAATATTTAAATTAGAAAATTAATTCATACACAATTTTTGACGCCTTATTTCCTAAAATCTTCAGACATATTCACCGATATTTTCTCTCATTAATTATGTTCGAGTTCAACGTGCAGGTGACATAGTGACAAAAGATTTTAAGACATATCGTACGACACCCACATAACTATCGTTTTGCGGTGGATTTCCTTTCTAACATCAATCATCTGCCCATTTATACACCAAAAAAAAAATATCAGTGAAAAATTCGCAATGAAAAATTTCCACGAGCAATCGGTTTTACCCAATTCTAAACTAAGCGAGGATATTTTTGGAAAAAGACATTCCAAACATTGTGAAATTATTAACGAGAGCTTTAAAAAAGTGGGAAAACTTTTTGACGAATATTTTAACGGCTGGCGCCACTAAATTATATCTTCAGTGGAACAGCAAGATTAATAGTTTTACGGCGACATACGCGATAATGAGAGGCAATAAATAACTATTTAGTTACACTCAAGCGGTTTACTCATCATCGAGCGGTACACTCGCGGCAATCATATTTGAGCTTAGATTGCACCGCCGTTGAGCGCCGAAACGCGAGCAAGAAAAAAATCACTGAAAAATCCCCCAAAGTAAGTCGCTTTAATTGCTTAGCATTATTACCTACATGTTGTTACCATCAAAGCGCGATAAAATGCCGCGAGAAAAAAATAAATAAAATCTTCCCACGACGAGGCGTGACGAGAATGATGAGTTATCCGATACAGCGATTTTGGTACGCTGATCGCAAAAAAGCACCTTAGCCGCCAATTCTGTTTTTCTTGAGGTGTACTAAGGGGTTTTCCAAATTGCTACAATTGTGATGATGCTTAAAATACAGGAAACAATAGCGAAATAGTTTCCGTCCGTTTCTTAGGAAATTATAAACTAAATAACGCCCAATCATCGCAGATATTAGATACATATATGCAAAATATTAAAAAAAAAACAGCTCTCAAATTTATGGAGCAAAGTTCACAGACTATCACCCGGGACTCTGTGGAGCTAGATCTAGAGCTCGATCGGCTAAATGTTAAATGGTAAGCATTTCCGTTGGGAAAGCTTTTGGCGCACTTTTCTCCAGGCCGTTCAGAATCGCTCTAATGACCAAACATCGTTTTGTGCTACACAATTTTATGCTATTCGCTGTCATCAGCAGCGTGAATCATCGGCAGCGTAGATGGGTGTATTACAAACTTTTGCTTTATATTTTTCTCCGGCGATAGTACTAAATTTGCGAATTTTTCCTATCGGTCAAAACGGTGTGCTTTTTAAATGTTAAGTCACCTGTGATCTGCACCTCAGAAAAATTAAATTTTGTGATAACCCTTATCCGAGCTCATGAACTGACTGGCTGGCTAGACAAAATTGATACGACGTGACTACACGCCTCAATTTTTATCTTTATTTTTAATATCTACCAGCCTCTTTTTTTATCGCTAAAATTTTAGACTATTTATTCTTTTAGTTCGATGATGAATTTAGGAATTTGCTCAGGTAGCCCCCCAATGTTATCTATCCGTCCCCTATCGCTAGAATTAAAAATATATCTTTTCTATTGGAATTTCCGGTTCTGTTAAAGCGTTATTTTTACATTTTTGATTATATTAATTAGGTTACTTTGTGCTAAGTTTAGGGCCTATTGACAGATCAAATTTAAATCGATTTAATCGATTTGAAACTTTCAAATATGTTTGCGTATGCTATTTAAGGGAATTCCATTAAAAGAAAAATTTGAAAAATTGTTGTTTCGGAAGTGAGAAAATCGATGAAGTTTCCTTTTCCAATACTGACTTCAATAAGACAAAATAAATAAATCTTAATATGATATGGGTCTAATAGAACCAGAATTATAATAATAATTGCACATTGTTTAACTAATTGGAAAATATAATATAATATGTTTGTATTAAACATTGGCGTTTGGCGCCATATACCTACTCATAGATTTACATACATTTAGAAATTAGACTACTCTAATAACCAGAACCAATGATAGAAGTATATTTCATGACTATCCTATCTTTATTAAAACATTTTTAGCAAGAGAAGTATAGTTTATTTTAGGGATTGTAGTTTGTAGATTAAGTTTCAAATTTCATATTCACTTTTATAACATTTTGCGTATATAATATTCAATTTAATATAAGAACTAGCATTTTAATAAAACTGTCGTGTGTTTAAATCTTTACTGAAAATGTTGTAAACAAATAGAGCTTTTTCTATGAATATTCGAAAGGTAAGAAAAGTGACTACTTTTGACACAGTTTTAAAATTATATTTTTTTGTAGTAGAATTAATTTAGTTGAATACAAAAATTAAGCCCACTGCGAATATTATCAGCATGAAGAAGTGTAAACGAGAGTATTATTAAAAATATATATAAATAATATAATAGAATATAAAAAAAAATACACACACCGCATAATAAGACAAGATAATTTTTAGAACAAAATCATCAAAGATCCTCAAAACGTTCTATCAGAAGGCTGCTGCTGATAATACACACGTTAAGTATGATCGTATCCCTGCTACCGGCCACTATAAATCACTTAAATAACGTATTCCAAAAATTTTGTGTCACTAACTAGCTCTAACGCTAGCCACATAAAGCACTGCTCGTAAGGCCTCTAAACGCACCGGAGATTACACAATACTGCTAAATAAGTTCGATATGCGAACACCCGACGAAAAGGTGAAACAATTTTTCATTTAAAATTAAACTTCGTTGATTAGATATTGAATTGGTTTTGTTATCAAAATATGAGTTTAAAAAGAGAACTTCAAATTCGTTCGTCGGGTACTTTCGCCAGACCCTGAATGTGTTTCCGTTACAACGTCTTTCTGCCGACTAACGATTTTATCGAGTCCCGACTTTCTTAAAGACAATCTGATTCAGAGGCTGTCGGGCCCCGGCACTAAGGTTGTAGTAGTTATGTATATCAAGTACACCCAATTAAAATTTGAATTGGCTTGTATGTGTGCATATGTCAGGTATATTCATGGGTCGAGTCATTCAGAAAAATTTTCTTAAATAACTCTCTTTTGAATATCCCATGCACCGGGGCGACCGCGAAGGGTATATTCAGAGCCCGGCTTACAAGTTTGGTACTGTGTTCAGAACCACCTCGTGCACTGAAGATGGTATAGCATACCTTCGCTTACCTGAATACAGGTAGATGGTAGAGGAGCTCACTGACAAATCACACGGCTGATTTATGTACAACGAACAATACCCTCAGTCGCGACGGCTATGACTAACAGGTTTCAAACTATCGGTGTGAGCAAGAACTATTACTATTGGGTAGGCCCACTTATGTACTATGCTGCTCATCTCCGGCTGAATCATTTTATAGTTTCGATCCGATACTTGAATGAACGGCTGGCCCTATCGAGCGCCGAATTCATTCAGAAGTTCACGGGCCACTCTCGTCACTCCCTACTTACTAACCGGCCTGTTGGCGCGCGAAAATCGCCGTCTAGACGGAGAAATTTATTAAGCTCTCTATAGCATAAAGACAGAGCAGCACGCTCTAGATTTCTGGGAGCTTTTACTACTCGTATGATGTCACTTAATCTGACTTCATTAACGTGATTATAGTTAATTCTGCGATAAGAGCAGAACTGCAGCGGCATACAGACGGTGTAAACATTCCGCGATTTTTATCGTGTGAACATAAATTACCGAGCGATAATGGGCAATAGACTTTTTTTTGCCGGGTAGAGGCTGAATGAGTTTTGATTATCGCATTGTTTTCAATCAAGTTTAACTTTAACAGACAGACAAGCTGGCTACAGCTGATGGTGTTTTGTTTATCTGCTAATGTGGTAAATGTGGTTAATTAATTGAAAGAATCGTGTGATTTGAAATTATGTTTATACATTTTGATTGTTATCTCTACCGGCGTTTTATTGCTTTTGCATTTTTTTTACTCATATGAATTTAAGAGGATCTGATAATCGTCTGCCAGGACAGAATATTTATAGTAAAAACACATTTTTGGATCTGCAAATCTTGTTAATTAATTTTTTTATGATTATGTGTAGTGCTAGTAGTTATTAAAAGTTTAGTAATTTCATTTTTTTCAAGTATACTAGCCTTATAAATTTTACATGTGTTTCATTTGAAATTAATTACTGCATACACTATTACAATAAAATAACATTTAAGTATATAGTATATAAATGTTTACATGCAATTTCGTATATTGCGATATGTATTATACCCATGCACATACTCTATGCAACATTTTGTCATCACACTCCCGCCGAGTTTAATATATTTGATTTTGTAGGACGAACAAACAATTTTTACCCTAAAGTACATAATACATCGAGTGTGAATTTCTTGTATTATATCGTTATTAGTTTTATATACCTAGTATTTTCTATAGCAAATTGATTTGATAAAAAGAACAAATATAACTGATTTTTTTATACGTCAAAAAAAATTTTTGACTGCGTTCATAAAGATATTTTAAGGAAATATTGGAAAACTACTATCACAAAATATATCACAATGCTCGGTGTTTTAAAAATATTAACTATGATTGTTCACAATTTAAAAGAACTTCATTAGTTCTAATTGAATAGGGGATTAACAGTTGAAAACATTTAAATTCGAAGACAATGACGCTTTACGGTGTAATGATATCATATGCATATTACACGATCACAATAAAACTATCTGATAGTAATCGGTGATTTTTAACTTTTTATCCAATTATACGATATTACACTCACTTTAAAGAAAATATTCTTAAACTTACTTTGTTTAAATGAATCATTAACAAATTCCATTTTGCGAGAGCTCACTTTAAAATAATGTGTCTATACAGGAACGAATTCACAAGCTTTCTAAGCCAACTTATAAATCTATGATCAATTGAATGATCGAATCAAACTAACGACTTGGCGGCCTCCTCCGGTCTTTTATACTGATAACGCTTTATCTTTGCGTAAAATATTCAATTTTTTTTTGAATGAATATACGTGTGATTTGCAAATAGCCATAAAAGGAGGAGCTGGGCTGAGGAGGGCGAAATATTGACTTTAGCACTGGATGCGCGCGCGACTCATGTTAAGAATTCAATTATTTGATAACGTATCTATAAAAAGGTAATGCTTAGGCAAGTCTATTTTTAGATTCTACTTTCTTTTGCAGGTTCAAGGCGATAAGAGATTTTTTAATATTAGGGGATATTCTTAATATATGGAATACTATATTTACTTATCGTATTAGTCAGGTAGGAAAATGCATGTTGATTATTGTATTTTGCAGAAATCCCTGGAAAATGTATGGTTACTCACCTTCATCAAATAAAGGGAAGCACCTTTTAATATTCTTTTTACCGAAAATGTAATTTAATTTATAGTGATCGAAATTCGTTATGAAATATAATTAAAAGTTCTTGGGAAGAAAATGAAACGAAAATATATAAAATGAAAATTCTAATAGTGTTTAAAAGAAAATTGTATGTTTTTATAAAATATTCTAAAATTCAGTTTTTGCGTCCTTGTGAAGGTGACATATACAAGGGCTTATTGAAACATGACGGTGAATTACATTAATTTTAATTGCAAATTACTTACATCTTACGAAACTTCAATTCTTATGGGGAAAGCCATGCCTGTTTAACAAAGAGTAAAATGCATCTTTTTCTTGTTATTAGATTTATGTCATGATTCAGTGTAATGTTTCAAGTGGAATAATGACGTTTAAAATCACATGGTAATATTTATTGTAAGATTCAGTTTCAGCGCATCAAAGTTTTGATGATTAATTGTATGAAATTTTTATACTGTGCATAATAGAAACACGCGGTGCCAAGATGATTTTGCTATCAGCTAGTGCCAATTGTAAAGAATTTTAACTATAAGAAGAAATTAAAATAAATTTCCATGAACCTTAATTACATCATAGTTTATCCCCTCAGGTTTATTATAAAAAATTGTTCATTAACCATTCTCCATCATCTGCGTCCATCAAAGGAGTTCGAGTATTAATTTTGAGTCCCCTTTGCCCTTTTGTTATATGTATGTAGTTCACAATAATTTAAAATTCGTTGGGAATCCCTCTACTTACAAATTTTATCCAAACCTTAAATTGCTATCTTTGTTGGCAATTTAGCAGCTCAGTCATCATAAGACGTCGTCATAGGTCAGTTGTTTAACTGTGACGTATAACTTGTACACTTAAGTAAACATGTATCTTGTATTAAGTCACCGAAATAGCCGATTTGATGGAATTCCTTCAATTTTTATACTTCATTTTGGGAAACTACCCATATATATGAACCGTAATTGAGCCTAAAACGAAGATATATTTCATAAACACGCTTCGCGTCGGTCCCGAAAATCGTATCTTATCACTGTTCAAACATAATTTTGAATGGGTACCCACCAGGTGATGACCCACCACTGGTGACTGATGAAGGATGACAGGGCCAACTTCTACGACAAAGCATAAAAAATTCGTCACATTACTGCTGACGTTAATTTGAATATTTTAATTAACCATTATTTTATTTTTAAATATCATTCTTTAGCTAATGATAATTCTATGAGGTAAAAACATATTTTAGTGTAAATAACTCACGACAAGTTAATTCCTTCACGTGAGCTATCACAAATATTTTATCAAAAATTTACTCCACTCGAATAACTTATTTTCAACTATTTCGGGAGCATAAGCTAAACAACTGTGGGGCCAATTCAAGTCCAGATTCATGTTCAGCAGGTCGAAAAACATTAGAATTACATGCTCTGATCAAAAATATGGATTTATTATTTGTTTTATGCGCCTGTGTTAGCTGAATGACTTCAATTCAAACGTATACTTGTTATTTTACAGTTCCAGATTTTACTTTCCTTCAATAGCTTTTAATGGGTTATTTAAATTAAATAATAATTAAATAGGATTCCTAATGAATATTGAGCAATATCCTTCCATGAATTTAAAATTAAAGTAATTTGAAATCAAAGTAATTTCTCTCGTAAACGAAATAACTTAAATCTAAGTGATACCCTTCCATTTTAAGCCTGATATTGTGTTCATTTAGCGGCTAAATATTCTCTTTATCCGTATCGCAGAGACCTTTCTCGCAGCTAAAAGTTTTATAGATTCTATAATATGTTTGTTGTGAAATGTAGGTGTCAACTTTTGACAAAAAGCTATTCAAATTTAAATTAATATCTTATAAAAAAAAATCTAAAAACGTATTCGTTTTTTCCATTCAAATAATATTCTTGCATGTTTTCGACCTTCTTTGTATGCTACAGTATCACTCATTTTAATCATTTTAACAACTGTCAAAAATTAAGGTTCATAAAAGCTCGTTACCAGATAAATTTCTGGATAAATAGAAAAGAGTACCATCTACATGTTGGGCAGTGGCTGAACCAGAAATATTTTTGGGGAGGAGTGGGGACGAAATGGTGCTAACTTTTTAATAATTTGATAAAGGACGCACGTCCTTCTGCTCGTAGCAAATTCCTGGAATAGTTTTGATATTTAAGCCGACATTTTGTAGGTAAATTAGTTTATGATATGAGAAGTTTTTTTTTATTAATTATGAAATGCAACTTTTCGTCGAAGCCGTGTAATTTACTTAAGACGTAATAATTTATCTTAGTATTCTTGCCTTGCCTGTTTTTAAATTTCAAGAATTATTGTTAAAATCAAGTGACAGTCCTAAGATTCTTCGTTTCATTTGATAATAAACAAAGCTAGAGAATTGCAGAAAAAGAAAGCCCTACCTACCTTTTGTCAACTCTGACTGACTCTGAACAAACAGACATTATATGGCCATAGATCTTTAATGTAACAAAATTAGGAAATTATCTCTACCTATCAGACTACAACTAAATTCGTCAAATAAACCATACAAAATTTAGTCGGTAAATTAACACAATATCAGATTTTATATAGAAATCGAAAGGAATTCATACTATTAAAAAAAATCTAATTTAATATTTAGGTCCTTTATCATACTGCCTCGACTGATTGATCCTGAATAATAGATCCTATGTACACTATATTTTACAACTTTATTTACATCTGAGACATTTCGCTTGCATTAACTCGCTCTGCACAGATTTTAAAAGCAATTTTATATTTTACTCTGACCCAGCCAAACGCCGGATTTCTGTCATGCCCCCGAGATTTTCATCGACTATGTATGTTCATCGATTGCAAAATTGCAACGAGGCGGCTCTGGTTTTAACAAAAATATTCCCAACCGTATCTAAACTATCATACTTAGATGTTTTATAATTGGTCGTTACTTTTATGGGCTTTGGTCAAACAGGTTTTGTTAATATATGTCAATAGAAGGGTTAACAGAGTATATTAGACCAATATGCAAATTATTGGAATATCTAGCTACTTCATAAAGACATAAATAAATTAAAGAAGCGTGAAGACGATGCATAAATTTGATGTTAACAACTTCCTCAAGCAAGTGAAATCTTAAAAACGCAAAAAGGAGGTAAAAACACTTTTGATTTCAGAAGGTTTTTGCGCTACACGACGCCGCAAGAGTGGCGAGAGCTAATTAAACAAAAAACCGACAAAAAGAATTGTCGTCAATTACTCCGGTGGCTCAGTTTCATGTCCAACATAATGATATCGTTACATTTTCCGTTACGTGGTGTTGATTTGCATCTGATTGCGTGAATTACGACTGTAATTGGCATAATTACCCTCAAATTTGTCCGGGATTGCCGCCACAAAATGAATCGGCATGAAATCCAATCTGGTCGATATCAATCGAAAAGAAAAGTCCATTTCCAGTTCGGCTGAGTACACTGCTAATCTTGAGAGTGCGATCGCACCGGAGGCGATGTTATCGCATGCCTCTGTTATGTTGTGATACTCGCCGGCTAAGGGAAAAAATATAAAACTCACGGGAGGTTGTTTACCTGCGACGCGACATATTTAGACATATGGGAATTCGCGGGCTTGTGATAAGTTTTAGTATCGCACAAATATCAGGTGAAACCGGTACGAAGCGGTCTCAATGAAAATCAGGAATTTGTTATCGCATGGTAATGACTTTGACCTACTCCGTCTTGAGAGTTTCGTCTGATAACGACGACCCCGCGGAAGCAATTTCTTATCAATTCTCTGGCGATGCAAATTCAACGAGTTATCAGCGGTTCACTGAGGGTTTAGGGGGTATGAGAGGTATTTTGCATAAACGGAAGTAGAGTGAGAGTTGATTCACCGTTCCTGTTATGCCGCTTAAACGCCCACCGCGTGAAAATTTACCGGCTTAGCGCCAAGCGGCTTCTTGCTGGTATTGCTCTACCGCGTTATTCATTGGCACAAAATACCTTAGGCCTGAGTGGGTGTCAGCAGCATCACTTCCAGCCGATGTAATGAAGGTGGTTGAAACTAGAGACTTCACTCAAAAATAGATTCGGTGACACATTTTTTGCGAATGCCATACCATTTTAGGAAGTTTATCCCCCGCGGATTTCATCACGAAATTTGGAAAGCCATTAGATGTTCGATCGACTGCATTTATCTTAAACCCTACACAATGAGTCAATTTGTGGTTAAAAATCAACTCGATCAAAACATTAAGAACATTTTTGACTAAAGCTTCCATTTTATAATAGTTGTGTTTTGTTTTTTAAATCAGTTCCGCTTCTATGTTTAGCAGGATATTTGCATTGAATTTAAATTTATGATTAGTTATACCCATATAAAAAATTTATTTCGTGCAAATTAAATTGCCTGCATTTATACCCACTTTGCGTCAAAAACTTAATGCAAACGCATCTAATATTTCCCAACTTTAACCGATTACAACTGATTCGGAAAAACCAACTTTCATTTTTAAGGAAGTAATCCGGAATAGTGTTTATTTCTAACTGTTATGGTTGGTAAATCTATGCTGTAATTAACAACGGGTGTGTTGAACTTCACTACACCAATGTGATAAGAAATATATGTAAATTATAGTTGGATTACACAACATTTCATAATCTCTAGTTGTAAAATGGTATTATTATATGTTTTTTTTAGTCGGCGGTGTAAACTGACATAATTCTTAGAAATTTAGCATATATTGTTAAAACTTCAAAGAATGTATAATTATAAATCTATATTTAGATTTAAAACTGACATTTTTCTGATTAAATTTGTGCAAGTTCTGACGTAGGTAAAACAGAATGCGGGAAAGAAAATTCCCAATGTGATTCAAATTGTCTATTTCAACATTTTGTGGGGGATGAGTAAAACTAAAACTACCAGTGGTGTGATGTCTTATAACTCCTTATCATTGCATGAACTGTTGCGACAGCATTTGATGAGGTGTTTAATTTCTGATATCATTTATATATTATAATAGAATTTTAGTAGTATACTTACTTGGGTTGTAAAACGTTTATCATTTTTATGCAGGAAAGGTATACTAACAATAAGTAAAATTAAAACAGCAGTTGTCATTGAAAGCATTGGACACTTGCTTTTGGTGTTTCCCGTAAAAAGGCGATACCCAAACAAAGCATTTCCCATGTATTTTACGGTCCACCTGCAAATTTTACATGAGAAAATTCGAAAATTATAGTAAAGTGAGAGTTGGAACTAAAGACAACATATTATATGCGCACAGCATAGCACCGAATACGAATTTTTCTGAGTTTGGTGAAATTGTGTATTCAGTAGTAGACTTTAGCCCACTATTTATAAAATAAACAGAAATTCCATACAAAAAAAAATATCTATAACTAAAAGAATAATGATAACCCTTATGGTTTAGAATAAATACTCTAGTACTTAAATTTTGTGAATAACACAAAAATGAAAGACTTCTAAAAACTCAACCTTACAACTAAATTTAATGGCATTTCCTTCTACATACCTACTATAGAAAGAATTTTTCAGCCATATTATTTCCGTTTTTACTTTAGTTTCCACGTGGGGTATTCCCATTTTTCTAACATATTTTGGCAGTATATTCTAACATATAAACATAAACAGACATAAAAACATGTTTGATTATATAAAAAAGATGTGTGTTGTGTTCGCTTCAAAGGCCTTCAGTGCATCTAACTTTTTCATTAGGTGTTAATACGATTTTGATTTTCAAAAGGAAACAACTATTATTAAAAAAATCAGGAACTCATATTTTGGTTCTCATTTATATCGCAGCAAAAATGAAAAACATACCTTTGCTTTTTAATTGCAGTTACGACACGAGTGTTCTAAACGAGGAAGAGTATTTTCTAAGGTATTATATATTGTTTTGTCGGTTTTCTTCTAAATACTATTTATAAACTGGGGCAACTATCGTTCTGGGGCAGCTATCCAACTCGTATACTAGAATCTTCACCTGAATTGTGAAAACTGAATTTATAGTATATATATACTATAAAATTATGGTACTTTTAATCTCTAAATATTATAAAGCAAAGTCGCTGTTTTCGTCTGTCTGTTTCTCCGCTAACTTCTTCTAAACCACGCAACGGATTTTGATACGGTTTTCGCTATCATTTAGAGAATTTCTTCCGGAAGGTTTATATGTATAATACATCCATATTATAGTAGAGGAAAACCAAGAATTTCAAAGATTTGTAATGATGTCGAAAAAACATATTTTTGGGCGCTTACATAGCTAACGCTGGCTAAACCTTACAAGATAGATCAAAATAATGTACTACGGAATTATATATCTTAAAAAGGTCTACAGAAAAGTCCGCGATGGCATATGTCTATCCCCTAAGGATAACCCATAGTAACCATTTTTATCTTTTACATATTACTAAAAAATAATGGGTTATTTACGAAGCTATTTTAAACAATACAGTATTAATCCTTATCCAATTAAATACGTTAGATACGTTGTGCATTTAATGTAGATCAAAATTGCCCTGTACAGCATATCATTAAAATGAATATCTTAGAAGATATCACAGATTTAAAATTATTAAGCGCTCGCAGCGAAACAGGCTATGAGCTATCACAAGGCAATGGAAGAATTAATCTAGATAATGAAAACCTTTGCGTTTTGGTAAATAACCTTCAAGAATTGGTCGACAATGTTTATCCCCAAGTTAATAACATAGGTTGTAAAACTATACCTTGGTTTAAGGAGAGAGCAATTCTGTCACCTACTAACGAACAAGTAGGCAAAGTAAATAACTTGATTCTCTCAAAAATTGATGCACCGATGCAAGTATACTACTCTGTAGACACTGTGCTCGATCTTGAAGAGGCTGTTCATTTTCCGACAGAATTTCTCAATTCCTTGCAGCCCTCTGGACTACCCCCACATAAATTGGTGTTGAAAGTAGGGTGTCCCATTATTTTATTACGGAACCTTAATCCACCCAAATTGTACAATGGTACACGTTTACAAATAAAATCTTTAAAAACCTTTTTAATAGAGTGCACAATACTGACCGGATGTGGAACTGGAGAAGTTGTTTTAATTCCCCGAATTCCCTTAATGCCCGCGGATTTACCATTTCAATTTAAAAGATTGCAATTTCCATTAAAACTATCTTTTTCAATGACTATTAATAAATCACAGGGTCAAACATTCAATGTTGCAGGTTTAGATTTAAGCGTTGAGTGTTTTTCCCATGGACAACTACAATGTAGCCCTTTCGCGTGTAACATCTAACCAAAATCTGTTTGTGCTGTCTAATGAAAAAACAGCTCTAAACATTGTATGTAAAGACATTCTATAGTTATTAGTCACATACACTGTACAGCCGTGCGAAGCCGGGGCGGGTCACTAGTAATTTATAAAAATGATAATTTTATGAGTGAATGCTAACATTCCGTCGAGAATGTTTCAAATTTAATATTATAAAAGACAAAAAAATAAAGGACACGTTTGAAATATTAAATTTTAAATTTATTTTTCCCACTAATGCGCGATTTCATTTCATTCGTCACTTAAGTTATCGTTTAGTAATTTTTCGGTTTCACGGTATGAGTTTAAGTGTGGATTAGGGCTTATAAGTGATCGTTTACTTAATCCGCCAAAATTGGCCACTTAACTCTCACTTAAGGATATCTTTTGATGTGGAAAATGTATTTTTGAAAACTGGTAATTTTGTTTTAAAAATGATCAGTGATACGAAAGATTTAACTGATGTAAGCGATGAAGAATATTACGAAGTGATTGTTCGAGGTACTCGCATCAAAAGATTCTATACAAGAACATTTTGTGATTCTTATGCTGATTTATTTTTTCATGGTTCAATATGTCCAAACATTCCTGACATTGAATTGAAATCCATTTCAATTTCTTTCCAATTTCTTAATCCAAACTAGTTACGATGGTTTGTTTTGACTCAATAGTGGATTTATATTTCACAACTAAATTCATTAAAATATATGTAAGGTACGTAGTAAGTGACTAAAGCATATAATTAAATTGGGTAAAACGTCTACGTCTGTATTTGGCGTTGCGTAACTAAAGTAACATTAAAGGTAGGTATGATATTTTCTCAAGGTTAAATTTACTTGCTTAAATTTTAACTTTTATAAGATTGTTGTTACATGGATTGTGTTGTATCCTCTTCTATTTTGATTTTAATCAATTCGAAAAATCTAAAATTAATCAGTTCCATTTTCACACCTGACATATGTATCTTTAATCTGATATCTGCAGACTAACTGCTGATTCTGGTGCAATCCAACTGCTTCAATTAACCGAATTGCAATATCAGTCCGCATTAGTCCGCCAGGGGGGGAAAAATAATGCTTCAGTTGTCGGCTGCTGCTTGAAAATTTCCTGATATTAAGATGAAATCAAAACTTATAAATGCCATCCTAGGGATTGAGTGTGAGGCTAATTACAGTGAAGACAGAGCAAATTGGATAATTAGTGTAACTACACGTCAGCTACTTTTTGCTCAAAGTGCACTTGTCTGGTTGCATGCAACTGTAACACTGTTAAAAATTACGAGCAACAACACTAACTTCAAGCAGTAAAAATAAAATATTGAGTCGAGACGCCCACTAGCAACGTTCCCAGTTACGGCAGAGCGCTTTGTATCTTTTACGAATATTAATAATAAAAGAAGTTATCGCCACTGTACAGTTAGCCCAGCCATTTACCTTTGATGAACTGGTAATTAATCGCGACTTCTCTGGATGGGTTAAATTACCTTGAGGAGCATACGATGAGATCACCCGTCGAACTCTTACTCACATTTTTCACAACAGAAGAAAGAAAAAGTTAAGACGGCAAATTGACACCGTCATAAGTCGAAATTCTCACGTTTTTTGTTGAGCCACCTACACAGCTGGCCACGATCAAAAGTCTGGGAATGGATCATCTACTGATCTCACCGTTAAGTTCGATGCAATAACCCCGAAGGATCTCATTTCAGTCTACTTCAAAATGCTTACGCTAAGAAAGGTTCGGTGTGACGGAGCTTTCGCGGGCATCAAAACTCTTTGCGACGATCATCTCAACGAGGGGATCGAAAAACAAGATCGGTGTGGTCCACTGTGAGAAAGTTGATTCCGCCTGGAGGAGCCTCGCCAAAAAATTTTCGCTAAGATTTAATTGTTTTGAAAAGCTTGTGCAATTATCTGCAATTTATGCGGTGCCATCTCTTTGGCGGCTTCATTAATTCTGCTGTTGCATTAATTTTTTACCTTTCAGAGTAATCTTGATAGGGGGATCAGGGAAAATTAGGATGATTTCCGAATTTTGGTCATCATCTTTCTGATTAGGGGGAGGAGAGGGCAGAAGATTGTAGCAATTATTTGAGTTAATTTTCACTTTTATCAACAAGTTTCAGCTGATTAGATTGGTTGTGCTGAAATGGAGCTTGATTAAAATGTAAATAAGATTGGGTTATAGCTTAATTTAATTTTTTAAAACAAAACAATCAGTAATCATATCATAAACTATTACATTAATATGAAAATTGTTTAATATGATAAAACCTACATATAATCATTTCTAGTTTTCCTATAAACTTTAAGTAAACTACTAAAAATCCTTCTTTTTTAAAAATTAATTTTATATGCCTCGGTTTATCTTTAAAATTATTCCGGAAACGAGAATTTTCGATAGTGACATTAATGAAAATATAAGTTTTTTTTTGGTCGTTGAAATTAAGAAAATGTTTTATTTCTATAAATCGATATAATTATATCTTAAATATATTTTGTAAAAAATGTATGTCGAGATTCGAATTAGTTTAGATTTTATAGCGAGTTTTGTTTAAACGCCACTAATATGCTTCATGCTAATTGAACATTTTTTAAACGCATTTTTCTCAAAATTTGATTTTTGCATACGGGGTACAAAACTTTGAGAGCCTTAATCATCGGATCAATTTCAAATTTTACGCATAAAATCAGTGAATTAACCACAAATTGTCCATATTTTCCTATAATTATTATGTTATACAACCGTGTTCCTCAGACACAAATTGACTGTTTAATATTTTTTTTTTTATTGTCTACTATTTCGTCAGTTTTGATTATTTATTAATTTTAATAGATTAATTCTATAGGAAATTCGTCTATCTAAGCAGTTATGTTTGATTTTTTGACCTCAAATGAATAGGACCCGAACTTAGAAATATTTCAGCTGCTGGACTTAGATATACGAGTATTTTTTTATTTTTAGACTTCGGAAAATTTCTCATTTCTGGAGTTAGAAATATTTTAATTTCTGCACTTGGAAATTTTTTAAAAAAACAAAGCTCTTAGCTCTGAAATGGTTTTAAATTTTATCATCGACATTATGATGTTTTAAAATTGACACCGTGATATTTTAAAATACAATAGTAAATTTGTTTGAATCAACAGTTTCATTACGTGGATCCTTGTACAATTGAAAACTTACAATATTTGTTCAAATTGAAAATCAGCATCATTAACAAGTTTCATTAAATATATAAATTTTAAAATAAATAGACTCTATTTGATCTATTTTATCAGCGTTTAATTGGCCTTCTGTAGATAGGTAACACAAATCGGAAAATATATATCGATTTAAATAAGTCTGGTGCAGGCTGTAGAGAAAGGTTCAACAATGAGAATAACATCTTATTCATTCAAATCGGTTAGTTAGTTTTTGAGTTATAATTAAAATTCAAATTAGAATGGAAATGTTTGTATTATTAGAAAAATCTAAAAATGTTCATAATATACTTTTTTTTTGATCTTCATGAGTCCTTGATGAGTAATATAGGACACTTAAAGAGCTTATATTGAATTGAAGGACACATACATATGTCATATATGTACCTACATATGTACGTGACTTTTTCAAGGCAAAATCATAAATGATTTCTCTTAAGTCCGGGGATTTGTGCAGACTCTTGGATTGTGGATAGATAATCTTTAAAGAATGCAAATCTATTTCTGACTACAAAAACCTTTATTTTTGACATTACCCCAGACTTTTTCAATCGGCGGCGTAAATCTCAGTACAGCTCAATTAATAATTGGGCGTTCGATTTTCTATCGCAAGTGTGCATTCCACCCTGACAGCCCTTATAAATATCTGTCATAGAGTGAACATTCCTCGGATACTTTCTAATTGTCCGCTCGGGAATGCCATTGAACTGATAGGGGACGGCGCAGAATTCCATTTGTCGCGGAACACATGCGAGGCTCTTTCATTTGGGTGCTTGGGCGCGTTGAGTAATAACAACAATAACGAAAATTCAAATGGCAACAAAAGCCTCTTAAAGGTGGAATTCTCGAAATCAAGATTTGGGACTTCTTATGGTGCCCGACTACCCGCAGACTCTGGTGCAGATTCGTCTTATGGCATATATTTTTTTTCTCCTCCTGCATAGTCGATCTTTCCAGGAGTAGAGTTCCCTATAGTGCTGCGAGGTTATGCGATGCGCCGCGAAAAGCTCGACGCGTCCAACACTGCAGACGGATACTCTGAGGTATCGGCTCGGGGGCCACCGGTTGCAGTTTTGTTTTTTATCACTACCGGCCAGGTATTTCGATTCGGTCTTTGGCAGATTTCGCAATATTTAGATGCAGACGACCGACGGCCGGGCAGGAACAGAATGCGCATCACCAGCACCCAGCTAAGATGATGATATGACACGAAGTAACATAACAACGTACAGACGGACAAATATTCGTCGGAGAAGCCGGCCAAGGGTCTCTTCCATTCGCTGATGCGATGGTGCTGCATTCAAGACAAAAAGAACATATCTTTTTTTTTGTTCACTTCGTTTTTCTTGATTTAGTCGCTGCAGTGATTTTTTGTTATCGCTACAGCATAAATATGTTATTTGCATACCCCCGTCGAAATTTATGTCCCAAATGCCATTGGAAGGCACACTATGCGACACCTTCTGATATAAGGCCGCAGCCGTTTAAATACTTCCAATTGACTCCCGTCGGGCGAGTATCGCGGTTCGCGATCACGTCTGCTCCCATAGTCTTTGTCTCCGACTCTTTCAGTTGGTCCTGCACGAAATCGATCATCAACCGATTAAGGGCGGTGGTTTCTCACAATTTTTGAAAAAATTAAAAAATTCTTTTTTATTATGCGAACAAATTTTCTGTTTAGTAAAGTCTTTTCATTCTACATACAAACATAAAAGAAATTTTTAATGTCTGAGAGAAAAGCACTCGACTTGACTGATTTATAGAGTTCTGGCGGGGTGAAAATAAAATTGGTGTTACGGCCAGAGATAATATCATTTTCGAGATCCATAAGTCTGGAGATTATACCAAAAGGGAATTTTATGGATTTGACTGCTTTTCACCAAAGCCTACGTGATGATCGTCTTAACGCGCGTGCTTTATAGCCTCTGGCACGAAAATGATCTAAGAGGACGAGGCTGATTGAATCTACTAAAAATAAACCGCTCTGGCTGCGAAAGGACTATAACTCATGCCGGAGGTCTGCAGTGATTGTTTGTCTCAGACGACCCCCTTGACCATCACAATTAATATGCAAGCTGCGATCGCCACTGAGATCGTATCGAAGGATGCTGATCACCGACAGAACTTTATTCTTTCTTATTTCTTAAAGAACTTGTAGTTTTGGCTTCTTCAATTTTCTTAGGTTTATTACTTGCACCTCAAAACGTAATTTCATTTCAATAGCCACTATTGTAACTAAATAGGGGAGTCAGTTATATATTTCATAATGGGTAATATAACGCAAATACTTAATGTTAAATTCATAATTTTGTTCTTATTTGTTTTCTGTTTTTTCATGAAACACCTTCAGCGATTCAAACCAAAATTAAAATAATATTATAGTACCAGCGTCTTGGAAAGAATTTAAGCAATGCTTTAAGTGTATAGTCTTTAATGCGCTAATACCTAAAATAAATATTAAAGAAGGAGGACGGCAAAAAAAAGATAACATCTCCTACTGTAAATTGTGAAATTGGCATATTAGTAAAAAAATATACCTACTTTTATTACTTCAACAGAAAAAAATATGAAACTTAATCTTCAAGTTGATTTACCATTAATGAATAATTAGATGCCTAATTGGGGAAACGATAGATATAGTAAACGCCCGAGAAAATCACCTTACTTAGCTACTCGTTACAAAATCAACAGATTAAAATTTCCTAGACAAAACTATTATAAATCCTATTTTAGTCCTCACATAAACAAGGAGTATGTTCGGCAATAGGGCATTTGATAGTAAGTGAACTGAAACGATTCCTTGTATGGCGTGGGCCGATCTACTGGATTAAGGAGACAATTATTTAATTCACTTATGTGAATATATTGAAGAATGCTTAAAAATAATATATCTAAAATTTATCAACAAGACAAAGACCCAAAGCATACGTCGAAGCAAACAAAACAATTTTTTATATTAAATAAAGTTCGGGATCTAGTCTGACCGACAAAGTCGCAAGACCTATGGGAAGACAATCCAGCTCTAAATATATTGATATACAAATTTTATTATTATTATTATTATAACCTTTTATTTTTGAAAGCAAAGGGTGAAGTGTAGAAGTAAATTAATAAAATTATTTTTGTATGCACAGTCATTTCATACAAAATCCTTATTTTCCAAGAATGTATTCTTCGATATTTTGTGAAATATATTTTAATGACTTTATATAGTATTAAGAATATGAGAAGAAATAATACTTTATTATGCCTATCTGTCGAGAAGAACATTGTAATAATCAAAGATTTGACTGAGTTCTTATTATTTTCCACATGTCTGTATATTTTGTATATCTATCCAAAAATATACCCAATTTGAAATTAAAGCAGATACTGTATGTATGTAACTTTATGACAATTTGTCTCTAAACCTTTTCAATTATTTAAATTAAACCATTATGATCTAATGAATCTAAGTCTATAAGAGATAGTTACACAGTATGGCGGAATGAGCGCTACGAATATTTTTTTAAAACCATATTTATCAAATGCTATTTTAATATCTAAATATGTAACAAAAATTTTGAAGTATATATCCCAGTGTTACTGAAATTTTAAAAATTATTAAATGTTGCCTTATAAGTTAATTTTAATCTTAGTCGGATTAGTGGTTTAAAAATAATAAGAGAATAAATAACAAAATTGATAGTTTTATTCAGGTTTTCCTCGTACTCTGATAGTTCTAAAAATGAAGCTGAATGAAGAATGGCAGAAATTCTGAAATTAATAAATTGTGTCATATTCTTGTGACATTTTTCTGTTCTCTTCTCAGTTTAATTTATTAAACAGCGATTCCACCTACACTTTCGGTATTTGATTGTGCGTTTAAAAAATTGTTTTTTTATGATTTTACATACAGAGTAATTCAGAAAGACGTGTGTGAATCAACGCGTCTTTCTGAATCTCCCTGTATACAGTTTCTTTAGAGTATGCAATGAGTTCGGAACTGTTGAATTACCTCAGAGGAATTGAGTTATTACTTATTAATATAAATGTTATATACGTACAAAAGTATCAGTGTTATAAAAATATATTGAATGTTGAATGTTGCCCTGTCAATTTTTAATATAAACTTGTATTTTTTGTTGCAGGGTATAATTCTATAATACTACTTGAAGCCTAACTTTAAATTGTATCTTATGATTACAACATTACAGTAGGTACTTTTATGCGTTTAGAAATTATCAGCTATAAAACTAAAAGTTTGACTTGTATGTGTGTTGGGAAAAACTTTATTCGGATTTGGAGCATAATTACCTATGCAGGAGCAAAGTAGAACCACTTTAAGGTATGCTGTTTCTTAAGTATAATTTTATTGTATAATATTTGGGGTATCTTCATAAGAAGAATATGAGATGACTACTAAAAGAAGTATGTTGTATGTATAGCATAAGCTGACTAAAGCATCTCCGTTGTGACGAACATTAGATATTTTACACAAATCCTGATAATCCTTAAATTAGAAGTTCCAATTATCTTCCATTTATTTTTTAAGTATTTCTTTCATTTTGCTCTTTGTTAGAGCAGCATTCGAATGTTACGGTCCCAAAGGAATACAATCTTCCAGAGGCGACAAAGTAAATTTCTGCTTTAGCCACGGATATGCGAATTCACGTCTTTGACAGAAACCTAATTTAAAATGCAAAAGAAAGAGACTTTTGTACAAGAATCCGCCAGGTATCCGAAGCGTAGTGCCGAACATGTACAAGGGTACAATGCGTGGGTACCTCTTTTGGCTCCAAGTGTTGACAGCTATTTGACTGGTTATTAGTGCAGGCCTTTTGTCACACCGGGCAGAAACATAATATGAGGCCTCAGTCCCATAAAAAATTTGAATGAACCGAAGCTAAATATGAAGTGAACTGTCTGGGATGTTTTGGTGTTTTATAGGTAGTTAGCGGGGAAACGTGTCTATTTGTAAAGGGCATTACTGCACAGCATTTTTCATGGTTGGCCTTACACTCTTTTATTTTCGGTGCAACATTATTAAAATTCTTCCAAAGTTTTAAATGTTTGAGAAGACCACCCAAATTATTAGGGCATTGAGCTATAGTCCAAAGTTACAATCAAATTCAGTACACTTGAAGAAAGTTTATATATTTAGGCACATTTACAATTTTTAACGATTCTGGCTTGGCTTCATTTTATCATAGTACCTTTCAACCAGACTGACAAAAACGTCCGATCGTATAATTTATAACGACCCAAGCAAATTTTGTTGCACAAAGTTGTCGGATTTTAGAGAGCCTTTATCCGGTCTACCTGTCTTAATGCTTAAAGAAATATTTCATCGCTTTTATATTTGGAGCTTGCTTTCATTGCTTAATAAAATATGATTCATACACTTTGAAGTTCTTTAACAACATTCGGGGATTTCGGTGATTTTAGCTTTTATTTTCTTGTTCAATAGAATTGATCATTAATAAAAGTAAAGACAAAGTTTTTAAATAAAAGAAAAACTGTAAACAGAAAACAGGCGTGAGAAATACTATTTATTAATTGAATAATAACGTCGGATCGACTTCATACCAATCTAAATATGCTTAGATTGCTTTGGCAGCGGAACGTATTTAACTGCAAAGGGGATGTTAATTACTGATATATGAAAAAAATTGCATTAATTTCATTTTTGTGTTTTTGTAGCTATTCTTTTGTCAAATCATCAATAAGTTGCTAAAATAGACATTAAATTTTCCTCTATTTCATAAATGTTATGAAATGTTATTTTAAGCATTGATTTAATTTAAAAAATGGTTTACAAATTTCAATTCTAAGAAGACAAGAACAGTAGGTATCTAGAACGGTATCCGCAAAGTAATCAAAACTTATATTCTACTTGATCAGAAAATCTTGAACTTAGATCACTTTGGCGTTTTGTGTTAAACAAGGTTTGCCGGATAGTTAATCTTCAAATATAAATCTAATCCTGGATACAAAACCCTTTATATGTACATATATGGTATTTCACTCTAATAGCGTCTGTTAGGTGCATTTTCTAGAGAAAAGCAATTTTGTTTTCTAAATAAGACTGTTAACGTTAAAGACTATAGTATAAGTTTCCAGATCATATTCAAACTAAGATAACAATCAGAATTAGAGCGAAAATAGAAAAATCGAGTTTTGTCCTTGTCATTTATTATACAAGTTCAACTTTAGATATGATGCTCTGGGCTAGCCGAATCAAATTTGCAAGGTTAGTTACAAGATAAATAGAATTTTTAATTTGTACTCAAAACCCTTCATTAGAAAAATCATAAATCGATCAAATTTACAAATACCTGAATAACTAAACTAGTAAATGCAGCAGAACATTCATGCCGATCGCTAGGTACTGAGGTCTTTTATCGATTGATTCACCTTGACTAATATACTGTATAAACCCTACTTAACTCAACATCATAAGTTTGAACTCCTCTATCTATATACGTACACACAAAACTTTTTTCCAACTAAATTTCAACTAGAGTTCGCTAACTAGGATTTCCAGTAAGTAATCTAGTAAAATAAAGATACTAGAAATCTATTGACATATTTTAACTAGAATTCTACTTAAATATACTAGAACTGCAGATTATAAACGGTAGAATTCTATTGTCTTTGTTTTAACTACAATTCACTGGAATTCCGATTAAAATCACTAGAATTCTATTATTTCTCTCCTATAACCAGATTTGTATCTAACTTGATTGGATTTCTAAACATAGCCGCCAGAATTCACTGGATTTCCGAACTAGTAAAGGTAAATATCTCTAATAGACATTTCACACAAGAGGTTTATTCAACAAATAAAAGTCGGAACAGCGATGCTTTCCTCAGAAGATGTTGAAATAATTGCGGAATAAAAGGATAGATAATATCAAAAATTTTAATGTATTCATTTTCACTTTTTAAAAACTTTCTGGAGGCACAACAGAGAACGCACTCCACCTCTATATGAAAAGCAGGCGAGAAATGACAAATTTTATACTGAGAGCTGCTTCTTGCTTCGAATGTGTTTTAGAATCAAAGAACTAGAATTCCAATGAATTTGCATTGCACAGAAGGGCAGTTCAGTGCACTAAAATTTCAGAGTTGTTAACAGATTTCTAGCTTTTTTCACTAGATCTAGCGAAAATTATGTTTTTTCAACATTTCAATGACATTTTAAAAGAAACTCAGTCAGAATAACTTATTTTCTAGTGAACATCAATAGAAACCTAGAGAAACTCAACACTAGATACAGTCTAGTAACAATTCCCTAGAAATAAGATTTAGGAGTGTATAGGATACAGCAGTTCTAGAAAATGTAAATAGTCAGTTTGATCAATGAAAGGACGCCTTCACAAAAAGTCCTTAAAATTTTTAACGACCCCTAGAAACAGGGAATAAACGTTTTTCATGTTTTGATTTGCATCGCACCAGATGTGGCGCATAAGGCAGTGCTATCGACCACCAGCTTATTAGAATGAAATAAAATCCGTCACCAAACATCTCTCACGAGAAGATCGTGGTGATTTACTAATTGAGGACAACGTCAACTACAACGCGAGGTGATGAATAGACAATAAACGAAGTTGGTAAGGTCTCCGCGCCGCGCAATAGAAGGGTTCAGCTCTATAAAAATCTTTTTTCTAAAGGGTTTCGGGTTCCGTTCGCTTAGTTCCTGTAGGTACAATTAATTCAATCATCCCACCATGTAGGCAAAGCGATCATATTACCTCATGAACTCATTTTGTAATGAACACACTGTTGGCTTTTATTTGTTTGAATGCAATTAAAGAGGAGAGATGCAATTAAGCCGCCATGAGATGCAGTCGGGCGACGAACGAGGCAGAGTCCCGGTCGATCGAACGAAATTTGTTTTGTTGGATGCAGCTCATGAGGCGGAAAAGAATGCACCTCAAGTGCATCTCTGGCCAGATGAAGTTACAATAGAGCTCGACAACCCAAAACAATTGCAGTGCATTATTTTCCGCTGTGCAGGTGGTGTCTATAGTTCCAAGTGCACATATGGCACATGAGATTGCTGGCTCGAGAGAAAACTGTCAACTCAGCAACTTCCCGGTGTTCCACTCTTGTGGAGGTGTTCGATGTGATTGCCCTTTTTTATCTTGCGACGCAAGTTTGTTGCTACTGATAGCGATCTACTTGGTCCCTTTGCAGTTGATACTAATTGTTCGAGATATGTCGCAAGCGTGACGCGCAGCATAATCAATGTTGACTTATGCTATGCCTCAAGAAAGCATTTTGTTGCTGTGTCTTCAAAGTTCTAACGCAGCCGCATGTTGAGTTTGTTGTTGTCGCCAAAACAATTATTATGCACTTGAATTTTCAATAATAATAAGAAATTGAGTGTGGCATTTGGTAATATAAACTCACAAAGGTTGCAATCCTGGTTTTAGTACTATGAACATTTTAAGGTGGCGTCCTTCCAACTTTGGCTTTTCCTTTTTTTTAAATCAATGCTTTCATTGCACACTTACCTTTTTAAGAATGACAGTAGTCTACGAATGTAAAAGTGTTAAAAAAAAAAAATTTATGAGTATTTTCATCCAGGCTTCTCTATCGTAGACACTCAAATGAGAGATTGCAATCTGATTTCTTTACATGACTTTTTGAAATTCCAAGTGTGAATTATAATTAACAAAAATTTATATATTTACGCAATACACATTGGGAAAAAACGCAATATAATATAAAAGTGATCGTTAGGAAGATGTATATTAGTATTTTATAATACAGCACCCTGAGCAAAACAATATTGCCAATGGATCTATAAATATCTTGGCATGTAAGATAAAAGATAGAAATAGTTGTTATTCTTGCTTACTTAATAAATGGCTATATTTCAACATTGGCCTTAATAATTAATTAATGGTGTTGTACATTATATTTACTACATATATAAGTACTATTAAGCAGGTTTTTACTATACATATATTATTAAGCAGGTTTCAATTATTATATTTTATTTTCCTATAAAGCTGATGCAATGCTATTTAGGCAATTTTGCAATTCCGATTTTTCTCAGTGAGTAAAGTGTTGTATGACTTATTTATATGTTTGATAATTTTTATAAGCTTTAGTTACGTGCTTACACCTACATTTTATCAAAGTATACTATATGATCAGACTTTTACGAATTATCTGCATATTTACATAGTTATGCTTTTATTCTTGGAAACATGAATTTTTTGTTTCGCAATTTTCAGTATTTGTATAATATCATTCGGTTTAATATACATATTTTCGACATAGATTTAGAAAAACTGTAGGCTATTAGTTATTTAAAAAAGGCCTTTATTTTGTTGTTTGCGCATATGAATGCTATGCTATGATTTGAAGAGTGACTGTATCTTCTTTACTTATTAAAATTACAGAAATTATAAGTGTGACTAATGCACTAGAAATGTTATTTTAGAGAATTCCCTTAGAATGTAGTTATTGATAAATGCACTTTAAATGGTAAAAACTAATACTGCCCTACTACTGCTGGGGATTAGGCACAGGTGTGTCAATTTGTGTGTACTACAAATCAATTCATAGTTCATGTAATGCAATTGCAAATGCTTTGAAGTGAGTCACTGCTTGGTGATTTTCTTATCTCACATATGGCGCTTAAATGCCTTCAGTAGGTTTTCTAAGAAGGGAAAAAGCAAAAGTAAACGCACTTTTCCCCGATTGGTTTTTGGTGCAACTTTATCGCAAGTGGAGTGGAAAGCCGCCTTAAAAATGGCTCAACTAATAAAATGTGACGTGGATCAGACCTCACCCATGGTCGCGGCATCAACTTGCCAATGCAGGACGATACCTTGCTGACCCGCGACGTTATAATTTTGAAATTTGATAACTCTCATGTTTTTTACGCGACCAATGGTTTTGGGCAAAACTTGTTTGCAAAAAGACAAAATAGAGGCGAAGAAGCCGCGAAGGCGTTCTCCTTATTCCCAGTTGATGTGGGTGGCTTGGCTTTACGCCATTTGAACAGGACAAAGCCCCCTGCACCGCACCGCACCCGCTCGGATTGAGACATTTAACAGCTTGAAAGCGGCATCCGCCCGGTGTCAAACAACTCTCCGCAGGGCGAAACATAATTTCGACTGGCATTCTTCGGACACTGGAGGAGACTCTTTTTGGTCCGGTGTCACAAAGGAGCCTATTGAGGTGCCCTACCACCCGCCTTAGAAGTGTTTACGACTTATATCCATGCTGCGTCTCATCTATAAAATTGCTCACCGTGATCACACCGTGTTAAGGCGAGAACACCACCGAAGTCCTCCTCTTGACTTTGGCTTGCCGCCTCGGTTTTTGCCCGGGGATTTTTTTAACGGCCAGGAGCCCAAAGGTGCTCCGGACAATAAGTGTGTGAGGTCGCTGGTTTCGGTGGTGCTGTTGGTAGGTGATTATGACAGACAGGTTCCCCGTCTACCTACGATTTGGGCTGCATCTAAGATTCCTCAGCGAAATCGCAGCTACAAGAGCGAGGCCAAGGTTTTTTGACCCAACTGTTCCTTTTCTATGCCCACCCGAGGGAGATGTACCAGTTTTCAGCCGTCTAAATGTTGGCATTTTTTTCTGTTTTTGACGAATTCCCTTGTCATCGGGGGGTCAATTTTGCCGCTTCTGAAGGGCCTTGTTATAGGAAATTATTCGGCCTTTCAGTGCTCTTGTTCGTAGGGACCAAGGGCGTGTTACTGCAGCCAATAAGAATGTATTTATTTACTGTAGGTTATGTTTGGACAACTTGAGTCGGAACATCTCAATTAGTGCTTCATATTGAACTTTTAAACCCTATAAGTTCTATAGGAATAGAGGTATAAGGTATAAAGATTAATTGATCAGTAATAAAATATGTTTTAAGGAATATAATCTAATCTAAGATCTACTATCTTTTCAACACTTGCAATTTTTTTTTTGTGTTTTCTATAAATTACATATTTTTGAAAAAATCCCCGGAAATGTAAGCTCTACCCTGGGATTCCTTAACGATTTAGAGTTAAAATTTACAGTCTAAATTCTAAAATTAGAGCACTTTGCGATTCTCTAAGAAAAGACGGTCTAAGGTAGAGCCAGTTTGACAGCTCTAAGTTAGAGTAAAATGCGACAGTGGCGCTAACTTTAGGTAAATAAGTAAATTAAATAAATGTAATAGGTCACTCTAAATTTAGAGCAATATTGAGATTCTCTAAACAATTTTTCTCCAACTTAGAGTTGAAAAATAATAATATAAGTGTGGATTTATTTGATATTATACTATTGCTGTGATTTGCAATATTTGCCGGAAATATTTACTTAAATTAGATTTTTTCCACTTTAAAGGGAAATTAAGATCAATCGCGACCAATTCATTATATTGGTGAATTTCATGAAAAGCCATCCGGATTTAGCGAAAAATTTATTAAACTTATTTGCGGTTTTAAACACGGTTTCAACTTAGCGTTTAAATAATTGAACAAATTCATACAAAAATATAATATACATATACCTATTCTTTTTTCGGGCATACTAAATATGTCAAATGCTTTCTTAAAATTGTGAAATTTCGCGTTTCCAGTAATATTCTCTTCATTTGAAACAACACACTGTTGCTCAAGTTTATTCGGAAATGTCACACGGAACACCGCCATTTTTCATGTAAAAATGTAATATTTTTTCCGATAATCTAGTACATCTCTCTAAGTAGCTTAGAGAATTCCAACTTGCTCTAAGTTAGAAAACTTGCGTGAGTTAGAGAAGCTCTAAATTCTAAACTCTAAATCGTTACGGAATCCCAGTGCTGACTACAGAACACAATATTCTCAAATGCCTTGTAGTATTCTCCTCCAGGCGGTTTAATGGGTTATAATAGTTAAAAGATTTTCAGGATAGTAGTCACAAAAACAACCATATACGAAAGAGCTAATTTTAACACTACTGGCAACCCGGACAAGTTTATCGTGCCGCTCCCAAAATGCTTGGAAAGAAAGTATAAAGTGGTAAAAAAGTAAGGAAAGCTTCAAAGAAAGGCCCTTCTGTCCAGTAAATTTTTTAATAAACAAACATGCAAAAATCGTATATTATATTAGTACCTTCTATTAAAATTAGGTACAAGCAAACAAGTTTTCATAATCAATTGCTTAAATATTTGTTATTTAGTAATTATTATTCTAAAAATATTTGTCATAACTTTGTTTGCTAAAAAATGACTTGAAAAGTAATATTAATGAATGCTAAAGCTGAAATATCGATATTTGTTTGTTTCAATTGGCCGGTCGATTTGAAATTTAGCGCGGAATTAGGGCCTAATAATACCATCGCTCGCGTAAGTCTCGATAATCCAAATCATACCTTCTCATAATTCAATAAAGGAGAAGGGTCACGGCGCATTCAAAATTACTCCAGGGCCAGCGGAAAAGAGAAGAATCTTATATGTATTATTGGTGATAATGAGTATTGAAATTTGAAATAGTGTCTATATTCGATATGAGTGCCTAACGTGTTAATATTGCTATTTTTAGGGTTCCGTACCTCGAAAGGAAAAAACGGAACCCTTATAGGATCACTTTGTTGTCCGTCCGTCTGTCTGTCTGTCAAGACCTTTTTTCTCAGGAACGCGTGGAGGTATCAAGCTGGCATTTATATCAAATACTCAGGTCTACTGTCCCTTGGAGCTGTGAAAAAATCAAACTTCTAAGCCAACTCAATCAAAAGATACAGCCGTTTATGCCGCAAATTTCCGCAAATTTTCGACACTCGCAAGGGAATCAAAACCTACAGGGTACTTCCCGTGAACTCAGAATCTTGAAATTTGGTACAAAGCAACGTCTTATAGCACAGATAAAGAAAAAATTGCGAAAACCATAAATTTTTAGTTACATCATATAATAAAAATATTTTTAATAATTTTAAACTTACTAGCCCTTTCCTCATGAACGCGTAGAGGTATTAAATTGAAATTCATATCAAATACTCAGGTCTATAATACCTTTAAGCTGTAACAAAATCAAACTTCTATGTCAACGCAATCAAAAGAAACAGCAATTTAAGCCGCATATTTTCAAACTCGCAACTACTCGCAAGGGAATCAAAACCTAAAGGGTACTTCCAGTCGACCTAGAATCTTGAAATTTGGCATGAAGCAATGTTTTATAGCACATATAAAGGAAAAATTCCGAAAACCTTAAATTTTTAGTTACATCACATATTTTTTTATAATTCAAATTTAATAGATAATTATAAAGTATAACGATACGGATCCCTCAAGGCGTGAGTTCTACTCGCACTTGTCCGTCTTTTTTTTATTCAGGCGTATAATATCTTTTATTCAATTAAAGACATAGGCTGGGCCTGGGTCACATTTGACCCGTTCTCTGTCCATTTACATTAGTCCAAGGTTTTATTTTTGTCTTATAAATTGGTTTTATTATTTGAAATTTTACCTAATTTGACATGGTTAAACATCAAAGGGGTTGCATGCCATAACTATTGATAATTCACGGTGTTGGAATTGCTATTTCATTCACATCATCTGAGAAAAAATGTTACTAAACAGCATTTAATAGCGTGCCTTACAGGCAATAAAAAAAATGGTATGATATTCCACATAAGTCGTTATTCCTGTTTGTCTGAACAAGATGTAAAAATATCGAAAATTGTTGTTTTTCATCAGAATATATATATCTAATTATTTGGGGCTATTGGTCGCCTTCAAACCAGACAAATTTATGTACCCTGATTTTTCAATCCGCATTCAGTGCTTTACTGCATCTCAATTAACATAAAAGATAAGTTTTATAAGGTTCGAAAAAAGTTCTAAACTCAGAAATAAATGGAAGGAATTACGTTTTAGAGAAAAATGTTTCAAACAAAGGTTTAAATTTTTAATTAATCAAATTCTTAACATAATTTTATTCTTGGTATTACATTAAAATCATATACATACATATATTATAGTTGTTGTTTAACGTAACGATATTTGATTTTAATTTCGCACTTTTGCACAAGACTAATTTGGCTCATCTACTTCTTGATCTAGATTAGATTCATTAAACTTCAAAATTTTTTTTTGGTATTTCTATATGATATTAGATTATTTTAATAATTTTTTTTTTTTATAAAATAGATATGTCCTTTCATGTCAATTGAGAAATTTCTCGGCTATAGAAAAAGTTAGACATATTTCATTCACAAAACATTTTTTACCCTTCATTTTTACCTTTCACGTGGACGGAGATATTGCCCAAAGGAAGTAAACGTATTTTGGAAGTTGATATTGGAAATAAAATTTCTTAAAATTATTCAAAATATAACAGGAACCTTTGATGAAAAATCTTCAAAGTATTAAACAAATTAAGGAGCCAAAAGAGTAACAAATTACATCCGACATTCAGTTCCATAAAGCCAACAAATCGAACACCCTAAAGGTTTTTATTCTTTGGGATTTTCTCCAGTTCACCTCAGCGTGTATAAACCGCACAGCGAGGTGCCACAGCATTGGGTCGAACCGGTAGATCTTTTAACATTATCCGTATAATTGGGAAACACTAACAGCCGAATTCAAGGTCTAAAAGGTACAAAAGGAAATCATCCTCACTACCTTCTGGCTGTTAGTTTTGTTAAACAGAAGTGCCGCCCTCATTTTTCAATGCCTTCGCCTCACAATATTTCTCAATAGTTGCTGTGTCCATGCAAAGCGGATAATTCTCAAAGGACCCTGTCGGTGGACAGCAAACCAGAAAAAAAGTTCCGAACACGACACTTATGTAGGGCCGAACTGACACAAAAACGAAAAAAGCAGAGACGAGGACAAAATCTGGGGTTAAGAAGCCACGGTGACCCGGCTGCCAGAGGACAACATGTTCGATTTATTGTTTAACGACTGTACACACCTAGATACCGCTGACAGCGCTTTGTTTGGTGTTTGAGGTAAAACTTCTTCACGGATTAGGCCAACGTCAAATATTTGAACATCTCTATTTTCTCATAGACCAAGTAGCATGGGTGCTAGACCTGCACCTTGGTCCCTTTTGGACGCAGCCATCTTAGAGCGTGTCCAATGGCAATTACACGCCTTGTTTCAAGATAAGACAAATATTTTAGAAAGGCCTCCAATAGCGTTTTAGAGTGCAGCTTGCCTTCCCGGTTGTTAATCGTAGGTAATCCCCTCCGAACAGAACATTGCGAAAGTTGTGAAATTGCTATTTGATGAGTAACACTACTACAATATTGTGGAATCATACTAAGCGAATGTTAGTTGAAATATTCGTTTTAAATTGAAAGCTACAAGTTCATTTTACAACTCTCGTGGTATATTTAGCATGGATATGTCTAATATTTTTCTAGTCAGATCTAAGAAACTAAAATGTTCTAAGTATGTATTTTCAAATGTGGCGTAAATAAATACACGTTGAGCTAAAACGAAGGTGCCCGAGTAAAAATATATAGGCCCGAAACGAGCCCGCAGCACGCCCGGAATTGAAGAAACGCCCGATATACGCCCGAATCAGGCCCGCAGAATTTTTGAAGAGAAATAAGTTCATAGATATTTAAAGTTCGGATGTTATCAAAGCAATAAATTTAGAGTTTTTCTATTTGCCTCTATCTCTATCTTTAGGTGAATATATGTAACTATAGAAGGATTACTATGAAGAATTAATACTCAGTTTATGAAAATGTTACAGGCGTGTTTCATAAAAATTCTGACTTGTTGCGGGCTAACTTTAGGGAAATGCAGGCCTGTTGTAAAGTCGATGCAGTCGTGATTATTCGACAACCGTATGCTTGTTGCGAACTTGAAAAATGGAAAATGTTTGGGTGTACATCGGGCGCGTTACGGGCGTGCAAAAGGAATTTCGATATTTTTACTCGGGTATAATAACTAAGGGATTACATACACCCCGATATGGTTCAAAAAATTCGAAATTGTTTATTGCCTTTTCTCAATCATCTCAAGAATATCTCTATACAAAATTTAATAAAGATTAGAGCATTCGTCTAAAACTTGGAAGCATATAGCGCAATACCTGAAATGGTGAACGAAACTAAAACTTTAAACGCGATTATATACTTCGGCATTAAATTTTTCAAAAAGCACCATTCCTTTCCTGTGGTCACGGTAATTCAAAAACTATTAATGCGATTGATATGCAATTTTATGTGATATGTTTTTGATGATAATTGGCCTGAACGGTGAATTTCCTATAATATTTTTCAATATCATCATATTTGCGGAAAACATTAATTAATGGAAAAGTAATTTAAGAAAATCAGTGATATCGATGCATCTTTCTCTTAAATTAAATTCTAGAACCTACCACAAATATAGAAAATTAAAATTATAGAGATTTCATAAATTTAAACATAGATACTACAATTTTATGATCCGTTCTAAAGATTTAATTTTAAAGTATTCTACACAGTAAAAAATTTTTACTACTTTAATAATAGGCAATTCTTTGCCTAGTATTAAAGCTGTAAGAATACACCGATGTTTAAATTTACATTCGTCGATTTAAATGCTTTTTAAAAGTTTTGGGAAATTACCGCCATTACGTCCAACAATTTAAATTTGAACATTTATGTGTAAAAGTACACTTCGGATAGTAAAAACTTCTTGTAGCTAAGGCTTTAATTGCTGAATTTACACAAGTTAATGGTAACCCATAATTCAACTAACATGGAAAAACTGGGGCAAATAGTGAATTTTCAAGTTGGAATTGTAAAATTGCAAACAAAATCTGCTATTACAAAAACTATTTAGAGAAGTTACATCCAACAAAGTAAATTGAATTAGAAATTTACACATATGAGTGGTTTCTTACAACAAAACATAAAATATTACACCAGACAACAGTAAAACAGAATTTTACCAGTTCTTTGATGTAAATTTAAACCGTGTTGTGTTTCTGCAACATACATAACAGTAAAAATTCCTAATATAAATATAGTGATTTTAGAAATATTTCTTACAGTGTAGTAATGAAGCATGAAAAAAAGGGATAGTTCCAGAATTTTGTTTTAAATAAATAACGATAATTTTATTATTAGATATTCTATTTACTTACCGAAATTAATGAAAAAATATTTTTTTTCACAAAATGTCGACATCTCCATAACCCAATTTTGGCTTATCGAAGAAAAAAAAATCAAATTTATTCTTAATCAGTAAAATGATCGCTATAGTCCGTACCAAATAAAATAGTTGTTGAGTTGAGTTGAAAAGATAACATTGAAATCTAACGGAGTCGATAAATAAAAAACAAAACATACTTACGTTACTTATCTTGTAAACAATATTCGCAAAAATGCACTTATTTTAATGTCAACGACGGTTTTAGTGATAGTTCTATAAAATTTTCAAGTACTTTATTGCAATTTCATAAGCATAGCCATTTAATGTGATAATATAATTGAATAACAGGGCAGATTACCTCATACATACACTTTCTATCTCGATTGCATATGCATCTGCATTCGTTTATTTTATTTTTTTCGTATAATGTTTGCTAGCAATTTACTTAGGCACATTGTGATTTTACTCGCTTGGCAAAGTAAAGATTATGAATTTCCATTTGTTTAGTACCGATGCATAAAAGTGACTTTGAGATTTTCTTCTAATATTTATGTTGTACTTTCAAACTTCAGAGATTTAAACTATCAACAAAAAATAATATAACTTTAGTCCAGGGAAAGCGTGTAAAATAATCGGTCTGGATTTCCACATGATACTTTTTGTAATCGTTGATCTTGAGCGGAATTAGGCTTTCTAAACGAAAGTTGGAAATAAAATTGAAAATGTAAAAGGCAGTTACTATAAAAATAGTAGACATCCACTTTTAGTTTGAAGAAGAATTTATGCGACCATATTTGATTAAAAATAGATTATTCGTGAGAACGGGTAGTTCTATGTATTTCGGCAACGGGTATAATAATTATAATAATAATAGTATTTTTATTATCAAAGAATTTGATTTAACAATATGCATATAATACAATTTTCATTTAACTTCCTTAGATCAGTTACGGCTATAAAATAACAATGTTTTTCTTAATTATATGCATACAATGCTTTTTAAACCTCTGAATGTTTTTATCTTCGCCATCAAATTCAATTTTATTATACACTTTCAAGTTTTTATATAGTAATGAATTTTTGGACTTAGCTTTGGACACAAGATTCCAGTCTAAACTCATTATTGCTTCTTAACTTAAAAGGCTGGACGTCTCCTTGATAGCGCAAGTGTCTCACGTTAGACGGGAATGTTCCTCAAATATTGAAATTAAATTGGCATTAATTAATTTATTAAACATATTTAAAAAATTTACTTAGTTTTGTCAAATAAAAGGTCTGTTTTTTAACTCTACAGTTTTTACCTAAGGGTAAAATAGATAAAAACCTTTTACTTGAAAGTGTCTGTTAACTTGACGGAGAGGAAAAATTGAGCTCTTGACAGCACTTCTCGTTTTATTGTATTACCAGATTTTACTCACGCCGATGATCACGAGTAAGTTTGGCTAAAATCACCGATTGCTTTTCATAATTGTAATCTACATATCATTTGTCGACAAGATTTGCATTTTCCGGTTAAACTCAATAATTACAGTAGAAGTAAGTGAAAACCATTCTAAATTAAAAAAAAGAAACACAGAACAGAACAAGATTCTTCTCGTAAATTTAACTTTTGATAAATCTCCTCACTAGCATATAAAACTTTTTACCAACTTTTTACTCCCAAAACTTTTACTCAAAAGTTACCAGAAATACAAACCTGAAATAAGTATTTCAAAAAGTTCCATTCTCAATTCCATAAAGACCCGCTTATTGGTCTGAGAGTTACCTCAAAATAATAATTTGAAAGTTCGTCTTTTACATATTGTCCACTGAAGGCTTGGTAAATTAATCCAACTTTAGTTTTATTATCTTTTTTTTATTTTTATTCTTATATATTTTTTTGCATTAACATGACATAATAAGAATACTACATTTTAAAGCAAATTATAATTAAGCTCCTTATACCTTGTGTCACTGCATAATATATTATGATTAAGTGAAACTCAAACTGCAAAACTTTTTCCAAAAATTTCAATCGCTTTGTAGAAACTGCGTGTGGGGGCGTGTATTTCAGCGCATACACAAAACCAGTGGAAGGCGGTTCTCAGCTCGCGTACACGCTGCCAATCGCATCATTTCGATCTTCTTATGTAAAAACACACACCGCCACAGCCGCACGCTGTTCATCGGAATGTGGAAAATAACTCGAATTACCTCTGGCGCTTAGATTTCTCGTGGGCTTTGCGTGAAAATGGCGACACAAGAGGTATTTTGCTGAAAATAGGAGAAAATTATAAGCAAAGTGAAAGCGGTGACTTAGAGATCTTAGACAATTTATAGAAAGAGACCGAAAATATTGATTATGCCTGAAATTTAACTACTTAAATTCAATAATACTTTCTATAAAAGTATAACGATTATGAGGTTACTACGTGATAATCGTTATTGAGCGATCAAAAAATTAAAACTACTTGATAATCGTTATTTTGTAATTAATACGTTTTTACTCACAATCATTAGGTACAGTCCCTGTTGGGCAGTGAAGGATAATGATTATCATACAATTGTTTTTTAACTGATTTAAATAATAATAATCTTTTGATATTATTACTCAAACTTAGACTGGACCTATTAGAAACAAATCAATTAATAATGAGTGAAGTAGATTTAATTAATTAAATATAAAAGTATATATTCAGATAATTAGCGGCTTGACTCTTATCTTTTTTGTTAGTAGGATAGCTTTGAGGTTAAGAGTAAGACGTTTTAACAATCCGATTATTATTTTATTAATCAAATATCACTTTAACACTAGGATTTTTTTAATCACTGTAACTATTAAGAAGTAATCTTTCTAAATAATCTGCGGTATTACCTCATATTTGGAGCAAATTTCACTACCTTGAGGAAAATATTAAAACCAAATTGTATTAAATGTAAAACATAAGTTACTTTTAGTAGATCTCGACTTAAAACTATATGACGTTCAATATGACGACCAAAAAGTACATAGTTCTAAGAAAATTCTAAGGATGTTGATTCCAAAATTGCTTTCGAAATTTGTAAATTGAAGTTGTTCGATCCAATGTGTAGACCAAAAATTGTTCATTTTAAGGCTTAACCATCAAAATGAATTGGTACCTACATATTTAAAAGTTTTCGGGCTCGTTATTTTAGAATAACAGCTGTAAGGACCCACAAAACTAATAAAAAGGAAAATAAATGTACGTATGTAAGATAACCTAAATAAATGATTTGCTGGTAACAAATCCTAAAATCGTTAGTTTTGTTCGAAACTAGGGATCATACAAAAATCTTTTAGTTCAAAAAAAACCTGATGAGTCAAATATCACTGCATTTCGGTACATTCCCTTTAGGTTTGTACTTATTCTCATGCAATAAAGCAGAATAAATTAAAACTTACAAACCAGTGTTCATAATTACTAAGTTTTTGTAAATAAACAGACAGCAAATGATATACAAAATAATAAGTCCAAAACTAGTATTTACGTTCATATTAAAAGTATTCACGCTTTGTTATATCGTTATATCGAGTGCACCTACAATATTTATGTTTTTATAGTGGTTTCCACGGTAAACGATGCTTTTACAGCTTAAACAACAATACAATAGCAAATATAGCAAAGCCTGATTGCCAGTTTAAGCTTTACATTAGCTATAGCCATTTTAAGTTTAAAAACAAAAATAATTAGAGGGAACATAAACGTAAGGCATACAAAGTATCGAATGTAAGCACCTCCTACAACGCGGTTTCTTTACAACGTTGTTTCACTACAACGCGGTTAGAGAAACGCGATTATAATGTAAAGTAATACTGTTAAAAGTTATAAGAACTAAGAATTTCTTCGTTTAATTGTTCAAGAACACTTTTATTAAAATGTATGAATTATTGTGACTAAATTTTGAAATACAGATATAATATAGAAAGTCATTAATTATTGGAGCCTATAATAAAATATAACATATATGTACTAATATCAAATATTCTAAACGAAGATTCAAAACGAAAAAATGTTTCTCAATTATCGCATTATCAATTCTTGTCGAAATATCCACTCAGACTCACTATCGGCTGGTCATAACTAATCCCGAAACACAGATGTCTTTATTCTGGTCAATAGAGCACTAATCGGACAATGGTACGCATTTTTGATCCTTTTCGAGGTTTTGTTCTCTAAACAAAGGTGGAGACACACTGTCGCCAAATATATCCTTCAGCAGTGGCTTGCGGGCAGAGGATCACCGGTGATCAAGCCTTGCAATCTCTTGTGTTTCTATTAAGATGTCCTAAGCGCTATGCCGGCCACCAAAAAAAAGCGGACTGTCGTTAGGGTCCGAGAGGTAACGAAGGGATCAGGGTAAGGACATTTTGTGCTATCGGCAAGAATTAGGACTTAATTCCAACAAAGCATCAAAGTGTCCATGCCATCTGAGAAAAGGCAAAAGGTGTGCTCTCACATTACCGAGCAGTCAACTGTGTTTATGCCAAAAGGACACTCCTTGGAGTCGAATGCTCGCTAACTGCTAATGGCATTCACAGGATTTACGATGCTCCTTTCTTGCGCTCTTTTGACAGGCGGTTACAAAGATCAGGAAACGCAGTTTTTGTGAATGAAGTGCGATCCCGGATAAGATGTAGTAGATTTGATCCCTTTTTAATGAACTCATTCATGGTCCGTGGCTTTGATCCACTCCGCCAACACCAGTTCTAGTCCGTAGGAGGCGATAGCCATCTGGCTGCTTTTCTAACAGATCGTGGCAAAATTGTCACATCTTTGGAGGGATTATGTAAAGCTTTAGAAATATACAGGGAAACCTTTCGCAGCACCTAAATACATAGTTTGGGGTATTTAAAAATTACCTTTTGGGACAGCAATAGTTTAACTTTGGACTGCGACAGAATTTGCATGAAAAATTTGATACTATTATTATTTTTATTAAACAAACATTTTCCTGTTTATAGTTTCACTTATGCTGTTAATGCTAATGCTATTATGATAACAAGTATTTGCTTGCAATTTTTTTGAAATTACGTTCCGCATGTGGGTCATTCTTTTACAAACCGAACACCTTTCTGACCGTCACATTTTTGATTTGGCTGATTTTTTTTTTACAGTTTCTATGTCGAGAAAAAAGAGATACCTATTTGAGGACTTTTTTTTTTTTTAACGTATTTTGGAAAATAGAAGGGGTTGAAGTTTTGAAAATTTTGTGATTTTCGGCTTAAAGGCTCATCTTCAAAGCTTCATATTTCCGGGTCTATTGGAGCTAGAAACTTTCTTTTTTGTTTATTTTAAAGCTAAAATGATCGGCTTTCTGAAAAAAATTGTTTTAAATAATATTATTGTTTAATTCATATTGTTATTAACAATTAAAATTTTTGAATCGATTTTTAACTATTGCCCCCACTTCTAAACGCGTTTTAAGTATAACCATCGTGTTCCTCGTCCTGTTTTCAATCAAAAGCATATTTTTAATCGATGGAGAAATTATTATTACTATTGGAGAAAAATTAATGTATCTAATGCGGCAGGTCATGTCGAGCGCGCGGGCTCCTTTGCAAGCGGCGTGGGCTCCTTTGCACGCATTTTCTTATCTCATATTGTTTTCCTCTGTTATATAAATAATTATTCTATATATTTAATTCTTTCTTATTTAATAATATTATTTATTAGCGAATAAGGTTTCATGGGAAGTGAAAAATAAATAAAAACATTATTTTAACTGTTAAAATAATTGATTTATCAAGAATTTGGTGACATTATTCTTTTATACATTATTTATTAGTTAATAAGTTCCTCATTTTTAATTTAGAATTTACAAGTACGATATTTTAGTGCTAAACAGCAAATGATCTGAATTTTCCAGTAGTCAAATTCAAACTGACCGATCTGTACTTAGTAATTGCAATAGGTAGTAGCTAATAATTTAGAAAGGAGGGGGGAGGGGGGAGGGGGTCTTCCACTTACCCATTTCTTACGGCAATATATTAAAGAGACAAATGATTTATGATAGCTACACTTACAATGCATATTACAACAAAAGAAGTACGGAATGCCTTAAGTGCAACTGAACCCTATGGATTTAATAATAATAACCTGACATTTTCAATTTTATTGTTACGAGCCATTTCATTATTTAAAAATTTAAATATATCGTATTCATTTAGAGTATCGTATTGTTCTCAAAACTATTTTTTTTTTCAATAATTGAAGATAATTCAAAGATGTTCAAAATTTTAGAAAAGTTATAAATTTATTTTGATGTTTCTTTGTTTTCATACAATAAGAAAATTATCAAAAATGTACTTATCAACTAACGATAAATAAGGTAGGATCATTATCACAGTTTGCGATCAGTACCTAGCCTATTTAAAAATAATTTTATGAAAAGTCTTAGTAAGTTAATTTTTTTATCTGCTAAGGTCATGTTTTTAATTTTTTTTCTTTACTTTACTTAAAGAATATCAACCATACACAATAATCATTTATATTATAGAGGAAAACGATATGAGATACGAAAATAGCGCGTGCAAGGGAGCTTGCGCGTTCGATTTAACCTGCCGCGTTAGATAAATTAATTTTTCTCCAATAGTAATAATAATTTCTCCATCGATTAAAAATATGCTTTTGATCGAAAACAGGACGAGGAACACGATGGTTATACTTAAAACGCGTTTAGAAGTGGGGGCAATAGTTAAAAATCGATTCAAAACTTTCAATTGTTAATAACAATATGAATTAAACAATAATTTTATTGAAAACTATTTTTTTCAGAAAGCCGATCATTTTAGCTTTAAAATAAATAAAAAAAAAAGTTTCTAGCTCCAACAGACCCGGAAATATGAAGCTTTGAAGATGAGCCTTTAAGCCGAAAATCACAAAATTTTCAAAATTTCAACCCCTTCTATTTTCCAAAATACGTTAAAAAAAAAAAATTCCTCAAAAGGGTATATCTTTTTTCTCGACATAGAAACTGTAAAAAAAAAATCAGCCAAATCAAAAATGTGACGGTCAATTTTTGTTCAAATCTGTCCGAGTTGTAAAAGAATGACCCATATATGTAAAACATTCTTTTACTGAGTTTTATTTCACATTGTTTCAAAACAAATTAATAATAAATTCCTAAAGCTTCCTTGTAATTTAGAAAATCATTCTGTATGTAGGTCTATGTTCAAATATTTCATAATCAAGGCTTTCAAACTAAAATGAAAATTAAAATACGGAAAAATTATATGTACATATGTACATTTTATACATAGGTTAGAAATTGAAATACATTTTTCGAATGTAAAAGCGAAGTTTGGTTGATTGCGGTTAAGGAATACGAAGATTTCGGGACCAAACAATTTTTACATAAAAGAACATAAGTCCTATTTCCCTGCCCCACATTTATGAACTTATCCGATATATTGGCCTAATAAATGTATAAGCAAACATTTGGTTGGTTTTTATTTCTCATTTAATAATGTGGCTGTCTTTCCAAAGCCACTTCAAAATCACGAGTTAGCAAATGATTTTGTTGTTCTAATTCGATACAATTTATTACACAATTCGTATAAAAGAAAAAATTTTTATTGAATGCTATAGCAGTGAGAAATTGCTTGAAGTTACTTTAATTAGTAAATCCAGTAGTTTCTAGAATATCGTTGTTTGAATATTATCTCAAAAATTCATATTAATAGAATTCGACCGATCTAGATACACGTTTTAAAACTTTCAGAATTCAACAAAATGCTGCTATGAGAAATTTTTAAAAAAAATGTTTGAACGTGTTATTCACGTTTATTACTACGTATACATGCTGGATCGAGTTTAGATTGAATCCGGATTCAATCCCATATATGGCGCTAAACATGTTGTTACAACATTAATTTCTTGGTCGGAGTTGTTTTGCCTGTAAAAGTTATTTCATTTGAATAAAAAAATGTGAGAAATGAAGAGACATTGGAAATGATCAGCATAATGCAAGAGCAAAGTGGCATTTTAATCAGCATTGGATTCATTTGCGATTCGATCTTTTAATCCCAAGTAGTCAAATACGCCGCGGATCGAAAACTCAATTCAATCTCGATTCGATCTCTCAATCCGTCATGTATATATGTAGTACATGTAAACGATTTTTTTTCCATGTAAATTGTATGGGAAACTAAACTTTGTTTGCACCGTTCATATATTTGATCTAGGAGTCTGAAATTACGAGAGGATTAGTTTTAAATGTAGAGCTAAAAAAAAAATATATATATATACATAAAATAATAATATACTATAAACATTTGGGTGGGTGGTATTTTTAAGTCTAACTTAAATTGAAATCATTCATTTTTCGAAATCGAGTCGTGAGATAGGCTATAATAAGTAGTATCTACTTCTTTCAAATCTAAATGATAGCAAAAAGGAAAGGAGCTAGAAAAAGATTTCTAACCACCCTGCATTTTCTTTCATAAGAGTTTTGAGAGCGTTTCAATAACCTTCCTGTGGTGCTAACCTGATGCAAAATTTACGAGTTATCAATAATTAGGATGACCCATTTATTAATTATGAAACCGGTCGTCTATTCACATTTCTCATACACCTCAATTTAATTCAGAAAATTCTCGTGTGCATTCGGCAGTGGAATTCAATCGTTCTAAAAATGAAGCAAATTATCTTGATCATCAGCAGTCCAAAGACCCAAACGCCGATAAATCGCGAAGTCCTTAAAGCCTCCTTATTCATTATTCCGCGGCCGACAGCAGCCCCACTACCACATCGCGCCAAAAAGGCGAGGACCCGCAGCGCATGAGCAGCGTCATTAATAGCTGTGAGAAACGGCGCGCTTGTTTGGTTATAAATAAGTTAATAATATGGCGGAAAGGTTTTTTGTTGTTACGGATTTCATGTTTGCGCGGCGAATTGACCGCCGCGCCGCCAGGGTAACATTAAGCACCATGAGACCGTCAACAGGCCCCAACAGAACAAAACAAAACGAGTTGGGAAGTGATCTTTTCACGGACTCCGTGTTGTAATCTTGTTAAGTTGGGATCGCGGTTTTTGGCATGAGGTTTTCACCCCTTCGCCGTGTTTTTATTGTGGGCACCGCCGACTCTTGTTATAGTTTGGCATCAGCGCGGTGCCTGGTCCCCGGTGCCTGCCTCTATCTTGTTCGGCCACCGCGAAATGGTTCTTTGTGGCGCGGTCTTTGTACTCAATTATTTAGTTAGGGACCCGGCGAATTGGACTTGAACAAATACAAAAGGAAGACCGCGACCCAATGAAATTATTAACCAAACTATTTTTCAGGGCCAATAAATCTTTCGGCATTTCAGAACTCTTCGACAGAGCTCGGCGTGAACGGGGGAATAGACTTGGGTCCAGACGGCAACCCTGATAATTAGATCGTTTCACTTCATTTGGTTTTATCAGTGGCAATTAGGGTAAATGGGTTTCTCGCTGCCTGGGTAAAGAGGTCAAGGACAAGATTTTGCGCGTTTTTTGGGTTAGTGGTCGCAAATTTCACTTTCACTTGAGATGGCAACTGCCTGCTGTTGACCGATCTCAGCCTCAGTTAGATCAATATGATATGACTATAATAAAAACGACTAATGTCATGGAAACTCGTGACATTACCCCCAGAGCTATCACACGGATTTGCCTCAATGAATCATATTACGACAAAATCTGATCAGATAGCTCGGTGCCAGATTGATCAGCCGGCCCCCTTGATGCTAATGAATGAGTCGACATTTATCTCCTAATCCCTGAACCAACTCTGGAGCAGCGACGAAAAAAAAAATAAAAATAAAAAAATAAAAATAAATTTATCCGCCAATGTATCAATAAAGTTCGGATCAAATTATCCCCAGGGACCCGGGAAAGAAAACAAATAGGAGCCTTGTGGAGTGCAGCAAAAATTCCTACCGTCATTATGAGGATTCCACACGAAGCCTCGAAGAATACTTGAGCCCAGTCACTTGAAGCACTCAATCACCTGATTGACTCCTCCCTAGGTCGCCGAATATTAAGGAGGACCGCTTAAACGCTTCACGAGTGTCTTCCTAGGTGTTCTAGAGGCCAGCGACGGAGCCCTCCTCGTCTGGTAATCAGGCAAAGTGACGCGGACGATTGCAGTGAATTGGGACCACTGCCAGGTTAGGCGCAGCTTTAAGGTAAGGCAAGCTATCGACGTGGTTTGGCCTGAATTTTGGGCCGGCCGGGAAGTGGAAAAGGAAATGACTAGCCTCACCTCAGCGTTCCCTTGATGACAATGATTTAATCGTTCTTGGTGCAGTATGGTCAAAGTTGCTTAATGGCGACTCGGAACGTAAGTATAATATACGAATTACATATTTTATGACAGTATCTTAGCAATAGATCAATTCGAATTACAATTATTTTAAGTTTAGTTATATAGTATACATACATATGTAATGTATGTTCCTTTAGAAAGCTTTTGATGGATAATGGATATAAATGGAATGTACTATTTTTTAAAGGAACACCCACTTTATGAGGTATTTTAAGAGAATTTAAGGTTTTGTAAAATTAGACTTAAGGGGTCTACTTACTTCTTCAAAAACAAAAGAATGTAATTTTTGGGAATTTGTTTTGGCGATTCTAATATACATATGTATTGATATAATTCCTTTTGGGTTACATTACAATACATTTAAAGTTAAAAAAAAATTTTTTTTATTTATTTAACATTGTTAAAAAAAATGACGTTATATTTTTAGCTATTTCATTGCAAAAAAACAATTTTAGAATAAATATTTTTACTTGATTCTAGTACGGCCGATAGCCACATACATATGTAAAATATATGTGGAAAAAATTTGAAGAGAATTGGTGGTGTAGATTCTGAAAAATTTAGGACGCAAGGCGTACAAGGTAGTAAAGCTTGCAGGATTATAATTAAATAATACTAAAATAAATAAAAATACTTACATATTGAACGTCACAACTACTTCGTGAATTCAAAATTTATGACTCGTTTGAAAAATGTAAAAACTCATACATTTTTAAATTTCAATGTCACAAGAGACTGATACTCAATGCTGAGTATACACTTCTTTAAGTGGAAAACAATTGTTGATGTTGACAACTGTAAATTAATTAATGTAATAATAAATAAATTAGTGACTTTTACTTTGCGCGTATCAAATTTGGACTCATTGGGAAATGAAAATTTCTTTTTGTCTTACTTTTTGATTTCTGTTGGTTTCCTTCATCGTTAAGACATTTCATATTTTTAAAGTAGAATCGAATTTCGGCCTCTTGTACGCCCACCGGCCCAACAAGCTCAAAGCTTCAAAATTGCTTTTGAAATTAGCTTTTTAATGTAAATGTTATCAATTTCAGTAATTGATACAACTTTTTAATTTGGTAATTTGATAAGGAGCGTAGTAAATACATTATGTAAAAATATTTAATAATTTTATATTCGTACGCCTTTGCATGTTTTCAACTTGGAATATGATTGAATTCAGTGATGTCATATATTCGATTTTTGACATTGTTTTTCTCCGATCGAAGTCGATAAAGGTGCTTTTCCCAAAGCTTTATGTCTTTCTCTTTGTCTTCTAATAAATATTGTTTTCTTCTGCTTCGAACATCGCACTCTCTTGGTTTAAAAATGAGTTACTTACTTACTTAAGTGGTTCAACTACTCCTATGTACCTGTACCTAAAAAAGAGGTATATTGCGTTTTTGATTTACTGAATCTTACTAATAAATGTATTAAGTCTTTTGTTGGCTCTTTTGCTACTATGTATACTTTGCCTAGTATTTAAACATAAACCTCGCAAGATATGTAATAAAACAGTTTTGGTCACTTAGTTGGAAAAAAATATGCTCACTGATAAAAGAAGAAAAACAGAAAAGCTTCTCAAATCCCCGACTTTTTCGTCATCACATTCCAGTCTAATCGCGTTGAACGATAAAACTCCAAAAATATCCTCACTTTGCGAAACCCACCAGCGATGTTTGCAATGAGTTCGCTTCCTTCCGGGAAAAGTCTACTTGAGGAAAGCATGACGTATGGTTTATGCATATGGCACTCCTACATAAATGTTTTGTATGCTCTTCAATGACGCAATTTTGCGCATATTGACGTCATTATACCTCACGGGGATCGATATATTTGGACATTGGGGGCCGGTGAAACACGTACGCATTTTTTATCCGTGTGACAACGCGTGTGATTCACAGCGGTACCACTTTTGGTCTACTCTGTGCTGGAGTCATTTTATTGCTTGTAAATAGTGACAAAGTGTTGTCACAGCGGCACAATAAAGATAGCAGCGACTCCACTTCCGATGGCACTGATTGTTTGTTTTGATTTGTTGGGAAACGTTGTTTTACCAGAATGGCGCGGCGTTAGCTACTTGTTGATTACTTTAATTATAAAGTGGGCTTACCCATCAACCAGTCGACTTTTATCTATGATAGGAAAAAATTAGGATATTTACTCTTTTGTAGACTTTCTTCTCAATTTGACTATATGCCTTTTCAATACTCTAAAGGAGCATTAATTATTATTTATATGACTATATTTTAATAATATTAAAGGGATGATGAATCCACCTTTATTTATTTTATTACATATTTACTTATCTGCTACACACCTGCCACAATATTGTTGCAAACAATTTCAAGTCTAGTTTTTGTAATTTTAAGAAGATCAATTTGATATTTAATAAAGGAAGACAACCGATATGAATATTAAATTGTATTGCTTTAAAATTTATTCTTGACTTTAAACTTTAACCTAGTTTTTCACTTCTTCATGAATTTTTTAATTTTTTTTAAATTCAGCTATCGAAGAAAACAATTATATGCAAACGATCACAACCCATATTTAACAAATCAACGTCCAAAAGTTTCTAGGAATAATATTGGGTTTAATTCTCCACATTGTAATATTTTTGATTTCACAGTAAATTAAATTTTACTTGTTTTGGGTATTCACTTTAAAAATTACGGAATACTGATTCAATGTTATATTCTGAAAACATTATCTATCACTTTGTGAAAGTAATCTAATAACGCTAATGTTTATGTTGAATAGTGTGCATTTGGGACTCCATACCATACCATGCATTTATATTAACGCGATGAAAACGTAGGCAACATAGCCAACATAGGCTTGAATAACATCAAGCAGCCAAACCGATGCATACTTTGGTAAATTTCCATTACATATGTATTTTGAATATGACAATGAATGTGTAGCCCAATTCTCGTTGATAACAATTAAAAAATTCTGGCATTTTCGTATCCAAACAATTTTTACATTACGAATCGAGCTAGCGAGTAGCTAGTGTAGAACAATGCTAAGATGCGCAGAACCGATTATTTGTTTATCAGTCAATAACCGACGGAAAAATCGTTAAAATTCTTTATTAATGAGAACTAATGGAAATCTACAATGAATTGATTTAAGTCGATATGTTAGTAACGCGAGAGTCGATTTCCAATGTACATAGTTTTTCTATTTCTTAGACTTATCAAGCCTACATACTGGGTATTTGTACGTTTGCTTTGATTTATACATTGTCAAAGAGCTGAAAAAAAAAAAATTAGAGAGAGAGAGATATAAATATTTTAATTAATTTTAATTATTCAGAAAAAAAAATGAATAGTACAGGCGGTGGAAGCAATATACAATTGCATTATTTTTTAAATTAAAGGATTTAAATTATTTTTCCTTTTACCTAAAAACCGAATAAAGCTTCACAAGTGTTAATAAATTTAGAAGAAATATAATACAACGTTAGAATTTTGTACCTACCCATTGTAAAAATTATACGACGAATAATGTATTTAAAAAAATCCTATATCAACAGTTTCTCGTATATTTTTAAATAAATATGTTTTTTTTAATATTAAGAACCAATTTTTCAATAGACTGATAACTTTATTCCTTAGATAAAAAATCAACTTAGCTGTGAGGAAAAATTATTTTTCACTCTATTTGTCAAAAATGAACTAACGAATAATAGTCTTATCTGCCGCATTAAGGTTCGGATAACTTTATCCACCTGATAATTATTGATTATTAGGACAATTTTATCCGACGATTGAAAAATTGGCCCTAAACAATTTAAAATTTTACCGTTTTTAATGTTGAAGATCCTAAAAATTGTTCTCCATTTGATATCGACATAAGTATGTGAACAGCCCTTTCTTAAGTAAAATTTACCATTAAGGTTTTGTTAGCTTGTTAATTTTAAGAACATATTACCCATTAGTATATCAAAAATGCTATAAAAAATATTAAAAATATGAGTAACTTGATCAAGCGAGATATATATGTAAACGTAGCTCCTTAACCGGTCGCTGTTTCGCACCGGGAGGTAAGAACGCATCGAAAAATCAGTTTCCCAAAAAGAAGAGCTCACGAAATTTCATCAGACAATGGACCCAAAATATTAGCATAGAATCACGTTTACAACATAAAACAGGAGTAAAATGGAGCGAAGGTGTCACAGACGGGCAAAAAGAGACAAAGGAAGAAGATTCCTTCAGGTCCGGCGGGATTTTATTGGTTGCATCTACAGGCTCCAAAAATTCTTTTATCTTCGAAGACATGTGTTAACAGATCAAAAGTGGTTAGAATTTACCACAAGTGATGTTCATTCATGTTTTACGGCCTCGAAGATCGGGTCTGGAAAAAAAAGCGCAACCGTGTGGCGATGCCTTACACGACGGAGTGTGATCAAAGAAATAAGAGGAGAAGGCTCAGAAGAACCTGAAGAAGATGGAAGCCCATGATCTCAATGGAGCCCCGACATTTCTGTATGGATCCCCCTGCCGAAGCGCATGATACCTCCTCATTATTAGGGCGACGCGAACACCGGAAACGAACTGAATTCCAACAGCCCCCGGCGGTATGAATTAGATCAAATGAGATAGCGCCAGCGCCTCTGGTTTATCCCATTCATTTCGAAGTCGATCCTTTTCGGGACCCGATCCTGGCCCGGCCTGAGACTGGATCGCATTGTAATTTCGAGCCCTAAATTTCAGGTGTCTTTTCCTTGTTTAAATGACTTGAATTCTAATTTGGTGATGCCCTTCGGCTCGATCGTCGTGGGCACGATTTTGTCTTGTTAAAATATTTCATTCGATCTGTCTCGCACCGATCGCTATCGCGATTAATTAATAGCTCCAGATCTGGCTAGCCAGTCTAGTTTTCCTAGGCTGGATCCCCATTATGTAGTCTGCGCCAGAAAACTCACTTTCAGGCACCGCCAGCATAGCCGTGATCGTGACTCAGGTGAATTGTTCCAGTGCTTCCTGGGCCGCGTATCTCGGGGTTGGCGATATCTCAAGAGCGGGCGAGTACCTGTCTAAATATTTTAGATTGCGCACGCGTGTCCCAGTTAGCATGTATGGCCGGATCATGTGCAAACACGTCTAGGCATGCGCTCGGCAACAAGTTCAAACTCTAAGCAGATGCTGAGCAGCTTCAGAGATTTTTCAGAGTTCAGAGATTTGGAGGTCTATGGATTTTGGAATGTAGTCGGCGGGTATGTTTTTTGTGGTTTTTCGGCTCTTTTGAGATGTAGACTGTTTATGCTGCATACTCGGTTTGTGCAAAAAGTAGCTCGTTAAAAGAAGTGTGGGAAAGGTCATTAAGTAGACATCTGATTTGAGTAATTAATTTGCTAATGCGGTCGCCGTTCGCCGCAGGGTTTCCTCATCCTCAGGGGTATCGGTGGAGATGAGGGAGTAGAAAATTTATGACCCACCCAAAGAATTCATATCCTCCGAATCCCTTTTAATCACAGCACCACTAAAGATGATGCATTTTCGGCAATATTTAACAAAAGGCTCCTCGCTCTTGCCGATGCTAACAAAAAGGCGACACGAAAAAGTAACAAACGATCGATTGATCACCGTCGATCAGACGACCAATTGGCGCCGCCATAGAACTCGTCTTGAATGGACCACTTTGCTTTGCCATTATTCACACACTCTTGAAAAGATTTGGGAGCTGAATACCTTTTCGGGCCTTAAGGTTGGGACAAAAAGACGATTTCTGTTTTGGGAAGATCGTCGATGCTCTTGTGTATCGAAAGAAATCCAATTGTTGTTGAGGTGGCGGTTTGCTCTGTTTATAAGATCTTCCCATCAAACAAAAGGCGGCCCTAACAATGGGGGGTTTCAATTTAGATCCGAACCAAAGGTGAGATACAGGCAGCGACCGGTGTGAATAGGAGGCGGCCGGCATCTAATCGCCGACCGAACGATAAAAAAGTAGCCTCTTTTGGAGGCCGTACTGCGATGGTATTTCCGTTTGCTAAATGCGTCCGGTAATTCCTTCCTTCAATGAAATTTTGCAGAATTTGTAAAAATATTCCAGGAAATTAGCGACAGTCAGCGCCGGTCAAATCATGAATGGGCCGTCTGCTCTTTGAGTAAATCACCGCCGACGTGGGAGATATTCTTACCTTTGAATGGGGGCTATAACGTCTCATGACGCATTGGATGCTTTGCATAACTTGTATATTTCGTAACTCCGATCGGTAAAAACTACTTGCGTGATTGGCACGAACAGGCTCCGCCGGATAGAACTCAAAAAATTCTTATTAGCTAATTTTCGCGTGAGAAAAAATTTATTTGAATAGCTGCCGATTTTGATTGCGCTGATTCAGTATTTAGGCGTTCGTTCAACGTTTGTCAGGTTTTTTATTCCATGATAATTACCTACACTGATTATGAAGATCGGTTTGGTTAGAAATCGAATTGATTTTATATTTATAGGCCACAAAATATAAAATTAACATAAAAAAGTTTCCAATTTCGAAACAAAATATTCAAATTAAGTTAATTTTTTCTTATTTTCGTAAAAACATTGTTCGTTCGATTTTATTATTCATAATATGTATATGTATATAATAAATTCAGTAACGTGACAAGGTAACCCTTAAATGCATGGTTTTTAAATTTTATTTATAATAAGTATTTACGTATATATTTCATTATTATTTTAATACATTGTCGGGTATGTTGTAGATCTGCTACATTATGCATTTACGTTAAAACCTTTATAAACCCTACCTTATAAACGAAATTTATCAAATTTATGTAGAAATCTGTGTTTGATGGAATATTCGTCTGACATGTTTTTAAAAATTTAAAGATCTTTCTGAAATTCAGAATATACGAAATTTTAAATCTGCTTCTCTTACAATACTAGAGCTAAGCCTTTCTCTTTTATTATAATACAAGTTTTCCATGATTTCCCTACAGCCAAGTTGATTTTTTATTTGTCTATTGAAAAATCTATCCGTATTCAACAAATGTTGCCCCAAATGCATACTGTTTTGAGTGTTATGTTATGTTACTGTTATTTCTGCAGCAAAGTGAATTTTGCTTTCATTATACAGACTAATTATTATATTTAATTATAATTATTGTATAATTATTGTATTAGAAATAATAACCAAATAAAACATTTTTTTGTTTTTGACTTACTTGGACATGGGACAAAAATACAACTCAGAGAAATTTCATCAAAATTGATGACCAAATGGTATTTATCAAAGAGTGCGCGGTAATATCTTGCAAGTTAAAAATAGCATATTATTGCGGATATGTTTACATAACAAGATATAAAGAGGATTTATTAATATAGTAAGTTCCAGAAATAGGTAATTACCGATTGAAAAGGTTTGTTGTATTTCTAAAACTCAACGTATTTAAAGGCCATTAAGCCTTAGCTTTTGGTTTAAATAATGTTGAAGCTTCAGTTTAATGTGTAATTAATTTAATAATCGGAGTTCATACGTCCGCCACAGGCGATTTTAGCTGAAACAATTAGTTATAAAAATTTAAAATTTAACACACGCGATAGAGTGGCCCAATTGTAGGCATATAATATAAAAAGTTGAATTCAGGAATTTAATTTCAGGGGATAAATTGAGAAATGGTATAAACAAGGATATCGTCCATGCATTTTTTAAACATTTTTCGGTAAAACATTTAAAACTTTTATTATTATTATTGCTCTATTATCACCAATCATATCGCCCAGAAAAATCTAAACAAAATCATGAACATTGAGAATTTGTTGTAGATTGAGCCAAAATTATCATGATTGAAAAATTCTGACGCTATCAATTGTTATTATACAAACAATTTAATTGTTTATTTCTTTATAACTGGTGAATCATTAGTTTTAGAGAAATGATTATTAGGTCAGAGAATAGAGAATGTCATAAAGCTGAATTGAAATATAGAAAGTCACATTACCGGTATTAAGATAAAATGAATTATTTTTTAGTCTACCATTGTAATTAACTTTATATAATTTTTGAATAGAGGGCTGCAATATAAATAAAATAGGATTTTATTTGAATTTCACATACGTATTGGACAAAAATTATGTTTTCCGCCGACTACATGTTTAATGATTTAATTACACCTAAATAACCACTGGTCAACAATTTTCATTTTTGTTTATGTTCTTTAATTTAGTGCTAAAATACAAGCCATACCGCAATTACTGAATAAAATGTTAAAAATAATAGGAATTTGATATTGGTGTCTACAAGAAATGCAGTTCGATTACATATATATACATATTTGTGCATACACATGTAAGCACACACACACATACAAACGCGCGCGCGGTTTTTCCCAAACAGTGGTTTGAGTCCAAATAAGCATAACTTGGTCAGCTATATCTCGTGCTACTATTAAAAGTAATTTCAGTCTATGTGCAAGTATTCTAGATTTTTTCAGATTTTTTCCGAAATTGCGTTCAGGGCCGAAACATACCTAATCGAAAATGGCCTTGGAGTGGAATATTTCAAAAATGGGGCATAATTTTGAAAAACGGTTTAAGAAATCTCGTAATGACTTTAAATTCCCTTTTCAACGATACCCCACTCGATGCGGTAAGTAAACATTATTTTTTATCACCACTTTTCATGTATGTGATGTAAACCTTAAATTTTTGTTTTTTCCAAGATTTTAATGCAAATCGCAAATCTTTGTAGCGGGTATAATTACATAGGTATTATCCGTGGATAATATTTAGTAAATATAATAGCTTTTCGAACATTAAATTGATTTTTCATTCTTTCTCAAAATCAGGGCGATCAAAGCGATTATCTCCCACAGGAAATGTTGGCGGTGGAACTTTTGTAAAAGACATCAAAAATACTTTTCCCACATATCACGGACATCCCTCTGGACCAGGGTCTGATTAAAATTTCATCTCACACAAACAGTGGACCATAAAATCTTTCAAAAGCCACCAAAGTCGGCAGATTGTCCTTGAGGATAACCACATTTCGTTGACGTTTGACATATTCTGATCCCAAAACAGCATAACCATCACAAGACAACGGCACAAAGGTCGACTCCTTCATAATTTCTCATGTAAGTGATCTTTCGCCCATTCCTCGCTCCTACTTCTGGTGGCCATGGCCCATTATGAAGTAGGTAAGAACCGCCGAAATCCCTGGGCCAGAGATCTGCCGCGGACCAATAGAGATAGAGTTGCTCTCGAAGGTCCCTCGCTTTAATGAATTGGTTTTGGGTTTCCGAATGCAAACAGCAACAAAATAGCTATCAAGGCCAGGAGATTTAAGGTTCTACTTTTGAGATAAGATCGTCACGGCGGTCGGCAGTATGACCAAGGAGAAAAACACTCGAAGCTTGATAGCACCATGAAAATTCCTCTTTTGTCATCTCCCGGCGACTGTTGCTGCGCCGCTGTTGATGGCAATATTTTACCTCCTTGGAGGCTCGAACAGATCCTGGACGGTGTTTTTATACACGAAGGTGAGAGGCCTTCGCTGCACACAAGTGTCGTTAATCGCGAAGGAATTTACGCGGCGGGGTGCCACCAACATTTTTCCAGCCGTGCGCAGGAAGTCTTTGCCTGTCCCTAGAGATGATCGGAAAGTTGGTTTCATTGTGCATCGGCCCTTGGCTGCCTCCAATTTCCCTTTGTGCACTCATTGCCGCATTTATTGCCTCCTCCGGTGCATCGAAGGTGAGAAAGTAAAGACAACTAACTACCCCTAGTAACTCCTACTAAATCATGTTCTCATGTCCTTGAACCGAACACACAAAAACACCTCAGAAGACGTTTGTATGATGGCTCAATTAGTGCCCGGCCAGGAATCCGAAGGTTAAGGAGCCTGCTTGGATGCTGCCTACTTCGGCGATTTGAATTCTATGCGCGGGAGGTCTGGCTGACAGCGCAGGAGCATCCAGTTGTACAATGCTCACGCTCAGATAAAAGCAGGGATGAGTCCAGCTATTCTTTCTTGCGTGGTATGCTCCGATTGAGGTGCTTTTGTTTTGCCCATCTGAGCATGAATTGAATTCCTCAGTCGATTTTTTATCTCATTATTCGGGACGTATCAAATGCCTCCATTGATGAATCTGGCATGCATCTGTGGGCTCTGCTCCGCTTTGAAATTGCATAATTAGTGGGAATACCTCACTTAATTTATTCAGACTTGTAACTCAATTAATCCATTAAGAGGTCATTCTAGTTAAATGCTGAATAAATCCTATATACTCGTACATATACAAATTATTTACACATTGTGATGTCTTTTAAAAATCAAAATACGAATTACTGAACTCTGAAAAACAAAAACTAATAATTGATTGATTTTTTAAAAAGATAAGTGGAATTAACTATAACTACATTTTCAATTAATATTTTTGTTCTTTTTTTCAAAATAGTCCTTTTTAAAATTAATTTCCCAACCTCCACTTTTATGTCGAAGTAGGGTTTTAAGAAGTACAAATTCAAAATTACTTAATCTCCTCCATTAATTTGCAAGTAACCAGTTACAAATTCTTACAGATAAATTCTTTTAAAATGTAAACGCACTCGAATTTTCTATTAAAATATTAGGAATTTGAGTAAAACAAAAACGAAGAATGTAGCAAATATCTATTGCTTAATCAATTAATTAAAATATACTAATTAAACGAAAGCTTATAAAAAAATAGTAAATTCGAAATCAGAAACAGACAATTTTATTTTATGAACATATGCAGATATGCTTACATCTATAACTATGCCACCCTGAAACGTTCTATTAATTGAATATTATCTCTAGAAATCCTATGTTTCTTCACACTCACGGTTTACATTAAACCCAAAGAAAAATTCGCTATCCACGCAAAATGCATAGTCTCAAGCTGGATTGACTTATTATAATAATTTATTAGTTATGTGTTAAGTGTAATTCAAGCAATGTTTTACTTCTAAACCTTAATTTATATCCAAACAAGTTTATTTTTATACAAAACCTGGCTTTTAGTATTCCCCATTAATTTAATTTTATATTTTCATTATTAAACTGACTCAACTGTGTGATTTAATTACATATATTAGCATGTGCAAACTATTAATTAATAAATTCAAGTAATATATCTTTTTTTCTTCAAAGACAGAAAGCAGCATTCTAATAATAAGTGATTTTTTTGGACTTAACTATTTTAGTATATAAAGAAATTGCAAATTTAAATTCTCGGAATCAGGCGCCGTATTTAACTCTCAGCTATATGTCAATGTGGTCGGAGTGGCCACATTTTAGAAGTTATGAAACAATTTATTTAATTTTTTAATTTTAAAAATATTTAATACACAATGACAGCTAACAAAAGATAAATCACAAACTGAATATTTTTTAGCAAAGCATACTATAGTGATGCATAGCTATCTGTGATACGTCGCCACATCAAAAAAATTATAACTTTTCTATATTTTTTTTTTAATTCGCGGATATTTTTTTGATTTTTATTTCATTTTACCCCTCTATTGTGATGCTTGTCACTATGTAACCTGAAGAACCTACTATTTAAAAAAAAAAAAAATCCAAATTGAATTGATCTTGTTTTCTAAGTAGGTTAAAAATGAGATTTATATAGGAAATGGTTGATTTTATTAAAAACAAACTAAAATTTATGATATTAATGTATTAAAATTTGAACAAAAATATTCTAGCTTTTACAGAAATGGATGTGATTTGCAGGCTTAAGTATGAACATCAGATTTACTTTTAATTTTAATACTATAAATATGTGTACTAACCTTAAGTACTAGAATTATGTAAATGCTAATTCTTAAACTAGGGGCAGTTAGGTTGTCCTGCGACGACACGAGCAAATTTAACAACTATTTAATTGTCTAATTAGTGAATTTTTGGACTACGAATATCTCTCAAAAAATGATTATTTTTGCAATTACTGGCTCTATGTTAGTTAAAAAATTCTAATGATGGAGAAGTGCCATGCTAGATACAAAATCATTTTCAAAAGTTTATTTTGTGCTACTTGGGTTTTCTTTAGATACGTTTGATCACATCGAGACCAAATGGGCGCCTCATAGTTCAAAAGGGTTTGTTAGGTACATTACTTTTTAGAGAATGAGCTTATTATTTTCCTGGCTTAAAAGGTTGGCATCATATTTGAGGAGTGTCAGTTCAAAATAAACTATTTACACTTTTGGTCATTCAAAATTATTTTTACTAATTCCACTTTTAATCTAAGATCCATGGAGACAACAATTTTCTCACCTTTATATGTATGTATAGACCCCTAATTTTATTTAACAATCAAACTTTGGTCACTGTTATCTAGAAGTCAGTAAGAACTGTATATATAATACTAAGGTGTGTTAGAAGTATTTTAATAATACATATGCTTAAATTGATTACAAAATACAATTTGTTTTTTATAGAAAGCAGTAATCCACGTGTTTAAGGAAAATCTACAAGTGCGTCTAAAATCCCTGAAATTGCAATATATTGTTCGTTTTTTCGCAAAAGCCACAAAAATTCGATCGTTGGTCATGTCAGGTTACATAGCCGGCTGACATCCGACTTGACCCGATGTGGTCGCCCTTCATTGGATATCGTGGCACGTCAGGAGCGTTTTCACCTCGCCAGTAATCTGGTTCGCCCGCGTGACCGCTTTGCTGGGCCCCAAAATTAGTGACGCGTATCAAATATCAAAAATGGCATTTAATAAGTGGAGGCATGGCGCTGGTCTTAGCGATTCGCATTAGGGCCGGACGCATCTTGAGGAACTTTTGCGGCTTTCCACGGTGAGGGCCTGACCGGCGACGACACGCTCTGCGGTTCGATAAAGATCACTTTTCATTAGGATGTCACCTCAGGTTTGATGGCGACTTGTTAATTTTTTCCCGGACAGTGAGTAGCCATTAAAGATTTTTTCGTTTCCTTTTATTCTGGTTGCTCTTGTGGCTCTCCCATTCGAAGGGGATTATTACCGCGAATTTGCGCGTCTTGGGCCGCACGAGGACTCTCCGACTGCAACCGAACCCGATCAAACTGGCGAATGCAAATTTTTTGAAGACTGGCCATGACCTGATATCTGGATGAAATTGTCGAAGACAAGTCACGAACAGCGTTATCCGCAGCCCTGCTCTTGATCCTTGAGGTGCTTCGCTCGTTGGGGCTCTTGGGGCTCTCAAAACGCCCATAGGAGCGCACTCAGGCAGCGACTTATCCCACGATACTTAACCACTGTTTAAAGACGGCCCGATCCGCCGATTGATTCCCGTCTCGGCTCTTATTTTTACTGCTGTTTATTTATAGGGCCCGATGAAGTGTCTGATGCTGTTGGGCTCTGAATGCCATTAATTCATTATCGGGGTGATAGTTCGGCTCGAGTATGCTTGTTTCTACCGAGATGATTGAATTTAATCTGTGACTGCATCCACCTCCGCCGGTGACTGCTTAATTGACTGCCGGCGATGCTTTTTTACCTGTAGGTATGCAAATTGGGTTCGCAGGGGAGTCTCTGGATTATCTTGTACCGCGTCAACGGATCATCGCGCCGTGTGGAGGATGCGTTTGCATTTTGCCTTAATTTTTCTGCATACCAATGAGCCAACACAATTATCCAAGTAAATAATCTTCAGGTTCGGAGGTCTCAGAATATCCCTACGTGATGAAAGTAAACATTTGTTGTTACCCAAGAGACTTTAGGTTTTTTGAATCCGTCTATTCACTTCCTTCAGTGGTTCGAGGATGAGATAAAAATTTAAATTTATATAAGGAGCTAAACTTCTCACTCTTTACATAAAATCCCGAGTAAAAATATGTGGGTCCAAACCGAGCCCGCCACACGTCCGGAATTAAAGAAGCGCCCGATATACGCCCGAATCGGCATCGTAGCTTTCTTGAAGATAGATCATAGAGACGCCTGACCGTTTACTTCCCCAGTATCTAAATTCTTTTTGCACGCCCGCAAGCGCTCGATGTACACCCAAACGTTTTCCATTTTTGAAGCCCGCAACAGGCACGAAACGCGCCCGCAACAGGCCCGGGACACGCCCACATTTGTGGGAATTTTAGAAACTTTATTAAGGAATTTTTATCCAAAAAGGCTTTTGTAAGCTCATTTCAATTCGATTCGAGTTGCAATGCGTTCCGGGCCTGTTGCAGGTGCGTTCGGACTTATTACGGGACTATGTTAGGAAATGCGGGCTTGTTTCAGGCGCGATGCAGGCATGATATAGGTGGGATTGTTCGACAACCGTACCTGTTGCGGGCTTGAAAATGGAAAATATTTGGGTGTACATCGGGCGCTAAAGAATTTAAATATTTTTATTCGGGATATTAACTGAAATTAACGACACCGCTATTTTTATTTTTCAAATTGCATGTAAGTTGCTTCAAATGAATTAATAACTTAAGCTGCATTGCAAACAATGTTGAACTCAATTTACAATTCTTATGCTAATCATTTAATTCCATACTAAGTAAAAAAATACTTCTCAAAAGATGTAATTTTTCAAAGACATGCGAGTAAATTTTTACACTAAAGTATGCGCAGTATTAAATATGCCCGTAATTGAGAGTAAACGTTTACTTTGATATTTGCAATTTTTACACTAAAAATCAGTAAAATATATAATAATTTTATAATTTTTTTAGAAAATTTAATTTAGGTATAGTAAATTCCGATTTTTAGATTTATTATTAGAATTTTTAAATGCTAGAATTAAAATAAATCATAAACTTCACTATTTTTACGTAGACTTAAGTCAATAATTTTTCTATAAAAAAATATACTTTTTATTCGAGGAAATTTATTGTGGAATTTAACAGTCACCGAGTGCAACAATTTTAATATAAACTTTTGCTTTGTTTGCTTTAAAATCACACACTGTACATTCATATAACATAATGTATATATGTACTTGCACATCTTTTTCCTAGTTCTGTAGAGTTCAGAGCAGGAATTATCAGCAGTAGTGCGTTATGTTTTTACGTCGTCAAAAGTGTATAATTACGCTTTTAAAAAAAAAACACTTTTAGGCTAAATTAAGGATTATCACTTCTCGCCGCGACTTCAATATGCTTTTCATAGGACGAAAGAAAAAATAAGCGACTTTAAACAGATAATTTTACGACTTTGACAGTCAGAACAAGGAATTTTACGACTCTTACGAAACTGACCCGACTAATAAATTAGCCACAAACTAATTTTTCAGCCGTAAAGAGTTCACAAGAGTTTTTTTTCGTCTTATGAAAAGCATTGGCAAAATCGGCAACTCTACCTCGTATATATAAAAGAAGTAGACAACATAATTCAACTAATATCAAAAAGTTATTACAAGGTTTTCCCTAAAACAATGCTGATTCTTCTTTGAACGAGTCAACAACTCACTGACTAATATAGTATAATAGTTAGAGCAAATCTTCTGAATTGGAACACTAATAATCAATATATGTACACATATTACTGTATTTCGATTTGAATTCAAATTTATCATAGTAAATTGCCGATTGACATATACATTTTTTTATTTTCTTGTTTGGCTGCTTTTATTTAGTAGTCATTTAAATTATATTTTGCAAAAGAGCATTCCAACACCTTAGTATTACATGCAATTTTATTAATATATACTATTTGGAAAGCAGGTCATAATCAAGTATACTGCATCTAAAAGTACGTTATCTAAGTCTCAGTTACATTGCATTAAAACATCGCATTGGTAGTGCAGAAGTGCTACATTTTACATAGTATCATAAATCATGTGTATTGCAACAAAAGAGTTGCTCAGTACTTATGTTTTATTTTACTCATTATCATCTCAAGTGTCAAACAAAAACCGAAAACATATTTGTCATGTCTAACAAAAATTTGCGGTTATTTAATACAAATTTACTGTGGGTATTTGAAAATTGATATATTGAAATATCAGGGTCAGTCAGACAAATTATATTTGGAATACCTATAAAAGACGGCTAAACTTTTTATAGACGGAAAGAAGATCAAATACTCTTTATTATACATATCCAAGACCCCTTTACCTAATTTTAAGAAAAATAAGTTCGGTCGAAGAGATAATATATTTTGTATTTATTTTATTTCATTTAAATATTATATAGGTAAATCAATTAAGAAAAGTATCATTAGTCTAATTTTTCTGAAGATTTCATTTATAAAAAAATTACTGTTCTATGGTGTAAATATGCCACAAATAGCAATTTCGATCGACAAAGCTTACCTGTTCTGCTTCTATCTCATTTCATCTATATAAATCTTTGCAGTTGTCCCAGTAGCTATGCAGCCTCACTTGGCCTAATTGGATCTTCCTCGTGCTGCGACAAGCTGTCGATCCAGCAACAATAGGACGACAGTGAGGAACCCCCCTTGGCCCTCTGGAGCAGCAAACGAAGTGCCTTCTTGCTGTCAAGAGTCTAAACCCGAAGCAGATCATCTCAGAGGCACTTGGGCTGCTGAATGACGATCGCCTCAAGGATGTGTCGTTATTTGATTTATTCTTTTAAATGCCCTTAATTGAGTCTGCAAAAAGGCTGATAATTGCCGACAATCTCGATGTCAGGTATTTCTTATATCGTCATCGCAGGCCGTGATGTAGGCAGCCCGGGGACCGCCAACTGATCTGGTGGGATCCACTTCAGGGACCCTTCGCTGGGTCGATGGGAGGCGAAAAATTTGTGGCATTAAAATTACTCCCTGTCCGTCGATCGCTTTCCGGCTAATTGAAATTCAGCTAATTAAGACGTAAATAAATTATTTTGCGATTAAAGCACAACTATTACTCATCGAGCTTTAATTGGTCATTTTGCAAATTGCATTGGTCCGCGGTCTGTCGTATGATCCGTTCTGGCGGTAAGAAAATTATATGATATAATAATACTTTTTTACGATGCAGTATCAGGGTTACTTGGGGTTGCATTACTTTAAGTTTATTATTTCCGTTAGGATGATTCAAAACGAAGGGTTATCGCATGTGTAACAAAACTTTCATTTTATTTTCCATCTTATCATAGTTGATTTTATTTGTCAAATGTGTATTATCTTCCTACTGTATGCATAAGATGCGTAATAATTAAACGGCCGGGGTTAGAAGTTACACAATTTATCAAAATTTGCAGTAGCATCCGGTAAAATGTTTTGAACTCTTGTAACTACAGTACATACATAGATCCCATATAATGGACAAATAAACAAAAATTTCGTTTAGGTATAGTAATAAATTCCGCCGTATTTTTATAATTTTTTAGGTAAAACTGAGCTTAAAGCATAATTAAAAACGTTAATGAGTAGTTCTTTTAGTTAATTAATTATAGTTCTCTCATCAGTTTTGCGAAAAATATAAGTACATATAAGTTGTTTCCGGATTTTTTAGCTTTATAAAAGAAAATTTATATTTTCTAATAACTTTTAAGACTCAACATTTGCAGTACTACCTGATTCACTTATTACAGTCATAAATTCATAACAAACAATTTTATAAAAAAAAATTTATTTCAATTTTGTAACATAGGAGCAATGATATCTATAAAACGTATTGAAAACAATATGTCTTATTTTGGACTGTATTTCGATGTACAGAAATATCAAATAAACATTAAATATAACGGATATGGTTCAAGCTTCCATTTACAATGCGTTGTAACTATAAATGAAGTTTCATTAATTTTAAAAGAATTCACTGTTCAGTGTTTGTTCCCTTTTGTTCAAAAATAGTACATGTTAGAGCATTTCCGTTTCCGAATTAGCAATCTAAGTTAAAAATTACTTTATCAAAGTAGCCTATCATTATGTTTAGCGATAAAAATTGTACTAATCAGTGTAATCACGCATCACTACGTAGTTGTAGTCGTTATACAAGATGAATCTGGATGAAATGTTGCAGAATTTAGAAATCGGTTCAACATTTACAACACGAATCATCAAGCTTTCTACATTATTACGTATTTTGTACATAATACAAATTGCGAAGTCTTATATGATTCAGACTGGGGTCAGTAACTTTAGAAATTTATATGAATTGGTATAACTTTTTCGTTATTGCTGATAATGAAATACAAATATAACATTAGCAAGGTAGCGCAAAACGTTTGATAGGTATTTAATTATTTTGATAATTGGAATAATTATTTACATCGTTTAAAGATTTTATAATGCAACTTATTTATCAGCAATGGTAACCAACCTACTACATATACATATATATTTTTTAATTCGTTTTCTTTAGTAAAAAAAAATGATAAACTGTTTTAAATAACAATAATAGAATGTAAGTAAGATACCCAAATAAGGCCATCTAGTTATTAATCCTCAAAAAATCTCTACGATTTTGAATCATTATTTACTTGCCTAATTTAAAATATTTCCACTTTTTCTTAAAAGATTATAACAAATATTCTTTGAGTCTTATAAGAAAACCCACGTCTTAATAAGGCCTACTCTCTCTATAGTTGGGCGAAAAATTTATTTTATAAACAAAACTGTTTGTTGAAACAGATAAATTACTTTATATTTGCGAAGTATAATCTACAGATTAAACAAGGATAACAAAATTTCTTTCCTAACTAGTAAATCAATTACCAAACTAAGATAAGGTAGAACTTAAAATGTAGGTACTAACAAAAGCTTATTCATTTTGCTAAATTTGGTATTATACAATGTATTAAAGCGAAATATAAAACTCGAATCAATTAGGTAACAATTAAATAAAAAGGTTTTTCAAACTCTAATTACATTTTTGATGAAATTCAAATTAACGAACATCTTACAAAAAATTAAATAAGATTAAACATTAGCAATTTCGTTTTGGATGAAATTACCCTTTTGCAAACGTTTTATCCGTTTAATGGAGCCTCGTTGGGCCTCAAGACTTATTTGGGTCAAGCATACCTTATAGCATAATAAAGTTAGTAAAACAAAATTATCTTGGTTTGAGTTAATAACGTTTAGTACATATATGGTACCTACTAAAATTACTTATTATTAAAATTTTTTCTGTGGACATGGCACGCAGACGAATTCTTTAGCAATATCCAGTTTGATATAAAAGCAAAAAATGACTTTATTATTTTTCTACCGCAATAAAATTTAGTTTAGTTTTCAGTTACTACCTTTCGACGCTTTAAGGTAATTGACCAAAATCCATCGTATGAAACGTAAACATAAAAGCGAAAATCTATGAAATTTCTGACCCACAAATTGCGTGAGTGCTGGCGCTCATCAGTCAACAAAATTTGAATCTAATTTCCATTTGAGGGTTATATTTACCCGCGCCGAGTGACGCGTAGGCATCCCAAAAGCAATCCGGGTCCAGAAAAGTAAATTAAGTGACGCTGGACGCATTGCCGCGCGATGCCGAAAGTGCTCGTCCGTCACAGTGTCACAGGAAGAAAATATTGGTCTTTGTCATTAACCTGGAGGAGTGATACTAAGCGATTTTTTTGTTCTTCTGTGGCACGTCCAAACAAAGGTGCACAGAACATTTGTCTAAATACTTTCGTGGATTTGTTTGAAGGAGCGCGGACAAAGTACGCGCGGAATGCTGCGCGCGGCCCACCATCAGAGTTGGCCATGTTATAGCACCGGTCCACTAATTGAAAGCCACAACAAGCCACAAAACGGCTAACCGGCCGCGTTAACCTGAATAGGGTGTACCTGGGCCGCGGTAGTCAGGGATGTAAATTCGACTGATGGACGGTAATTCCGGCAATCGAAATTAACCACTTTCTAATTGTTGTCCGGCGGCTAATTAATAGGCGACGTCCTCCAAGCGCCGCGGGATACCGCCGCGCCGGCTTAATCGGCGGCCACCGATCGCTATCTGCTCATGACAAATGCAGCCTTTACCTCCTTCACCCAAGAAAATTTCTTAAGTCTTTCGAGTGCGAATGAGCCGCTTCCAGTGGCCTCCGCGGTCGTCTTGCATCTTTCACTTTCTGCTCCTACCTTCGTCTGTGGTGCCGGTTCGGCATGAATAAGATCGAACCTCTCCGCCAGAGGAATATCTGCGGGTCGTCATATTTTACTCTCGTTCGCGCATCTTCGATATTCGAGGACGTCAGACATCCCAGCCAGACGGCACTAACTCAGCCCCGGCTCGAATTCATAGAATTTCAGCTGATATTCGCGCGATTTCATGCAAAATTCCACGAAGTCGCGGTGATCCCGTAGAAGACCAGTAAAACCAACCGGCATTCCATGCCGCGACCGATGATAATGCGGAAACGAGACGGAGACAGTGTGCTTTTTAATTATATCCAACCTTTTGGGTTTTTTGTACCCATTTTGGTGGGAGCTGGCTTTAAGTGCGCAACCAAAGCGCCTCATTTCAGTTTTATCTCCGCCGAAGTGGTATACGGCTGGACCTGACGCCGAACTGTCTTAATACCTTTTTGGGGTGCTCCGGTGTCTCTCCGGAGATGAGACTTACATATGAATAATAAGCGGACTATTTTTTTGTGGCTCCAACGTGGAGCCGGTCGTGATTAACGTATTTTTATTACAATTATAAAAGACCACTTTAATTGTCTTTTTAATACCAAGACATTTTTTAGACACTCCCGAAAGCTGAGTTTAATTACTCCAGAAATGATAGGCCTTTGACTTATGTTGTTTTGAAGTATGTCTTTACATGCCTACATACAGCCATAACATTTTATTTTCACCTGGTACAGTTGTGCCGGTTCCATTCACCAGTACTCGCATAATTGTATGCAACACTCTTTGAAAAAACAAAAAATGAAAACAGATTCACAACTCTGCATCGCGCGCAAAATGTACGCCAATATTATTTCAATACTAGTTGTGGTACCTAACCGGTTTCACCTGGCGTAAAATAAGTGCAATTTAATTAAGCACTTCCCAAATACTTTGGTTTGTTATTTAGCAAAAATTACGAACGTTGTTGTTTACGTTAAAAAATTTATGTTTTTTTAATTAAAACGACTATTATTAATAATCATCTTATAAAGACTAACGTCATAGTCTATCTAAATACCTAATAAAATGTTATGTGAGGTTATGTATTTTTTATTATTGATGATTTAATGCCATCAGTTAAGTTAACTGAAATTTTTGAATATAAAAACTTCCCATAAATTCAAATATTATTCACATTTTAGTAAATATGTATGTACATACTCATATGTCTTATTTTTTATTTTTATTTTTTGATAAGCAGACCTCAAACCTCTTAGATAGAAAATTTAAACTAAAATTTTATAACGAGCTGTTTCCAATCATGGTGAATTTTGATTCGCATAGATTAAATTAAAATTTTGAGTCAGACTCAAACTTTGAGTTGAGCGGACTTGCGCATTGAGTTGAGTAGTGAGTTTAGTTGAAATTTTAATAATTCTTAAACTCAATGTAAAACTATTCTTTACAATGTCTATGTTAATTTGAATGAAATATTTATTATTTTGTTTAATTTGCTTTTAGTAATAAGTTGCATTCAATAAGATAATTACAATTTATAAGTTGAGCAATGAATTAATCACAATATCTGAGTTCACCTAAAAAACATTCATTTAGAGCTGTTCGTTACAACGATTTTTTTAAGGGGCATACTTGATTTAAAAAAAACCTTCAAAATATCGCATTTTTTATTGGTTTAAAAAAATGAAATTATTAAATTAAATTAAATTCAAATCCTAACAAGCGCGATAAGCCCGGAGGATTTTAATCAAAGTACAATGAAAATTAATTTCAGATTTCAAAAAGAATTCAACTCAGTAAAATACTTAGTAAAATTTGGCAGTTGACTGAATTAGTACGATTTGTAGTTATAAATATCGATATTTTAACTAATATCTCCTAGTAAATTCGCGTACTATTTCGTTACGGTTGATTTTTTTTTAAAGTAATAAGCGATAATTATACACTAGTCTTGGTATATTTAAAATAAAAGTATATACCATATATTTAAGTAATATATTTTTTTTGTATATTATTCGTAAAACAATTCCAGAAATGTTGTTCGAGAAATCGAATAGTGGGCCAAAATACAAAATACCCTCTATGGGACCGTGTAACTTTCAAGTCACATATTGACATAGCGATATTTTTTTAAATGATTTAATTATAAGCCATAAAAAGTAGCATGCTTGATAATGGTTGTGAGCTATAATCTGAAAAATCAAAGTAAATATTTTATTATTTTAATAAAGTCAAAGGAACCATCTTTTGCAATTACATATCATTATTTTTATTCTTCTATCAATGTTTGTGAAACAAAAGAAGGCGTATTATGTATTTTATAATATAATATATTAAATTAAGCTTTTAATTAATCACGTTTTAACTATTCGGATACGACTAAGTCTCTTAAGTCACAATGGACTATAATGGTAGAGTTCGGTGTATTTGTGATAATGATTGTGTTTTTTTGTTTTTTGTTTTTACTTTTATTCGAATATCAGAGGCCTATATATTAATACAAAAACATACAAAACAAAAAATATGCTTATCGTGGATTCAGATCTGATTGTAAAAAAACACAGTCACAATTTGTATTCGTTATTATAAAATTGTTGAAACGCTGTATTCGTGGTTCATATGAAGTTATAGGTTCATATTTGTTGAATTTACATTAATTAAATTTATTTATAGTCGAGGCAAATATTTGGCCCATAAAATTATCAAGTTTAACCAGCTTGATAGAAAAAATACACAAATGTGCTTATACGGTAAGAAACGAAAAGAAAAGAAAGAAGCGATAAAGATAGTGGAATTAAATTGTTTTCAATAGCCTTCGATTAGTCCGATTTCATGTTCATATCATTCAAATATTTATAGAGTCACGTGAGGTACGCGTCGAACAAGTGTACGCAGTGAACATCTTACGAGTGTCGCTGTACAACGTGAGCCGTAACCGCAACTGCATTCAGTTCGCACTCAAGCTATGAGGAAAACGAGTGTGTCAATCGCAATGTTTTATATACTTTCTTATTATTTTTGCCTAATTTCGCAAAATATGGTGCTAAAATTAGCATAGCGATCACTATAATTTATTGTGTTTCTTGATTAGATACGTAAATTGACAGATTTCGCAGCAGGTATGCGATGTTTGTTTGGTTTTTATATTCGCTTTATTTGATAGGTGCGCGCGTAAAAGTACGCTTTTGCCTTGTTGTTGAAAAAAGTAGTTTAAAAAAAGAATTATTCATAGAAGTTTGATTTTATGTTTTATTAACGTTTATAAAAGTCTAACAAAGGAGAATAAAGACTATTTTGATTTAGAGAACAAAGCAATTTTATTTTTGAGGGTTTTCTCACAAAATTGCGTAAAGTTACCCCACGTGACCCTACCTGAATTATTACTACACCCAATCGAGTAGCTATTGTGATGGAGTGGCACAAGGTGTGGACCAGTCCTTCAATTGGTTAGAAATATTCGTTAAATGACCGAGGATTTTCGGTACAAGGGAAAAAAGTAACAACATTGAAATGTGGAAAATCGGTGTATGTAAAATGGCCAAGGACCGAGGAGAAAACAAGCGTCAGCAGCACCAGCCCTACATGATCGGAGCAATCAGATCGTTTTGTTACAAGGCCTGTTTATTGTTGTTGCCGTCCACGGTAGGTTTTACCTCTTATTCATTCTCAGGTGATTTATTTTAGTCGATTTGTTCGCTCTTGACCAACAGGGGGTCTAGCCAAGGATTTACTTAGCGGTAGCTTTGATGATCATTCCATTACCTGGTCATCCGTGGCAAGATCACACATGCTCTCGAGGGATGAGTGATTGAGCTAACACTGGGGCCCTGAGCGGACAATGGCAGCAGCCTCGTTCACCCGTAATCCTCTTGACCTGGTGCAGCGGATTATTCGAGATTTTATTGTCATCGTGATTGAGTTAAGCCTGGACCTTTTTTCGGCTCTAACAATTTCCTCTCAATAGATAGACGTATGCCACTCAGTGGCGCAGTGGGTTGACGTTTAAAAGCGCCACATATATCCTTTTTTGGTGATTAATGGGGTGATTAATGAGGTTTTAAAAATTTTATTTTCTAGAGGGACGTGCAGGTGAGCGCGAAACAAGTCTGAAGGGATTATTCAAACAATTATCGAGCAAATTCTTTTGGTTTTGGCAATTGATTTCGAATGACAGAAGTATAAATACATATTTCGTTAATAATCGAAGCGGATGATCAATTAAGATAAGCTAATTACAAAAAATGGAAATTAACAAAACCCGAACTCTTTGGCCGTATGTAAAGGAAAAGAGGTTCAAAGCGTACAAGGAGTTGAAGCGCCGATAGCAGGCGATTAATTAAAGGAGACATTATATTTGTCTCATTCGAAAAATTAGCCCCAATGAGATAATCTCAAGTCCCTACTTCCTCCAGAATCCGGATCTTGGAACAAATTAAACAAATCGTGGTATCGCAGTTCGGGAATCGACTCTTCTTTTTTCATCGCGGCATTCAAACCATGGCCGATAACGCGGAGGTGAAGATGATTACTGAAGAAAATTAAAGAGGAAGAGATCACTGTTTTATGACCAGGTCCAGTTATGGGATTTATGTTTGTTTTTCCCATGCAAGTGTTTGTCGGCTCGTATTACGATCGTCACGCTGCGCTGACATCAGACACCTCAATTTGTGGATATTCCCAGAGTGGATGCCTCATGAAACCCGAAGTACTTTATCGAGGTGATTTACAATTACGAGGACTGACCACAATACAATTAGATCTAAAATGACATACGAATAGCACCTTTAACACTTTTATGGCAATTCGAGTTTCTTCTAAGGGTCGCAACTTCTTCGGCTTGTTTTTATTTTAATTTTATACAAAATATAGTTAATTTAAATTAAGTGATTTTTACTAGATATAAGAACTCAATGGGGCTTATTTTGCTAATTTCGAATATAGCGAGGTATAGAATCGCTATAAAATTCGCTACGAAAATCATGCCCAATTGGCGACATTACAAAAAGTTCCAATTTCACTGCTTCTGTAATATAATGTACATATGTGAATCGCTATATGTACTAATCGCTAAGACGGTAACTCTGAGAACTGAAATATCGTGCTGAAATTTTAAATAGTTGCCTCAAATTAGAAGGTTGAACAATAACTACATACACATACAACTACATGTATGTATGTATATATTTTGGTTGAAATATTCAAATTTTTTAATAAGGCTTATTCTGCTAATTTCGCATCCCGTAATAATATCGTTTTTACTTTTACCTCCTTAGTAAAACATTAAAATCAGAATGTAAACAGAAGAACAAATTAAAACGTAAAAACTTACAATTTTTTTAAATTTTGCAACATGGAAATAATGGAATTTATGGAAATTAGCTAAGCACCAAGACTTCATGTTTTCAGAATTTGTTTTTATTTTCTTTCAAAACTTAGCTATAGAAACTGAGTTTATCACTGATGATAACCACTAAATCACATGCAATAGCGACAACAATATGATGCTGAAAATCGTTGATTCTAATAGCTAAATTTGATAGGAAGTTACTTTTGAGACTAACAAAACGTAGAAATTTTTGTTTTTGAATTATTTTATTTAAGACATTTTCTATACATACATATGTACATATGTAAAAGAACATATTCTGACCGACTGAATGATTCATCAACGCCGAGCCGAAACCGTTGAAACTAATTACATGAAATTGGGATTAGGTTTCTTTTTTAACGTAAGCATCCACTGGAAATGATGTTATGAAATTATTTTCCTGAGAAGGCAAAATAGGGGAGTAAGTTTGTATGAAATTTCTTCACTTTTGCAAATTAAGAACGACGTGTTTCAGCGTTTTTGGAATATTATCCCGTAGGGGGTAAAATAACGGATGAAAGTTTGTATGAGAGTTCCATCATTTCTGAAGTTTAAACCATGAAAATTTATATTGGTTAAGGGTTGATTTTCCTATAAACCAGAAACATAGGTAATTAATTTCAAACCAATAGTCTAAATACCAAATTACATGTCTGTAACTTTTAAAATGACGGCTCATGCAAAAGTTTATCCCCCATTTTACCACGCTAAGGAAAGCTAGTAATTTATAAAATAAATAAGTAAATTGTTCAAAGATAAGATGTATATTTCTGCAAAATTTAAGCAAATTCCTCTTTTTCAATATTGTAACAGATCAAATACTTAAAAAGCGAAGGGTTCTGAGGATTTTCACAAAATGGGTGTTTGGTAAATTTAAGAAAGTTTCCACGAATTGAAAGAATTTTGTGTTATCTGACGATACACCAGATTAATAAGTCAGCTTCTTTACTTCTGCAGCTTAAATGTCAATGTTTACAGTTTTCTGAAAAATAAGAAAATCGCCATTGGTCATTTGCTTTTCATTCCAATAAATAATTTTAATTAGATCAGATTAAAAGGCCAGACCACTGTAAAGCCATGAAGTACACCTACAGTGCCTACTAACGCAATAAACGATTCAAGAAATCGGATTAGTTGCGCCGGAACTGTGAAACTATTACTTTTACTGGAAAGTTATATTCCACTTATTATAATCAGTAAGAAATATCTTTCTTATAGCATCAAAATCATAATCAGTGATTCGTCGAGTAGTTTTCAAAATATATATTTAATTGTCCCCGTTTTTGAAAATATAGTTTTGAGAAAAATGCATCTAAAGTTTCACTATCTGCTGTCAATTGTAAGAAGGTAATAAGGAAGTAATTGTCGATTGTAGGATTCAATAGATTTTTTGAAAACCCTGATTAGTCCTAACCCCTTAAGATATTGTTTTTTTTTATAGATGTCACGGTAGAAAGAGTTTAGAGGAAGATTGAAATGAAGTCTGTAATTATCATCTGTAGTTTTCTCTGCCCGAAATGTTTACTCTCACTTGACCAGTCTGTATTTTGATTTATTAAGATTACAGGTCTGTTCACTACTTGCTTTTTAAATAGATCCACCTAACATTTAAAAATGTCGTAAAATTAGCATTTATCGTAATTAAGCATTGTAATTGTGTCCGTTTCATCCACATTACCTATGGCTATTTTATATTTTCTGTGCGTCTATTACATGTGCATAAATATTTAATTTAATTTAATTTGTATCATATTTGCGGACTTTTTACGATAGGAGTCCAGTATTATGAAAAGAATCATGGAATGTATCGATAGGTATACCTATTATTCGATGCTATTTTACTTATGAGTACAATATCATGCCTTTTGATTCGATATCGTGTTCCTAATTGTGAACACTCGAATTTAATATAGGGGGGATTTACTATAATTTAAGTGTTCACGCTTTGTGGAAATTTCCCCTAACAAAGTGTGAATACCCATATTGTATGTATAATGTAATTTACCTGAATATTAGTAAATAAAATGACTGGAGCTTAATTATACATTGTTATGCCGGATTAAACATCTTTTAACGATTTAAGGGGCATTACACCTTTCCGGGTTTGAAAAAATCGAGTTTTGTTTTTTTAGAGAAAAAATGTCTCTAAGGTTCAACACTTTAAAAGGCTCTGACAATTATTTTGATATCTCGAGTCTTTCCTATCCAAAACTAATTTTATTCATCGCGTCTCGCGCTAGCTGGGCGGCGCGCGGGCGCGGCGCGTCGAAATTTTAATCGCGTTTTACTTAAAATGATATTTTTCGCCAGTTTGTCCCGAATAACTTGAGCTCTATTTATCCGATCGAGCTTACATCCGCAACATATGAATGGAAAGTTTTTTATTAGCGTTTTTCAATAATTTATATGCAAAACAAAGATCTCAAAAAAGTCGCGTTTTTTTTTATAGTAATTTGTTGTAATTTACAAAATAATTGACCAACTTAATTATACATATTGAAGGTATTGATCCAAAAAACTAAAACAAAATTATTTGACCCATTTCGGTTCAATAGCAACAGCGTTAGCTTGGACAAAATGGAATTTTCGTGTAGCAAAAACTTTGAATAAAAATATCGCAAAAGTTCTTTATTAAATTAAATTTCTTTCCGAAAATCATCAATTTTTTTACCGAAAAAGTGTAATGCCCCTTAATAATTTTCTTTTCTTTAAATATAAAATATTAAATTTTATCTGTTAAACCTAAGAACCCAATATGCATATATGTAATTAAAAACGTATAATCGTAATAATAAATAAACGTTGTTATTTAAATACTAATAGTGGTAACTACGTAGGATCATTGTCCTGCAATTCTTCAAATGTCCGAAAAGTAACGAAATTATCGCAAGTTGTTCGGAAAATTACACTGCTTCTGCCCCAAATAAATCCGAGTAATCGCAGGTCGCGGGTTCAATGCGCCATTATAAGAAATGTCCCGGGGAATGTACCCGGACGAAACTGGTCCAGAAATATTTCTCTTTTCTTGCCCATTTGCCGTATTAAGAAGCTAAGCATTGGCCGCGACGCCGCGTATATTCATATTAAGGAGGGCCCCGGTGTTTATATCAAGTTGCGTCAAAATTTATCTTTATGGAGCTTTGGGGCTGTCAATGGGCAGCCAGCCCGTGTGTGTGGCATTTGATTGTAATCTCCAAAGGAGAGCGAAATTAATGGCTGGGAAACGGTCTTTTGGGGGCACAGAGAGGAAAAGTCTCCGGAGTTGATATTCTTTACTTATTTTTTTCTTTTCCCTTTAACATTTTATTTTCATTATGGGGCCTGTTTCGTCGTCGGTCCATCGTTGGTTTAAATGTTGTTCACGTGACATTGTCAGAATTTTTGACATATTGCCTCATGGTTTTTAGGGGTCTGAGAACTTTTCAAGAGCCTGGGAATCGACGACGGTGGACAGTACAGAGTCAATCTGGACGTTAGCGGAAGATTTACGAGTGTTGACATGTTTTGTTCCTCATTAATTTCGCTGGCGTTTAAACCGCGAGGATTGAGTTTTGAGTATGATGTATGAAGTGGTGATACACTGGACATTCAAAATTCTTTATTATTTCAAATAACATAAAAGAAAGCAAAGGAGTTGATTTTATAGATGAAAACTTATTTACCTGCACATTGTGGCTGCGCGTTTGATTACTGACTTTCACTTCCTATATTTTACTTTTTGGTGATCATCCCTGCGATGTCTTTTTGGATGATTTAAAAAAAAAAATGTTTTGTTTAGTTTGATTAATAATTCCACTAAACCGATGATTTCGTTTAGATTCATTTTAATAAATGTAAATTTATTATATTAAATTCTTATAACAACCAAAAATTGTTTCAAATTTTAAAATTCTTTCTTTAAAATAAATTAAACTCATATATGGGATCTATGTAAGTTACTTCCCATAACATCGCTCATTTGTCATAAGTAAAATATCTTAAAACTAAAATATTTCCGAATAAACCCCCACTTTCCATTCCATTAATTTGCATACCTTTCTATTTTATCGATAATGTTAATAGGAAGGCCGCATGCTAATTCATATTTAGATTTCTAGTAGTCACTTTTGATTAGGTACTTGTTCTAAAATAATGTTGGAGATTATAGTTTTCCGCTAATGTATTATATAACTTGATGGTGTAGGCATCAACCATTGTATACTGCGATTACCATTAAGATACACTTATCAATATATCAACATAAATATATTTTGGGAGTGTATAAACGATCTTCCTTTTTTTGTACTGCATAAATATCATCCTCATACATAATGCATAATACAAAAACATAACAAGAGTAACTTGGATTAAACTAGTAAGAAGTCCTACAAGTAATATATCATACTATACACTTTCTAATTAAGTAAACATAGTTAGAAATCTTATACTAGATTTACAACAATCATGATATTCATAATAAATAGAAAATAATTTTTACTTGAATACAATATATTACTTTTAATACGTGTCAAAAATATCACTCAACTATTATATATTAATTTTCATCTTAACATGGAGTGGAAAAAGTTAGACTTCTTCAACTATTGATCTTAATTCGGATATTATTTTGTTTATTGCGGTAAAGTTAGTTGTAATTATTCCATTATTTCATAAAAACCTAATAATTTTGAAACTTTGTGTAAATTACACATATTCTACCACAAGCCAACAGTGATTTTGCTTCCGGACAAGTGATAGGTCATTTCTGTAGAATTTTTCCATTTTCAAAAAGACAAGGTTACAAAGTAAAAAGAGCGATAACTTAGTTATTTTTCAACAATGTTCTACAAAATTAGCGCAATAGCAGCTCTAAATGTAATTCAAATGAAAGCCGGAATCCTTAACTAGAGATACTTATAAAATATTTGTTATTTAAACGTTTTACGAAATAGTTTGTGCACAATTATTTCATTAGCCAAAATTTCTATGTAGATACACTTAATTAACTTAAAAATCCAACAACGAAGATGAATGAAATGTGCCCCGGGCCTGGAGCAAAAAAACCTATCACAGATTATCGGTGATAATGAGAAGGTATCGACATTTTTAATAGTTTATATATATGTACATATATGTTTTATTGTTCTTTATGAGCATTTATTTCCTTTTGTGATAAAAGCACAAAAGCTTACCACAGTTTTTTTTATGTTTTCTATTGTTTAAAAATTACTAGTTCTCCATAAAATAAAAAATATAACTTTAACATAAAACCCATCAACAACATTTGTACGGTCTTTGCGGATGTTAAAAGGATAAATGGAATTTGCAGTATTTCCTTAAATAAAATAGTACCTAAATTTTAATTATTTAATTGATTCTAGTTCAAATAGAAGCGACACATGTGTAGATAGAACCTCCAGTTCCAATTTGGTAAGGATTGATTGAAGGGTTTTGGAAATCAAAATCATTAAGTAAAATGCGTTTAAAGCTTTTTTTTATTGAAAAATCGCGAATAATTCGTATATACTTACAACTCTCAAATAATGCTCTCAAAAGTATCCAAGGAAGAATCGGATTTTTATACAAAATAAAGTTAATATTTAAGTGATATACTTTCGAAAAATGCAATAAAAATATGGATTTTTCGAAGTTGTCAAAATAATTTCAAAATGTTGTATGTATATTTTGTGGTTTTTATACTGGAAAATATAAAACTGTGGTAGACTTTTGTATATTTGTAAAAAACAATGTGTAGGTAAAAATTTTTCACCTGAATAAAAATATGGTAATTAACACATCAGACACTGATATCGAATATACGTAGAAACTGTTTAGAATTTCAATACTCATTATCACCAATAATTTGATATATTTCTCTTTTGCGCCAAGCCGGTAATTTTGTATGGACCGTGACCTATCCTCTTTTTGAATGATATGTAGATATGATAAACCATTTTTATATAAATTTTTCACTAAATTACTAATCTGCACAAGAAAATAATTAAAATATGTTGTTGGTATGTATTGGCAATTCTACTACATATTAGAAACACTTATCATTTGTTTGGAATCATCAAACAAATATCAAATATGTTGGCGTTTGTTCAATTGGTTTATTATGTCTACGGAAATTCCCCGTTGCTCAAAAATAACATACAACGTTAAATTTTCACTCAGTATGCCTATATTCCCTATAAAAAATTAAGCACTTATGGTGTAAAAATTTCGACGAAAATATTAAAGAGTTCCCAACTGTCACTTTTTTTACAACATAATCAGATTGTCTTTTCAAAAGTTACATTGAATTTTTAATAGATTTTAAAAATTTTTCAAGGTAAAGAAAGCACGTAAGGGTCACCTTAGGCGTAAGTATAAAACCCATTGCAATTTTAGAGACAATATTTAAGCAATTAACAATTAACAAAAAATTTGTTTCTAGCTTTGAAATAGGTTTCAGAAAATTCCCCAGATTTGTAATTACTTGCTTTGTTGCTGAATATCAAGATTTTGACCTCGGATGGATAGTTATTGTTTAATTACAAATTTTGTTGCTGGATAGTAGTTGTTTTTCGAAATTTGTGTAAAATTAAATTAGAATTAGAATTAATTGTGAAATAACTTAAATTGATGGGTAATTTAACCAGGTGATTTTGAAGCGACTTCCAAGCGAGGGGATCACCGACTTGGGCAATACTTTTATTTGATGAATAAGGAAGCACCGCCTGATATCATAATCGGCTGCATTGTACCCATACAGTTTTTAATTTTCTTTTGATAAGATCAAGCAATCGATCGATTGGTATCCGCTGAATTGCATTGAAAAATTCCTTTTGGAAATGAAGCAATACCTTTTCTGCGATTGTTTTTCTGGTCATGCTGCGACAGGTGGTGGCGGAGGTGGTGATCGTCGCAATAAAACCGGAGAGCGTTAGATCTAAAGAAATTCCTTTTCGTTCAACAACCGGAGTACGTTAGCTTCACCCGGGAAAGATCAACGAACGCCACCGGAGCCCCGTCGCAGCACGGAGGCACGGAGGCACGGCAGAAGGCCTGACAAAATCTGTTTATGAAAAGTTTGCTGTTTCTGAAACGATGGGACGTGTCGCAAACGCGAGAACATTTTAAACTAGGATTTCGCAATGTGCAACTTGCTCGATGACTGGGGACTGGTCCGAAAGAAAACATACAGCTCTCGGCGAAAAGTGATGGCCTGGCACAAACAAATTACATCAGACGTTCGGCCCCCGGGCGGCCAGTGAAAGACCCCGCCGGCAAAACATGAAAAACTTAATCAGCTTAGATAAAATAAAAAGTGAAGCGCACGGTGTTCCGCCGATACTCCCACTAGCGGCACCAAGGTCGGCTCGATCGTACACGTCACCCAGTTCGCCGTGTGCCGAGTTTAATAACATTTTTCGATGTTTGCTTGCCGCGGTTGTTTTGCCAGCGTCTTACAACCAAAACAAAAGATGTTGAAAGTTTTCATAGTTTGTCAAAGACAAAAACGAACAAAAATGAAAATGAGACGAACTTAATCAGTTCAGGTGGCAAGTGGCTCCAAAGAAATCAGGCAGGACCAGCGATTTTTTCAGTTCGCCAACTTAAGCGGATGAGCCGGTGAACTTGACCGCAAAAATTTTCTTACTAGAGATAGACGAATGATTCACGAAATTTTGTTCGCATGACGCACAGTGGCCTACCTGTTGCGTTTATACAACAAGACAACTGAATTAATAAAGTTCACGTATTTCAGCTATTTTGTATTTGGCGAATGCGACGCGTTGCAACATTTCTACTATTAGTCGTTATTTTATGTATCCAATTCACTCCGATAAAAATAGGCACATGGCAACGGCAACGGCATTTAGTGGTGAAATAATTTATATAAAATTAATATCAAAAGACTAGGGGCTTTTTAACTAACTTTGTCACTAATTTCCCTAGAATTCGTGAGAACATCAAAATGCCGTTTGCTTGGTTTTACCAACTATCGGTTTAAAACCGAAAATTCTATAGAGAACATCTTCTACGAAAAAAAAGTAAAATTAAAACTTTAAAAAATCCCCAAGGTAAAAACGCCAACTTTTAAAAAATATTTCAAAAATGTTTTTAACTTTTTAGTTTAACTTTTTTATTTCACAATTTGCTTTCTTTGATCAAGAATAAGAGCCTAGGTTTCTAGATGCATTATTGCCACAAGTTCCTACAAAACTTGTATTACTTACGAGCTGAAGATCCTGAAAACGATTGAACCAATTTCTACCATTATCACGCAGATATTTGCATTCAGACAAAACAAACACTGAAATCGATTTATCGGTTCTAGAGCCACAATGCCCAAAATAGACAAGCAAATGAAAAGTAACAGCTAATTACATTTTATAAAGACTCATTTTTGAAAAAAATTGTATTATATGATATTTTAATTTATTAATGGTTTGGGTAGCTATGTATATATCTATATCTATATATATGTATATTGTATACCACTCGGAACTAAAATGCACTATTTTGAATATTTCGTTTGCCGTATTTGTTTCAAATAATTATTAAAAATTAGTATAAATTTAATAATTAAAAAGTCGATTGCTTTTAAAAACGAAAAGTTTCACAAAAAATAAAATTAGTTATTATAAAAACTTTTGGCTCAAATGTTTTGGGTTAATCCTGCGAATGCTGCAAACTAAACATATCTATTTTATCAGTCCTCTTGCATTTTTAGAATGATATTTATGACTGAATATTTCGATCCTTAAATGAAAACATGTACCAAGGTTTCTAAAAAGATTATCCAAAATGCCAAGAGACATTTTATTACAACGTCCAAAATCGTCGCTAAATGCCCAAAAAAATCGGCTCTTACCATAAAACCATCAGCATTATAAAGCCAGTAATATCGGCATTATAATGCCGATGCCATCAATCATTATACAAGAAAATAAATTTGACAGAATTAATTGAAGAAATTATTATTCTCCCTTTTTTCACGAATGTCACTTGGATTACTTCTGCTCCAAGCTATCCACATAATTTGGTAATCAAAACTATTTCTGTAAAAACTGAGCGTATTTATAGATTTTCATTATCGTAGCAAGTTGTAACTTGTTTAGTTTTATTTTCAAAAAAACTAAATCAATTGCCTACTTACCAAAGGATGAGATGTTTCAATATAACATCTCATCTTTTATTTTATATAAAACAGCTGTAGGGAATATTTTCTAATTAGTTATCATATACAATTAGTAACAGAATTTTGCCAATCTTTTCATAATCGTTCGCATATTTTGGTCATCAAAATCTATAAAGCTGGAAAAACAAATATAATTCTGATATATAATTTGAAAAAATGAAGGTGAAACCTAAACGTTGATGATTTCCATTTGTTCTTTGTAAATTTCTCGTTACACAAACTTCCAAATTGCAAGAGAACAAAGGTGAATAAATCCTTTCTTTACTTGCTTAATACCTCAAGTACGGCAAAAATGTAGGTAACAACTCCGAAAACAGATTTGGTCTATACCTTCCCACAGTGTCAGGTGCTTAATAGTCTGCTATGAATAATGCCATTCGGCAGTGGGCAATAACCATAAACACACTAAAAGTCGTTTTGTTCCTGTAAATTTATATCCACGGGCAGTCTTCGTCTTCAAAATGGTTTTGAATGTATAGATAAGATTTTGACAGTTGACAGTAAACGGCGGCCATAAACAAATAAATTTATATTGATGTCCGTTTTCAGTTAGGTTACCGGATAAAAAGGTATAGTGCATTTATCTAGTCCTATCCCAGCCTTAAAATTGCAAGGATTTTTAGAACGGTCGTGGACCGGATTACTTTTTTTTCTAGGAATTTTAGCTGCATACCGTTTGCAAATAATTGCACTCAAATTGCGAACCTAATCCTTGGCTAAGGGACAATTAGATTTTGGTAGGTAAAATTTCAGTTGCTGGGTACAGCCTTAGACTGTTGGGCGTCTTTTGTTTGTAGGGTTTGGTAATTATACTTCAAGGACTGTAGAAGTACCTATGCAAGGAGTTGTGCAGCCTACCAGATCATGTTTGCGAGCTAACCTCCTACCTTAAATTTATGGAAATAATAGGTGTCGCAATGTCTAGTTAACTAATTGCAAGATCTGCAATACGTTTTTCGTAGACCTGATAAATATTCTAACAATTTTGCAAAATATATTTTAAATCTTATTTAATTTGTGTTATTTTATCTCCTCAATGAGCATAGAATAATCAAAAGAAAACAGGCAAAACCAACACTTCTTTAGTATTAGTGATAATGGATTACTAAGCTTATCATAGATAATATTTAAGAGTGTAACATACGTAAGAGCACAATGATTGATAGATTGCCATTAGTAGTAATGATAATGCAGAGCTATTTACTCAATTGTAACTAATTAATAATAATGTTTCCATTACCATAATCCATTGCAATTTTAATGAAATTCAAGCTTCAATTTAATATGGTGAAAACAAACACTTATTTTGCACAATTTAAATAAAGAGAGGACAAATTACAGCAATATTTCTATTTTTTTATTTTTTTTTATATATGTACATATATGCACTCACATAATATAACCTATGTAGGTAAATTAAATTCAAAGCTATCTTTACTACAACTTGTTTCTACCTTCATGATTTTGTTCACAACAAACGTTTTCTAAATTTCATTCTTAATTCTACAAAATTTTGTTTAGAGTTGTTATATTTATAATGACTTACCTACGTCATACATAAATAATGCAGTTCCACACAGATTTTTTTCAATGAAAAGAAATGTATTAGTGTTATCTTTCACTAGGGCGAAGCGAAGTGTATTGGAAGCTTAAATGTCATTGCAATTCCAATTATTTCTTCAGCACAATTTCAATTTCACGAATAATGGTACCTAATGGAAACTTCATTTATAATTAATTACATATAATAAAATAATTGAGCCTGCATTATAGTATAATGTTGATGGTAATGGAACTGTGTTTCAATTATCAACTTAAAATAGTCTGATTAAAATTAATTAATTATTTAAGTGTCGAATAATATTTTCCTTCTCCTAAAATAGTCCTAAAAAAAAAGTTTTGCATCAAAAACACACAGTCTCTTAAAATTTAAATTTGTATACAATTAAATCGAAATGTATTATACTATTTTGTAAATTCAGATAAAAACGGATGCCGCTTTCAATAAAAATAAAATCCCTATAGTCATTTAACAAGCGTCACTATTCATGGCATTGCTTTAAATTAAAACGATTTCTCATTACTCCTCCACATCAATAAAATTCGATTTGTGTTTTAAAGATAATTAACTTAATATTAAATAAGTAGGTTGAATCGTTATGAATCATTAGTCCGGGTCACTTATTTATATGATTATAAAGCTAGCTAAATATCTGCGTTTTTTTATTGAGCAGCCATTTGACGAAGCCCATTGAAAACGTTTGTACGAAAGAGAAATTTTGAATTCTATTATAGTAAATTATTTTTAAACGATCCCTTCGATAATAATAACATATTGAAAAACAAAATTTTCACTAATCAATCATTTCCAAGATTATAATAATTTACTCCCACATTATATTGCGATTTGTTTATGTTTTTCGATTTTATACTACATGATAAGAGATCAATAAGTCGAGAAAAACAAGTTTACATCCAATTAATCATTAACTGCAAGCCCCTGCTATTCAAGATGTGCTTTTATATCATATCAGTTATTTTGAAGTTTTAATATCAATTTGTTTTTCAATGATTCATGATTTATTCAACTTCCTTTGCTTATGAAATATTCAATATAGTTTTCATATAAAGAAAAATACATGCTAGCAGTAAATAGGCTCCAACTTTATTTAAAACGATTAATGAATGCGTGGGCTATTTTTACTATGTTGAACAATGCCCAACAAAACTGATCCTTAAAGAGTTCTTGTCCATTTTACATAAATTTATTAAATTTTTAGAATTTATTAAAAAAAGTAATATAATTTGATATCAACAACTACTGTACAAAATTATAGAATTAAGTCTTCTTCCTTATCACACTAGATATTTATGATGTCTGACATAGACTCTATTATATACTTTGTTTAATTGACATGTAATAATTGGTAATAAAACTGGTCCATCTCGCGAAATATACATTAAAAGAAAACATTTTTAATACAGCCATTTTTACTTTTAATATATCTTTCCATTTCTTCCAAAACTACTCCCACATTCGCATTACCTTTCCTAATTTGGTAAAAATTAATTAATTAAACTCTTCAAAGTTGTATACGTTTATCCTTATAACTTTCTTGTGATAATCGACCGTAGACAAAGTGATAAAAGACCGGAGATAATTTGAATCATGTAATAATAAATAGGGATTACCAGTTAAAAACCAAAATTCTCAGAGTACAGTGCCACTTATTTTAAAACTAATATCGACGTCTATGGTGAGCTTAAAACAGAGGTTTCGGAGTGCATTTAGAATTCTTCTAAAACTTTTATTAATACATATCGAAAATATGCACAAGAAGTTTTGATTTCACTTATTTATTTTTCTCATTTGTTCTACTTTTCCTGAGTTGCAAACCGCGTTACCAAAAACATTAGTAGTTTTGTAGATAAATGCTTTTTTATAATTACATCGTGAATTGTTATATTATTATAGTTAAAATTTCTTATTGCAAATAAACGAGGAACGTTATAAAACCCATAAAAATAAAGACAATAATATCTTATGAATTTCATAAAATTTAATACAAAGAAGATAAAGTTCTTTCAGCTTGTTGGACTAATAATGTTATTTAATAATTTTTTTTTTTAACCTCACTGAAATATGAAGAATTCTAAAGCATAATTCATATAGTGTAATTGAAGTACAACTTTTATACAATATTATTTGTTTTAAACTTGAAAACTACACAACCGTACATGCCTTCTTATGTTTATGTAGTTGAGTTTTCCGAAAGGACGAAAGATCTATATTTTGAAAAATTTATCTTTATTCATAGTTTCTACACAAACGTTTAGCAAAATGGTATGACATAAAATAAATAATATAATGATAATTTCAAATTAAATATTCTATATTTAGTTATGTAAAAATTGCACATTTTCTATTCCACTCCGTTTAATTATTAAATGTATAATATATGCAAAATCTAAAATGTTGTGGGTCTCAAAATTTACGTTCTATTTCATTAAAAGCAGTTTATGAACATGGGAACAAGTCATCATATAGGAATGGATAATGAAATGGGTAAAAACAAAAACAACTTTGATTGCATAAATAACTTATATTGTTTGAATACGTCTAAAATAAATTAAAAAATATAATAAATTTTGGCACATTTAAATACATTTGGGATATAGCTCTGTTATAAAAGCAGAACGAAGTCAATCCTTATAAAATTAAATACTTCCACCGCTCCTACAATGATCCTACTTTAAGCCGATCAAGCGAGTCAATAAAATATTTATTCCAATGAGTCGGTGGATTACACTTGCCTATTCATTCATACGGTTATTCACAAAGCTATGTAATACTCCGCAACCATTTATCTCACATTAAATTAAATGTATAAATAAAATAAAATTATGTTTAAGAACAAAAGCGTAACACAGACCTTGCAAAATAATCTAGTCAACATACATCTAACATCTAATTTGTTCAACTAACGTGAGGACCGTTTCAGAATCATAATCCTCAATGGCTGATATAATACACGAGATAAATAGCAAAGTGCTTGAGCGACTCTCACCCTGTAAGTTGCAAGACCTGTAGTTAGATAATTTAACATCTTTTACTTTGTACAATAGTGACGCTTAGAAAAGACATGGCTGGAGTTTGTCTAAATATATTATATAGCATGACAGCTTATAAGGGGTTGTCAATAAATAACATAAAATAGGAGTTACTTAGTTTAAATAAGTAGAAAAGTTATACAGTTTGGTTCAGTTTTTGTTGGATAATGAGTGCTACAGTTTCTGAATAATTTGGTGTCTAACTATATATTCTACTAGTTTATGGAATTGAAATTTTCAAACGGAATATACAACTATTTTGTGGTCTTAAAACTATATACTTCATTTGCTTCACTCTTGGACTAACGTTGTAAACGTATGACCGAATTGTACTACAACCACTGGAGTGTTGCTACAACATTTTTGTTTTTAATACTAGAGAAGGACATCGCCAGTCACTTTAAGCACATCGTTGAAGAAGCAATTCATACGCCTGGACGTACGACAGCAGCTTTAGATGTTCTCGCGTCACAATCCAGTCTCTTAATTCTCGAACTCCCTTGTACTCTGGAATTTGGACATCGACAATAGGTTGCTTGATGTGCAACTTGCGCATGCCATCCGTTGTCTCTTTGAGCACCCTGATGACATATTCATTTTGTTGCTTCAAATATTCAGCTATTGTTTCGTTTTCATGTTCTTTAATTACTTGAAACGCCCTGGCAAGAATCTCGAAACGTTGATACAAGTTAGTAAGTTCTCGCGTCAGCTGTTGAGAGAAAATAAAAATTATTATTATATTCAATATTTTAGTAAGATTAATTTTTATTTACCTCTTCGCGGTTAGGAGGGCCAGGCAAGCGTAGATGTTGTATAGCCTTTTCAGGTAAATTTTTTTCATAGTCATCCAGTTGCAGTGGCTCACCATTTGGGTCAAGCCATGGAAGGTGTTTTGTGCGCCATCTATTGTGATGAGCCTGATGATTATCATTAAATGCTGTTTGAGTCTGTAAGTAAGATTTAAAAAAATTTTAGTCAAGCTATTCCAGAAAAATGTATTTTGTATGCATCGTTTTCTGCCCAATCAATATAAATTTAAAATTAGCTTTCGCAAATTCATTAAAATACCCTTTTTTTTTTAAATTCCAACATAAATCAATTTTCCTCTATCATGAGTAGATTTAGAAACCATAATTTTGGACTAGTTCGACAAAAGATAGTGTTTTATCGTCATGTTATATATGTATGTGTTTAGTTTTTGTCAACCTATCGTTCTTAAGATTCCGCTTTATCAAGAATACGAAAAGTAAAAAACAAAGTACAATTAAATGTGATGCAAAATTTCGTAATATTTTATTATATAAAAAAGCATCAACAAAAATACAAAATGTAAATAATTATTTATAAATAGATTTGCCACTTAAGTAATTATTGACTTAATAGCGTATTAAATGTTTTTTTGGAATTCCCCTCAGATAAAAATTACAGATTTTCCCACATTGTTACTTAACAATGAAACTCACTTGCTAGCTAACACGTGATAACAATACCATACACAAGTGCAGGCACGATATCTTTTGATTTTATTTACATAAAAATAAAATGAAATGTCTTAAAACGATCATCATCCCAGTGAAAGAATTACAAAAATCCGATAATTAATAGTCGTCGATGAACATAAGCATTCATTAAACGAAAATATATCAATGACCGATCATTCGGAGTGATTAATAATTGTCACAGTGATCGAAGCCTGATTGAGAGAGGGTGCGATTCGAAACACTTAAGAGCAGTCTTTATATACGCGACTATGAATCATAAATTTCAATCACCTTTCGGGGCTACTGCCTTCGAGAAAAAAGAAGTAGAAGACATATGAGGTAGAAAAAAAGGAAGTTACGATCAGTCTGAGATCTTCGCTGAGATTGACTTGAATATTTTTCTGTAAATAATTTGCCTTGACAGTGGCAATCAAAAGAGCACGACTATGTGTGAGTTTCATAGAAGAATATGATGATGAAGAAAAATCGGCGAAATAAAAATTTTAAAGTCCAACTCTTGGACAAACCTTGCATATTCAACAAAGTCAAGTCAATTGAACGTTTTTACGACGATCCGCATTCTATGCGCCAAAGATCGGAAGGAAGGAAGTTTTATTTACATATTAAAAGTAAAAAGAATAGAACGGCAAAACAAGCCGGCTGACCGATCGGCAGTATTCTTATGGGATTGTACATAACACCTCTCGAAAGGTGTCTTCGACACCTCATTACTTGACTAATCAATAAGCGCAAAAGTATGCGTTTTGCGCTAGTCATTTACATTTGTGTGACGCGATCAATTAACAAATACATGTTGAATCATTCAAATATTATGCTCAATCAAGGGCCACTATACATACTCTGGTACCTACGCAGTTGTAGAGGTAACGCACGCGTACATAAGTGCGGTGGCTTGAATGAATGAAAACAAAACCGCAAAGAGAAATATCTCATAAATAAATCCGGCGTCTGGTTGATTTCCGAAAGGAAGTTGATCAAATATCGACACGAACGCAAATTCAATTTGACAATCAGAACAAAAAAGCCAGACAATCGCTGGAATGGTTATATTGTTCACTTATTTAAATTTTCAGTGCGATGTCGGTTGAAATGCAATAATATCGACGTGACAAGATCAGCCGGTCGGCGATCATCAAAGAACATTTTAAATTCATATTTTACCGCCGAAGAACTTTTCGACGTTTTAGCCAGCTAGAAGCTTCTCCAACGAAGAAGATCGTCGCCTACCCGTCTTTCCGCTTCACAGTCCGGAAATCGCCACACCACCAGGTGAGCATACAAATACTAAACGGACTGGGCAATACCCAGATATTTTTATTAAACAGCTGATCACAAATTTTACAAATAGGCCAAAAATGGTAGTGTGATCAAGTAAAAATAACCGTTTCATTCGTTTGACAATAGCTCCCACAACTTTCTCCAGTTAGAAATACAATTTTTTATATATCTTCTCGAAATGATATGCAAATCACCTTTCAGATATGAATATTTAAAACGAAAACAAAGAATTCACTGAGGCAATAGTGTTGACGCTTTCGTGTCTAGTGGTACACACGGGAAATGACTCGGAATAAGCGTAGAATAGAACCGGATTTGAAGCGAATATCTTGTGTGACGATTGCTAATTAAAATAATTATTTTTATCAACTTACAAAGTTCTCGACATGAGCATAATTCACATCGTATGATAATTGTGCTTGTTTCAGGATTGGCTCGATGGCGTCTCTAACATCCGAACAGGAAAGATTTTCTTCGGTCATTTTGAAGGGTAGTGCTCGAGTCTTTTGTAGTAATAACAGCCAGAAGCAAATGCAAATGAGTAAACTGTTGAATTCTGTAAAATAAGAAAAAAAATTATTAATAAGTGAGGATTCTATTCTATTTTTAATTTAATGCAAATATAACAATAATAATTTATTCGTTATCGATTTATATTTAGTCACTTTATGACTGAGCTATTTTTGCGAGTTTAGGATATATAAATTAACGTTTAGCTGAAGGAAAAAAATGCAATTTTAATCTACGGCAATAGGCTTTTAGGAATATGTTTTAACGGATATGAAATTCATTTTCGAAGTGAAAACAATAATTTGCGAAAAATATAGTAAATATCCACTTTTTTGGTAAAATGCAAAACAAAAATAATGCTATAATCTACATAATTTATTAATCACAAACAAATTATTGTAGGTTTAAGAAATTCTTCCGGATATTTAAGGAAATCTTTAGTTATATTTTAGCAAACAGCCATTGAATTTATCCGCTTCTCTCCACTTCTTTTCTGAAGATGGATACTAGCGAGGTGTGTAGGCAACGAATTCAATGTCCGAGTTGTAAGAATCGCTTTTTGCTCAATATAGTAAAAACCAGATTCAAAATAAAAGTGTAAAATTACGAAAAATTTTTGAAAATGAGGATACGTAAAATTTTTTAAATTTCATACCAAATTCGTAGTAATAACAACTCGAAATTTTTAAACTTCTTCTGAATTCGTTTTCATACGGAAATTACAAAAAAAAATAAAAAGAACTTATTATAATATTCCAAATTTAATGTTTCATTCAGTCGTAGTACATTATTATGGTAAATAAAGTAGGATTTCCTGCAATTACAAAAACCAAAAACAAAACGACTAATTGCTCAGCTTGAGTGAATTTCCAATTAAAACATTCAGAAATCCGAACAATAGTCCTTAATGAAGGGAAATTTATATTGATTTGTTTTTATGTTTCGAGAATATAATGGGCGTTCCAATCTGATATTTTTACGTAAATAGCCTTTTTCGTCCTATTACCGACACTACTCCACCTGACTACCGTGTAGTCTCATTAACGGATGAAAATACCTTCCTTACATTGCACAAATTCTCGAACAAAATCTCATTCTTCCACATCACAGCACTTATCTAATTGCCGCGAGACATAATTGTAACAAGACACGAGAGGGAATCAATGAGTTTTCCAGACATGAATTGCCGGCCTCCCGGCGAATGGATAAATAGACACGTCCATTCTCAGCGCCAGGTTCTGCAGAGCCAGAGGTTCCTTTAGGGCTTACAAAGTGAGAGATGTGATGCTGGCCTTAGGCTGTGCAATAGAAATAAAAACCGACTCGCCAGCAGCTCTACCGCACAGAGTAGAAGCGAAATATCCTGAAAATGATCACGATCCTGCTCGCCGGACGACAAGATCAATGTCAGTAGCAATGGAAAAAATGTCCAGAAGCCACCAAAGATCACCTAGGAATGTACCAATGAGCGCACACCTTTAGACGGCAACTAGTGTCCGCCGGGTAAAAAAGGTTTGTTTGAAGATTCCACGCATTGTGGACTGCTGTTGACTGATCGGGCTTGAGATGTTGAAAAAGCCAAAGATCCGTTCCACTGTTATGATTAACTATTTTCACGCATAGATCATCTGGGAAGGCTCTGGCTGAGATATGCGGCTGAGAGCGACCGTTTTTATGCGGCCACACATGCCCAGCTCGAAGTGCCTCGCTCATGTACTTACTTACGTAATTAGCCCTCGGCACGGGTAATTAGTTTTAATATAATTGATGCGACAAATGAACGAAGGTATGCTGTTCGCCTGGATGTGAATGAATGCCACTCAAGCTAAGATCTAGACAAGTAAAGAGTTCTTGAGACGTGAAATTTTTGTTGCTACCGCTTCATTCTGCGCTGCAGATGAGGCACTTTTAAGACGGGAACGGACAGTCAGAGCTTTTATTTTTGTGCGCCGCGCGAATTAGCTCCTCGGAGCGGGACGTACTTAAAACAAGTTTTTAGTTTTTTGACGTCCATCTAAAAAGCTAGGCGTTTTGCGTTCAGTTACATATGGCCTTTGTGTTCGCCTATGACAACCGAACGGAGTAGTGATTTAATCCCGCAGAAGGTTAATGCCTCGAATCACATTTTAACCTTCTATGTGAATGCTACACGTGCATTTAAGGTTTCTATCTTTTCTTTTGTCATTTTTTTCGTTTCGAACACCCCAATTGTTCGATTTGCGATCAATTTTTTAAAAAATCTATTAGAAAAGCAAACAAAACATTATTTTTTTATTAAAAATGGTCATAAAGTATTTTTAGAATCGGTCGTTCACCTATTTGTTACTGTTAAAATACCTTCAATTAAAAATTTGAGCTAAAATTAGCAATTAGAGTTAATTGACAAGTAATAGTCAAATCTGAATTAATTACTCATCTAAATCGGCAGATGTTAAAAATTTTAGCTCGGTCAGAATTGAAGTAGGAAGTATGCAACTTGAGAAACCTTTTTTTTTTTATAGCAAATAACGTTCAGGCACAATACGATCTCTGACGTATTGATCGCCTCTAAAGCAAAAAGAGTGCGAGCTGTAGGTCACCGATTTGTATAAAGCTTTTTACTTAACTTGTGGTTGATGAGAGTACTAAGATCAAAAACTAGTTTTCTTTAGCGAACCATCGCAATATAAATAATAGTCATTTATTTGTTTGCTTTTGTATTGTCAGCTAATTTTATAATGAAATTAAAATTTAATGTTTTGAAAAAAAGATAAGACTATTTATATTCAACACAATTCAAACAAAAATCTAAAATGAACTCATCGCAATTTAGAATATGTATCAGTCGCAAAATCGGTAATAGCCGAAAATTAATGAAATGGTCAATGTGCCAAGCAAATAAATAAACTAATCCCTTTTAGGGACGAATTTTTAAAACGCATAATTTCTTTAATTCTGATTTGTTAATATGATTGTTTGATATATTTTTTGCTACCAGTGTCGAAACAGCGTATACTAGGATTTTTCAGAAAAATTTGATCAATTATTAATTGACAAACTGTCTAACAATGGAATTTCAAAGATATCTTTCCCTGAGTTTATATGTATTTATATACATCTGATGTGATGTATTGTGTATTGAATTACTCACGGTAACTGGTACAAAATCAATAGGTTTATATTTGAACTCTTCCATCATCCACTTTATAACCATGAACATTTTTGCGGTATATTGTTTTTATAAATTATCATTGACAACAAAATATTCATTTGGAAGCAAATGGTTGTAAACTTCCGAATGGTAGAATGGCTAGTGTTGCTAACTTTAACCTTTTTTATGCAAAGTACGCCCATTTATAAACAGAAAACAAAGAATATAGAAAATTAGAACAGTATTCAGCTAACACTAATAGTGAGCTAAGAATTTGGCGGTTTAGTATCAAGCTTCAAACGCCAAATGTTCCTCAGACAACACAGACGTTTTGTATTTGCCATGCATTCACAACCAGCGGCAAGATAATAAAAATCAAACTTTTAATTTTAATCTTCAGTAAAAGTGGATAATTGACGTAAAATTACTGGTTGCTAATTGACACCAGTAATTATGAATCTTTTCCATATTTACCTTAAATACAATAATTCATATTGAATTCGACAATAGCAAAAATAAGTTATTTTGTTAAAATAATAGATACCAGCATTTCTCTTCAGTTAGAAGATATTTATTGACGATTAAAGCAAGCAGATTAAAATAGCTTCTATTAAATTAGTATTCACGGAATATGAAGATTAAATTTCTTTGCGTGAATTAAAATAATTATCAGAGACGGGATACGTGTGGTGCATTATATGCAAGATATGCCTAAAAATTAAGATAAAGTGCGGGCAATTTAATTTGACTTTTTTTCCAAATACAGTTTACAAATAATTATTCAATAATAATCTATTCTGCTTTTTAAACAGCACGAGCCTCTGTAATATAAGTTATCAGTAAGAAATTAATAAGGATTATTAATTTGATTAATTTTGATCATATAAATTTTCGAAATTTTTCTTATCTTATACAGAAAGCTAAATTAAAGCACCGAAGAAAATTCTAATCTAAGACATAATGAAATGTATGAATTTTCCGTCGGCTAATCTACGAAGTAATTTTTAGGGATTATTAAATCACTATTAAAAGTAAATAATTCAAATAGTCATGAGTCGGATTAACTTAAACTGAAAATTACTAAATGAGTATAAAACATTGACATGCGCGCATATCTTCGGAAATAAATTTGATGTGAGCTAAAGTTTTGTGGTTAAATTAAACTAGTTTCTCAATACGGTTTGACAATTTTATATTCTGCTTAAATAGAAACGTTAAATGTTAAAATTATTTTACTATCAGAAGCTTTGAAAACAAAATTATTTTTAGCTTTAGTCGTTATGAGGGTCATATTAAATAACAAGTATTATGAAATTCCCAACACCTGTAATCTCGGGTATCCCCAGCGATTCACTTGACCGTCTTTTTCTTTCAATTTTATGAGATGAAGACAAGGATTTTATCGTCAGAATAACACTTTCACAAAATGTTGCATTTGTACACCAGGTATATGAATAAGTTGCAAAGGTACTTTTAAAAGGAAAGTTGAATGTTCGAAAAAATTTAAAATGAACGAATATAAAACCCGGTTCAAATTTGATCGTTGTTAAAACCCGGAGCGCATATTAGAACAACAAAATAATATGAAATTATTTATATCTAAAGGAAGGGAATTTTGCGCAAAATATGTTCGTAATATAGTAATGGTAAATGAATAATAATAATGTGGTAAAATAAAAGTTATTTTAGTCGAAAGATGTAAATTCGTAAAGTGACTTAACTTTATAACAAATCAGTTTGACCCATTAGCAAAAGTGACGTATTAGAAAACGCAAATACTTTTTATCAAATTTTAATCTGTTCACTTTATTTAAAACATTAATAATTCATACATAGGGTATTAAATATAATTTTGTTTTTTCTAACTCAAAATACAATTCATGGGGTTAAATGATTTTGAAATTCTGCTTTAATGTTAATTTAATTAAAATTTCTATTTATACAATAATACCGCATACATCTTGCCTTTCATTCATTAATCAACTTGAAGGTCATAGAAGGAAAATGCATCATTTTATACCTGTAGCGTAGCAAATCAATGAATGATTTGCCAAAAACTGATAACGTCAAACGAATCAAAATTATAAACATACGTGTGCGCGAAAGAATTTTAATATCAAACATTTTTAGAGATAAAAATCATTCACAATTTATGTTATTATCAGGTAAATCGAAATGTAACTTGTTCTTTATTGCCATAAAAATAGGCTGTTATCTATTGGGTGAAGTACAATTTTTTAGAAAGATATATTGGTATTGTAAAAATTTTATCACAGGCTTTAATTGCATTTCCACGCAGACTTTGACAAAAGGAAAATTTTCGAATTTCCGGCACCATAAAAAGTAAATAGTGAGCGCATTTTTTAAATCGGAAGTTTTTTTAAGTGAATTTTATATGGAATAGGTATGTTGAAATTTTTTGGAAACAGTACATACCTAAAAATGACAGAAGAAAAAAGACACATTCAAAAATTAATTTATATTTATGATAGGGAATTTTAATATATTTAATATGAGTTTATATATTCTCATTTCGAAACAGATAAGTCATTCATTTTAATTTAATACTTTATTTAACAGATTAAGTTGAATTAAACAGAGAGGAAATTTTAATAAAGTTCAAAGCTCTATGTGATTACTATCAGAATAACTTAAAATTAATAGGTTTTTATTGCACCTTCTTAATAAAAACATCGTTAAACAATTAGAATAATTACTTACTTGTTCTTTTAAAATTTGTGTATATGGTTTTAGTAGATTGACTAATTTGATTTCCATTTGATGAATTTTGAAAACTATTTTTGCTACGCCTACAACTGGAAAATACTGATATTTGGCATTGTTCTTCCGTACTAAAAGTGTCTTTTTGTCGCTTGAAATTCTTTTTCACACTAAAATTTTTAGGATTTTTTTCACACTTGCAGCAGTTACACTTGGTTCCATGTAGTGACTGAACACTAAAATTGATATTGGAACTGATGGTTTTAGTCGTTCTTTGGTCCCTATCCAACATCCCGTAAGGGTGATAGACAAATGCTTGAGATGGAGTCGTATTACAAGCTTTCCCGTTCACAACACACATTTTGAATTATAATTATTTAAATAGAAGTTAATAATTAGGGGCTAAATGTATAATACTATCGGATACTAGGATATATCACAGTCGCACTGATGTCTTTAAAAAATAAAAACGTTCACAGAATTGTCCTAGCTGGTGGCACAGTTCTTGAGTGCTCATCAAATCACAATAAACTCAGTCACGCACTTCCTTGGGACACTTGAGTCAATTCTTCTATGGTATGTAACCGCGTAGTGAACTTTTACTCCTCGGCTTAGTGTTAACCCGATGAACTCTCCAGTGGCAATAATAATTGATAGCATGACAACTTCTTTTATAGCTTGTACACCTTTGGCATCTTTTGATTTAGATCATAAGAGATGACGGCTATATACTCGCGCAGGGAAGGTAAAAAATATTTCCCCATATATTCGCACGGCAGGAGTCAATATGTAAGTGATACACAAAGATGCCGGTGATACTGTAATAAGATGAACAGATAGTTAAGATCTGATAGTAGTGCCCGTCACTAAATCCCACCGATAATTTAAAAATTCAAAGAAAGTTGAAAAAAATCACTGGCCGATTTGTATCACACACGAATCTTTTCACAACACTATTGGCCTATTGCACTTTTCCTCGATATTTAATAAAAAAAACTGGATATCGATTGTGTGCCAGTGTCCATTCATATATCCTTAAATACGCACTCTTGCACAGGTTTTATATACCTTTCACGGTAGAACACGGCACGTCAAAAGCACGACTGGCAATTTTTTACTCAGGTGTATCGCAAAACCGAACTGACACGGAGTCTGACACTATTTTAAATGTTATCTCTTCATTAGGTGCTTCTGATATATGCCACCGACTTCTGGCGGAATATTAACACACTCGTAGTGCGTACAGGGAAACACTATAAAAATTTTGTGTGATTAGTCAAACCGTTCGCTATGTATATAAGCGGTGGGCCCGATGACAGACAAAATGGAAAAAAAATATATACAAAAAAAAAACAATATTTGCCGCAACTTGAAGACAATCAACTCACCAAAGTCAAGAGTAACTGAAGGAAATTGTCTTAAGCGAACTCTCTTAGTAATCAGATATTGATACCACTTGTGGTTTGCTTAAGAGCAAAGCAAGCTTCTTTCCTACCTGAAGACTGTTCAGTCTTAAGTGTATTGTGTGTGGTTGTTAAAATAGAGGTAGAGAGAGTGTAAAACCTCCTTATATACTTTCTTACCTGGAGAGTAAGCAACGCGATCGTTACTCAGCTAGAAAAACTCTGACCATCCCGCATCTCTCAGTCACTGTGATGATCGTCATCACGACTGGTGGTCTTTCCCTCCACAAAAAAATAAGAAAAAAAAATGTGATCATCACTCGAGTTGCGATCGTGCCAATTACTCATCTCCCGCCAGTTTGAAAGTCATGAATGGCGGAGAAGATCAGCAACCAGCAAGCTGTCTAGCGAGTTAAGATCGCGCAATGTCTGCGTGATGCGATTTTTCTAAAGCTTTTTCGGCGATCTTGACCAATTTCAAGATATCATGAAATTTTTATTAATAAATGATACTCCGCTGGCCAAGAAAATATAATCGCGAAAGAACGATCTTCGCACAGTATATAGAAAATTGGCACAAATGCCGGTATTTTATGTTCAAGCAACAATCCTCAAGAGAAATATTTTTTTTTACGTAACGTAGTTTCCCCTTACTCAGCTGTTTTGTTCAGTTTCACTACGAAATTCCTGCAAAATTACGAATCTACCATTCTTAGGATTTTCTACGAAAATCGAATGGATATCGAACAATTGGTTTCTGCCCACTGCGTTCAAAATGAGTAAGAAATTCTATCCAGCTATTATAGAATTTCAAACTTCATTAGGCTCTCTCGAGCAGTAGAAGAATTACCTTTAGCATAATTAGTATGAAAATGATGCATTCTACGTCAGACGTTCATTTGTAAGGGGATTCTGTGGGTGCAGATAGTTTATGAGTGAATAGTTAACATTGACGTCAAAGCCTTTCCAACTCTTTTGGGTAAATTCCCAGCGTGGAATCATATCTTCATTGAGAAAAAATCTTAAAATTGTTATAATAGCTTTAATATCAAATTACAAAATATATGATTCATTACACATATGTATATTGAAGAAAAACACTGGTCTATTCAACATTTGGGATGGAATTATTTCTTTTAAATTATGTACAATCATTTATCACAAAAACTATATTTTAACACAATAGTTTATTCAATAATCTAACAAAAATGCTCTTTCGATTTTAATATTCTACATACTTTAATATCACTTTTAATGCCTATAGAAGGAATGAATCATCATATGTAGTTGATCAAAATAAAATTGCTCTCAATTGTCAATGCCAATAATGTTCAAACCGCTTAAAAGTATTTTGTTAAAAGAGTCCAAGAAAATAAAAATTATACGTTTTTTACCAGAAGTTAACTAGAAAAGAATTGGTAAATTGAGTTTCCTTGTAGCGGAAGGGTCTTGTTATGAAAACAGATTCGTCCAGCGAAATTTGGAATTTTGAGAGCTCGTAATATAAACTACTTATACAAGGTATTATTTTATATCGTATATGAATGAAAATACAATTTATCATTTTAGTTTAGTAAGTAGTTAGCAAACTAGTAAGTTTAGTAGGTAATATATCCCCTGCCTCGATAACATTTTGACTTTCAGAAATTTTGTTTATAATTTTTCTTTCCTGTTGACATATTTCTTTCCTTCCTGTTGACATCTATGATTTTTGCGCAGAGAAATTATTTTCTCATAAATTAATGTCGCATTTCTCTCCGTCTGCTTTTTGTTTTTGAGAATGAAAATCCCAAACTTCTGTTGCGATTTAAATAAAATTAAGAGGAAATTAATTTTAGATAATTGGATTTACCCAATTTGTTTCGTTAATTTTATTTGTTATATTATTATTAGATATGTTATTATATTATATGTTTTCTTCTTATGAGCTTAAACTCGAATTTTTTTAAGGACAGGGTGTAACAAAGTTCGCATTTTTTATAATTCGTATTTCATACCTTTTCTTTATACCCTGTATTTTTGACTAGTAAGAAAATAAAATTTCGATTTTTTTTAAATATAAGACTGCATTTTATTTTTTTGGGAGTAATTTTCTTTTGATTTGAATCGTCTTATTTGTAAAACTATATTAAAATTATTATATCATATTAAGTGAAGTGATAAAATTATAAAAAATTAGCGCTTTGAAAAAACAAAATATTTCAACTTTCTAAGCTTTAGGTGGATATAATATAATTTACAAAATCTGATTTTTTTCCCTCAAATTATAGGTACCAATGCAAACAAACTAAACATTAAATTATTGGATCCAGAACTTGCGTTGGCTTTTTAAAGATAAGATGTTAATTCTCGAGTTGTTCATGTAATTGCAAAATTTACTAACTTTTATTTATTATGATTCAAGGTGAATAATAATAAAGTGCACAAAATCTTAAAAAATGGTGTTTAATGTAAATTATTAATGCTTTAATAATGTAATTTATAGGCTTTTAATAAAAGAATTTGGGATTTTTTGAGCAAGCTAATTTCACAACGCAAACACAATTTGGCAGATTTATCATAATTTCCTTTTATTAATATTATAGCATTAGGTATAGCTTTGTCATATGTAGTTGAAGCAATTCTATAGAGGTGAATCATGATCAACGTTCCAAAGCTATGACCATATTCATTGGTAACGTGATCTTCTATATTTCAGGCATTTTTAACGAGATATTAATTATAATTATTCCTTACATCTTCGATTAATTTCTTCATAACGAAATGTTCTTTCGAAACGTAATTTCGTAATTTAATGATCTACACCACAATAATGAATCATTTCCCTTATTTGAAAGTAAATTATATAAATATGTACATAATAAATACAAGTGCAACTCAAACAAATATATGCAAGGTGAGTCTCTGATCGGAAATCGGGTGTCATTAGATTATTAATATCATTTTTTTAATTATTTCTGTAGCATTTTGTCTGTAGATTATGAATTCGTAAATAAAAATGTTCAATCAGTTTCGAAAAACATAGCGCTTAAAAACAAAAAAGACCAGTTTTTGAGAAAACAATACAAAATTCAGTTTATCGTAGAAACTTCTAGCATGACTTAACTGAAAGTCTAAATCGTAATCTAATAGTATCAAATGCAACTTATCTCTATAGCCCTTTTAATACATCTTGACGAACAAGTTTTTCATGAGTGTACGCTTTTCATATTTTTTTTCGTCATCTATTGCATAAAATATGTAGGTAATTGGTTTATGAAAAAAAGTCAAATTAAGGGAATATTTCGAAATGTCTTAAAATTTTGTTGTACTTTTATATAATACATATCTACTCGTACATAGCTTAATGACCAATTCTTCAAAAAAGCGTTATTTAGCCAAAATTAAAATAACTCAAAAATAATTTTTAAATCGCTAGCTCTGAGAAAAAGTTTTAATTTTTAGTTCAGATATGCGTAAACTACCGAAAGTCTAATCCTGAAAATAATTGAAACGTTTTGAAACTAATTTTTTCGGATATTGGCTATTTGAAATTGTTTATTATATTTTTTATACTTTTTCTTAAGAAACATCGCTTAAAACCCTATAAGACAACAGGTATCGATTGTTATTTCATAATGTAAGCTAAATTCATCCGGTGCATTGATAGTTAGTTATAGGGTAATACATTTTACCAAAAGAGTTTTAAAAGTTTGTTATCTTTAAAGAATATTTTATAATATTCCCTTTTTTAAAAATAATAATAATTTTGAAATAAGCACATAAAAATGCTTTTGACTCTATCATTACAACAATTGTTTTGTTAATACCCGAATCTTGGTAAAAGGGTATTTTTCTAAGACAAATAACTGCAGTTATTTTAAAGTGATTAAGATAGGTATCGTTGCATTTTGCATGCCAATTGCAAACGGCACTGCTGTGTTCACGGATCAACTGCATGATAGTGTCTGCGTCAAAAATTTATAGACAGGTTTCCAATTTGCTGCAATTAGTCATTAGTCGCATGAATGCGGGAGTCCCACTGTCGCTAGATGTAATTTTGAATATTTTCTCATTATTTGTATTTCCATTATTGCCAGAATTGTAGTGGTTTTTGTAATATTACCAACTCGGTAATTTTTTTAAAAAATAAGTTCTGCCGAGGCTTTTCTTGTTATTTTTTCTACTTTTCTATCAATCTAACCCAAAAATCCATTGCATCATCAACGAAAGTGATTTTTGACCATGTTCTTAAGTGGGAAATTAGGTATAAATCATATCGTCACTGAAAAGGTGTTAAACTTATGCTAAGTGATTTTGTTACACCTGACAAACTTAGTATAAGTCACTCAAAGCACAAATGATGAAAGTAAACATCTCAATTACCTATTTCGTGAACCAAGCCTATTTTTACCGCCGCTAGACTGATCGGCGTTTCGGTAGAACTTTTTAGTTACGGGTTTTGTGTAAAGTGAATAAGTTCTATTACAATTTACTAGTCGAGGTCAATTTTCTGAGAAAAGATGTTTCATATATAAAAGGAAGAATTGTTTTTTTTTTTTTTTTTTTTTTTCAGAAATACTTATCATGTATTTTTATTCATGGGCATAAATTTTGAGCTTGAGATCTCCTAATGGATTTTTATGAAGCTTTGTAGGATTGTGAAATTAGGATCAAAAGTGATGGAGTAGCAAATAAAAAGATATTTAATTTTAAAATTCTGAAGTGATAGTTTTCCTCCACAATTTCTTTATACTTCCACAATCTTTTGTTGAAAATTATTAAAAAACCTTAAATTAAAAAATGATTCCATTTCTATAAAAAATTCAACAGGAGTACCTACTGTAAATAAGGAAAATTATATTTTCTACTACAAAAGAGTTTAAATGTCTTTAATGTATAGTATTTATATGTATAATTTGTAACGAAACTTTGTGGGAGTATGCAAAAAATCGTCCCGGCAAAATTTAAATTTTCGAAATTTCATAGTTAAATATCTCGGGAAATACAAGTAACAGGCAAATTTTTTTTTTGCATATTCATCACTTTTGACTCCAAAGAAACACTCCTGCAAAGCTTTATTAAAATTTGTGAGGAGACCTCAAACTTAATCTGTTTTTATTCATGATTTAGACGCATTTAGTAGAAGTAGCCTAAAAGGTCATCAGTGCTCGAAATGTGGTATCAAGTAGATCGCACTGAAGGGCCGGAAAAGCAGCCACATGCTCATTTTAGATACCATCGGTGCTTTTTTATGCGAACCAATCGTTTTCCATTGGTAAGAGCGTCTTGGGTGTGGCCTGGTCGCGTTATCTCCATCCCGCGCCTTAGATAACAGATTTCCTCCACGGGTTTCATTCATAAAAAGTTTTCCCATATTCTTGCCCAAAGTAAATAAGAAAAGCGTCGCCACGCCGCCATAGAGACCGTCGCGGCGCACACATCGACAGGTGGCTCACCTGCCGCGGTGCACGGCCCGAGCTCGGGAAATCGAACGCCGAGAGAGCAAACAAATCGAACAGGTAAGGCTCACTCGCCAGTCAACAGGTGCTCAGTTCACGTCAGCCCGACTCAGTCTCAGTGTAATCCGCGGCTGGGTGTGAACGCCGGCGAGGACGTGACGCAGGGGAAGTCGTACACCTCTCCGAGCGCCGACACGTCAGGTCGCGTTAGACAGCGTCCGCGGCGTACACCTGTTCAAGTGGGGAATTCCCGGGCGAGTGCTGCTTTCGCGGCAATTACGCGAGCTTTTTCGCGTTCAGCGCACGCCCGTAGGAGGCTATTTTTATTTTGGTTTCGAGAGCCGGCTTTTCTGTGACGCTTTTACACCTGCAAGATTTAAGGCCGAGGGCCGGTTAAATCACTCCGAGACTCAAACTGCATTTTCAGCGTTGTTATTGAATATGCAATGGTTGTGTAATTAAATTATGCACCGGACTCAAATCTACGAAGAATGCACGGTGACTCATTTTCGCATCAAATGTACAATTGCGTGAGGAAAACGCGACTGGGAGCAGTGACCCGCTGCTGAGCCGACAGAATTCCGCGTGAGATAAAGTGGCAGCGATATGAAATTCGCCTGTTGCGGCATTTCAAGGATATGTCATGACAAATTTTACACATAAGCGCCCGCGACTAATTTTGTTAATTGAAATGAGTAAAATAACAAAATAAGTCAATAAGCCACTAGTCGTTTTACTATTCATATTGAATTTTCTGTTACAAGAACATGTCAAGTTTTTAAATTATTTAAACGGAATACTGAAAAAATTAAATCTGCACAAACTCTTGCATATAAATCGATTTCACATTAGTTTGTTTTGTACTTGATTATATGCTTCTATAATTTGGGATCGTTATCAGATTTTTGGCTATAATTAGAATTAAAAACTAAAATTAAAATTAAAATATTTAGAGTTTCGCTTTCAATATTTAGAAACGAGTTTAAGTGAAAATGATTACTAAGAGTATTTCGAGGTCAGTAATTTCGAATTACTATCACAATTTAGAAATTCAAAATGGCGGATCAAATATCAGTTTCTAATTAAACATATTTCTATAATATGAAAGTTCAATATTGCGACAAAATTATTCCCGATTCAAATTAATTTCATGACAAAATATACATGGAACAGCTTTGTTGATTTAATAGCAATATGTGGAGGTAGACGATAATTCTCGATAATAATCACGAAAAGGAAATTAATATAAGGTTTTCAGCTTTAATGCCTTCACATAATGTACGTATGAGGTACAGGGCCATTTTAACCTCAAAAGTGTGTCCTAACTACCATAAAATTAAGAAACAAGGTATTTCCAAGATAGTAATAACAATTAGTTATATCCTTAAATAGTAATTTCTGATCTTATTTAGGATATTTTTGCCAACCGATAGTAGAGGATATTTATCGTAAAAGTACCAGCTGTACATCATCTGGAATTAATATATTTTTGACATTAAACCAAAAATTCAATCGTACAGGGCTAATATAATTCTCAAAGTATTTTTTTCCATTCTGTATAACTTTGTACAATTTTAATAATTTATTAAGAAAAGGAGAACAATTTTATTTCAACAGTTATTGTGACAAATTATAGCACCCTTGTCTTCCCTCTTGACAGTGACGTTTATCATTCAGAATTACTGGTACTTTTGAGCGAACTGTGACATATTTTGTTTAAATTATTATCCATCTAGCTAGATAGTTAAAAATAGTGCTCTTTTTGCTGAGTTCAATGGTTTCAAAGGTATTGCGTTCCAAAAAGCCTAGTGTCATTTTGACCCACATATGCTCTAGTAAGTTTGGCAAGATAAATTCGCTCGAAATGAACATGAACAAATTGTTTAGGTGATTTTGATTGTTTTTAATTGTTATTAATTCAAACCAAGAAGATTTGAGTAATGAGTGAAATTTACTTAACATTTATTTATTTATTAATTACCTACAAAAATTTCTTATATATGGCTGTACAGTACGCGACCAAACTTGTTGTAATTGTTCACTGTTATAGATTTTGCAGAAAACTAACTGGATAGAGAAGAATTTAATAATTAATACAGTTTATAAATTTTAATAAACAATTTTTCATAATGTTTGATTAATTTTTTCATATATTATGGTAGATGAAATTTTCACACGTCTTTCAAATTAATAAAATATCCGCTTAAATTTTGGACGTTTTAATTTTGATAGTTTACATTAAAAACTTAAATGTTATTCGGGAAAAAAAATTCATGAAAATTGTATTTGAAGCCATGGCAGCTTTTAGTGTTTAAAAATATCAAATATTTACTGAGAGAAAATTATTTCAATGATAAAATATTTGAGATCATAAATCTCGAGTTTCTCAAATACAATAATTCTTCAGGCGAGTCTTGACTTAGAACTTTGTAAAAGTGATATAAAAAAATCATACATAGTTCTTAAATTTATTTGATACCAAATTTCGTTTTCTACATATACATATATATTTATTATATACATGTATATGTAGGTACACATGCATATGTAGGTACAGATATATTTGTTATATTCATGCATATGTAATTGTGAAATATACCTTGAATACATACTCTAGCTTTAATGCCGCCAATAAGATCTTATGTACCTGTTTTCTGAGAAATGCCTATTTCAAAGGAATCATATTAGTTCCATCAGACAGTAGCAATTATAGGCATTTCTTAAAGAAATTCCTTTGAAGATGAGATTTGCAAAAAAAAATTTCCTGGAATGTTCAAAGCATCGATCTACGAAAGTGAATTCGAAACATAATCCTTTCGAAATTTTCCCAGAACACCGAATTTGTATTTCATCAGCAGACAAAGGTGGGAGCCCAATAAATTCTTCTCGTACCACCGCGAGCAGACACTGCTCTGATTCATGATCTAATTTATCTGGAAATAGAGCGAGCGCCTCAAAATAAAAAGCATAAATTTAGAAATACTCGGCAGCCCACCATGTCCAGGCGCGTGTAGTAAAAATCGCGGATAAAATAACTTTTCGGCCCAACTCTCAGCATCACGGCCAATGTATCATGAATGAATTTTGGAGATTCGGGGAAAAGTTTCGTTTTCTGACGCACCGCCGCTGGACCGTTGAACGCGTTCTCTTGACCAGAGGTAATTTCCGGGGCGGAACCCACTACTTTGTGAATACCTTCGAAAGGAATTTCTTTCCGTTGCCGCTATTTGACTTGAGGTATTCGCAATTTAACGACAGTCCGCCGATATTTACGCTGACCACCTTGTTTGAGATCATGTAAATTAGGTACTGAAATCAAATGTTCATCGTACGCTGATCGTGCCTGCAATTTAAAAATGCTTCGATAGGCCTTGAGGTTGGCATCCCCTCGCAGCAGTTTTCTGTACTTTGACTTGCGTTTTGCAGGTGAAGAAAGTGATTCAGCGCGAACAATGGATCTAGCCGCTAGAGATCATAGGCCTTGCGTGGATCGAGCCGTTTCAATAGTGGGCGAAGTTTGAATTCATTATAAGCCGCAGTATGCGCCCGAAAAGCATTTCTTTTGAAAGAGTAACTTTGTGGACCATAACGGTATCTTCACGCTTAAGACACGTCAGGCAACGGCCTTCGTTGGCCTTGGAGCATTCATTCCGGATTTTTGAAGGTTGCGTCATACGAACCTCAGGTCGTGCAGAAATTTTTTCTGCTTAATTTCAATCTCTTGCGAAATCAGGCTAATCAACTTTGGATGGAATGGGCGCCAAATTTACTCTAAATTTGGATCCGCAAGTGATTGAGGAAGAATACGTTACAACACGCGTCATGACGTACGCTCAAGGGCCAAAGTCTGTCGTCTTCAGTGTAAATGAAATATTTAAGAGAAAAAGAGCGAGAAACGCGATCCATTTGGCCATTGATAACTTCTCGCGATCGCTAATTGAGTGAGCTTACCTGAACACCTTGAAACGCCATGTGCATGGAGCGGTGATTCACTGAACCGCTGAGAGGCGCAGGTAAGCTTCATTACCGAGGGAATTAGGTTTGCTGGGCGCGCTTTTACGCGGATTTTAATGAAGTCATGCAATGAACCGCAAGCGGGGAGTGCACTTAGTCTCCACAATGTCGTTTCAATAGTGGAAAGAAAAATTTCCACGAGGAAATTTCCTACATTCCGAGATACACTCTATTGAAAACATTATACATATTTATCTTCCAGGTTCATATATGTAAAACATGAGGCTACTGACTGTAAAGCGATTACTCTGAAATAATGCTATTCATAAGTGCTTCATAAGTGCTTCTAAAGAAATTATAAGAACTGCTTAAGCAAGTTGGGTTTTTTATATCATTTTTACTTAGTATCTTAGACAATAAATTGCCATTCACCTATGTACTATAATATCGAATGAATTTCACCAGATGATATAAACTTCATCGAAAAGTTTTTACTACATTATTAGGAATTTTCTAGAATATGATATATGATGAAACTAAAGAATGAATTATATTTGAATACACGAATAGAAAATAAAATAAAATATCTTCAAATATTTTCGTAATACTCGGAAAAATCTTAGTAACATTTAGCGCACCCATATAAAAAAATACTAATAAAAACTGATTGCAACTAATGACTAATAAAACGAGTTCATTTGTATTTTTTTCATATGTGTATTTCACTTTTAGGATTCCAGGAACCCGTGTAGGCTATAGGTATAGGTCTGTCTATATCGTGGAATCGAGTTGAAAATTACTATCGCATACTAAAGTCTACAGCTTTATATTCCTGTAAAATATTCGTGTTTCTAATTCAATACAATAGAGAGATACGGCCTTTTAAAATATATTTTCATACTGACATAGTGACTTTGCCACTCACTGATACATCAAAATCTATAGGGTACTTTCCGTGAACCTAGAATCTTGAAATTTGGTACTAAGGATGGTCTTATGTATATAAAAATCCCAAAATCATTATTTCTAAATCTGTGAAATATTTTTTATATAAATCAAAATGATAGAATTATTAAAAGACAAACTTAATTCTAATACAAAGTAAATATATAACTATAAAGTAATTATTTACTAAATTCAAGACGCGAATTGTACTCGCACTTAGCCGTCTTTTTATAGTTAACTCTTACTTTATGTTATTCTTTTGTTATAAATTTTGTTTTAGTATCTAAAAGATTTGTTTCTGACTATTAAATTGCTTATTTTAAGAAATGTCCTCCTCTACCGTGAAATTTCATTTGAACTTACAAGTTCTTTATTTCTTTGGCGATTTTAGGTTCGGATCCCTAAGATAATTTCTAATGTCCGGGACTACCCAACTTTCTATCGTCCACTTATTATGCCTCATCTGATCATCATTATCAAACGACATTGGTTGTAGTATCAAAATTTAATGGGATTGCGTCGAAATTGGTAAGTTTCTCATTTTCATATTATAAAATTATATGCATTTTAAGAAATCAACGCCAATTGATTGGTTTTTGCCATTTTAAGGTAATATAGTACAGCACATTAATATCAACCGTATGTTTTACGTAGATATCTCGGATTCGTAACGAAGACCAAATATGTAAGGATAAACTGAAAAGATCAGGAAATTTCAAACGCTAATAATTAAAAAATACTTTCTTGCATTTCGAGTATGTCGTATACCTGTAATTTGTTAGCCACAAATAAACCATATTTAACGTAATATTTGCAGTTATAGAAAATTTTGTTCAATGATATATTTCACGCATTAATTTTAATCAACGAACTCGTCTGGTAGAAATTTTACTAACCTGCGCGAATGCATCTTTTTGAAGGAAGATCTTCGTCCATCGCACATTATGAATCTACTATATCCAAATCTTGAATAAAATTCAGTCCAGAAATATAAAATTCCAATTACAGAAGGATTTCCATCTCTGTCCAGAAAACTTTAAGATAATTTCCATTAACTGATGCTTCCATATAGCGATAAACAGGTATTTCCAAAATGCTTCTTTAAATTTGTTAGCAAGCACGATAATTTCATAACCAAATTCTGTTTGAAGCCTTTTATAATCCCGAGTATATGACTCAATATGGAAATTATTATATGACTTGTCGCTACAATAAAATTCTTCAAGCAAAGAGCAATTGGGAGCGATTTTTCTGCATTTAAAAGGAACCTGGAAAATATTATTCATCAATATGTCAAAAATATGGGCGATGTTTTCATATGACAGGAAATTTTGAATGACATAAATGTCGAATTATTGACTGAAGTATGCCAGGTAAGTATTGAAAATGACTGAGAAAAATTTATGCCAATGAAAAAAATTGTCAGTGCCTAAGTGGATTTGACAAATTGGTTGGCTTAAATATAATGCATTAAGGTCTGCTCCCAAGCTGTTTTAGCTTTGAACTTCTATAGGTTTCTTACTTACATATACCTAATGGAGGATAAGGATTAATTTTCTTCGATGCACTTATAATGCAAATATGGAACTACACAATCTATTGCATTATTGCACTTGTTCACAAAAAAAAAAAAAACTGAAACTAATATAAGATCAATTGCATGAAAATTAAGTTTACCTAATATTGATTCGACTAAAATTTATGCAATATGAACTTTTGAGATTAACAGAGATAGCATTTTCCTTTAGAACGAAAGTAACAAGATAAAAATAATCACGAAACGAAAACGAAACAATTAAACAGAAAAGCGTTAGGCCCTTGTCAGATGTTAAAAAATTAAGGCGTGTTCCTGAGTGCACGGCAACTGAAATGATACTAACCTTGGCGTTAGGCTTTAAGCAGTTATAACAAACAAAGGCGTCCGGAATAGTTGAAAAAGAGGTTATTGTGTGGGATGTACTATGAGACTTGCCAGTTTGCATTATCGTTTTTAAAAATATAAAGTTCTCTTCTGAAGTCTGCAGTTTAAATAAAATGGTTATTTTTCAAACAAAAAGACAAAACATAATTATATTTTTAACCCTAGATAATTAAACTTAAATCAGTGTAACTCTACAATTACTCATTAGACTCATAGAGTACGAACTAAAATCAAGGATATGTTTATATTTCCTCTAGGTATTTATTTAAAAAAAAAATTAGCGCATCTTAAGAAAATAGTTATAATTATACAATTAAAAAATAGATAGATATTTAAAATATATTGTATATTTATTTTTATGGGTAGATAGCTAAACATTTGTCTAATAGACTATCGATATTATACGAATGTTTAGTTATCTAGGGTTAAAATTGTCGATTAAATTTTACAAAGTATTAAGTCCGTGTTTAAAGAACAAAATTAGTGGGAAGGCAAAAATAAAATAATATTTTTGTTTTTCCAAACAGACCGTTTAAATTCTCATCCTTCCAACACGGTGCCCGCCAACACAGTGCCATGTTGATGCATGTAAATAGGTATGCACATAATTCGGTGTAAAAATGTTGAATATTCTTACAAAAACTTCATAAGAAAAATGGCTGGCAAACCAAAGTGAGGATGGTTTCATCAGCGATACTAATAAAGTATGTATATGTTGACCTAGGCATTTCTTTTATAAACGTTGCAGGGAAAAATTGAGGGTTATTTTGTTAAAAAGACAAATGCTCCATTGTAAAAGCTCGTACGAAATTTATTACAATAAATTCTTAAAAAACTATTTTTTATTTAGTAAATTTTAGTAAAACAATGTTAATATTTCAAACTTTTCAAAAGATTTCAACCGTCGATTAAAATATTCCTTTAAAAATATATGATTTTATGTATATAAAATGAGTTTTCTCGAAGAATGGCATAATTAAAGCATTTTGTAAAAGGATAATATTCAGTTAGTCGTCATTTCGTAAAAGGAAAATGTTAAGTCAGTAAATGAATATTTAATATCCCTGCTTCGTAGAATCTTATTCACGCAAGCCAACACACGTTCATGTTGTGCATTCGCATTTTTCAATAGGAAGGAAGAAACTGATTAATTAATTATTCATTAATATTAAAGAGATATACTACAGGTTTCATTGATAACTGCTCGCAACATGTCAATGACCGTTTTCGATGTTTATATAAGGTAAGTGACCCAAATAAGGCCTACCTTAATTTCTTTATTATCTAACTAGCGGGTTTATAATACCAATGCACTGGTAATTTGAAATACTTATATTTATTTATTAAACTTTGTAATAAATGAAACAAAATTGCTTTAGAAACAAAAATAACACTTTTGTGAACACAAATAACTAAAAAGTCAGTTTGGCCTTATTGGGAACCCAGTGTCTTAATAAAGCCTTAATAAAAACAAGTAAACATTCAACTTCAAACAAAACAAACAAAACAACAATTATATGGAATACAACGATATTACAGCTTTTTCACTTATGTCAGGAGATGGCTACACGTAAATTATCCTATAGACAAGACATAGCACACCGTGTACAAATAAAAATAAAAATACTTACTTTTTACTCTGCCAGAATTTTATAAAAATATGCGTACGCACCGCGTTATTGTTGTTTTCGATTGCAGGTTCCAACACGCTCGCGGCACGGGCCACTTGCTGTGCTTGTGGGTGTTAGTTAATGTACACGCACACATCTACAAACATTGGCGGCCTTTTGAAATCGTTAAGCGGGAAATTTAAACAATAGGCCTTATTAGGACATAGGCTTTATTTGGGTCACTTACCTTAATAAATATAATTCGCTTTATATAATATTTGCACGTCACTCCTTTGCAAAACATTTAGAAGTCAAGAATTGTTTTTTTTCCATCAATTAAAATAAATGCATAATTTTGAAACTGCCAATTATAAAATTAATAAAAAGCTATAATAAAAATATCACGGCATGAGGTACTCACCTTAATGATCTGTTTACGGAAATCTGAAAATAGAAAGAGATAAAAATACATTAGTCTTCCTGAAACAAAACTGTAGATAAGTAAGTGCATAAAATAGAATACACTCAGGAAATTTGAATAACCACAGAAATTGCATAATTATTAAAATTTCGCTGCTTTCATCCGCGCTGAAATTAAACTGGCGGCTCGAAAAGTCTCTTAATTCCGGAAATACCAAAGCCCGGAGTCAGCGCGAACGACCACCCAACCGAGGCGAAGTGAACGTCCAGAGAGCTCCGCTCGCACACTTTCCACAGGTGCTGCGCAACTTTGTACTTTGACTTTAAATTTCAATATCATTTGAATTCATCTGAATCATGACCCGAACCACGAACACCTATTAATTTGCCCGTGGAATGCCCATCACCTCCGAACGGCCGATTGAGCGTGATTTTACGAGTCTTTTCAGTTTTTTATCTGCTTTAACAAACATCTTCAGCCGCATATCTAATTAATTTCTAATTAATGGGATTGGTTGTGGTGACCACCACTCGTTCCGCGCTTTGCTTACAGAAAGTGTGAGTAACTTTGGAGCCAGGATTTAGCCCGAGAATAATGAGGACGCTGAAAACCGCAAATGACCTTTCGACGATTTAATTCACTAGCCACGCAAAACTCTCTTCCTTGTTAAACGACGGAAATAAAAAACTGGTTTCTTAATTTGAGCGCGAGTCATACTCATTTTTGCTATTAGATAGCGCTTACTGATCGGGAAATAAATTTTCCGCGGTGTAATTTTTGAAATATTTTATTTTGTTTTTAATTAAATGGCTATAGTTTCACTCTTTTACAAATATTATAAAGGCTAATAAAGTTTAGATCAATATTTCAACATTATGTATTTTATATGACCTTGTAAAACAACAACAAACCTCTTGGTGTTTACGATTTTTATTTATGCATTTTAGCTTAAGTTTCTTTGAGGTTATTGTTTAAATTGGTCAGTAAAACATTTTAAAGTATTATATTTAAAATATTTGAAAATGTTTATAAAAGCATCACTTTGTGATCTTCGAGATCAACACTAATTGAAATCTTTTAAGAGGCATAACTTTGGAGTTGAGGAATTGTTTTGGAAAATATATCAATAAAATACAAAGCCGAAATTGGTAGTAAAGAATAAAAAAAGGATCCACTAGTGTTAAAGGGTCACCTAATAAAAAATCGATTTTTTTACACTTTCTACACATTTCTTGCTTAAATAGTTAGGAAATCATCTAAAAAATATGGAAAAGAACACTACGAAGTAATAATCCTTTTATGTTTATGTATTTGAGGTATAAAACTTTAAACTTATATTTCTCAAAACGCTTAATTTTGCGTGCCGTAAAATATAACTCAAAAACTAGCTACTATTAATTACTAACAATTGTACTACTACAACTACTATTATTACTAACAATTGTTTAAAAAAATTGATGCTTTTTTTTATATCACCGTTTTTGCAATTTTATGAGTTTAAATTATAATTTAACCATATTTTCTTCAAATTTTTATTTTCGATTAATTTTGTCACCACTGTATTGTCCGGCACAAATTAAAATGATCAATTTGAAGCAGCTGCTGTACCGCCCTTTTTGAAATTTGTCAACACAAATAAAATGAGTTAAGATCATCAAGTGTCAATTGTTAAAGGTGAAATTTGGGGATAAAGAAATTGAAATTACTGAAGTAAACTATCGTGAAAATAACAATAAGGAAATTCTGATTATTTCCACTAGGTGAAACTAATTGAACTTTTTCCATCTAAAATAAAAGATAATTTTATTTATTTAGTGATTAATTTTTTAAATTACTATTTCAAAACTAATTTTTTAAAAAAGAAAATTTTTCTAAAACGCTTTAAGTCATTTTATAACGGTTAGCTGCCACAAACTGGCAAATTGTCAACAGCCCTATTTAAACCAGATCAACAAAAATTTGTGGATCAGAAAAAATCCATATTTATCAACCTATGTATATAGATCAGGCTCAATGAACGCAAAACTAATCAGATTAGATCAAGTTACTTCTCTTCGAATTTTCTGATCAAGATCGATCTAGATCAGTCAGCCAACGGACTTATTATTGTACTTTGTATAGATTCAATAAAGTTAGTAATTAAAAAAAAAAACAAATAAATCGAGAAAAAAGGATAATTTAGGTTCATGAGGTTCATGAGGTGCCCTCGTAAGGGTGATGCACAGAAAATTGTTTTCTTTAAATCTTAGCCTTTGAGGTTTAATGAATCAAAATACTTATACATATCTATATTATTGATCACCCTTTCAACTAAAATTTCTGAAATTTCCCCCAAATATTGATGACTCCAAGACAAAATGTGGTTTTACACCGTTTTTTTACGACTTATGTCGTGCAAAATTTCAAAATTTAGGAATAAAGTAAACGGCCAAGCTTTACATTAGTCATTGCAAGTACGAAAATTTTGGCGCACTAATTTTGCAAATTAGTTTTGAGAAAAATGTGATAAAAGTTTTAGTTCGATATTTTTCGTACAAGAAATATAAATATTAATATACCTAACAAACTATAATATCAACATATGATTCCTACATTTGGGCGAAAAAATTCGTAAGAAAGCAAAAACAACCAAACTTAAGGGTTCAAACAAACTGTTCGGATAGTCACTATACTGCCGTGCCAAGGAAAAAAGTGGTTAAGCGCCAAATTTTTCAAAATTGAGTTTTTGGTATCATTAAATAGAGAATTTCCGGACGAATCGAATGATACCAAAAACTCAATTTTGAAAAATTTCGCTTAACCACTTTTTTCCTTGGCACGGCAGTATACAGGGTGTCCCAAAAAAAGTGTCAAGTGGAAATCAAGAAGTACTCGTAGATCACCCCCAGGGGTATACTCAAATCATCCTCATGTATGTATGTTACGCAATTTTGTTTAGTTTACGAGTTAAGATTTTTTTCGATTTTTTTATCAAGCTACGAATTCGAAGATATTTTTGATTATAGTGGCTTAAATAATTGACACAAATGCTTGATTTTGAATTCCAATTTACCTGAATAATAGTTGTAACCAACAAACAAATATTTTGAATACTAAAAAGTTAAAACAATAAAATTTCCCCAAATTTAAAATATACTCGCATAAATTTTGTCACTCAAACCTATTTTAAAAACTCCTTCATTTCATTGACTACTTACTCTGAAAATTGTATATAGCGTCATCACTGGGCTTTTAAAATAGGTACCTACTATAATAAAGTAATGGAGAAAGCATAGCTCAGATGTTATTATTAAAACAAATCAAAGGGTTTAAGCAAGGCACAAGCTTTAAAGCCATAACGAGGTCTTCTTTTCTTCTATTTTAAACGAGAAAAAGTCAATAACACTTACAAAGCGTTATTTCACACATTGAATAAACAAACAAATCGAAAGATTCACGATGACTCGCTGGATTTTGTGTGACGGAACAAAGTTTTTACAGAAAAACTAATCTATTTGAAGAATGAACTCAACAATGATACTCTGATTGGGGGCGCAGTTCTGACGTAAGGAAAACCCCTTTCTTGGACGCATTAGGAATTATCTAGGACTGGTCACTCGGAATCGTCTGAATCGATGGATTTTCGCACCCCCACAATCGGTTCCGAGAATTTTTTTAAGATGGCTACAGGCGCCTCTCTCATCGTGGGCAGTGCACAATCTACAAATAACTCCTATAATTAAAAGAACAAATAATTTGGAATGAGCGAGTAAATCAGTTCTGTTAATATGAACCGTGATGCAAGACGTGACCCAAGTACTTTCAGAAATGATTTTTGGGAAACATGGGAGTACACCAAATTTCAAGACCTTTCCCAGGAATCAATCAGAAGCGGTGGATGATGGCCAAAATTATTTTTAGAAATGAATGTATGTAGCAGACCTTTTAACTTGTATCTTCAATTTTCATTTTACTTGGAAGGCTTAGTTCTTTAGTGTATATATCTCTGCCTCTTTCTGTACTTTTGCTATAATTAAAGTTATATGTTCATTCTTTACTATATTATTATACTAAATATTCAAATTGATTAATTTCAAATTGAGAAGTGCCGAATAAACTTTCAAAATTTGTGTTCCGTTTAAAATCTAAATAACCAAGTACAATTGAAAATGGAAACGCAACAGAGCAATCATTAGGATTGAGATGTACTTTTTTGCATATTATACATTATTTACATACTATGCACATGCATAAACAGCTTAATATTTTTCCGTTTAATAAATTCTAACAAGAACAATTCTATTATAATATTTTAATAGTTTTCTAAGAAAAAAACACAATTGCAGTGATTGTAGTATTTTCAGCTGGAGATAGTATAACACAAAATATAAGTTTTTTAATATCCACCGAAATTTGCTAATTTTCTATTATTTTTAAAGAAGGTACAACTGAAATTAGTTTAGTATTTCACTAGAAAGTAAGGAAATTAGGCAGTAGGGGTTCTGAAGTCTCCCAAATTGCCAGTGCTTTCATTTTAAAATCTATGTTTAATATAATAGAATTTTTGTCTGATTTTTTTTAAGAAATTCAAAAATACGACATTTCTGAAATCGAGAATACAAAAAAATTATAAATTTCGTTTATGGTCCGTCATAGGTGTAAAGGAATTCTGAGGTCAAGTACCAGAGTAGTCGAAAAGTTTACAGAAAAATTATCCGAGAACTCCACTAAGTAACTATTTGAGTATATTAGTATTAGTCCTAAGAAATGCATTGTTTGTTTTCCTAATTTCTAGGTATTTTGAAGGACTTTTTAAGGAGTGCTCCAAGCACATTTCGTGTATTCAAACGTCTAAAAATTGGGGAATACAGAAAATCGATCTCGTTCTTGTAGCTTAACTACATTCTTACTTCCTAATTCATTAATTCTATAGAACTAAAATATTCAAGTACCTACCTAAGTACCTACTCGTTCCCTTACTCGAGTTCTCGGATAATTTCCCTCTCAACTAGTGGAACACTTTGGTACTTAAAACTCCTTTATTCAAAATTGGATCTTTGAACTTGTTCACTTAAATACTCAAGTACGTAATTAAGTTTAGAACTGTTCGAGTAGTAATAACCCTAGTATCCGGCCATTAGATATTTTAGTTTAAGAATGTATGCTTAAAAGTAATGTAAAACGACGGGAATTTATAAAAATTCTACTCGCACTTAACCAGATCTGTTATGATAATCTATAACGATATTTGGAAGTGTTTAGTGATGTGCAATGGGTAATTTTGCACTCTGAAACAAATGACCTATTGTATTTGAGCGGTAACTCCTATGACGTAGCTACATATATGCATGAACGCGCTAATAGTTTAATTCGATTAAAGAGGAAAACCTACATTTGTAAATACGTATCTATGTACATATATTTAGGACAATGACTCCGATTGCCTGCGTCATTTGATACTATGCTATCTAATATTAATTCCGTAAAAGGTAAAGAGATATATTTATATACCATAACTCATTGCTAGAGTAAAAAGCTCGCTATTCTTGGTAGACACCTTCATTCGTAAGTCGAAAATATCAAGTTTGCATGCAAATTAAGTCGTTAATGGATTTTGAGCGTCGAAAGCTCCATACTAATTCTAGGCTAGCGGGTGTGATGCGTTGGCCGTAGTGCGGCGCGTATTCCGTCGTCAGTCCGCGACACGCGGTGCTCACGCTTATAAACTTAGAGCAAATTCGCTTTCTGGGGAATCCCAGAGCTTGGCGGGGACAGAGCCACGGCGCGCCGCGGCTTTGTGCGATAATTCCCACGAAGCGCGAGTTAGCGTAACTTTGACTTTGACCTAGACATTGCGGTAGGTCGCGGCAGCGTATCTCGCGAGTGCAGCTCCGCGGAATCGAGCCGTGTGGGAAAGTGCTGAACAACGCGACGCGGCGCGGAGTTGGCTAGACGCCAGCTGGTCGCTTGATCTCCGCCGGTCGGCTCGGCGCGCGGCGACGGCGTGCCAGCGCTTGCAGCGAAGCAACCAGATTTAACCGTTTCGGTGGAATTCGCGGCACCCGGCGGCCGGCACTCCTGCCTTAGCGAATCAATTGATAAGCACGACGATGACTTGCAATTGATTACTCGCTGCACTCGCTGCACAAACAGCACTCAGCCCAACCGACACGCTATCTAGCTTTTGATAGCCATTTTGACCGGGCCATCGCCTCGACTAATGGCGTCATAACAAATGGACAAAGCTCGCAGCCGATGTGGGTCAAAAGGTTAACTTTTATTTTTATGTGAATCTGACTTCCGCGAATTTAATCAATCTAGTAACATCCTAGTTGTGCATAGATCGTCTTGAAAGCCGAGGAACTTACGTTGTTTGTCACATTTTGTTTGACTTAGCCGCATCTTGGGGGCCTATTGTGCATTTTCGCTCATTTCTATTTTTACTCAACTACGTTACCTCGCATGGAATGCGCCGACCAATCTATAAATAACATGATAGTAAGTTTTATACAATTACATATTTAAAACCACTTCTATCGAGTCAGATATCAATTTGGCCAATTATGGATTGTGAAACCACTTCGAGAGTTCGCCACAATCACTCTTCCATAAATCTACAGCTAAATTATCAAAGTACGTATTCATGATAGACCGACTTACTTAATAAAAAAAATAATGCTTACTTTACTAACTCCACCCAATTAGCGTGTAGGTCGTAAAATATAGTCAATATTTTTTAAAAGATGTATGTATATCCCATGTAGGGTTTTACAATTGAGTCATTCATAGGCGTCTAGACTGGGCCATATCGTGGTCTTTTATATTGGGACAATAAACGGATTTTAATGAAACTTTACAGGAACGTTTAATTAAAAGTTATGAACATGGGAGACAAATTACTGTGCAGGCTTTTGATGAAAATTGTTGAAAATCCTTAAATTAAAGGTGTTTTCTTCTGATTTCTGCAAATAAAATAATTCTACACGCGTCCTGATAATAAGCACATAAATAGAAATTTTTACATTTTTTCAATATAACATATCACAAGACTAATGCGTGTTTCTCGTTACCAATAAGTAGAAAGGAATACTCGTATTTATCTTTAATGAGTTTTTTTTTTTGAAGGATTCTTTAATAATTATTTCAAATAAAAATGTGGAAACATATTTAACTTCAGGAATGTACCCAATTTGTAACGAAATTTTGTGGTAATATGTAAAAGTCGTGAGGGAAAAATGTTACTTATCAAAGTTTTAAAGTCAAATATCTTGGGATAATAAGAATTTTAAATTGTTATTGGCATCCAAAGGAAGTAGGAGCATGAGATACAAGTTTGACATTAAAACTAATTGATATTAATATACCTACATATATTATATGAGGCTATCAGCGCAGAAGTGGTGTAACCCCAGACTACTTCTTAGGAGATAATGAGGAATTAAAATGTGGTTAAATTGTTTTTGAATTGCATTTATTTTGTGAACATTATTTCAATTGTTTTGCCATCTATTGATAATTCTAAAAGGTGGCTTACGCCACTATTGTATTGAAAAATCATAATTTAATGAATTTATTTTACACAAAAACCCTACCCAACAAAAATTGTGGGTTACACCACTTCTGCTCTGATAGCCTCATATATTTTTGCAAAACGGTAGTGGTCAGAGCGTGCAATAATTTACATAATTGATTATTAAATGTTATTTAATCTTTTTAAATCCAAACCAGAATAATTCATGTAAAGTGAATCTTAACCCTTTGCATTTTTCTGTGCGAGTCCCACTTGATATTTTTATATCGCCACACTGAGAAATTTTTTTACGGATCTGCTGGCAATAAAATGGTTATAATATCAATAATTTTTGCATTATAGTGAAAGCTTTATAGATATAGTTCTGGAGTACTTAAAACAGTTGTGAGAATATAGTTTTATAGTTGTGAGAATATAGTTATATATTCCATCGAACTATTATGTATGGTTCTCCCAGAATATAGTTAAACATTTCTTTCAGTGCAATTATATATGTATGCATTTTATGTATTACTTAAATTCAAATTACTTTGTATTATTTTATTGCAGCAATCACAAACATATCGCTATATGCAAATTTTCTTTTCCTCTACTTAAAACTTAATTACATATTGTGCAAATATTACATCACATCAAAGTTTCAGGGCAACTACTAATATAATATATTTGGTAAAAAAATATTGTATAAAGCTATAACTCTTGCTTACTAACTCAACTTTTTATTAAATCTATTTTAAATAAAAAACATAAAATCATAAAAAATTTTGTAGTTGGCAGATCCTCCTGCAGTGAAAAAATCGAGTTTTTATTTTCCTGCACTTAGGATAGGTACACACATTTAAAGTTTCTTTCAATTAAAATATTATTTAAAATAAATACAGATTAAGTAGTTCGAATTAGTTAAAGTTATTTACATAAATAAAAGCTGAGATACACAATTTTACAGGCGTATAATATTACTTATCTCAAGTGTTTGTGATTCTGAATATAATTTAGACATTTTTATGTTACAAAATGTATAATTTATTTTTATAATACAACTATAAACGTTGTCATCATGAAATGATATAAAAATAGTAAACTTTAAATAGTTAAAATTTTGATTGCTATATGTTAGACACCTTGTCTTAAAGTTCTAAATGTAGGATCTATGTAATTACTTTTTTTAATTTCTAAAGCCAAAACAAACAAAATAAATTTAAAATCTCCTTTGTATTAATTTTCATTAAAATTTAAGATACAATTCTAAATGTTAATTCGGTGCATAAGGTATAACTATGCTAAGTTTTATAAAAACTATAACTATGCTAAGTTTTATAAAATCTATAACTATGCTAAATTTTATAAGAACTATAACTATGCTAAGTTTTACAAAAACCTGACCGCTAGCTTTTGCTTGATGTGTGCACAGACAGGCAACCAGACAAAAATTGCAACAGTTTCTGTTACTGCGTCTGAATTTTTTATTGATTATCAAGTATGTATCTATAGCAAATAACTTCCCTTTAAGACAACTTTTAAACCACTTGAATGTCACTTGAAAGATGTCTAGCAATATATATGTTATTAACATAATAGGGTACGTAATGATTGATATTTTAAGATTTAGAATAAATATATTTCATGTAAAGTTGCGGCCTTGTTACGATTTATTTATTGTAATTGTAGGTACCTACCATACGTTTATAAATTTTGTATGCGGATTTATCGAAAAGAGGGAGAAGATAATTTTTATTTAGTAATTTACGCAAATACAATCTACATGTCTCCTGTCCGAACAAAATTTATACTGATATGATTTTATTAAAATTGTTTTTTGAGGATCTACCATTGCACTGAAAGCTTTTTACGTCTTAGGTACGTGATGGTGATGGAGACCAGAACTTTTGGCTAGCATTTGAATTTATAAAAAATACAAATATGTGAATAAAACCTTATAAGAATACTTAATTCAAGATAAGATCATGGGTGAAAGTTGATTGCTATACGGAAGCATAAATTGAGCTAAAATAACAGGCAGCATTGTCCTTCTTCTATAAAATCCACCTGTCTATCGAGAGTTAGTGGAGAAATTTATTTTTAAGACCCACAGGTGAAAATGTAATATCTATATTCTTTGCGCATCACACTGACATGGATAAATAAATCTTAGCCCAAATAGTTCTCATACTGTGACCCAAAGTGCGAAAGGACATTACATATTTAGACTGCATGCTTGTGCGGTATTTGCAAAAAACAACTCCAAAGCAGTTTAGATACGCGACGGTGCGGCGTTCGCCAATATTGCTTGCTTGATATTAAGCCCCAAGTGAATTTCGATTCTTTCATCAATCGTTTGGGGTTTTATCCAAACCACAAATAAACGTGCGATGATTTCTTCTTGTGTAATTGCTTGCCGTAATAAGAGTCGCGTACGTGCCAGGTTTTCCCTCAAAACCGTAAGAGTTTTTGTTGGTACCATTGGCACCCACATCGCCACAGCAGCGAAATATTCTCTTTTTATTGTCAAAACGCCTTCAAGCATGTCATGATCTAGGAAAAGTTGATTTAGAGATTAACTGAGCGATGTATCCGCCTTTATGTCATCTTCAACATCTGATGATGTCACTAAGTTTGGATATCGTACAGAACGAACTTTGTCTATTTACCACCGTGATACGAGTATCGTCGGTGTGATTCACCTTCGGTAAGAGATCAAAGAGTAACTCTAAATGCAATTAGGAGTAGATGTGATTCCGGGACTTTTTTCTTACCAGAAGGGAGAATTTATGGTTTGTCTGATTTCAACAGTTTTACAACTCTTGAAATCACCGTGATTTTATTTAGCAATTTTCGTGCGACATTGACGTACTTAAAATTCATAACATGAAGCTAAACATCTTGTTTTATGTGTCGTATTCGAGCGGTAAAATACCTCTAAGACAATAAAAGGAGAATATGGACTGATTTTTACAACAAAGGTTAAACACAATTTTAAATTTTTGAATTTGGTATAGTAAATAAAAATATTTTAGGAGTAACACAACGAAAGTGAACAAAAATAGTTGAATGGCTTTAATTTCTACGTAACTTATTTTTAAAATTGATTGTTCATATTAAAAATTAATAACAATGTTTGTATTACAAGTTCATTAAACTAATAATTGTACTCTCATGGTACTTAGATATTGGTATCCAACAATATCTCCAGGATAGAAACAATTTTAGTTGATATTCTTAAACAATTATAAACTTTTCATTAAAATTCGAATATGTATTCAAAGAAATTATTTAATGAATATTCTAAATATTATAAAAAATTGGAGTAGAAATTGTTTTGCAAACATGATATTATTGCTTGAAATGTCTTGATATATGAGGCTATCAGTGCAGAAGTGGTGTAACCCACAATTTTTGTTGGGTAGAGTTTTTGTGCAAAATAAATTCGTTAAATTATGATCTTTCAATACAATAGTGGCGTAAGCTACCTTTTAGAATTATCAATAGATGACAAAACAATTGAAATAATGTTCACAAAATAAATGCAATTCAAAAACAATTTAACCACATTTTAATTCCTCATTATCTCCTAAGAAGTAGTCTGGGGTTACACCACTTCTGCGCTGATAGCCTCATATATATGTAAGTATATATTAAGATTTTTTGGAATTTTCTTAAAATTTGGCAGTGGTAATTCTAATTAAAATTAGCCACTTTAAAATCTTACTTCCGTAATCCAGGCCGAAAATTAAAATCCTTATTTTTATTAACTTAATTCGTCTACGATTTCTGCAGATTTTGTTTATTTATTTCCACTAATTTTTCTAATTGTCATTGTTAACTCTATTGAGGTTTTTCTCATGTTTTTGTGACAATTAATTCAGTTCATGCTCTTCTTGTTTTATACTTTCTTTGTGTAGAAATTAATCAAAAATATATTTTTAAAATATTCAATGATACATATATAATACATATTATAAAATAATATACATATCACTGAATAATAATGAAAATATTACCTTCCTGAAATAATGAGTTTTGAATTTTTTCATCAATTACTAAGTTTTGCTAATACTACTATTTGAGTATGTGGAGCAGTTTAGGATAAGTGTTCTGATCAGGGATCGTAAATAAAAATTTCACATTTTCGTTTAAAAAAATTACATATTATAGTATTGCACGTCGTATTAAAGTATCTACTGCACCTAATGAATGATTTTTCTCATTACTAGTTGTATCGAAAATTTCATAACTTTCATCAAAAAAATTATATCAGAGCTATTATATTTGATAATTATCTTAAATATCTAAATAAAACGATTTTAACTTAGGTATAGTGATTTTAGTCGCTTCTAATTGATCATTAAAATTTTTATTTTTGTACAATCATCCATAAAAGTTATGAAATGATTTATATTTTTTTGTTCGTTTGTGACCTAGAACCAGTGATAGATAATTTTGATAGGATTTTTTCCATATGCTATGAATCTCGAAACTAAAATTTTCCATCATGTCACGTTTTTGAGGAAATTAGGTTGAATACTAAAAAACAATCGTATTTAAAACATTTTTGAAGTTTTTAAAAAAATTACTGGAACGTGAAAAGAGCTCGTTGTTGTGACTCAAATGAAATACTAAATCTTTATCTCGACGTACTATAAAATACCACCATTCCATAGCTCTTACTTAGCATATTGGGGAACTAATTTTTTATGAGCGTGTACTAAGTAGTTGTGATTTTCATGCATCAATTGTATGAAGAGAGCGGTTGACGGAAAAAATTTAAATTCATAGAGTATTTCGAAAAATCTCAAAGACTTTAGTATTTTCGTATGGGAGCTAAATGTCTAAAATACGATATTTTATACTCCTCAAATCTATTTTTCTCGAAAACGTAATGTTTAGGACGTTTTAGCTATGTGATGCAAATTAGAAGTAACCCACAAAATTTTATATTTTCCACATTAGGTGTAAATTGGTAAAAAGGGTAATAATTTAAAAATCCGAAAATAACTCTTATACATACATATGTACATATTGACTAAAACTCCTAAACTTGATGATGATTTTTATTTGTTGATCAGAAAAATAAAAGCCACCTGACGATTTTTATTCCTAGTCAGAAAAATATAAATCACTTAATGATTTTTATTCATACAAAAAAATATAAATGCTTTCATAACCGTTATATGGATTTATTGTAAAACATAAAAATCTTTAGTGAGCATTTAGAAGTAATTGAAACTATTAAATGTTAAAATTAATCGTTTCATTCGGAATAAAAAATATAATTGATAAATTAAGTAATTAAGTAATTAAACAATAAGTTTAAAAAAAAAACTTATAACCGTTACGACATAAGGTTTTAATGGTTGCATCTCCGTCTATCACAAGCCTTGTCATTTACCTCGTTGCACAGAATCGAACTTTCAAGTGTTGAAAACTTTCCTCTAGAAAGCTTTCTCGTCAATTGCACCGCAATGATGACTGAGCGCGATTTTTCAGCCTGTTTGGCATTTAAATTTGCAGGTCCGCTCTACGACCGCAGCACTCCCACACCCCACTCAGGTGTAGTCGCATTGTCGTCTTATTTACACGGTCACTCAAGGCAATTACCACTGATTGCAGGTGAACTTATTACGGCATGCTGTCACGGTTAGATAACGCGAGAAGTGCTTCAGCCGATGACTAACGTGTCGACAAATGCTGCCACAAAGATAGACGCTAATGGGGCGATTCACTCCACGGCCCCGATGAATCAAAGGCGCACGCCAATTGTCGGAAGTGACGTGGGCCCCTGCGGCGAGGAAACAGACAAAATTTTGCTATTCTATCTAGCGGGGGGCGGTTGTGTTTTCACAGTGAAAATCCCGGAATTTCCCAGAATCTTATGAGATCACATTATTTTTGGGGAGACACCAATTAAAACCGACCGACACACGGCGGGGCGGCGTGCGGTGGAACATGTGTCAACTCGGTGGCAGTCGGCCGCCGCAGGATTTTTTTGCGGCACGTCGAATGGTGTTGAATGTCGTCTGGATCTGGACCAGACTGTGCTTAATTTCGATTTCATTACCAATTGAGTTCTCATCTAATGAGTGGGATGAGTGAGCGAAATTCTGGGTACGAATTGGAACAGTCACTGGAGGAGCATTGGAACTCCGGAAATGACGAACAGTGGGTAATTACAGAAAAATAATTGATATTTGTTGTATGTCGAGCAAAACAAAATACATCATTTGCCTAATTTATTTTTTCCCTATTATATGGACACCTACATTCAGAGAAAATGAAAATTTCAACAATTTAACACAATCAACTTTGGATTGTTGATTTTACATGAAAAGTCCTGATTTAAACTAATCAGTTTTGATTTAAAACAAAATTACTTTATAAGAGTTCGTTATTTTGAAAGAAATTGAGTGTGAAGCAGACTAAACGTCTAGTAAATAATTTTAAGAATTGTTCAGTATCTTAAAATACCGGTTATTCCATTAAAACTGAATTTCTAGCACATTGAAAACAGACGCAATATTTTGGTAGTGTCTAACTGAAATTCAAATGAAAGTTACTGCATAATATGACAGTTATTTTGTGGATCGCAATATTTACTGATATTATCTTTAACTTAACTAAAATTCTAATGATATCCGCACATCATGTATGTTTAACTCATTTCCTATTCGGTAGTTTATCATTCAAGTTCGATCTCTTGAAAAGGTAAGTTGTGATGTTCTGTCTTCAATTTTCAAATAATGTGTTTCTGGTGAAATTTACTGACTTTTTAGCAAAATCAACCATAACTTCAATAAATTTTCTTAGATTTCAGATGAACTTTACTAGTAAAGCAGGAAAAAATAATTCCTGTCTTTTTAGTTGTATTTTCTAGAGAACTACTGAACTAAACTAAAAATACAGGAAATTATTTCAATAGAATTCTATTAATCCGCTTTTCACTAGATTTTGAACTGCAAATCTAGGAAACCATTTTTTGTTTTTTTTTTGAGCCCTTTACAAATACATAGTTTAAAATTCCTTTCTGTAGCGTTATAATTCTTAATTGATTTTATTCAAATTACATATAAAATTAAAAAAGGACTCATGTATCTATGTAATGAGTATGTGTTAAAAATAGGGAATCTCTGGACTAATACATACATACATATTTCCAAACAAAACCAGATATTAAATTTTTAACAAGATATAAAAAAATAATAATCCTTTAAAAGAAGCCCTTTTATTTCTTGAATTGATTTTGGAAAAAAACAATTCTGGCAGAAAAATTGTAAACATTTTGTTGAACGGGTAATTCCCACGAATAAAAGCAACTTAGCTGTAAATACGTTTTTACTAATGCTTATTTTTACACTGTAATAAAACAAACACTTCACCTTATCCAATCTCTTTTCACCTAAAAAGCTTTTTAAGATTATGTTAGTTAGTTTTACTACGTCTTTGTTAACCGACACTTGGAAAATAGGTTTCTTCATCTCTTTCATCATATGTATGTCAAAACTTACCTAGGTATGTACTTACATATAGTATAAATATATAACACAGGAATTTACCGACGCCAAATTCCCACGAGTGCTTAGTTTACAATTTGAATCATTTGAAAATCCCCAATTACAAATGAAACCCCATGAAGGTATTTGAAATATAACCTTTATTTAGCAAAAACGAGATGGAAAAAATGAATACCCCAAAAAGCCATTCGTTATTCGAAGATCACCTCTAATTTAAAGCTGAGAGTAGTATAAACAATAAACTGACCATGAACTTGAATATCAAAGCAATTGGTCTATGGATTCAATATGCTTTGTTTAAAAGGGGAAACAAATTTTTATACAAAACTCCTCATCGACTGTAAAAAATGAGAAGCCTTAATACCGGAATGCAACGAAAAACAGCCGTTGTCTGTTTAAAAAATGGAAAGTTGCCATCATAATTCCTATTATATTCCGAGCAGAATTCAATTCCGTCAGGTTCTATGAAAGCCTTAAATTTTGAAAATATATGTATGTGTATCTGTAAACAATAACAATTTCATACTTTTCAATCCTTAAAAATATATCTTGCATTTAAGCCTAAGTGTTAAACCTTATTTCTTATCATTTTCGAGATACCTAATGTATGTTTTATATTTAAAAGTATAACCTTTTTTTGAAAATGTGTAGTGAAAATTGAAACAATGTACAGCGAATGGAAAAATCTGAATAGATTATTCGAATTGATTGCTCAATTATCTCGAAAGTTGGAAGAGGCAAGGCAAGGCATAACAATTTGTTTTAATGAGAGAATATCAATCATACTCACAACTTAAGAGCGGTACGATTTTTTGTTTTTTTTGAAATTTCCAAATTTTTTCAAATTTAAGGCTTATAATTTTTCAAGGAGAAAGAATAGGTAGATAATAAAATAATAAGAAACTGAAGTACATATTTGCTAATGGAATAAGGACTAAAATGCGTTCCTAAAGTAAATAAACAGAAAGTTACGGAGTAAGTTATAAAAACAGATGTATTTATAATTATATTTCAAGAAAATTTTATGAAGTTGCCTATATTTGCACTGACTAATACCTTCTTAAGTTAAAAAAAAAAAGTACACCGGCTATGGAATGCCAAAAAAACGTACTTTGAATAATATCGAATCTTTGCACAAGAATTTTAATTCAAGAATTTCAAGTGGACATCTCCATGTATATCAGAAGTTCAAAAGTCCCTCTCATAAACATCTAAGACGACCAGCTACTGCCACCATGTAGCCGCTAGCGAAATGAAGCTCTCAGAACTAATAAATCTTCGAAGCGTCGGCCTTCAACGTCATTAAAATTTGCATATGTGAAGAGCTAAAACGCCATGTGTGTGGTCCTCTCTCCGCGCACCCGATTCCCGGGCTCTCCCCCGACTGCGCGAACAGCTCGAAAGGTGAACGATCTGTCTATTGGCTCATTCACACGAGCATTAGCCTAACGCACCTCAGTCAAGCAAATCGTGACCTTGTACACCGTCTTATTGCTCTTTTTCATTAGCCTCAAAGTTTCCTAGTGGGTGGAAGAAAGTTTTAAGAAGCTAGGAAAGCTTCCGGGTAGAGTTGCCAGAATAAATGTGCCGTCTAAGCTTTTTTCTAAACTTTAATCTGATCGGAAATAAATAAAGGTTAGGAGGGTACGGCTGCTTTTCATTTGAGATCGCAGCTAAGGTTTTTTCTACTGTACAGAAGTATATTTTTTAGTTTTAGCAAAACTCATCTATAGCATAGCAGATACCGTTTTTTAGACTCATTATCATTCCCCATAAAATAGTCCACGAGTACCCTTTCAAAAAGAATATTATAATTGGAAAAGTGTATGCCGTATTTTCTTCCAAAATATATTTATAAATTTTAGTATATTATATTTATTACACTTTTTCTCTCACTCAACACACAATTTTTTTTTCCTCAATTTCCTTGGCATGATTTCAAAAAATTAATCATGTCCCAAATTCATATTATAGAGTCATATAGACTTTAAAAATATCCCTTAAGCAAATGTTTATTTAACCATACACAGAAAAAATATGAATAAATTGTTAAAAACAATGTTATTGTCTCCAAATAAATTCTGTTAGGTACATCTAATACGATCGTATTTAACTCAACTAGTCGATTGGCTTCAAAGGGTTGGTTTTCAAGTTTGAACATCGTTAGTATGTTGAAAATGGAATTTGATTTCAGGTTTTTTTTTTAACAGCTTAACAGCAAATTGTAATACCTACTTTATAATATCAATATCAAAGCAATTTAATGGTGTATGGATTTGATTGAATTATTTTTATGTAAAGAAACAAAAATGTCAATAAATTAATATCTAGATATGTCTTGATCATTACATATATGTACATAGGGCGTGTGCGAATTCATCAATTGAAAATCGAATTTGTATGGGAAATAATTGTTTGAAATGCTTATTCTTTTTCGAAAATGAATTATTTTGGAAAAAGCACGAATTAATTTTTGCTTTTCAGTGATAAGTAGCTGAGTTTATTTGAATACAAAAAAATAAAACACACTATCATATTTGTCAGTGAAAAGCAAATGTTGTAAATTGGCACAGGTCGGGTAGGCGAAAAGTCTTAGGAAATGAATAAAATTCGAAATAACGAATTGGCACACGGTCTTAGTTACCATATGGGAACGGACATGCAAATTACATAATCTTGCAATTATTTTATAATACATTTTGGTGTTCTGATAATTTTCTAATTTTGATTTCGGCTCTGTATACGAAAATAACATTTAATTATAAAATTGATATATTATATATGTGTTGTTGGACTGATTTGAAAGGCGATCTATTTCGTTAATGTTTTCAGTTGAAAACTGAACCAAATTCTCCCATATATGCATTGGTCAGGTCTACTTTGTTCCGTCCGAAAATTGTTATTATACAGGGTGTTTTGTTAAGGTCTGAACAGGGGTATGCCAATTGATTCTACGTGGTCTCCTGATCAACGTTTGTTCGGAGACTCCAACCGATAGGACAGCTGTCACTATTCTAGTACAAAATGGTTGCTGAATGGGGGAATTCTTTTTGGTTAAAACGTACACATGAAGAAAGTTAGTCAGGTTGATCAAAACAAAAGCGAGAGAGCAGATGACACAAATAAGAAAATGGAACGTGATGGCGCGATTTTGGGTGATTCGTGGGTGGTTGGTCTCTGTATTGGAGAACGGGTATTAGAAAGCGTTCAAGGCTCAACTACACGCTATCAGCAAAAATCCTACGATGTCTTTCAAAGGATTTATAAAGCGTTTTCTGGGTTCACTTCCTCAAAATTTTCAATTGCGATTTTAAGGGTGAAGGGCCGATTTTAGGGGTGGAGAGGGGGTTGGGGTGTCCGAAAAAATGTTGATGCTGAGACCATGTAGAATCGATTGTCAGACCTTAGCAAACCACCCTGTAGAAACTGTATTTGAAGAGCAAATGGTACAATGCAAATAGTAAATATGTAAATAGTAAAGCAAAGTTATTTGAATAAATTTTCAACTCCAGATATCAAATCTCTGCCGCAAATACAATGTTACAAGATTTGTTTTGTATTACAACAAATCGAAACTTCATTCTTTATTTCACATAATGAACAACTTTTGAATCGAGTTAATTGATTGTGTTGTTTAATCAAGTCTGTAAAATGTTGCCATCGTAATATTACTTTAAAGCCATTATTTTCTCAACAATTCGATTAAAGCATATAAGTTTTAATATCTAACCCCGTTGTACAGGCATGACCACTCCTAAGTAAATATTTGTTTTTTTTTTATTTATTAACGTATATAACGAGTTCTCTATTCTCGTAAGGTATTTTATTTTTATGTAAGTTCCAAGAAAATGTTAGTTTTTCCCATTAAATCTAGTCAAATATAAAGACAGAGTCCACTGAGCGAAAATATAGCAAAATGTGGATCATCACCTTCTTAAAACAGAACATTCTTTTCCTGACCTTTTAAAATATATTTTTATATACTTGTATCACACGCTTTCTCCAGGTGTTCTAAAATTATATAAAAGATAAAAATTGTCTCTCTTTACGAATTTTTCTTTTTGTATTTCGAGCTTATGATATAACAAGAAATTCTCAGCGGATTTAATAATGTTTTTTTTTTTTCTTATTAAAAGTAAAACTATTTCACATTAGAGAAAGCAGGACAATTAAAGAATTGATAATGCCCACGCTGAATTATTGCTAGTGCGTGAAAGCTAATTGCTATTTTGTAGCGCAACTAGAATAGCACTCAAATGTTATGAGAATTATTTTTAATTAAGTATGTGTAGGACTTCATTGAGCTAATTGGAGCTAAAAATTAACTGGAGAAGGCAGTAATAATTTTATTGAGTTGCATATATGTATGGCTGCATACTTACTGATACATATTGGTGGCTAATATTCGGAAAGGTTACATAAAAAAAAATTATTTAAAATTATACTCGCTCAGTCTCCTGTATATATTGGATTCGCTATTTTAAGTTTTAAAATCAGGGCTCCATTTTAATTTTATGTTCCAAAATGAATGGAAGTATTTGTAAGTATTAGAGTCAATTAATTTAATTAAATTTAAAATTAAAATCAGATTGCTACTATCTTCTTTTAAACCTACGTATTGATTGTGTTGCTAATCGAATGATCAGTTTTTTTAAATTATGGTCTGTCAAATTCTTAATAAGTAAATCCGTGCGGTCGACGATCTTCAAAATAATCAAAATATCTAAGCCGCAGTCGACACGGCACGAATCCATATGTCTATGATAAACAATGCTGGTTCAAAAGTATGTATATATAATAGTATATATATGTACATATGTACTAACTAATAAATATTTCATGACCAAGAGATCAATCAGTTTAAGTGGTCGTATATATGAAAGTACTATAAAATGTGAGGAGTTTTGAGTCAGATCATGAATGGTAGCTTGGATAGGTCATCGAGAACAAATTCATGGTCAATAATTCGTTCGTAGTGTTTTGCGCATGATCTCTGACATAGGCTATACGTTGTAATTGGAAAGTGGTGGGGAGACGAGAAGAGGGGGAATGTTAATCAGAGATATTTATCGTGAGCCACGCAAAAAATACTTATCCGATTGATATAAAATTGTATGGGTGTGTTACACATGACTTACTGAGTGATATAGGCTATGTGTTAGAATTGTGGGGAGGGAGAGGAATGAGAGGGATAAATGTTGGTAAACAACGCAAAAAGTATTTATCCGATTGACATGACATTTTATGGATGTGTTGTGCATGACCTACTGAGTGACACGCATATGTAGACTATGCGCTGTAATTGGAAAGTTGGACGAGGGGAGACGAGAGAAGGGGGGAAATGTTGAGCAATGATGTTTATGATCAATCAAAAAGTAGGTACTTATATCCGATAGCGATGAAATTCTATGGGCGTCTTCCGCATAACCTCCTGAGTGGTATAGATAGGATATGCATTGCAATTGGAAAGTGGAGGGGGTGGAAGGGGCAGTAAGGAGGAAGGAATGTCGAGCAATGATGTCTTAGTATGTTTCCGGCAAGAAGCGAAGCGATATAAAACTAGATTATCATATTATTACAATTATATTTAAATGACATTTTTTACATTTTGGCATTGATTTGAAGTATTAAGAATAAGATTCGACTTTTCGAGAACTATTTTACTCTGACGGTTCGTAATGTTTTTATTATGCTTTTTATACTGTTAGGGCGAATTTTGATTAAAGTTTTGCTTTATTTTAGAGTTAGTTGTGCCTGAGCAGCGCACGCCGGGTACGTGTAAGCTAATAAAATAAATTAAATTGTTTCCTTGTATGACACAATTGAGGAGTTTTGCCATATGGTCATTAAAATAAAGCTGGGCGGTAAATGCTATCCGAAAAGGTACTTCATGATCTTCTAGCATTAGAAAGCATTTCATATAAGTACTGTCTAACTACAAAATACTTATAAAGAAAACAAGAAACAAAACGTCAATAAATTTGAATTAAATTGAATTCTAGATCGGCGCCTGTCAGAAACCCTTCTCATCCCCCCCGGAAATATTTTTTTTAATACGGCTTTGGTAAAGTTCATATGAAAGCCTCAACAATTAGAAATATTCGACTTGTAATTGTTTTTCGGCTTCTCAAACTACGTGGAGTTTGCACGAGAATACAGCTGTTTAAATAAAAAAAAAAATTAAAAAATCAAACGTAATTTTCGTGGCGAATTTGGATTGCTAGGTGGGGACGGTTAGCATTGTCAAATTACTTGGCTCCCCTAACAAAAATTAGATAGGAAGTTACGAAAGGACTATTTTATATTACTGCAAAAAGTTCTTTTCTAATATGATGCAAAAGCTCGTCTAGGTATTAGGAGCTTTAGGTAAAGATTCATAGCTTATAACAACACCTGAGTTATAAAAATAGAACAGAATAAATTCATATAAGTATAGATATCCGCTTACTTAGAAAGATACATTAATACATACATGTGTATGTGTACCTATTGTTAATACTAGCTGGAGTTGTGGGAATTTTAAGAAACATGCAACTGAACTTGGATATCTCAGAAGCAACCAACGATCGCCTTAAATACTGCAATTAGAAAAGCTTCCGTATTTTCCCATGAAAACTTTCATATTACACCGGGAATTAATCAAATATTTTGGCGGAATAACAGTGGAGAATAAAATTAGAGTCCAAGCTAGAAACTTTACCTTCTGGTCAATAATTCTTAGCGGCCCAACGGTGTATTTTTGACCATCTGTTTAGATAGCAGACGCAGTCTCACAAGAGACGTGTTGAGTCACTTAAAATACTTTGAAAACTTGCTAATAGACAGCCGCATTGAAGAAAATCTTCCGGAAGCTTAACTTGAGGCACTGTAAGAAGATAATTTCGTAAAGAACACTTTGATACACGTAAACTTTGCACTAAAAGTTTGCACTTTTCTTCTGTTTATTTGGAGACAATATTTGTATACTAAGGTTTTAGCACCCGATTACACCGAAAATATGCCCCAACAATTCGGCACCGATATGTGTACTCGTTGCTAGAACTTACAGCCACGATACTAAATAAGTTTCGCGGCATCCACGGAGTCTGCGCTCGCACCTTAGCTGAATCTTTTTATTTGTGGCTTGTCGAATTATCTCGTGTGTGTGGTGACTGCGCACGCTGCTATCCGGTTGTAATTCACCACGGGCGAGCTCTAAACCTGTTCATGATAATCAGAGACATGTCGTGGATTTTTCTTTTGGCATATCGTCGTAATTCGCAAAACGTTCGGCATGGGTAACTCAAAATTAGTGATAAGACTCCGCTACGTGCACTCATATAGGTGTGCTTTTAGCGGATGAATTACAGAATTGGAGTTGCGTTTCGTTATCAATGATAGCAATATTTGCTGATGTTAAAGAGAACTAGGAATTGGAATTTTATCAAAGGTGAGTAAGATTAGTACTTTGCACACTGCCTATGGTAGTTCCAGCAGAATCGATACTTCAAGTTTTCGCATTATAGGTGGGGATCTTATCAGGGCCGTCTTAGGCCATGCAGAGCTCCTTCGGCATATCGTTTGGGCCCTTTTAGAAAGCCAAAAAAAAAAAAAAAGCTTGAATGAAAACATCAGAATGTACTTTTGTTTAATGACTTTTTTGTTATTATGGTTAGCTTTATACACATCAATATAAGTGATTTGATTATGATTACTGTTTTGAGAATTGAACTTACGTCAATGTTAATGGTTTCTTTCGAGATTTCTGAAGGGAAAAATCTTCTATTATGTCTTCAAATTCCATCTCTTTTAAGGATATCACTTTCTCTACGAGATTGATAAATTAGTAAGTCGTTCTGGTAACATAGTCGTTTCATTAGGCAAAGGCAACTTCTACCCCTTCTTAGAGTAAAGGCGGAACTAGATATTATATAACTGAATTTGGAAACTGTGTCTATGTACAAATATTGTTAATTTAGATAAAGTGATTATTGAGACGGTATTAAGCAAATAATCTAACTATTATATGTAGTAGGACCTGAATAGAATAATAAAACGAAATAAAATGTACCTTAATTTATATTGCAACAGTGCCTATATACCTACATGAGTGAGGTTTAGCGCAAATTTTCTTGCAGATAAGAAGTTTCCAATCTAAGTACAATATGAAAACTAGAATCATCACGATAGAAATTATAAGTTGCTATATCATAAGTAGTTTCTACATTACACAATTTAAAAAGCGGAACACTTTCTCAGAGCCGAAAGTTTTCAATTTTTAAGCAGAAGATTTATTACTAAAATGCACTCTAGAAAAAATCCAAACGTGCCTCTACCTAAGCCAGTAACATATATTACAATCGCGAAAATTGAAACTTTGGCGACATGGACAGAAAAATAATGCGTAGTTAACAAAATAAAGAACAGATTCTGAAATTTTAATTCCTGTGAATCAAAAAAAAAAAAAACCGGTTGCTTCAAGTGCCCGCTGATACAACACAAGCATGTGGCACATTGTTTTGAATATATTTCAAGACGATAAACTCTTTTCAGATATTATATCTTAGGTAGGGGTAGAAGAAAAAAGGTAGAGAAGTGGGCTAAATAAAAATTACTAAACATAACCATGCACATAATTTCACCTTTTTTCAATACGATAAATTCATTTCTGTTATTAGGGAGATTACTGAATATTAGCGTTTTGCACATCACTTCTACTGTTTTGTAGGATAATTATTAACACATTTCTAATAACATTTTTTAGGTTGAGGGATAGTGGAGAATTTTTAATAGAAATAATGGAGAAGATGGAAATTTTCTATAAACTCAAATATGACGTCCATTTCTAAAAATGTTTCTAATCTACATACTAACATATTAGCCAAGTATAATTAAAATTGATTAAGAAATATACAGTCTATATGGAAATAAATTAAAAAATATAGCGAGGTGAAAGTAAAACGACTTAGAATTACATGTTGTCAATATGTATATTAAGTTTCGTCAATAGCGGTTAAGAAATACGAAAGAATTGGGGTCCAAACCATTTTTATATAACTTACATAGCCCATATATCCCCACCCCTTTTTTTCCAATTTCTCCCATTTACGACCTTAGCCGAGATATTGGCGGGATAAACGTATAGGCGAAGTTTGATCAAAATCGGTTAAGAACTATGGCCTCTATCGTGTCCGCAAGTTTCGTTATATCCCATATTTATTTTTGAAGTCTACGACCTCAAAAACGAGTTTTGGCATCATTCATTTTCCGAAATCTTTTCATCAGATATGCTGCAATAGGTAGTTTTTTATATGAAATCTACCTAAAAATGCATAGTTTCTGCATATTAAACTTTCGGCAGCTTAAACCTCTGGTTAATATTTCCAAGGCTTTAAGGCTTAATTTATGCACAATTTTAGCTCAATAAAACATCTAGAAGTGGGTCAAAATCAACGTGCACAATTTCACGATACTCAAAATTAAGTGAAATAACTCGTAAATACAAAATTATTCTCTTAATTGTAAGCAAATTAAAAAACTGCATCTCTTTTTACAATTCTCTTAAAGTAAATAAAGCTTTTGGAATTTCCGTAGAACGTGATATACTCGAATGATTTTCTTCCATAATTGCAACTAAAGTCGTTTTCAGGTTACTATGTAGACTTTGTGCAGGTACACGGATCTGGTCCCGTGCTGGTAAAATTGCGTAATCCAAGAGCATTCACCGACTTTGTCGGCCAAACCGAATGCGTCCGCCATCGAAAAGTAGGTGAGTGCGTTGGTTATGGGAACGCCGGAAATTCCGTTTACGTATGTTTGGGGCAGCCGAAGTCTTGCACTCAGTTTATAATTGGCGCTTTTGAATTAAAGTTAACGATTTGTGATTAGCTTTAATTTATGTGATTTTAAATATTTGATTATAAGTTTTAATGCTTGATGACGTTGATTATGTACTCGAAGATTAGACTACGAATAAAGCTTACGTCTGTATTTTAAACCAAGGACAATTTCTTAATTCTTACAAGTAAAACGCATAAGGGTATACTTCTTGGGAAATTTTTATTAATTGCTCTTGATTTGCCCAGCTAATTTTCGAAAATAATTCAATTTGATTTAATTTAATGAAGGAATTAATACACCAAGTTTCGAAAATCTGAAAAGTAAGTTACGCATTAAAATTCATATTTTCCATGATGAAAACTACTGAAGTTTCTTTATCAAATTATGGTAAAAGCAGCCACTTAACGAGAATCGACAGTTAAGACTGAATAATTTTATATTTATAAGTCTGAATGTCGGCAAGATGGGTAATAATAACAAACCTTGAGGCGGTATAAATTTAAAACTAACCACACGTTTTGGGTTGAGAGTTAAAAGTCACGAAATTTATTGATCGAAAGCGGCTGAAATCATTAATTGAAAGTAAAATCGCAAATTGTCCATTCAATTTGTGGTTTATTGGAGCCTCTGTAATTTCTAAGTTGTTCAAGTGGTATACATATTGTAATCATAACTGACAGACATTGTTCCACCGAGAATTCCTACAGGCGCAATTAAATTAATTTTAACTCAACATAATATACATTGCTCTGTCATGTTAAAGACCTGAAAAAGATGTTCTCGTACCATCGCTCATCGAAGCAGACGGTGGTCTTTGAGCTGTCTTTACCGGACCGGATCTTCAGATCTTGCCGTAAGGTAAGGAATAGTGTTGGTAATTTCTCCAAGATATTTTTTCGCAATGAAAAGAATTCGAAGGTAGCAGTGATAACCTAGACATTACATATAGTTTTTATGTGCTTATTCGCAATTTGGGCAGAGCTGGTGAAGATGTTTTCCGTTTCCTTGTTTCACCTCTTAACTGCTCTACTTGCCTCGATTTAATTAAAATTACTAAAGTGTTCCATTCATTGAACTTTCTTTCATTTTCTCCGCATTATTGTGTCGTTCATTTTCCAATATGAAATTGCAGTTTTGTTGTTCTAAAACCTACATGTAGAATAAGTCTATTGAAAATTGTTCAAAATTAAACTACTAAGCCCTAGGAAAATAAGGTTCTTCTAAAAATTAGGTGCCTTTCAAATTAAAATTCATACATTGGGATTCAAAAAAATTTGTCGGTTTTTTTAAAACTTTGCTCTCACATAGAAGACAGCCTATTAGTAATCTCGTAACTATTCGGTCAGTAGTTGTATTTATTGTTAACAATTATATGTATGGTGACAAACATAATTCAGTCCTTATTAGCTGAGATATATGAAATAATTTGTTGGGTGAGGGAATTTAAGTTTCAAAACTATTATATACATGGTAAATTTTGCAGTACCTATAAAGGTAATGCCGCATGAAATGCGTTTCAAATTAATACAGTACTTTGAAGCTCTGGGTACGGGTAGTTGAAAATAAAATTAACATTAGTGAACTCTAGTTTCCTTTTTAACTGAACTAAGTTATTAGCCAACACCTTTTTTTTAATTCTGTAATGAATGTTTGCGATGTTAATATTATTTGATTTTTGGATGTTAATTTATGTAGAAAAATGATTAGGAACTAAAAGGCATTTCTATAATGTAACTGAATATGTATACAAATAGTGGTAGCTTCCGTTCACAACTATTTTACTATTGGTGAACAAGGGGCTAAAAATTAAGGTACGTGAGGTCAAATGCGGAAATACAGGATATTCTATATAGCGTCTAACAAGAAGTTCTATAATTCGGAACGGAAATGAACTTTTCCAAAATTAACTTCCTCCAACTATGATTTAAGAGTTTTTAAAGTTTCAAATTAAAGCGAATACCCCACCCAGTATTAGAATCCATTTAAAAGCTGAGCAAAATTTATAAGCTTTAGACGGGTAATTACTCTGAAAATAAGCTTAGGTTCGTGCACCAGCTAGTTAGTTTATAAAGTTAATTTCAAAAGCTTTTTTAAAAGCTTTTATTGACAATATACACTGTAAATTAATCTGACTATTTAAGAAAATTTGTTAATTTTTAAATTATAGATGCAATTACAAAAGTTTGCATTTAATCGTATCAAAACTTGTTTACCCTTTGGCACTTTCGCTTTTAAAGTAATCATTTGCTTTAAAGTGTCAGTTAAACTGGTCGTTGCCTCGTGACCTGTAAAAAATGGATTGGATTTTCAATTCAAAGATTCTTATTTTTTTTTTCTTTCTTAATTTTAGGGCCTAATTGCTGAATTCGTTCGAACCAAATCGGGAGGATCTTACAAAAGCCCATTTTGAAAAAAAATTCCTATATAATGTTCCTAAAATTTTCATAAAATCGTTTTAATAACCTTTGACTCCATTTACACTATCATGGGCATGGGTTAATTTCATGAACCTAACGTCACAACTTGTAAAAGAAACGCAGGAAAAGTTGGGACTAGGTATTCAGGAGACAAATAGTTTCCGAAGTTGTTTAATGCATGCCCATGAGTGAAAATTGAGTGGAAGTTCAGAGACTTTTTTACAATCCGGTTCATCACAGTGTGATTGTCATGATAGAAAACGCTCATGAAATTGAATCATACCCATGACAGTGTAAATGCAACATTCACTTTCATGACACAAAGTGCTCATGAAATTGATCATGTCTATGATAGTGTTAATGGGGTCTTTGACTTAAAATAATTTTTTCGTCCAAAGTGTCAAAATATTCGATAAAAAAATCCAATCGAATCGAACTATTTTGACGTTATATGCGCAACTAATCGAAATCAAAAGTGACTAAAATGATTTTGTGAGACGGAAATTTCAAATATACAGAAGAATATTTTTTTTTTCGATTGGAATTACTATATATGTAGGTATTTGAAATTTTAATTTAAATTTGTTTTATTTTAAATTTGTATTCTTAAATATTTTTGTTTTGCATAAAATCAGCACCTGGCAATTATCGAAAGCTTTAAAAAGCTGAAATTAGGTATGCAGGCTGGGTTTAGTGTACAAATAACGAAAAAATTAAAATATCTGTTTTACGTTTCAAAGATGTACTTACTATATTTATTACAAATACCTAATTTCTCAGTAGTGTCAAATAGAGAGTGAGCTAAGAAAAAAGGAACTGTTGACGTTATACTTATTTGCAATAGGAGTAGTTCCGCGAAACGGCCAAGCTATATAACTTTCCTTGACCATGATCTAATTTATTAGGGTTTGCCTCTACATAAGGTCTCATAATTTTTTAAAAGTATACTATATTTTTAACATCAAATGTTTTTGATGGGATTTGTTTTATATTATACTTTTTTCTTTAGTAAGCATACCGATACATAAGGTTTTTCTATTTGTAATTGAAATTGAATAAAATATATTGACACGACAGAAGTATAAAAAGTTTAACAGGTAAATATGTATCTAAGAATAAATATAATTACGAAGTTTCAAAAACTGCGGTTAATAAAGTCGAACTCAAGGAAATATTGTATTCTGATTCAAAAATTATAAAAAAAGACTTTAAAACTTTAAATCATTAGCTCCAACTACGTCCTTTATAAATAAGGCCGCATTACTCTTGTCTAAAAAAAAATTCATTTCGAGCGTCTTAAAAGTTTTTCTGGTATTTCAATTTCCCCTCATAGAAACTCGCAAAAATGTATCATTAGACGTTGATATATTACCTGTCGTTAATACGAGGGAAACACGATAGGGTTTTGCTAAAACACCCAAAAGAAAAAGAAATCTCATTAAAGCAAGACCAATGATACCAAAAATTTCACGCTCATTCAGAGCTCTTCTTCTGTAATTAAAATCCACGTTTTTTGGTAACTGCAGCTGATGTGAAGGGAAGCTGAATACAATGTGACAATCTCAGATAATGTGACAAAGTTCTCGAATTGCTTTAGCGGAAGGATCTCCTCCCTTGGGGATTTCCAGCAAATTAATTCTTAACAAATTAAATAAGGTGAGAGCAGGCGAGCTCGTCTCTTTCGCAGCCTCAAATTATCTAGCCGTTGGTTGTCTTCAGCACTTTTTGTAAAGCAGTGGTTGTGTAACCAGCAGGACGCTCTGGCTGACGCCTATTTTATTTTGGCGTTCCGGCACAAATGTGTCAAGTTCTGGATGTCACCAGTGGTGGTTTTAGGAATTTGTTGGACTCAGTCTCCAAAACTTTCAAGGTATTCACAAAATGTGAAAATTTAAATAGACGCTGAATTGTAACAAAAGTAAGCTATCCAACTGGTCCAGTTGTTCCTCTCTTCGCAGATAATTAAAATTAAATTTTCTGACTATTATCAAGTTTCCGGGAAAATAACTCCGCGTCTGTTTTAAATTTTATTTCTTCATGATAATGTGGAAAGTTCCTTTATCAAAAAACTAAAGATCTGGAAACTCTTGTATATCCCTCTTATTGCAAGTAACTATACCTTTAATGCCAGATGACTTTCCATTTGTGGAACCACTTTATAATTTTGCAAGCAGTTTTGAAGGACATTGTATTCTTAAGATATTTTTGCTCAATAATCTTCTAATGACTCAGTGGAAAATGTAACCACAAATTAGAAAAAAAAATATCTTAATTTAAGAAGTTTCTCTGCTCCGGTCGGCGACAAATTTTTTATAACTCTATATATTTCTCTGAGAAGTACTTAACAATTTTCAAAGAGTCTTTAAAATTTGCCATTTGTTTTAAAGTATTTTACAACAGTCTTTTTTAGACTTTTTGGTTTTAAGTACTCACATTGAAAAAAAATTAAAAACTTTAATTCTTTAATTCGATTTTTTACATTAGTCCGCCATGAATAGATTTTAGATTTGTTTAATTGCATTTATCTATGTTTTATCGTTTCGGACAAATAAACAAAATTGTAAATAAATAAATAACAAAGCCTCGGAAGAGAAAAATTTCATTATGTGTTTAATTAGGAGCTTATAAAATATCTAAAAATACATCATACAAAATATTAACTATGTAGTTTAAAAGTAGGCATCAAATTATCTACTCATATAGTAGTAATTTTCAACGAGATGGAAAATATTGGAAATTGATTGTAAATTTAGTAATCAGTATATATTATATATGTACTATATATTACTAATTTATTTTGCTAACCTACAATAAAAACATTGCTAATTTACTTTTGCTAAACTAACTACCTAACTTAACTAAAAATGTGGGTGTATGTGCTTTTCTAGAAAGGTACATTATGTAAAAATGAAGAATTTTTCTTTCCAGTATTGGATTATGAGAAAGTAGCGTCAAGGGAGCATAGCATGGCTACTTCAACGATGTTGATTAAAACAAAATTCCTTTTGAGTTATTTATCTTTGTTTAATAAACTTAACCATTTTCGAAATATTACTAAAATACCTCCAATTCTTCAATGAAATATGGTTTCATAATGATCAAACTTGGCTTGCATATTCTAGGTTAGGTCTAACGAGTGGGAATTAAACAGGGATGTCAGAAAATTCAATTAATTAATTTTATTATGAAACCTAACATTGACCTAGCTTTTCCTATTGGTTAATATGTTCAATATAATTTAGATCATTCAAAATTACACCTCATAAGAGCATAGTCAAAATATGAAAGATTCTGATCTCTATAAAACATTATTTCACATTTACTTAAATTTAAGTTATCGTGGGCGCATCAAGAAATAAATACGAGGGGTCCAATGGTAAGGAGGACAATAAAATTACAAAATTATTTTGGATTTTTAATGTATTCACCTGCAATCCTACTACATTTTTCAAATTTTCTGATTAACTTGTCTATTCCCTTAAAAAAAAGAAACGATTTTTCTTTCTTTCCAAAATATGCTGAAACTGGCCTTAATTTTTTCATTGCTGGAAAATTTCTTTCTTATTTTTTGAGAAAAGATAAAAATTACAGGAGTTACACTTGAACTGTAGGGAAGGTGGACAATATATCGGTAGTCATAAGAATTACTTATACATGTTTGAATACAATTTGATATTGTCGGCATAGATCAAGATTTGGTAGAAATTCAAAAGGCGTCAATGATTCAACAAAGAGGAGTGATCCCAAATGGCTACCTTGAGGTATACCATATTTTCCTTAATTATAATTATTATAACCGTTATATGAACCCTAATTAAGACAAAATTTTAACTCGATTGAAAGCAAATTTATGTTCGTTTATAAACTTGATAACTCAATATGGACGGACAGAGCCACCCGGCTTTACTCTAATGCAGTTGGCGCAAGCAAGAGAAAATTTAGTCACCTTGAAATTGAGGATTGTCGGTTTGTCGAGGAAAATGCTTCCGGGTGTTAAGGTGCACTATTACCAGCCGACCTGCTGTGTCCATCATTTTCCGTCCTCATATGCAACATATGAGCAGTGGCGTGGCTGCCCATGTCTGAAACAGGTCACACACAAATTGCTGTGATTAACCAATTTGAAGGCGCCTTGCACGATTTGCATGCAACAAAGATTTCTTGACGGAAGTTTACAATTTGTGGCTGCGCTTAACCGTCCATGTTCAGGCCATGAATTCTCGTTCCCGGGTGTAGCACCTTTAGAAAATGGCCCCAGACAGCCGGGACTTAGTGGTGGGGCGATAAATTTCAAAATCCAATTCCTCAGCACGTCACATAACACTTAGTCCCGTGTTGCTGGCGGAAAGGTGAAATTACACAGTCCAGTGCGGCATGCAGACTTAGCCAGGCACAGGAACAGGCACAGGTTCGGGGATAATGTTCTTTGCGGCGTTATTTACTGCCCGGTCATGGGAATAGAATTGATGATTCGGTCTACGAGGAGATGGAAGGCTTGATTGATGAGGGGGACTGTTGCCATTTTGGTATTTCATTTATATCCCTATTATCCTGGGCAAGGGATAAGGTCAGCTTACAGCTGTTGATTGTGGCCTTTTCAGTGCTAATGCGCTATAAAACTTTCATTGGTCCAATTATATGTTTCAAAGCTTTAAAATGCTATCATACTTAGAATATTCTATAGGTGAATGACTTAACGACTGGGTTGGAATATTTAGGATTTTACTTTAATCGATCAAATAAAGTGTTCTCTAAATTTTATCACTACGGTAAGTGCAAAATTTTAACGTTACTTACAACAATAATTATTATATAATGTTATTAACTTAATTGATTAAAACCGCAACATTTCATAAAATTTAATTTAATACTTGACAGGTACACTGACCCAAAATGGGTCGACCAAAATTGTTCTGGTAAGAATTACCCAAAGAAGACGTAACCTAAGGGTTTCTATCCCTCGAAAAATCCATTAGACAGTTAGAAAACACTCTGCGTAGCCACTTTCATTAGGTTCGAAGTAACCTACGTGCCGTAGACAATTTTGATTTTGACATTTCAATAGTCTTATCAACTTTTGTCCTGATCTGACCGCTATAAAATGTAAGTGTGAATTATTATATTTGCATTATAAAATATAGATTGTAGACATTATAAGAAATGCATTTTTTTAACTTCTAATATTTTTTATTTGTTTTGAGTGTTTTTGTAGATGACAAATAGTTATTCAGAACTGTGTCCAGACTGGATGTAAAACCACCTTATATATATGAATGTCACCTATCCTAAAAAGAGTCGTAGACAAAATCGAAGGTTTCAAGATAATTAAAAAATTAACGGTTCCATGTAAAACAGCATACTTTAAACGATAATTAATTTTCGTCCCGATATCTTCAATACAATTAAAAAGATATTATTATTATTCAAAAAATACTTATATACTTTCTACGATTATTACAAGCGTCATAATTCTTATTTAAAGGAACCGTTCCTTTTTGAGTTAGTGTACATATACCTGTCAAATGCAGTAAAATTTATGTATGTGTACCGCTCAAGTGTTAATAAAATTTGGTTCTCTTATTTATTTCTGTATTAATAAATTTAGTTTTTTATTGTAAATAAATTATTCCCTTTTTACAAGAAGCTCAGAGAATGTAGAGAATATTTTAACTACTACTTTTAATTAAACTTCCTTCGAAACCTTAAAAACAACTAAATATAATATTTGAAAATGCTACTACGTTATTTGAAAAGAATTACAAACAGGCACAATAATGATATCGGTTACACCATCAACCGGATGAGCTTTTATTTATTAGAGACTGAAATATTGGGATAATCAAAATTAGAGGCTTATATATTGCCCTCGTAATGAGACCATTATATGTCGATGCAGGCCTAAGATGTAAAATTTATTACACATTTCTAGTCCCTTTCAGTCAATTTTGCTTAGGATCAATAGGTCCTATAATGGCAGTCAATTTCTCTTGACTTGACTAACGAAAACATTAATTATTTTATCATCTTAGCTTTACAAAAATGTTTAATATCGCACAAAATCGATTTCTATAAAATTCTTGGTTGTATTAAATCACTGGGGTGTTCTAAATTATAATAAGCTGAAATATGAAAATCTGTGAGCCAAAATTACATAGTAGCGAACTTTAGTTCATTATAGCAGTAAGACAAAAACAAACTGTTCTTTAATATTTAGTTATTTAAATAATAAGAATATTTACCATAACCAAATATGAAAATTTTAAGTATAAAAACTCAAAAACCGAGAGCCATTTTGAAAAAAAGTAAGTACTAAGTAAGTAAGGAACTGTGGATAAAAAAATAAACAATCGATATTGGTAATGAATTCTTTATGGTTTCGATATTAATTTTTTATACATATTTAATAATTATTTTCCTATGGTGCCGGGTACAATGCTTTACTGAGTGTCAACATTTATTCTTATAACTTTGTTAGTTTAAGCATTCTAATTCGTATCTAAAGTGATTAATGAATTTAATCAAAGAACGGTTTGCGCTGCATATCGTTTTTGATAAATTTTCGTCGTGCGCTGTTTTTAGATATATCTCCAACTATATTTTCTTTCTTAGTCAAATCAGCTGAGTGTGGCAGTTCTTAAACTCTTCGCAGATTAAAATGTCCATTAGCTCTAGGGATTCTGATGTTCTGGCTCCTTAACGACCAAACGCCACATTGCGAGCTGGCTACTTTCTTTCCAAGTGGCGAGACTTTCTTAGTTACCAAATGTACGGAATTAAATCTTCTGCTCTGAATTTACGAGTCCTTGGAGAGGTAATAAGTGCTACTTTAATTAAGTCGCCCGTCCAGTCGAGACTGCAGCACTTTTTGGGATCATCTTGAGAACGAAGTCCTACTGCACGAATGGGTCACTCGACGAAAGCCCAAATTCTCGACGGCTGTGCGCTTATTAAGCTTGCAAAAAGGACCAAAAAAAAAAAGAGGTTGAGCTTCGAAACCGCCCAACCAGATGGCAGTCCTTCTGGCCGTTTTGGTGGGTGGCCGTTTAATTTACTGCGAATGGAGGATGATGAAAGCCGGGCACATTTTGCATTGATCCTACGTCGTTTAAACCCAATGCTGCAAGCCTTTCACTGAGCGCCTGTTTTATGAATAGGAGCTCCAGTTTCGCATTCTATAGTACACATTGTAGGAAGTTTCTTAGAACGAGAACGTACTTTTCTTTAAGAATTTACGGCCCTAGTTGCTGGACGGGCGGGACTATGCAACATCCAACTCTCGTGTGGCGAAATTACATTCCAACTTTTATTACTTGGCATTAGGAGGTATTTCACTTACGTACATGCACGTCCCTCAGACCTGCATTAATTTTGTGTCTTGACTGCGCATTGTTACTGCTCTTTTTAATATCCTTGCATAAGTAATCCTTTAAACTCCTGAAGCGGTAAACTATTCCAATAAGGATTCTTTGTTTATATACCAAATGTAAATTCTGTTCCGGAAATTTCTGAGAAATGCAACTATTTGCTGTTCGTGTTTATTTGCTCTCCGAACTACTTCAAGGGTAATAACTACAAATTACATTTTCTCCTCTTCAAAAGCTCACAACAAGACGGGAAAAATTTGATTAATTTTTCAGCTACATATTCACAACAAAAACACCAACATGGCTGAACTGCTTTTAAGGGAAACTTATTTTTGATGTTCCGTGATGAAGGGAAAACATGTTAATAACACAAAAGTGTAAAATATTTTACCCAACAACAAGGTGTTTATAGGTTACATTATTTCGTGACAGGCATTTACATTAGGTTAAAAATTCTGATTTAAATTCTAAAAAACTGTGTACGAAATATTAAAAATCATGAGAATTAGCTTTAACTTGTTAGTTTAGAATAAATATAAATATAACAGTAACGTATTAAAGTGTATATAAGAATATTTAATTGAGTTAATTGAAACATTATTAATATTATAATAAGAAGACTCCTAAATAAATTACTTATTGTTTGAATAACACCATATGCACCTAGTTATAAATTTCAATACGACTTTTCTTCAAAAGTTTAGGAAATTTATGTACTAAACTATAATAGCTGAAATTTTTCATTTCCCTCGAATTATGAATGCTCTTGTTATTGTTATTATTATTTTATTTATTTTTATAAATTGAATTGGCACTACTTGAAGTAAAGCAATATGAATTTATTGCTTAAAGTACTTAGGTACTCCTCAATTCTAGTATCATTCTCAACTTTGTTTTTAATGTGCCCACATAAATGCATGATAAAGTGCAGCTTAAATATGTTGGCACAGTTGCAACGTTATTGTAAGTAAAGTTAATGAATCACATTAAAATTTGTAAAAGAAATAAAAATTTATTTTTAATATTAAATTAACGCAATTTTTGAACACTTAGCATATTATAAATGAAAGAAGTATGTAAATCTTCTAAAATTTTATAAAAGAATTGATTTTCAAGATTCTCAATAACTACTCCGTCATTGTGCAAAAGCTAGGTGCAAATTAAACTACTACTAGACGAAACTTTACTGCGACCATTAATTAATTTTGGATTCTAATTATACCAAACTCATTAGAGGCTCTAATCTGGAAATATAATAATTAATAAATCGGAGATTCACAATATATGTGCCTACTTTGTCGCAGCGACAGAGACACCACACTATTGTCTCTTGTCCTACTTTGTTTTACTATAATTATAAAATGATAATAATTGTTAATATTGTTAGCACAACAAGTCATAAATTATTTCTTATAAAAGCTTCAAAGTTTAAAAATCTTCTCCGATAGAATATTTAATTTTTACTCTTGTCATTCTAATCTTCCCATATAAATTTTTTAGTATAGTTTCGTAAAAGTTCTTAATGTAATTAAAGTGTTTTAGTAGTTGTTATGAATGCAGTTCACAGCTCATCAGCTTAATCGTAACCTCCATAAAGTCATATTGTATAAGAAATGTAATTAAGCATTTTCGGATACACTAAAACCATTTTTGTGTGAAATAAAATCAACTTTGGTTTAAATAAAATCTTTTTCAAATTAAATTAAATCATCTCCAAACTAAATAACTGTAAACTATAGTCTACACAGAAAATATGATTTGAAGCAATAACATTTAACAAAGGTGATATCTTCACTAAAGTCAACAAAGTCAACGATACTATTTTAATTTGTTTTGTTATTTATTTTATATTTTTAAATCAATACAAATGTTAATTATTTTTAGTTATTGCTCAGTATAAAATTATAAATTCTTATATCTCGCCTTGAAATGAAATACAAGCAAACTTTTTCTCAATTGGTTCAAATTTAGCAGTAAATTTGTAGACACCATTAAGTTTTGAAAAAGTCGTATCCAAAGTACCTTTAAGTAGAGATGGTTTAACAACATAAGTTACCTAAAATGCTTTAAATAAGTAGAAAATTATAATAATATACAATGCTTCCATACATCAGACTTGAATGGACAAGTTCTAGGCTCCATATTTTCAAATATTTCTGAATGTATCATATCAGGGGTAATTAGTAAGGTGCATACATCATCATGGCGTACATTAAGGAGATCATCCTTCCAAATTCCTCCAACTAAACGTTGCGATTTAAATGATATCTGCAAAAGTGTATGTACAGTGTACGTTAGTTACATCACAAATAGCTATTAAGAACAATTTTAGTTTTATTACTGGAATCAATTTATCAGCTGCAAGTGGTTTCACTTTAAAGGTCCCATTCCACGCAAGAATGTCGTCATCTCTACGCGTATACTGAATATTAGACATATCGAATAATTCCTCAAAGTCAATTTCTTCTCCCATTTTACAAGATTTAAATGGAATATCGTCAATAATTAGAGACAAGTTCTATAAATATTGAAAGACTATAAAATATCTTCATACACTTTAGATAGAGTTTTATACCTTTACAGCCGAACAGGGAAAAATACTCAAAGTGAATAATACTACTGCACTCAACAAATGCATTTTATTTTGTTAGCTGGATTCAAACTCTATCGGAAATAAAGTAAAAGCCAGTATTTATAGTCATCTTCACAAGTAAATCTCTTATTTGAGATGTTTATCGTTGCGTATAATAATTACGGTTATACTAATGCTGCATGTTCAATTTTCAAATGCTACAGAATAATTGAAGCTTAATTAATTCTTCATATTTTTAACAACAAATCTAACAATCACAAATATTTAGCGTGATTTTAGTTGTTGGAAAAAAAAACATTTTTTGCGTTAAACACGCAACTCTCATTATTTGAATATAAAAACTATTCTCAAACTTATTTTATTTAATAGAAAAAATGGATCACTACCATGTTCAATTTTCAAATGCTACAGAAATCCAACAATTAGAAATATTTAGCGTGATTTTTACTCTTGGAAAAAGAACCATGTTTTGGATTAAACATGCAACTCTCATTACTTGAATATAAAAACTATTCTCAAACTTGTTTTATTTAATAGAAAAAATAGATGACTAGCATGTAGAGGAAATTAGACCTTGTTCAGATTGGTTATAAAATGACATTGCAGTTTTCAATTGAGTGAAAATGTGGTACGCTTTGAATATTTTTTTTTAAGAAATTTTATTAGTTTCTACGTTTACGGTGCTCACATTTAAAATTTTTTTATAACCCAAGCGTTAGAAGTGAAAAAACTTTTTACAAGAATAAAAGTACTATAATAAGATTCATAAATTGGTTTTATTTTCTGACAAGAAAGTTTCTGAGTTCGAACGTGCAGGTCTAAAAAAATTTGCCTTTTTGCTTCGTCAGCAGTGATGGTTCCAAAAAGTGTACCAAATTCCGTAAAAAACTTTAGAATACTTTAGGACTTTTTCACCATGATGCAAACATTATCATTTTTTTAATGAGAATGTACCTCTTGGTAATATTTTTTCTAGGATATTTATTTATTATCTATAAATAAAATTTATATCTCCGCTTCTTTATAAGAGCACATTGTGTAATTTTATCGTACATTTTTTCAGAAATAAGCTTTCTGGAGTGTATAAAAATTAAATTGAACATTTCCTATCCTAAAATATAAATTAAGTAGATCTCACCAACTTCCACCAATTTGCAAAAGACTGAAAATATACCATGATTTCTGTAGATAATAAAATTAAACTTTTTCAATTAACGTGCCGCTGGATACAATTATTGAAACGCCTTTAATATCAATCTAAAATAGCTGAGTATCTAATTATACTTTGAAAAGACCTCATTACTGACGTATTGACGTAATCAATATAACGATATATTTAAAATAATTTTTGGCATTTTGCAGTTTAAACATAATTCGCAGTTTATGTCACGCATAAGCGCGTTGCAGTAAATAAATCCTTATCGGCAGCATTCCAGGACCCAACTTCCTGAAGCTGATGCCGAGGTCTCATAGTCCATTATTTATGTTAATCGTATGCAAAATAGGATAATCGTAGCCGGGCGTATCTGAGAATCGGGAATTCGAGCTGACCGTAACAATTAATCCTCAATTTGTAATTACGTTGTACAAACACGCGTTACCTAGGGTAATTCCGTAAAAGCATGTAAACTGGCGAGGCTGCACATAGATAATAAGATTTGTCCCAAAATTTTGTTAAGGTAAAGTGGGGGACAGGGAAGGACAGGGCGATCTGCAAGATTCAACTGCTGCATGCTGCATTAATGCAAACGAATTTTCGAATGCACTGCCCGGACGATACTATTGCTCCCGGGTACGTGTGAAGTTGAAAGTTTGCAACCAGTATTTCATTCAGTTCTAATTTCATATTCACCTTTGACCAAAGCATTGCACCGACGGCGGCACCCTCGAGTGCATGCGACTTGAAGTGTTTGCTGAGAATTATTTGTGTGGCTTTTAATTAATTCACGCTCGTTTATCTTTGACCTAAATAATAACCATGTTGTTCTTAGCTTTTTTCGGAGCACCGCCTTGGGGAAAAGTAATTTACATCTCGGACGGCTCTGGCTAAACATGAGTAGGAACTGGTCTTTGCCTATTTACAACAAGAATTTACTTCCTCTTTTCATAGAACATAAATCTATTATTACTACTATATTTTAGGCAGAAAGCTATGCACGTTTTTAAGTCCGTAAAATCAGGATTTAAATAAGTAGACATACAATTTTTCTAAAGAAATACATAGTTTATTTGGTGCATGCATGTGGGAGGTGGACGTGTTCTAATTTTACGTAGTAAACACTATACCAACTAAAGTTTTTTAGGATATGCGTTCACCTATTTCCTTCTAAGAACATCGAGCGGCGCGTAGACTGGTTTAAAAGAGGATGCAAGTACCTTTCCAATGATATCTCACTTTTTAAAATTCATTTCGAAATGTAGGAGCTTTTTGGTTCAAATTCAAAATTTATTGAATTTTTGTTTTTTTTAGACTAGGAAATTTTTAACGATAATTTCGAAAAATTTGGAATTTGATACTTCATAACTGCTTATGTATTTACGAGGGAACGTTCACGAAGATTGATCTTTGCCGTTTCGTCTGTCACCAAGAATGAAGCTTGAATGAACGTTTATAATTACATTCTCGTCTCGTCCTCGTCAACGAAGTTCCGAAAATTTCTTTCTCAGATAATTATCATGGAAGTCCTGGAAAAACCAGCTGATTTCCAGTGTCAAATTATGAATAGCTAAACTGCCGCAGATTATGCGGTTTAAAATTATTCTTTTCTTTTTCATAATCAAGCCTATATATAATATAATATGTAGCTTGCGAACGTTTTTGCAAAGTTAATATTGCTATATCAATCGTATCCATTTCTGAGCTGGGAAAAATTCTCGATTTGAATGAAGTTCACTGCCTGTTATGCATGCAATGAATGAAAATCCGATTGAACGATCATTCATCGAACGTTCATTCAACCATGCCCGTCTGTTCAGGGCTTAGTGTATAAGCTTAAAGATGACTTTCTCGAATCATCATTATTTTATTTGGTGGGGTGAATATTTCCAAAACTAATCGATCGTTAGTGAACCTTTAAAATGTTAAGTTTATAAAAATTATATTTTTTGTAAAGACCGTCGAATGACAAAACAAAAAAAAACAAAAAAAAAAAAACATATATATAAATGTAGGTAAGGAACAATATACAGAAAATCAATAAAGTCTCAACCAACTTTAGAAGTCGAATAATAATAAATTTACGGCATGATATCTACAATTTTCATGTAGCGAGTTTTCTATTCGACTTTTATTGTATGCAGGCCCTCATTATGCGCATAGCCCAACAAATTCAGGTGTGTCATAGGATGTCTACACAATTTTATCGAAACTAATTTTCAGAAAATACTAAAATGTTAAGATATCAAATTTATATTTAGAATTCAAGCTCTTATTAAGTACATTAGGAGTTCCAATTATACTTAACTGTCTTTTAAAGGTACCTAACATAAATCAGGTTTTTCTCGCCTCATCTCTCTTTAATCTTAATTTGCTATTGTTCCTGACTAATTCACCAATAATCTGTGCTCCTTTTTCGCTATTATTTCAATATTTCAATATTTTTTTTTTTTTCAAAACTTTAATTATTACTGGAAGTATTAAATATGGAACGAAATATTATTTTTGAATTAATGATAGAACGGATACGAGATATGGAGGTGTTAATCGCCAAAAAATGGCAACAACTCAGAATACAATATAAGAACCATTTTGCCAGATATAATTTCGAATTCAATTGAAATTTATTGCATCAACCGGTACAGCATATGGCGATAACGATACGATTTCCACCGAAAGGTCAACACATAAATTCACTTTGATGAGATAAAGAGATTGAAAAATTGCCGGAAAACATAAAAATATTTTTTTTTTAATATATGTATGCATTCAGAACTAAATATACATATTTGAGTAACAGCGCATGTGTGTCTGCAATTTATGGAAATTTATTTTATGCTGGGAAAGGTAATCAATTCGGTGAGTAATAAATACCTGAAATATGGCATTGTTAAATTTGCTTCATCGTTGGTAACAGTCCTGTTTCTGATGCTATGAAAATTGTGGCCTTGTCTCAATAATTAAATCTTCACTTTTGAGCAATTCATTTTGCTAGTATATTTTACTGCTGCTGTTTTACAAGGCAAATTTAAAATTGTCCAATTGTCCTGCCGAATTTATTATTTTGTTTTTATATTTTTTGAAAAAAAAAATGGAAATTTTATGTGATACAAGTACTGAGATTAAATGTAATACAGAAGCGCATTTTTTTACAGGCCATTTACCAATTTTGAGCAAAAACAACGAAATGATTCGACAAACTAATTTTCTTAGAGCTACTGGGGCAGGTATGTTCAGTCCGTGAACCTACATACATACATAACGCATCATCATATCTCAACATTTACATTTGAGTAATTTCAACAAAAAATTTTCGCAGTCGATTTACCCCGTCAATGGATAAAAGTGGTTCAGAACGGAAATAGATTGGAAAAATATCGCTTTTGTTATAGTTGGGATCATTCAAAAGGGAAAAAACGGATTTAACAACTCCATAGTAAAAGTTTAGGTTCAGGATTCATGCAGTTCTGATCAGTGGCGTAGCTAGGTGAGGAAGAGCCCCGGTGCAATAAATAAACTAGGCTCCATGTACAATATTATTTTTATCAAAACTTAAAATATAAAAATAACATTGTTCTTTGAAACGTGAAAACTTGCTGTGGAACCATAAATAAAATTGATAAACACATAATAAATATGAAGTAAAAAGGTAACTGGTTTATTATTTTATTTTAACACTGCGATTAGTACAAATTTACAGAATTTTACGTACTTTCTTTTGATATAAAAAAATAATATTATAACCACTTTCATATTTGTTTTACTAGATGTAACAAAACTAGAGTTCTTACGAAATAAGATTATACAAAAAAATATTAATTTAATAATTGATAAAATAATTTTTAATAAACACCCGAGTAAAAATATCCAATTTTTTTTTGCATGCCCGCAACACGCCTGATGTACACCCAAACATTACCCATTTTTCATCCCGCTACAGGCACGGTTGTTGAGTCGAATAATCACGCCTGCATCGTGCTTGCAACAGCCCCGCATTTTTCTAAAATACGCCCGCAACAAGCTTAAATTTTTATAAAATACACCTGGCCAGAATTGTAACAAAATACTTCCGCAATAGGTTCACAATAACACAACCAGAAAACAATATAGAATATTGTGAATAAAAATTGAAAATTAATAGATAAATTATTTTACAAAAATATATTTTCAATTTTAATTCTTCATAGTAATCCTTTTCTAGTTATATTCGCCTAAACCGGATTGCTCTGATTACATCCGAACTTCAAATTTTTATTTTTATTTTAAACATGCATCTCAATGATCTTATTTCTCTTCTAAAATGCTACGGACCCAATTCGGGTGTATATTCCTAAATTTTGGGAGTGCTGCGGGCTCGTTTCGGCCGTATATATGTATGTACATATTTTTACTCGGGCAGCAGGAATTTGTCTGAAACTAAAAGAACAAAATACTTTTGCCTCGTGTGGATCATTCAAATTGTAAACTTTTATTTTGAATTCAGTGTAGAGAGTTGGGGAATCGCCGCAACACCAAAATTTTATGTGACTGATTTGACACAGAAAAATAGATAGATGGTTGATGTAAATATAGTACTAATTTAAGGAAGAAAAGTGAGACTATTTTAAGCTTGAATACTAACTTTGTTTAGGAAACACACCTGATAAAAACACATTACATACATATATTTAATATTACTCTCAATTATTTTATTATTTTATTTATAATTCTTTCAATTTATTGTAATTTGCCTGAAATGTTATTACTCAAAGAAAGGCCAAGGGCCCTTTGAGCTCTACAGCACCGGGGCACTGCCCAACTTTGCCCTAGGGTAGCTACGCTACTGGATCTCATAAGTTTTCAATAGACGTCGAAAATCGGCTTCTGTTTTTAATAAAGTTCGACTGCGCAATTTAGAGGAATGTATATTGATATAAAGAAGCGCTGTTGCCTTTTGAGACAGTACGCCCCGTTGAAATTATACTGCAATAAATCTTCATAAATGTCACCCCGATATAATAGTCCTTTGAAAGTCACTGAGGACTTAAGTACCGAAAGTATGCAGATAGTTATGGCTGCATTGATAAATGGTCGACTCACTTAATGTACTCCTCCAGACGTTTGCTATACGCGCCCATTAACCTTAAGGATCTCCTTTGCAGCGAACAAGTGTGTGAGTCGTTTAAGATAGGGTCGACGGTCTCAAAAGCTGTTCTTATACCGAGATGACTTGCATTTGCGCTGAGAACGCGTTTTTCATCCATCGCGCAATTCAAGCCAACTGGGACACAGCATCTTAGAAGGAATGGTTTAAGAAAGCTTAGTTAAATTTAAAATCTTTACTTTAAGTGATTAATTACTTAGGGGAAATGAAATACATATGCATAATATCATTTTAAGGAGAATTTCGTTGGGAATATCGAAACAGATGCATACAAAATCCAGTAGAATGTACAAAATAAATGTCTGTAGTTATGTAATGTGTTTTAAACAACTACTCGAACAGCAAATGATTAATTATGAAAATAATATTTAACTTTGGGGACAGCGCGTTATCACTATTATGTAAGATGCAACAAGAGCCAAGGGATTGCTACAGTACACATGGAAATATCAATAGCTAAAGGTTGTGTTTATTTGAATATATTTTTAATATTTCTAAAATCTGACAATATTAGATATACAGTGATAAATTCATATTTTTTAAAAAGTCATTGCGGAAGTAAGTATACGACTGCACTAGCCCTAAACATCTTCCCCTAGAATAAGTAGTAGATTATTGTTGAAAATTTAGAAATCAAAATAAGTCCACCACCGTATCTCTTTTTCGAGAAAATTTGGTATAAATATGAGCAAATGCACATTTTGACCATTTTTGATAATGTGTTGAAAATAATAGAGCATTGGAAGAACTTGAAGTTAAATAAAATGAAAGTATGCTAAAAAATTTCCTTTCATGGGGGGTTACCCTCTATAGAATGAAAAATTCTTTTAAAGTAATTTTTTCCCATAGAATTATAATTATTCAATGTTGTTGAAATTATTGTAGTTATAATGTCTAATTGTAAATTTAAGTGTAAAATATAATTTTTTGATTAAATAATCCCAAAATGGCGGTACTATGGTGATAACTTCCGGAAGCGCGAGACGCAAAATAGCGTACAGTCTAGCGTCGTACTGATCCTAAAAAAAACAAAACAAAATAAAGTCATTCAATGAAAATTCAAATTTCATACCAAATTTTTGATATTTGATCGATAGTAAAAATATTTGTTTTTAAATAGTTTTATATTTTCATGGTTTATCCAAGAAGCAATACTGTTTTAGATGTGTGTTTAAAATTTCAGCGGAATCGGTCCATAATTTTTTAAGCTATTGTGTAAGTAGTTTTGGGCCTCGCACCTTCGGAAGTGAACAAAATAGCTTCGGCATTTTGGATTATTTAAAAAAAAAATAAATTATAGTTTTACACTTAAATGAACTAATAAGCAATACAAATTTTTTTAACAAAATTTAGTTATTCATTCTAAACAAAACCAAAGTACACCTAATTCTGTTTTTACACGATATATACATACGTTCCCGAAGAATATGTGTAAAAAAAATTCGTGTAAAACAATATTTTGCATCTATGGAAAAATAGAAGATTGGGTCCAGTATACTAAGAAATCAGCAAAAATAATACAATAAACCATTAGTTTTCATGTTAGGGTGCACGAATTTTATTTTAATTTTTATTAAAGTTTATAAACATCAAAAAGGTATTTTTCGCCTTGAACACCAAACTCAAAATGCAGACAAAGCAGACAAAATTCCATATTACTACCTTAAATTGGGTGAATTTTCACAAATGGAAATCGCATTACATTCCTCGTCTCCAATGTCGTAGTTATAAAAATAAAAGTAAAGCAAAATTTTCTTCTTAAAATTTGTGTCGATCGTGTTAAATCAAAATAAGTCGTGTAAAAAGAGAATTAAATTCTTTTTCTAATTCGTGTTAAAACAAAATCGTGTAAAAAAAGTTCGTGTAAAAACAGAATTGGGTGTACTTAAAAGTTAATGAAATTTTTGCATTCTATTTGGGATAACCTCCTTAAGATTTGGCAATTTGGCAATTGCAATTTTATCGTTTGAAAAAAAGGCTTATTATATGATTTGCATTCATATTCATCTTATTCTACACTTAAACTATAACCCAGCTAAACAATTTATAAAATTTAAATTTTGAAAAGTGAAACTTAAAATTTGCGCAGTGTTAAATTAAAGAGTATAGAATAGAATAAGGATCTTAAAGTCATCTTCTCTTCCTTTTCTTTTAAAATAATATTTGTTATTTGTTAATTGTATTTGAATTTACTATTAGTTTTAGTTTAAGTTATTTTTGTGATATTATTTGTAGTTTGTATTAAGCAACTGAAATAAATTAAATATAATATGTACTTTTATGTAGTTTCCCTACGAAATGAATTTTTAAATTTCCATTAGAAGGAAAGGCTTCAAAATTGCATATGTATACAACTCAAAACTTATTGGATTTATTCAAAAATGCATTACCATTGAAATATAAAACATTCTATGGTTTCAAGATTTTCAGGTCTCAGTGGAGCTTATCTTGTAAACTTACTTCCAGCTTCCACTTGGCTCAGTTATTTGATTTTTCAAATGCAGCACGAGATGAATACAGAACATCTTTAGAATTTTTCAGTTACATTTTCGCCCAAGAAAGTGAAAAAGAATATCAAAGGATTCACTTCACTAGCACCTGAGTCAAGCATGAGGAAACAAAGTAAATTTCTTCTACAAACACTGTCTTAGTTATTTGTGCCCGAATTTAGTAACTTTCCGGAAGTTTGCACCTTAAATTTGTTTGAAAAGTTATTTAACAACCCAAAGAAGGTCCAGTACAAAAAAGTAAACCACCATCCCGACCCAGTGCAGTTTTATTCACATAGAGCTAATTGGGGTTGGTCAAAAAATCGTAATCCGTAAAAAAAACTTGGGCAACATAAATAGATGCACCAAAGCCGAGCTCCTCCAGAGTTGCAAGGTGTTGCAAGCACCCGTCAGTGGTGTAGTGATACCAGCATCTAGCTGGCTTCTACAACTTTGAATCTGTGGATTTTTGCTCGTACATCTAATTTAATGAAAATGTTAAAGTCTTGCTAGTAATTTAAGCATCCGTCCAAACCCTTTTACGAGTGAGAAAGCTGAAAAGTGGACTTTTTATGGGCATGAATCCCCGATGAAAGGCTAAAATTTCTCTTTGGCTGGTGCTAGGGACATTTTGTACAAAATATAAAATCGATGTCGTCGGGTATTACGCTTTCGTGTACAATTTATAGGAAGCCATGCAGTTTCAGCAGTTTTTGAAGGAACTCATGTCGATTCGCAAGACAGCACCCTTTTAAAGTGCTTTCTCTCATAGTTTCGGGCGAAAAGCTATCCCATCTACAATCAATCAATGGCAACCGACTTATCGATCGAATCATTAAGGGCTTTGCTCTCAATGAAAGCATCGTAATTCAATTAAGGTCAGGAAGGGTTAACAGAACTTGGAAAATAGAAGCAAAGCCTTCTAGTAAACATTCTTCCTTTATTCTGATGCCGTCTGAAACGCTACTCGGAGCCTCGCCAGTAAATTAACATGGCTGAAACACGTAGAAGTCAATGTCTGTTGACTTAATGCTAAAGCAGGCCCGAATAATAGAGGATATTTTAATGAAGATATTCGGTCTCCTAAGCAAAGAATATAAATTTTGTGGGAAGCGAATGGAAAATCCCCCTAGGACAAGATAAATTGATTAATTTTTCTTTTCGTTCAATGAGGCTGAGGGGATTTGGAGAGAAAAATTTGTGCTCTGTACCTTTCTTAAATGTTCAAGTTGGCACTTGATATTCTCTAAAGACGCCTGATGGATCACTGGCGATACAGTGGATGGTCTACTCCCGGGAATTCTTCTGAATCATTTTAAAGACATTACATATACTTAAAGGTTAATGTTTAAGGAAGAGTACTCATGATAACTTTCTTGGCTTTGCATCTTAGATAACTTCCTTATGTGTAATACCTTACGTAATATTTCCTTATAAAAGCACATAATCAAAACATGTTTAGATTTAGGGTAACCGGTAGGATAAAGTATATACTAATGAATTCTATGTAGGGTCCTGTCCTGGCCCACCTCTACTTCCACTATTCTACCGCAATTCAATTCTCATCGTATTTTTACTGCTGAAGCATGCCTTATACCGGTGACAGACGGGCGGCTCAAATGAAACTATTCCCGAAAGTTTACTTGCTGCGACCCTGTGTCAAGCTACTTAAGAGGCTTGAGTATAATTACGAAGTCCATTTCCTAAGTAGTTTGTAACAAATTCATTTTCAGCAAATGAAATTGAGAGCACTGGAAATTTCAAAGAATTCCAGTTGCCATAGCTGTCAGTTATCACTTTGACAGGACAGCTGTTCTCATATTTGTCTGATTTTTTGAATTTTGAATTTTTAGATTACAAAGACGATAAAAAAAGTCAAGAAGAAAAGGTCCCAGAGGAAGGAAGAGATCTTGATGGAACTATAGGGCAAAAAACTAAAATATTTGCGAAAGTCTCTTTTGACGTCTAGGGTTTGATTTGATAGTTCTCAAAAGCTACTTGCCGATATCCCGTGTGTCAACTGGACTTCTTAAGTAGCTTTTGAGGCCAAGCAGCCTTTGCAAAGCATCATTTGAGCCGTCTGTCTGTCGTCGGTATTAAACTTGGCCTAAACCTATCTCAAACATGGTATAAGATTGCTTTTAGACTAACTCTATCCTGGTTTAAGCATGCCTTAAAAATAACTGAAGCTTGCTGAATACAAAACAAAAAAAAACTTTTTCTAAAATTCGAAATCGTAAATTAGTTTTAAAAATAGCCAAATTTTCAATATATTCTTTATACGTGTCCCCATCCAATATATGTATATTAAATTAGAAACGAACAAACAGACAGAATAAAAGTCTTTGCTTTTTACATATTAAATATATTTTTTGTGTAGATACAGAAATTAGTTGTATAAATTTGGATCTAAAATGTGTTAAGCTCACTTTGCAGATATATGTTTCTCATTCCTTAATTCTGAATTGATTGTTATTTTTACTAATTTTCGCCCTAATTATACCATGTAGATTAGATAAGCTTTAGGACTGTAGCAAGTGCTTACAGCAAAAGTTATTATTATCTATCCAGTGAAGGTAAAGGAGGGGCATGATACAAATGAATACGAACGTGAATGCGATTATACTCGAAGCACTCAATAATTGCCTGTTACGTCTTTTGCGTGCCCTCCATTTGGCTCGGAAAAACAAAACGAATGAATGAATGAGGGTAGATCACGTTTGCTTAAAGTGCTCTATCCATGGCTAAGGCACACCTTTTACCTTAAGGACCTAAATTAAGGAAATAGCTGTAATGACCTTTAGGATTAGAAGACATAGCACCGATTAGAGTAATTTGCACACTTGCCAAGGAATCGATTCGAGAATTTTTGGACCAAAAGTTGGCAAATTATGTTATTCTGTGGAGCTGTTTTCAAGAAAAAAAATATAATGATTCAAAAGCAAGCTTTAAAACTTTTTCCAAGAAAATAAAAATCTCGCATATACATATATGTACGTTTTCAAAGGGACTGTCGAGAAAAAGTTTTCCGCTAAAAAAGTACGGCTTCTTACGATCTACCCAAAAGGATTTTTCAAAAGCAGCAGAGAACAAGATGCATTATAAAAGATAATGAGCTTAGGAAAGTTTTGTTATTAGTCAGAAATATAAATCCTAGGAAAACAGAAATGATAGGTTTCAACTTTTTAAAGAATAACGACTTTCTCTGGGTATCGACTGAAAAGCCCAGAACTCGACTCTTGGAGTCGTCTTTCAAGACTTGAAGATCAGAAGACTTCTTCAAACTACGGCTCCTTTCAGATAAGAACTGATTCATTAAGTAATAGCTCTTGTATTTCGTTGCGATGTAACATGAGAAAGTGCTCTAATGATACGTGGAAATCGCCATATACTCGATTCTGTTTTGTCTAGATCTAGTCATATTCACACCAGTTAATAAGAATTGTCGTCCCGCACTTAATTGGATTTGTTAGCGCTTCCCTAGGTTAATAAATTCCTGGACTCTGGAGCAGGACTCCATTAGAGTTCCAATTTATGTTAATTGAATAGGTGGTGCCCATGGGGTCGAAAAGACGTCTATACTTTTGTGCTGGAGGACTCTTCAAGGCAGTACTGCATAATATGAACCAGCAGGCGAGATGTGGGTCTGCTATTATTACGAAATGGAAACCCAGAGGAAGGATAATTTAGATAGGAAAAGAACAGCTTGGAAGACAAATTTTGGCAATGAGATTATTTTTCGTCCTGAATTTTATTGCCTCCCGCAATCCGATTTCTTTTTAGATAGTTTTTTATAGAAAAAATACCTCTGAACCTTAGCAACTAACCGGACGTATCATATGTCAAGTTTTGACACATCGATATCAATTCTTGGGCAGCTAAAATTCAATTAATTTCAATTCAACAGTTCACGGTCAACATTTTAAAAAAGCTCCACCACCTCCAACATTTGCGGCTTTCGCAACTCCAAAAGGCTATAAGCAAACTCATTTTTTCTCTTCAAATTTATAAATAATCCATTTGGCTTTATGATTAGTTGTTTATCACTTGCCGCATTTTAGTATTTTTTTAAATTGTAATCATTTATTCTTTCCTTTTTAGTAGTGTATTCTTAAAAATATAGGTTTTTGTTTTTATTCAAAGTCTGAGAGTCCACGAATTCATTAAAATTGTTTATAATTTATTAAAAATGCTGTAAAATTAATTTATTGAGTTATTATATTGGACAATATAAAATTTAAAATTTATTTTTTATTTAAAAACAATAATTAAATAATTTATAGGTTCAAATATGAAACCAACAAATTGTAAGTGTTTTTTTTGTTTTGTTTTCTTTTTATGTAATATCATGGGATTTTACGTGTTAGTATGTGACAACACTTAATAAAAGGTAAGTTCGTTAAATTATCCTCCCATATAATTCACATGTCTAATTGCAACCGCCACTTAATACATAAGTAATATACATATTTTGTATATCAATTCCTAAGTCAAACAGGGGGAAGGGTGACAAGAGTTAATCAAATAAGCTTCCTGTAAAAAATTGCCCAAATGTTTTTTGGTAATTTACCAAAGTTTTAGTTGCTTTTCCGAGGTATTTTTCCGTAAATTTTACCTTTGTTTTTTTGAATGTTTGTCCTAAAACTTAGGAAAGAAGTATTAGCAATATTGAAATTTATGCGTGGTTTTTTAACAAATTTACAAATGTTTACTTTGTGTGGGGGAAAAAGAATCCGAACACCGAAATAGCACATCTTTAAAATCAATTTTGTCTACACTAATGATTTTATAATGCTTAATGTAAATTAAGCTAATACTAAATAAATCAAATAGTTATGAAATGGGTGACCCTAATGTGGAAAATTTTCCCAACTCTTGCAAGTCGTCTCGTGTCGTTTCTGAAACATAACCACAATCCCAAAAATCCTCCGAAATTCAGAACATATGGTCACTACGGGTAGACGACTAACTCAATTGATTGTTCAATTTAAGAAGGAACGGAGGAAACATTTCGCATTTCTTGAAATGTCACGTTCCATTGCCCAAAACAAGGAAAACTCTGTCAACAAGGAAAACTCTCTCAACTGCCGACCTTGCCAGCAAATTGAAAAGTTTAAATATTTCCGGCAGAAAAAAAATTATCGCAGACTGCAGGCAAGGCAAAAGTTGGGGAATAGTTGCCGTCCCGCACTCTAGTGGCATTTTGGGTTTTCTTGTTAAACATCTGCTGGGCGATACCGCAGCACTGGTCTGGCCCCATTATGTTTTCTTTTCTATTCTTCGGGCTGACCTAGATCTAGAATTGTGGAGTGGTATGACGCGGTAGCAGACTCTTTTTCGCGGGGATATAATTTACTTAATGACTTCATCTGGGGCTGTTAGCAGGATTGCCCATGCCGCGGACTCGGAAAATGACATTTTCGTAATTTTCTATTTTAGCCAGTGCAAAAGTTCAATTTTAGAGATTCAGCCCACGAAATATCTACCTAAAGAGATACCCGATTCGAGTGTATTAAACGATTTGCTCGCATGGTATTAGCATCTTAATTGAATTCGTTAATGGCTTCCGGGAACGAGACCACACCACGAAAGAGCTAAGCTCCACATAAGAAGAAAATGCAAGTGGCTTACCAAGAAGCCAGTGCCAAACTTCCCTGCCGTGCATTTTGTCCCCTGTGGCGGAATTGTGCTAAACACTGAACTACACCTGGAACAGGGTGTTCATTTGCATTAGACATTCGAATGAGAAAATGCACGAATTGTGTACTGCTGCAGCTGTAGGTATACTAACAATACGTTGCTTAAGCAAAGGTGTGTCCGACTGCATATTTTTTCACTACAATTTTCGGCATTGTTCCCAAAATAAGGCTTGTACACATGCAGCGGAAACGAGTGCGCGATCCTTCGACCTTCGGGCACTGTTCGTTCTATTGAACAATGTGGCTGGGTGCTAAGCTCGTTTGCGAAGTGCATTCATTGTACTAACTGCCTTTGAATAAACAAATTATATACGAAGTAATAAATCACTGGATGAGATTATTCCTCGAGCTCTGTTTACTGCACTGCAATGCCAACAGCACCACAATTACTCTTTGCAGCGCAGAAAGCTAGCTTCCGAACCTCGCACAATTCGGGTCACGTTCTGAATGGGTAGGTTAATAACCAATCGAATGAACAAGCAATGCGGGAGTGTAGCACCACCCACCATTCCGACCTGTTACTGAGATATGAGCATTTTCAGCCTTTTGCAAAGGGAGTTGCTAAAATATAGGCTACAGGGTTATACAGGCGATATCACCTGGATTAGGCATTTCCATGACAATGAGTTCTTATTTTTGGTTGGATTCCTTCGGGAACTCATTAACGAAATTTTTTTATCCATCTGCGTGTCGGTCACTTTGTATTATAATTTTAATAAAACTAATACTAGATCTATTGAGCTAAAACGTATTTTTGTGCAATATATGTACATATCAACTTCTCTAGTTCCAGAAGTTTTTGTTCATTACCTACAGAGCATCTCAACTCATTGTTTCTTCTTTTGTAAATATAAGCTACAATTTTTTTTTGTGAACTGGGAAATTTTGTGAAATGTCAATCGATTCTATTTTCAGAACTTAAAAATGTCAACAATGATAGTTAATATTTTTAAAGTTCGCCCAATCAGCCAAGGTTAATTAAGGTAGTAAAAAACGTGAACATTCGCGCGTGAAAAGTCCATTAGAAATTAAGTGCTTTAATGAGATAATAAATTAATCTATGATAATTCCAAGGGCACGGTAAATTACTAAGAAATAGTTGACAACTCTGAGGGGTGATCATTTAGCCTCAAAAAATAAAAATCTGAACGCTCTTTAGGAAATAATTCTTCCTTTCCTTATCGGGTCCGACTACATATGCTCAGCTAAACTAAAATTGAATCGTGCATTTGTGAATATTTTAGAGGCAAATTCCCCGAAATTATACCTTTAAAAAAGAGGTTACATCTATGTAAGAATTATACTAAGTTATAATACAATACTCAAAGAAAACTGTTTTAAACACGACTTACAATACAGTGTAATTAAGCGTAATTATTTCAAAATACACTGTATTTTAAAAAATATTTTCTGTATAAGCCTTCGGGCATCCGAAGTGCAGAGTGCTCCATTCAGCTTTAATAATTTGGATTTTTGCCAAAGATAAATAAAATTAAAATGGCATTTCTTCTGTTGTTTTGAAGTTTCCAATATTCAGAAAAGTGGAAAATTTTTCAAATTTCCCCGCAACCTCGATAGAAATCCAAATAAAACCTGGATTGTCAGATTTGTATTATTAGCTTTTATGTTGTGTTTCTGATTAAGTTTAAGTCTTTTATATACATTTTTTAGGTATATTGAAAATAATACAATAAAATATCGATGACATGTTATTTATTGGACCTTCAGGATTCAAACAATAATACAGTAAACGGTAACAAGAATTTTTTTTCTTTAATGACATTGTTTTAATTTGAGGTTGGTTTCAACGTTGGTTTTGCCCTGGTCTGCATCGCATAACTCCATCAAAAGTAAATGGATCTGAAAAATCCCACAAATATAGTCGTTTTATTCATCTTTTTTTGATATATTGTTTATTTTAATTTTTTAAAATTTTGCGTAAATTACGAACATAATCTTTAAAGTATTTCTAATATTTTTTATGTTTTGGAAATAAAACAAATGTGATTTGCAATTTTTCAGATTGATTTACTTTTGATGGAGGTATGATGCAGGTCAGGACAAAACCTCATAAATTTGTCTCTTATTAAATTCAGTATTAAACCTAGTGCCTGTCGTTGATAAAATCCGTCTTAAAATTTCATTTCTATACACCCGAATATATTTACACAATGGTTGCTTGCAAAGTTAAGATGTTATTGGACACAGCGTCTTTACGAAGTATCCGTATGCCCAAGCGTTCCGTGAGGATATATGGAGGACATAAACAATATCTGAAAACTAGCTGCTTTGAATATCCTCATAAAGATTCTATCAGTCTATCTAATCCTTTGCATTGCAAGGCAAGTCTGTCGTAGCTGCAATTTAATGCATACCCTCGGGTATTGCAATTCTGAAGAGATTTATTCTGCCTTTAGGTGTTTCCGAGTGACGCAAAGTTGCATGTATGCATTTTATGTAAGGCAGCTAAATCATGAAACATAAATGCCCTGCTATTCTCCAAGAACTGCCACCTTGTAATTTTCAGTTTCACGCCATTTTCTTAGTTTACGTGTATTTGTGTAATTTAATTTTATCTACCAGCCTTTTGTTCACAGAAGCTACAAAAGTAGTTTAGATTGGTCAATTAAATTTGAATTGAGAAATCGATAGCATTTATCTATTATAGAAAAACGTTATAAAACTCTTGATACATGCAAATCACAAGGTGATATATTCCCAATAAATAGGAAATTACTAGTGAAACATTAAGACATAGTAACGCATGGCAGGTTTGTAACTCTTGTCGCTGCAAAATTTAATTTGAACAATAAATCTTTGAAGAAATTAAAAAAAAGAAAATATGAGCACCTCTTAGTTCTCATAAAAACTGCGATATAAACTCTGATTCATTGCGTACATTCGCCCGCTTCAAAAAAGTTTTTAAAATAGGTGTTATTAAGAATTTACATCTTAAAGTCCTTCTCTGTTTTTTAAGTATTATATTTTGGTATCTTACGCAACATCGTGTTATGACCTGGCACAGCTTGATTGCGAATGAGAAGTATTTCCGACATCTCAGCACAACCATTCCATTTTCTAAACTTTTCATTTCCTTTTTAATTTAAATTCTGTCCCAAATGTCCCGACGTCAAAAAATGTCTGCCATTACGAAAGTTAGTAGAAAAACAACGGTCCTATTGCGAGTAGAAGAGCCTTTCCTCACGGGCCGACTAGAAAAGCTATTTAAAGTCTTAATGGCAACTGTCTGGTCTACATCAACACGATAAATGACTACACACACACACTTTAGCATGGATCACATTCAAGTACGGCAATTTTTCAGATTTCTAAATTCTCGAGGAATATGGCTGAGTAAACCCGCGCTCCTATCCTCTGGGAACTCGCTATCCAGTTTGACAAATAATTTATTCCGAAGGTAAGGTTAAAATGGCCAAGATAAAGCGCGTTATCCGCGCAATGTGCTGCAGCATAATCGACGAGCGAATCTCAATTGAGTTCAAACGTGTGCACATAAAGCGCCCAAGATATGAGTGACATATCTTGGTACTTTTAGGGTCCAAATCACCAAAATGTAATTGCCCGGAATCCATCCAAATTTTATTTGATTTCAAGTCGCATGGGTATGCTAATTTGTGGAAGTTTCTCGTTATCTTGTGTAAGATGACACGATGACTAAAGAGTCGTTTCCTGAATTTCCTATTTTTTACTTAGAGTTGTGTAGATAGCAGAAAGTGGCAGAGAAATTTATTGGTTGGTGTGCGACTTACCTTCCTACCTATTGATTTCAACACACATTCAAAGATTAGAACAATGCGATGCACACCGGTTCATTTGTTTTCAGTAACATTGAATTAATTTATGAGGTAGTTCTACACTTAAGGGACAAGGGTTTAAGGGCCGCAAATAGAGTCGAGTAGTTTCGAAAATGACCGAAAACACCAATTGTTAACCTAAATATATATAGGCACCTGCATATGTAAAGAATAAGAAACATGTCCTGAGTGACTAATTTATCTCCGCCGACATGAAACCATTGGTCAGTAACTTCGTTTACTGAAAAAAAATGTTTGAAATTCGAAGGTGGAAAAGTAATATATTTTCTATTGGTGATATTAACCTATAGAAATCTAAGAACAAAAAAATGTTGGGTTCAAAAACTGGCATAAATTGAGTTTGAGATCTTCTCCCGAATTTTGATAAAATTTTGTAGTAATATCCATTCAAGGCCAAAAGTGATGGATGTGCAAACAAATATGTCAATTGCTGATATTTTCTAAGATATTTAACTTTAAATTTCTGAAATTTACTTTCCTACGATTTATAATTTTATAAGGAAAATGCGTGTACGTCACTGTCAATAGGTCGAAAAAGATATTAACTTTTAATTCGTTAATTTCAAAGAATTTTTAGAATGAAAACGTGGAAATGTCCTTAATTTATGGTATTTATATAATTTGCAATGAAATTTTGTGGGAATATGCAAAATGTCAATTATCGAAATTTTAAAGTCAAATATCTCAGAAAGTACAAGTGACCGACTTTGTTTTGCATATTCGTCACTTTTGACTGCAATTGAACAGTCCTACAAAGTTGTATCGAACTCCCTGGGGAGACCTCAAACTCAATTTATTCCCTCGACAGTTATTATATAATATGTACTTATACTTCGAATTTATAAACTAGAAAGTTAGGTAAAGTTAATAATTCTATCTCCTAATAATAAGTTTAAGTTGGTTATGTCATTGTTTATAGTACGGAACGGTTAAAAATGAAAAAAAAAAACATTTATTCGAGCGCGTTAGATTTTCAGAGGGGATGTTAAGTGATCCCGAATGAAGCTCCCATTCAAAAGACTGACGATTCGGATGTGACACAGGCTCGTGACGACTTTTCGAAAATGCAAAAAACAAAACCCTATTTTGAAATAGGTACTCGAGCGCGTCAGATTTTCATACAGACGGTTCAGCTTGATGTCCTGGTCGTGCTGATCCATAATCTGACGATTATTTGGAGGGATTTTCTTAATCTGACCGTTTGAAAAAATTCTGTTGATGTTTCAGCCGGAAATTCAACATTATCGTACGTTATTATTATTGGTTTGCTCCGACGATATTCCAAAACGGTCTTGCATTTTTTTATTGTTTCTGACGTAAATTTAACAATCTTCACTGCAGCTGCACGCACTAAACTTTATTGACTATTTTTGTTACTTCGGTTTGCCGAAATCGGCAGATTATATTTTTCCCGTTATCCTTGAATTATTCCCTTCAAAATAAAAAAAAATTCGACCGCGCTCGAGAATGTCAAGGTGAGGTTTTTTTTTTGCAAGTTTGTGACCCTCCCACTCCCTTACGTCACGCTCAAATCGTCAGATTATTGAAATGCACACTTTTCAGCATGTAATTAACACACCATACCTTAATCTGACGCGCTCGAGTAAATCCAGCTATCGATTTTTTTTTTTTACTATTCTGATCGGCTGCCCTACACGCGCGGCCCTATATAGAGGGCTAAGATTTGGTAGAGGTACTCAACAGGGTGTAAGGTATCCACCATATGTTAATCTACCGCGCTCGAGTAAATCCCAAAATCCCCTGTTGCGCTCCCCTACTATTATATTGCTGTATTTTATGTTAATGAACTGAAACAAATAAATAACTGAATAAAATTAAATCACAAATATATTTATGTTTTGAAATTAAAATTTCGTATAGACACAAATTGATTAGATAAGTATTTACAATTTCGCTAGAAGTTAAAAAAAAGAATAGGTTAAATTTTCTATAAACTTAATCTCAATTTGTTATTATGATAAGTATTTTGAGGTATCCAACAAAGTTAATATCATTCATTCACTTTACATCCGGCAGATATCAGTTCAAGACGTTTTTGAGACATATGTATGTAATAACTAAAATCGAACCGGAATTAAATATCAAGACAATTACTGGCTCCCACATAGAGCTGAGATTGCGAGAACTAAGCTATTTATCTCGATAAAAAGCGTTCTCAAATACTGGAAAAAATAAGTTTATGGTATAAGCATAATTTACGAATCACGTTTATTTATTTCATTTGAACTCAATTAGGAGAAATAAAATCCCTTAACATTCGTACAAGAATGTAGTTTTCCTAATATAATTATTCTTGATATACATACATAATTCCTAAATTAATCTAAAATAAAGTTTAAATTAAAGAAATAATTATACTTAATTTATTTAATTTAATCGAAATATTACGTTCATCCAGCCCGTCAGGGAATACGGATAAAGAAAAGGAATTTTTTGATTTAGAAATTACCTCTTAAAAAGAACTGTCTTACTTTTAGGGATGACCAAATGTATGATACATAAGTATGCAATTTAAAATTAAATTTTATTAATTTTTTTTTAATATTTGTACACCGGAGCACATTACCTTTCTTGAATTTACGTGATATTTAGAAGTTTACATTTTTTTCTTGAACTGAAAATGTTTTATGCTGTATTATGATGAAAGATGATAGAGTACATGGTACTTTTGAGTAGAGAAGATAAGTTTAGCTCAAATTGATTTCAGCATTCTCAGCACTTTTGAGTATCTAAGTTGCATGTATGCTTAGAGTATGGAAGTGATGCGCTTCTAAACTGGTAAGTGGTGGTATTGCGAAGACCGCCTGGGTATGCTTGGTTCCGGGAATGTTATTAAAGAATTGATTTTCGTAGTCGAGATGTAGAATATCCTTCCGTGAGGCGTCTTCCAGTTCGGTGATTCAATTTGCTCATGAAAGAGTGAAGTGTAATAGCTCCCATCTAGTTGAACTACTGCACCGCTAAAGATATTTCGTTCCGGGTATGCAGGTTGCCAGGAAAATTATCGCATTAAACCGGCAATAAACTCTTTGATAAGTCCTAACTTAGTAAGAAGCTTTAGGATATGCTACTGCCGAATTTGCCTTGCAATTTTGCAGTCAGGCTTCGCTTGAACAGATTAAATGCTTCCCCTTAAGGTGAGTAATTAAAGGAAGGAACTAGCAACAATAACTAAATTCATAATTTTTGTTTGCACTACTAGAAGCTTGTTATAAATTTCGGCTTTTAGTTGCGGGTGCATTCTAGATGAATCTGAGATTTACAAAGGCTTTTAATAATTTAAAGTAAATACTTGAAGGGTCCACCCATCTCTTTTATATGCTGAGCAGTCAAGCAGAAAATGTAAAAATATGCAAATAATTCGAGATTTGAACGGAACGAACTCAATCAAGAGGAGCTCGTCTACTTAAATATTATAATTTTAATATAGAGGCATTTTCAGGCCATTATACGTTTGGCCGGCAGGTATGTTTTTTGCATTTTTCATATTTTTTTTGCATATTCCGACATTTTCCACTTTATTCAGAATGAAACATTTCCCGGTTGTATCTGAAGGATAAAAGGCTGACTGGTCAGAATCACTTAATTTCGTGATTTCATCTACACGTGAAGAACGAAAAGCTGACGAAATGGGAAGTGATTTGCATAAGCGGAAGCAAAGAGAACGTGAACACCTTTTGCTTTACAGTTATAAATATTCATGAATCAATTTGTTTCGCCCCGTAGAATTTAAATAATGTTACTTTAGTGAAGCGAACGAGATTTGTATTGCCTGATTTCACCTTTTTCAAAATCGTTGCCTTAACACAACAGCTGTTAGAACTTAGAGTATTTTAATGAAATCTGCATTTCTTATAATTATCCAATTAGTCATTATTTCATTTTATCAACATTACACTGTAATAGTAATCGAGTAATTGTTATTATTACTGAAATAAGATTTGCTTTTCTGCTATCTGTCCGCCTGTTTACTTGTTCGCTATTCGAATCTACACCGCTCCATTTCGATCAAAAATTGCGTACTCAACATAACAAAGGCTTTTAAAATTTGTGTCTCTCTGTTCGTTCGTGGTAATATCGGGAACAGCTGGGATGGAATTTTCAGTGGATAGTGAAGTATTTTGTCGGGGAAATGATTAAGGCAATTTTTATTTTATTTTACACAAATGTTCTTGAGATGCTTAGGAAGGTCATAGAAACAATCTTTGCTACACTTGTCGTCTTTTATTTAAACTCATTAGGTCTTGCGTTTATCATATTATAATTGGGATACTTGAGAACTATCATATTAGTCAAATAATACTATATATGTAGGTAACCCGGGTAATGTCGGGAGTGGACAAGCTAATGCTATATAAAAAGTAAACAAAAAGTCCAGTCAAAATAGGCATTCAGCTTCGGAATAATTCGCATAGAACTGAAATTTGGTACAGACCTGCTATGCTATCTTGGTTGTCTTCTTATGTAAAAAATCGATATCATTGCGTAAAAATAAACCTTTTCAATCTCGTACGTTTAAAATATTTTCAGGTGTTCCCCAGGATAGTCGCTTGGGCCTGTTCCTGTTTCTTTTTAATATTTTTATTAATGACGTGGTTGGTAACTTTTTATTTTCTCATTATTTGATGTATGCGGATGATTTAAAATTGTTCTCTTCTATAAAGAGCTCAGCTGATGTTTCCTTGTTACAGTCGTATTTCGAGCGATTGAATCAATGGTGATCAAGTTGAATTGCCTTGCTTTAAACCCGTCTAAATGTAAGACATTCACTTTTCACCGTTTATCCATCCCTTTAGTTTATCGCTATTCAATCGATGAGCATGTGCTGGATCGTCCCGGTGAGATAGTGGATCATTGAGTCTTATTTGATCCTAAATTAGTTAGTAGCCTGCAAGTGGACTTTATTTGCAACAGAACCTTTAAAATGCTAGACTTCATAAAACGTAATTCTATTGATTACCAGGATCCTTTTACTTTAAAGGTTTTATTCGTTTGATTGTTTCGTTCCATCATTGAATACGCGTCAGTTGTGTGGAATCCTTATAGTCATATGCTTTTTATGAGAAACTAATTATGCTTTAAGAAAATTTCCTTTGCCTAATGAGCTTCCAGATTATGATGGGAGACGTAAACCTTTAGGTTTACAATCTCTTGAAGCACGGAGGAAGGTTGCAGCCATAATGTTTGTTAAGGATACTCATTGTTATAAAATTTGTTCGCAGGACTAATTAACTTTATTTAATAATTATGGACCTGGCATATCTGGCATATCAATTCTGTCTATGATTTTAATGTCGATTTATCAATGAATCGAGTACAGTTTAAGGATCTTACTTAATTTTGGTTTGTGATTGAAACTATTCTTGGCCATTTTCCAGCTAGATCGCTAGATGCATTTCCATTCAAGAGAAAAAAGGAAAAAAAAATTCATGAAAACCTGGAATTTAAATTTTTTTTTTTATATTTTAACTATCATGATCACCATTGATCATGTTTGGAATCCGATCCCAATATTTGTCAACTCGAAAAAAATTCATTAAAATGAAAAATATTTGTTTTTTCGCATTTTTATTTTTTTAATCCGCCATATTTCTTTTGGGTGTCATCAAAATGCAATTTCGACCCCGGCAATCGAAAGAGCGTACCCAAAAATAGTCGGAAACGTTATTTATATCCATTTTCACACTGTTTTTCTTATAAAGCTTAGAACTCAAAGATTGGTTTAAAAATTTGTGATTTTGGGCGTTAATGGGTTAAGCGAGTTTTGGATATTAACTGTATTGCATTTATAAGTTCAACAATGGGCGAAATATTCCCGAAAAAAATATGACCATAATTTTGAATAATTGTGAATTAGCGCGTGTTTTGCATTTATACTTGTTGCACTTAAGTGTATTTTTACATCATTATACTTTGAAATGAAATGTAATATGTAATTAAAATTGATTTCATAATAATAAAAAAAAGGAAACTGCGAGTTTTAGGACCACATCTTTCACTGTCACTCACAAATTAGTTCTAATAAGGAAACTGCCCGGAGAAATTCACTTTCATATTTTTATTCTTCTAATATGTTATTCTCTATTCGAATCTAGAATACAGCACGAATTTTTTATTTTTGTAAGACAAAGCTTCCATGAGGTGAAATCATTGTCCAAATAAGCATATTAATAAATTAATATTTGAATTTTACATAATTTATTTGCGATTACATAAATTATTCGATTAAAATCTATTGCGAAATAATCTTCTTAGGAAATAACCAGAACTGCATATAATATCGCATTCATGAAAGGAACCACAGTTTTAATAATATTATTTTTTTAATAACATGAAATCAGATGCATTTTTGTTATCATTATTTAGTATGAAGATTATTTGCTGTTGGATTAATTCGAATATCAAAATCACCTCCGCAAATATGTGAATTTCGAAACCTATTTTATGAGACACAAATTTCGGGAAAAGCTGATATAAATAAGACAGTAAAATCATACTATACACACTTGACTAAAAGGTTATACAGAGAAGGCAAAATCTTTTGATAATCCGGATTTCGAGTTACACATTTTAACTGTTTACCCGATGGTATGCTTCCCAAAATTATTTGACGAATTCTAACAGAGGAGGTATCATCTGTTTCGTTTTTATATTTCTGATTTTATAGGCTATATAATGTTTATTTAGTCTTGGTAGATTGGTAAACATGTGGTTGGCCAGTTTGTTGAATCTGCGGGTTCGAACACTATTTGGTCATTTGGCCACTTTAGCGCATTCTCCCCTGCACCTAAATTGCCTTTCCTTGGCGTTGTTGGCAGAAAAAATCTTCCAGGTTACAGTGCTTGTCATGCATACATAAATCCTGTACTGAACCAGTAAAAAACATGACTTAATTATAACAGGAAGAGCTGAATCTAATTTAGTGATACATTGATTGAGGCCTTATTAAGATTAACCTTCTTTGCAGTAAAAACGTCATTACAGTCCCGAAGCAGCTAAAATCCATCCCAATATCATTCAGAGTTAAGTAGAAACGAATACAATAAAAATTTATTACTGACATTTCCATAACCCATTACAAGAATAAAAATACCCTTCGTCGTCTTACCTGCAAGATAGAGGCTTTTTTATTCAGGGAGCGAAGAGACATTTATAACCCAGAAAATTTACAATCGTGACTAAAATGTCAAGGCACACAATAACTCTTCAGCGCTTTTAACTTTCGCACATTATTCAGACGACGATTCAGCTTTTTTTCGGTAGACTCATTCATTCCTACTTTACGAGCCCTACCTTAACATGCATATAAATGGAAACTATCCGCAACAGGGAATATCTTCGCGGGGTGTCCCGACATCAATATGACCCACTTAAGGCTTGAATTCTTTATAAATTCAATTAAGGTCACAAAAGAATAAATTTATACCTTTACTTAGGTTAATATAAAATTATTAACAATTTTCTTCTAAGTATAATCGAAGGGTTTCAAATAATTTGTATTACATTTCCACAAGGGTTTACTATAATACATACATATGTACATATTATAGATCCAAAGGTGTTCAAAGTTGAACGTACTCCTTAACTTACATTGATCAAGTTTGCTCCAAAAACAACTTTAAGATTGAAGTAAATGCATAAAAACCCTTCCGTCTGCAACCTTTGAATAGCAATCTTTTATTCCAGGCAAAATTCTAGGGTGGTTGAGAACTTTTCGAGTGATAGGTGCTCCGAATATAAAATTGACTACAGAGGCAATGGCAGGCTGAACAAGCGAGGTAGCAATGCAATCAGGTCAATTGCATTGAATCGATTGCCTTTGAAGATGAAATTGTTCGTAGTTGCTTAAGTTTTCTCATTAAGTGATGCAAATGCCGCACCATACCTATCCCATTATATGGGTGCATGCCCTCTTTAACCGGCATCTCGTAGTCGAAAACTTTAACCGAAAAACGTCTCGGAAGTTTGGGCCCCACTGCTAGAGTTTATTTAACCGATGCAATACTCTAGAAAACTTGTGCAACTTGGGTGACATTTACATGAACATACGTGAGCTAAATTCCCTCCAGCAAATCTTCCCGTCTGCTGGGTTAGCCATAGAACGAAGGCGACTATGTGGACGCATAATTTATGTCAGGCTACATGTTGTAAGCCTCTCGTAAGTAGATTTGGTAAATTTTATTTAAACGACTACCAAAATAACAGCGTACGAGTAGAAGATTTCGAGCAAAATGACCAGGTATACAGCCTTTGGTGGAAAACGTTCCACAGCCAAGTGCATTTTTGAAGCTGATTGCGATTTGTATTGAACAGCTATCGAAAATTCGTAAGAATTGTAGTAGAGATATTAATTCGCATACGTTTTATATTAAATTTATTATAATGTGCTATTTTGTGACAAGAAAATTCAGTTACATATAGAATAAGTTAAGAAAGTTAGACACTTATGAAGATAATCGAATATTACAGAGCAAGTACAGCCAAGTCTCCTATAACGCGGTGTTTTTATAACGCGATTTCCATATAACGTGGAGCGAAAATGCCTCACCTTTTCTATAGCGCGGTCTCCTTATAACGCGTTTTTCGAAGAACATTCCAACAATTCAATGGTTTGAGGAGGATTTTCGGGCAATTGGAAAAAAGGGTTAGACTGCAAATATTTGGCAGTGATGATGAACAATGAAACATTCTAATATGTATCAAATTAAGTTTTTTTATTGGAAGCAATTTTTTTAGTTTATCATTTTATTATATGAACTATGTATAATATTATATTCAATAAACTTAAATTCAAAATTGTAAAAATCTACATATTCATTGCCATTTCTATTATTTTATAAAATATTATTTATTAACCGTATCCATCATAACTTGATACTTGAGAATGCAGTTTTTATATAGGTCTGATTTATTTCTGAGATTCCATATAACGCGGTACGAATTCACTCAATTTGTATTAATTCTGAGTTTCTTATAACGCGATTTCCATATAACACGGCAGTGGTTTCCATATAACGCGGTATAAATTAATCTTATTAATCTTATTTGTATATTTCTCATAACGCGGTTTCCATAGAACGCATTTCTTGATTTCAATTAATTCTGAGTTTCTTTTAATACGGTTTCTATATAGCGCGATACAAAGTAATCGCGTTATAGGAGACTTGACTGTACTATTTTAGATTACCAATCTGACCTATACATACATATATTAAAAGTTAATTACATATACCTAGAACGCTTGAAAATTGATTTGTTTTTAATAAATTATATATCTTTAATTATATAATATAATATATAAATTTGTATAATAATGATCATGATCACTAAAATTCGTCAAGTAACCCATGAACCGATTCATTTAGAGTTTAATTACCAACATTTATGGATGAGTAGCCAGCAACATCATTGTTTGCTACTTCTATTGGTGAGTAACAGAAATATGAAGGCTTTATTTTATTGCATTGAACCATTCCGGAGACATTGTTTTTTTACTATCCCCCGGGAACTTCATTTTTCGCCGGGATAAAAAGTATTCTATATTTGTTGACTAACTTTACATACCAAGTTTCATTTAAATCCGTTCCGTAGTTTCCGCATGATGCGTCCATAGAGAGACAGATAGAAAGCAACAAATTTTAAAAATTTTGATAATAATGTCCATTGAGATTGTAAATTTAAAATAGATTTCTTATATGTGCAAACAGAATACATAATCCCATTACACTTTTATTATACATATGTATAGATATCATTGTTTATTGTATATGCTACTATTATCTGGATGTTAAACCAAAAGTTGCTTACTGCACTGTTAAAAGGGCTTGTCTGCAGTATTATCTTTTATTATATTATCTATATTTATTGTTAAAAAACATATTTTTTGTATGACCAATATAATTTTATGCAATATCTAATACCTTAAAACTATAAGCTGAAATAAAAATAAAACTACTTAAATAGATCTACTACAAAAACAATAAACCTACTATGGACTGGTTGCTGGTTTTTTTCTGGAACAGCAACATGTAACTTGAAACGACTTAAAAATGTTATCGCTAGCTGAAATCGCTTCGACTTGAGTTTTAAATGCAGTATGGTATCTCAATCGACTTCAAATTTGGTGTTACCAAATAAATGCAGATAATAAAGGTCTGCAAAATAGATAATTTTGGGGTACTGAATTCGGATATGGTACTAATTTTTTTCTATCACGTCAGGTTCTTGATACTGCGCTGCAACTCCGATATGCGATCGTGCAGACTGAACGCCAGTCCTCATATCCACTCGTTTAAAACTCTGTATGTAAATTACTGCGAAGGAAAATTTTGTAACAGTGCCATATACATACTTATGTATATATAGTAATAATAAAATAATTAGTGTTTAGAATAATAGTCTCAAAATAAGCACAGTAAACATACTCAACAAAGCTTGTTACGAGTACATTCCCTCGTTGTTTTTCACGGTAAACTCTCCGGAAATAATAGCAAAAGTTATCTGGGGAATTTTTACAACTTCCTGAACTTGAAATAATTTTTCAATTTAAAACGCAAATTTATTTTTCAAAGAAAATAAATAGTGATAATTTTATTACGTTGTAATGTTGAGTGATATATGTACATATTTCTAATAACAATACTTAACATTTTATCAAATTCTTCGACTGATGATTAGTGATAATGAGAATTTGTAGCTTCATTAATCGGTGATTAAGTTATATTTATTAGGATATCTATACCTTATGTGATGTAATTTTTTAATAATTTTTTCTTTAATTAATGCTTCGAAACCTATAGGAAATTGTGGATCAATTTCACAAAATTGTACCCTTGCAGACCTGTGTAATTAAACGAATTCGAACTTACTATCAATTTGTTATATTTATTTAAAATCACCGACATTTTGGAAGAAATTTAAATTAATTTTTGAATTTTATTGAAGAAAATGGTTTTCTTAGACAGTGAGAGTGGTGAAGGATGTTCATCATGAGTAAAGATTTTAAGAAGGAAAATAAGAAACAATAGTGGACTTAATGGAATTGAGTGCTGCTGAGTATCTAAAAGTTTAAAATTAAATAATAGTTATCTAACTTGATTTTTCAACATATATTTAAGCAACAGTTTAGGATTAATAAAGACGCCTTCCATATGATAGAGTCCATGTCTTTTTATACTGGACAATTAGCCACAACTTTAAATTTATTCGGAAGTGGAAGTTACTAATGCAATGTTGGAGGGAATCATTTTTTTGGGATGGCTTAAACTCAATATCCATAGTTTTAAGGAAGTAGTGGTACAAATTTTGGAAGTAAATTAATGCCCAAACTGAATTAAAATTCAAGATATACAAGTTTTCACTGCACTTATAAATATGTATTTTAGATCTGCGGCTATCAAGGGCGAATAATTGGAGTAAATCTCTATGGGGTACAGCTAATACACAATTATTTTGTTTGAAGCGAGAATTAATTTCGCGAAAGCGATATGTTTAGGAATTGCGAGAAAACTTAATTTTTTAATAAATTTTGGAAAATATTTTTATCCTTTGGTGGAATTTTATTTAATGAAATAACCTAGCCACATTATCCACAACAAAACCTATATCAACAATTATAACTTGTAACGTGAGCAGAAAAGGGAAGAAAGAATAATTACGTGCTGCCGACAAGTATGGAACTCAAAAAAAAATTACTCGTTACCAGTTAGGTGCTACCACCTCTGATTGGCAATTTTCAACATTATTGTCCTCATTTTATTAAAAGAAAAACTATAAACCGATCACGGTATAAACCTAAGATTGCTTGTTCATTTTGTATCTTGGGGCATAAACCCACAGTTTTGGTATAACTGTGAAGTATGTAATTGTAAATGTATTGCAATGATTTTGGTCTACTCAGACCAAACTCATAGCAATACAAAGAAATATCTTTTTTTTATGTATTATGTACATTCCTCGAAACAAAAACTGTGCAATAAAATTTATATTCCTTATAATGTTGTCGATGTTACTCAATAAGCGTATACGAGTATAAGATGATATAATCGGTGGGTTGTGAAAGAAGCAAACACAGAATACGTTAATAAGGGACGGCACTCTGACTCCGTTCATTCTTAATTTAACACCATCCTAATTGTTGCTTGGGAATTTACAAATTATTAAAGATGCAGCGTAAAGAATTTATTTGATGTTTGCAAAGTCCTCTTTTGATAAGGTATTTTCATTTTAGGCAGCTTTACAGTGAAAATACCTTATATTTTTCCCGAACAGCAGCACTCAGCAATTCAAAATCAAATAATATGCGAACGTAATTAATCACGGACGTCTTTCCCAATTCCGATGTCGGGTAAGATTTGTATTAATCATTATTCATCTTTGGTACGCTTCTGATAAAAAACAAATTTGTGCCTTTTCTCCACAATTCGATTGAAGGATAGCAAAACCAAAAATGTGAGTGTTTTTATCAATTCACCTTGAGGAACCCTGAAAGTTGAAGGGATAAAAGCCAAACGGAGGCAGCATTTAGGTAATTGGATAATCAATTATAAATTTTTCTTCCTCCATAAAATTCAATATCGAAGGCTGAGTTTTTGTTAGCAAGTGGGTTTTTATTTGCTCCAAAACTGACAGGAAATTGATGGCAGTTTGCCACCAAAATGTACGTGAAAGCGGGATAAGAAAAATCATGCCCTTTTGGGTAATGTCGTTTTCAAAGATAAATAAAAATTTTTGCAAATTAACTTTAAAAGGGAAATTGTTTAAATTGTTTTAAGGTGCCGGGCATGGCTTACAGAAAAGCATGAATACAAATTCTATCCTGATCATTTAAAGATCGAGCTTTCCACATAAGCGTTTGTATGGTGAGGTGAGTTTTACAAAACTTTAACGAGTGGCCTTGCTCGCTGCTTTGAACTGACTTTGTACACATCCTGGTGATACGGCAAAAGCAGAAAGTCCAATAAAGTGAGGTGCACCCTGCTATGCAACCTCTATGACTTCAAACGAAATCCAATTCAGCACTGGTTTCTGCTCCAGCGATAATCCTTTCGTACGAGTCTTTTGATCTTTTCGAATTTGTTGTTTTTACTTTTGGATCAAAAATATTTCCGCGAGCGGTTAAAATTCTTATAAAAGAGGCCTAAAACAAATTGAAGTTTCTCACGGATTTTGATGAAACGTTGTATGTACGTTTTATTTTTAAATTTTGAAAAATTATATTATTCGACTTATCTTGGATGACAAGCACGCATTAGTTGTTTTAAATGGAAAATACATAAAACTAATTGTTGAATGCAGTAACCTTAACATGACTCCATGTCTGTATCTAATTTTTCTAAAAAAACTTTCTGAATCCATTTTTAGTAAAACTATTTTGTAAATTTCACATTTGTGATCTCAAATAAGAATTATCTTGGCCCTGGATATTTTCTACTTTATCATATAACAGCATCAGTGCCGGTCAATGTATCTAAAAAAGTTGTCTCTACAGGAAGCGAATGGTTAAGGGAACTAATTGAGAGTCCATTATATCGACGGACAAACAGTAATTACGGATAATTTTCTCGAAATATCTTATGCCTTCATTGAAAAGCGACCAATCAATAATTCAATCAAGATGTTTCACTGCAACGTTTTCCATTGTTTCTCTGTTTGTTTTCGGTGGTTTCTATTCCAAACAACTGGGAAAATTGTAAACGTAAGCTGCAGTTGTTTACTTGATGGCCTGGTAATTCTCCGCGCAATTACTTTTATTGGTGCTATTGAGTGTTTTTCACAGATTGTCCATCGAAATGGCCGTACCGAGGATTCTCTTTGGGGAAATGGATGTTTTTGAAGTATTTCATTATATCTACTGCGAGGTCTGAGCTTCTTTTTATATACATGTAGGTACATATACATATATGTATGTAGCTAGGAGTTAATTACAAATACGTATTAAACAAATGTCTTACCTCTTGACACTTAACTGACTGATAGACAATTTCTAATTTGTTTGTGATGTATGAAAGAAAGGAAAGGGCAACAATATCCCTGGAGTTAATGTTGATATTTTGTCAAACATTTCAGTAAATAAATCAATCTTTAAGTTCTGATTTAGAGAACATATTTAGGAACAGATTGAGTTTGAGGTTTTCTCGTAGATTTAGATAAAACTTTGTAGGACTCAAAAGTGACAAATATGCCAAAAAAATGTAAGGTTACCGGTTACTTCCCGAGATATTTAGCTTTGAAATATCACAAATTGACTTTTTGCCGCTAAGATTTTTTGCATATTCCAAAGTTTCGTTGCGAATTGTATATTTATTCTAAAAAATCCGTGAAGAATCTTCAGATCTAAAAATTTTGATTTATGTGAAAATTATAGAAATGGTTAGTATTTTTTATTGCTTCTTTTGTTAAATATATTAATTTTGTCTAGTGCGGATACAGGTATCATTTATTTATTACCTTTAAGTTTTTTATTTTTCCCTAAACTTATATATGAGAAGCTTTTCTGGCACTTTAATAACGCATAATATTAACTTAAAGCTAGACTATGTAGAAAGTTAATGTGAATTTTTGTCTTGCAGAATTAATCAAATCTGTCGAAGATAATTCGACCAAAAAATAACAAATAAGTTTTTGTTCGTACATTATTGAACTACTATTTTAAATTATGTATGTACTTGCATAATGAAAATCTGAAAGACTGTTTTACTTCATAAATGCTTTAACTTGACGTGTTCCTGCTGTAAGGAGTTAAATATGATACAAATGCACATAAATAAAAAAAAAGAAATAGTTAAAATATCATATATTGCATTTTAATTTAAAAATATATCTAATGATAAGAACATTTTTGGCACTCATTATTCGGTAGAAATACTGTTTAATTTATGGATAATAATTTTTAGAAATTTCATATTCTTTATAAAAGTATCGTCCTATCGAAGGCTTTTAAGTTTTACTAAAAAAAATAAAATAAAAATTACTGACAGATTCGAAATATTTAATTAAATATCTGAAATGTCTGTATGTTCGGTAGAAACCCTCTTGAAGTTCAGAACTTAGAACATTTGGGTGGTTTAAAACACTAAACCCATCCTTTGGCTATGCGGATAAACATACGTATATGTAGATTTAGGTACATGTTTACTGAGCTAATCAAAGCAATTAAGCAAAATATTCGGGCAGTTTCACATATTGCGAGTTCTGGATGTCTGTTTAATTTTCATTTCTGCACCTAATGCACATTGCTTCAGTAGCGCAATGATCCGCATGCATTCGGCTCAATTATTCCATTTTCGCATTGTTTGCGGATTGTAAGTCGCTCTTCTCTCGTCTTCTGTGGTACGCTTTATGTCGACGAACGCTCATTTCTTTTATGTTTCGCTGAACATCTTCAAAAGCATAAAGGAGGATTGAGGAAGTTCTGACAAGGAGCTTTGTGCTTAGAGAGTACTACTGATATATTTAAAGCGAATTTTAAGACATCTCCCCCAGCTCAGTCGCGTTTCTTGACTTTTCAACAAGCTGGTGTTCTTGATTAATGAGATCTGTCAACACAGAAAATATTCATAAGATATTCATGAGAAAGATTTTTCAGGTATACAGTTTAAATAATGTTTTAATATGTATCTACATTGTAATTTCAAAAGTGCGAGTTATCAACCATAACTTTTTCTAAATTCATTACATACTAGATATTATAAAATAACATAGTAATTTAATAATATTTAAAACTACTTTAAAACATACATATTAAATAAGTCATTCAACAAAGTTCAAATTTCAATATTCAATTACATTTCTTGGTAAAATTTGTGACAATCTAGAATTTACAATTTCCCATTTCAAATTAAAAACATATACAGTTTTGAATATTAAGTATTGAAAATATTTAATATTAAACAAGTGTATGATGATGATGAAGAATGGAATTCAATCGCGCTTTTACCGAATTTGCAAGATAAAACGTTCGTTTCTAAAAGTTTGTTATATAGAATTAAATTTTCATTTAGCCAGACAAATCAGTTTTCGGAACTAGCATTTCTTGAATGAAAATGACATTTGAGACATCATTCAGAATTTTAATTTGAGGGCGGTATTTCGCGAAAACCTATACCATACAGTACAGTACTTGGGTAAAAAAAAATTAAATTAAAAGATAGTAGTGAAAATTTTACTACAATTGTGTAATCTTTAAGGAGTTGAAAGCCTATTTAGATGAAAGGATTAAAGCGATAGATAGGCTTCGATTTTATGAGGAATATCAAGAACACAATAAATATTATAGAAGTTATTACCTTAAATGATACTAGTAGAAGAATTAAACCCATTAGTTTAAACTGAAATACAAATGAAATAGTCAACTTATTTCCAATAGAATCAAAGGTATAGGTACAATATTTTTATTATAATACACTTGGAAAAAATAAAAACAAATTAATTATTTTCTAAAATAATGTTATGTCCCATAAGTAAATTTGCTTATTTTAATAAATAATCCTTGTTCTTAGAAGCTATAAGTGAATTACTTGTTTTTAGTGAAGTGAGTATAATCCAAGGATTCGATGTTCTTTTCGCAAAATTCAAATCTTTGTTGTGTTTGTTGTGTAACTAATTATAAATTTATACTAAATCTAAACCGGATCAGATTGTGAAAACTCATGTAGACTAAAACCAAAATAAAAGTTTAAATACTTGACTTTTATTTCAAAGATGAAAGTATTTACAATATATGAAAATGTGTTTTTTATTTGGTAATTTTGTAATAAAATCATATCACGTAATCAAATTTAAAAAAACCGGCCAAGTGTGAGTCGGACACGCGCATTGTGTTCACAAACAATTAGACCTAGGACTAATGGTATAGTTTTGTTATAAAATTTCAGTAAGCTTCTAGATACCTTTTCTCATAGTTTTAGTTTCTATGGTTATACTTTCTTTGGTAATACCTAGATACATACACACCTACATAGTTATGGTTGGCATAAATACAACAACTTCCTTGTAAAAAAAAAAGCTGTGTTAGTTAGAAACATTGTTTTTCCTGCAATATTACAACATAAACTTTTATCAACTCTAATTATTACAGATTTTTCACTTTGCAAGCTTCTGACGTCACAAGTCGCAATTATGTGGCATTTCGGCCCCTTTTGCAATGAAAGTAAAAATGTATTTTACAATCTGCCATGTGCAATAAAAGGAAGCAAGCATTATTTAAAACTGTCCCAAATTTCAAGACGATAGTATTAGAAGTTGTTGAAATAAGTAGCAGCGACGGACGGACAGACAGACAGACGCACGAAGTCAAATCATAAGTTACTTGTATAGAGTAACTTGTTACTATTTTGGTACGGAATCCTAAAAAGAAATACCTACATTAAAATAAAAACAAAAATATATTGAACCAAAACAATAGAAGGCTAATTTTACTACAAAATGAGTTGTTTCAAAATACTAATATTTCTAAAACTAAAAGTATACATAATATGTCTTAAATACATTTACAAACTTGTTTGAAAATGCTTTCTTTTATTAAATTACTAATTTCAAATTTTAATATAATAGAAAATGTTATTAATTTGATCATTTTCGGCATTGGTGCTAAATTATGTTTGAAAATTATTGATACAATGTTGTTTCTATTGATTTTACAACGTTATTTTTCTGAGTGTTTCTAAATATAATTATGCGCATCTGCTTGTTATGACTTCATCGGAAATTTTCAAAGACTTCCTGGAGCCTTGCAGACTATTAAAATAAAATTAGGACGGTTCTGTATTTTTGGCGCATGGCAAATCAGTTTTTTCGTAAATTGAATTCAACGGGGGGTCAACCACTTATTGCCAATGAAAGGGAAACAAAATCCCTTTTTTTTTGGGATTAAAACTACTATTTTTGGGATAACAACCTTTTCGTGTAAGCAGAAAGTTCATAAAAAATTTTTTTGTTAAAACCCTTCGAGTGGAGGACATCCCTCTTTTGCTTGGATGGCACTTGGTAAAATGCGGTGGAGCTGGCTGGGTATGCTTTTACTTCGCTGTTTTTTCGCTTCAGCTTCAGCGACACATTCAAAGGACGTTAATGGACTCAGATTATGGCAGCCTTCGTGTGTCCAGGGGCACCCTTTTGTCCAAAGAACAATGCGATAGAGCAATTGTTATAATTTCAGAGTACAAGTTCACTCCTTGGCTCGTTAGCCAACGACAGTGGGTGCCACCGAATCACTGCTGCTTTGCATGAAAATTTGGCGTTTCAAATGACCTGTCTGAAACAATGTGTTCCCTGGAGGATATATTTTGGTAGTAACAATAACTGCTAGTTATATCTAGAAAATCCGACAGTGGACAGGATCACCTGCAGACAAAGGACGGGAATTATCTCCTTTTTACAAGGTGAGCATGTCTGAGTACAAGTCAGAGTGGAATTGTTACGAACATCAAATTAGTAGTTAGGCATTTGATATTTCATTTTTGAATTAAATTAAAGTTCTTCCTTTGACTTCGAATAAGGTCATGAAAATTAGTTTTATCCATAGGGCATTCCATTCCCAAGCGAAGAAGCAGGAAAGTTCAAAAGGACATAGAAACTTTAGAGTCAAGGAACTCGCTAGGAAAGCAATTACAGCCTTTGAATTGTAATTAAGTCCTTTGATTAGAATATATTTGATTGCATTCCTGACCAGCCACCCAGAGCTACTTCTCCAATTCACGACCACAAGATGTTCCTTGTTTGGTCGTGATCATGGAAAGTAGGCTTATAAGGCATTCTAAACTTCAGGTGTATTTGTACCAATCGAATTAGTTTCCCTTTGACATCTTGACGAACGAATTTTTCAAAGTACCTCCCTTTGGTTTATGGTTTCATTTGGTTTTTAATTACCGATTATACATATATATTTTATAAATAAGCAAGAACAAATTTGGAAAAAAATTCAAGTAGGTATACAAAACAAAAAAATTAAGTTCTCAAATTTGTCCTTTTCAAAAACCAATATATTTTCGGAGGTATGACAAATTTTCTGGTTGCACATAGAGCGGATTTGTAACAATTTTTTTCTTATCTAGCATATAGAATATCAGATAAACTATTAATTCGATCTTTTTCAAATTTTTCAAGATTTGGTATACATAAATTGAGTAATATGTCTCCTCACCAAATTTGATGAAACTTTGTAATAATGCTATATTTCTTGAGATATTTAACTTCAAAATTCTGAAAAGTGATAGCTTTTCCCTGCAATTTCACCATGCTCACCCAATCTTTTGATGTAAATTATGGAACAATGTTTCAGCCGGATTTCTGTATGAAATTCTGCACGAGTGCTGAAAATGTGGAGAATTTTACTTTATTTCGATTTGTCATTTTATAAGACAAATGCATCCTCGTCACCGTTGATAAGTCGAATAAGATATTTACCTTGAATTTGTTGATTTAAAAAATTCTTGAACAATTTTTTTGAATGAAAAGGTGGAAGTGTTCTAAATTTAAGGTAGTTATACAATTTGCAACGAAAATTTGTGAAAATATGTAAAATATAGTGCGGGCAAAATGTAAATTTTTGAAATTCCAAAGTTAAATATCTCCGGAAGTACAAATGACTGACAAAGTTTTTTTGCATATTCGTCAGTTTTAGCTCCAAATGAACACTCTTACAAAGTTTTATCAAAATCCTTGAGGAGACTTCTCAAACTCAATCTGCTCCGAAGACATTTTAGAATTATTTTTTCTCTTCATTAAAGATTTATGTCGTAGTTCTTAATAGCAAGCTCATCGGGAAACTGGAAAAATCAAATTTCTTGAAAATGTTATGTAAATGGATGTTGAAACCAAAACATCCCTTGCTTAAACATTTATTAAAACTTTACAAACAAAACGAAATAAAATAAATAAATTTCAAAGTTAATTGCTACTTCCTTGAGAAATTCAATCAAATTTGACTTAGATACTTATGACCAAATAGATAGAATTTTTAATAAAACATTATAATAATTAATCCGATGAATTCATAGGTTTTTAAGATGTACAAAGTTCCACATATGCAAATCACTAGAGGTAAAAATAATTCTTAAAAGGAATAATTTTAAGGAACAATTTTTTAAGAAAGACAGTAATTTAAGAAAAAACTGAAATTTCTGCATCAACTTAATTGCGATTAATTGTTAGGGAAAAAAAAACAGAAATTAAATAAATAAAAACCTACTCAATTAAAAAGAGGGAGAGTTGGAATATTGGAAGTTGGGAGCTGAAGCAAACATTTTAGTTTCCCAAGAAGCTATTATAGTTTAACTTAAATGTAGGTAAAATAATTCGTTTCTAAAATCACAATTATTATATGGTTTATCTACTAACTGGAATATAATTTAAAAAGTTGCATAACAAACGATTTCTATGCGTTATTATTGTAATGTCCAAACTGTGGTAAAATTTGAGTTGGACTTTTCTATATTATATATATATATAGCATGTACAAGATTTTTTAATGTGCACTTTAAATGTTAAGGCTTGTTAAAGACTCGTCAACGCTAGTAGTTAATTACAAATTCATAAACTCTTTAATTTGTACTGTGGATTGTTTTAAATTTAAAGCTTACACAAATTCGAGGAAAGCTGCAACCTCCTTGATTTTCCACAATTGAACAGCAGAAAATATGCCGTGGGGCGCGGTGAAACTCCGAATAAATTTTATATAGTACAAAGGAGAAACACTTTTTTAAAAACCGACATCCTAAGTAGGCGTATTTCTTCCTTAACTTGGGCCAGTCGCCTGTGGAGGATAGTTTCGTTCTTATCGTGGTTGCTCTTGTGCTGTGGCGGCTGTTGCTGACTTTCAAACTTTTTGGTTCCAAATTAAACTTTGTCTTTTGCCTGCCCGATTCGACGGAACACAACAAGAGCGATGCGAGGGCCTTTTGGCTTTATTCCTGGAGTTTTGTTTAAAAAGCTTTCGGGGTGTCCCACCTTGTTTTCAACTTGTAGTAAGGAAAAGTTGATGCTCCGGCCTTATCTAATTAAAAAACTTTTATCAGAGAGTTGCTCGCTTATATGGGTAATATAACATACATATTGCCGAAATAGGCCGAAAATCTTTGTCTTGTCGTAACAAAAGAAGATATGTATTTTTAATGATCGCCAGAGGCGCAATGAGAGTTGACAATATAATACCACATGTTATTACTTCTGTTTACCGGTCTACATTCTACTTTAATTCAACTGAAACCTCATTTTCCGTCAGGAATTGAAAATTCAACCAAAAACCACAGCCAATTAAGGCCGTCCGTCGATGAAGCCTGTTGCATAAACCACTCTAATCCCACCGTCTGGTTCGTATGTCTGTTCGAAACTCCACATCCTTTGAGATGAACAAAATTCCGCATCCACCGCACCAGACAAAGTTTATTTTGGCTTAAATCATCTCTTGGTGTTGGTAATTCCTCCATTCCGAATCTTCACAGTTTGACACGTACATTTTGCAATTCGGTGACTTGTATATTGGCGATCGTGCAAAATCGCAAAATTGAAAGCACTTTAACATGGAATCAGGCTCAATGTTCATTGGGCAGGACGTTCGATTTAAACTCATTCAATTTGGATTTAACTTGACAAGGGCTATGATTTAGGACTTTCCGGGACTGCAATAAATTTCTTCCCGCCCAAAAGATTATAAGAAATCTGTTGGTTTCATATGTGAGTTATTAAAGTTATTGGGGCATGAGTAAAATATCGACGGACCGTATCTCTTGAGCGTTCTTTGACCTTGTACATATAAATATGAACATTCTTTTCTGCTAGAATGCAAAGCGCAGGGAAAATATTGACGCGGCGATCTCGAAAAGGAACATTTTTTGATGAACTTATGGGTTTCTAGCCACTTGTTTCTTTGATGAAAGTAATTATACACCACATTTTTAATATTTGTTGAATGTTGATAGATTGGAAATACAGAGATATCCATATAAAAACTATCGTATGAGTAAAACCAAAGAAAAATACATAGAAGATAATTAAAATTTAGATAGAAGCAGTCTAGTAAAATCTAGTACGCGATTTTATTTAATTAGCTTCGCTTGTTATTGTCCGAAATTTTTAAAAGGAGTTAAAGTTTATTTTGCTTAGAATAAAACAATAAAGTAATGGAAGCGACTCGTACCATCTTTTTAGGACAACTTCAGGTAAATGGGATTTTTGAAAACATTGGACAATAACAAGTGTTTTTATCTCTCCAAGATATTTCAATTATCCACTTCTCAAATATTTTAATTTGGATTTTCTTAATTTTTATCCTAGATATCCAAGTATAGGGATGAATTAGAATATTATTTAGATTTCCGATTTTACAAACCGCAGGGTGCAAGATAATTTCAATACATTTTTTCACAACTCACTGACATATTTCAAGAGATTTATTATATTTATTTACTATGTTTAGCTCCTTCAAAATTGCATGGTTCAATTTGACTGATTACCTTTGAATTAAATATCCAACATGGCTCAAAAATATGGCCATTTTCTACAACACAATGCTATTTGTTCTCCTGTGGAAAAATTATTTCATATTTTATTGCAAAAGAAACTCATTTTGAAATTACTCCATTAATTAATGTTTCTACTAACATGTTTGTACTTTTCAGTTAAGTATAGTTGCTAAGCACATCAATTTAAAATTCTAATATACGTAATAACATCAGATATTTACGTAAAAATATAACATTTAGATATTATTAAAATTAAGTATCTTGTGTAGAGGTACTTATTTATTTATATTTTACTTAAACACTTATTTGACTTCTTGAAGGATGAAATTTTCAAAGAACAAGAATTTGATTTCATTTTTTGTTTGATTTTTATATCAAAAGCAAATAAGTAAGGACAATATAATTGAAAAAAAAAGTTATACAAAAAGATTAATACTCACGAAACTTCATACACCTGGTAGTACTTATATATATTAAATGTTTGCGAAATTTTCCAATAAATTAGAAACCAACCAAATCATAAGCTTGCAATAATTTCAAAGTTGTGAATTTCAAATGAAATAATATATTTAATATCCGTGCTGCGATATTTTTATTTTTATTCTGGAACGATAAATGTAATGAATAGTTCTTTAACATATTTTAATTTTTCCAGTTAGAATAATTTTAACGCCTCGAATGTCGAAATGAGAATAAAATATTTTTTCCAAGAATTAATTAAATATAACCCCCAATAAACGTTTAACCTCGAAAATTACAAATATATTTATTTAACTCAGCAATTTTCCCCTAATACACATGCAATTCGATATTAGAGAAATAATATATGCCATTCCCGTCCAGTCACTTGTCAGAAATTTAATAACATTTTAGAAATAAATTGAATTTGTGTGGAGTATTTTGAAGAGAGAGTAATTTCCAATGGATGTAATTTAGTTCATAAAGTGAAAATTTGGACCATTTTACAAATGATGACGGAAAAATGAAAACATTTAATTACTTTCTGGCTCTGCCTGGCACAAAATAGTTTTCATTGAAATTTAGAGTGCGAATAGACATGTTGAGCCATTTATGTATTATACATAAAATATGTATTTTGCGTGCATGCCAACGACATTTGGCGGAGGGTTGTTCCACGCCTAGTGCACTCGGAATATTTACCATAATTTCACTAGTTGGGTACGCATTATTTGAAATTAGAGAGACTTTACTATTTCGCACAGCACAATGTACACCTGTGGAAAATTGCGAAATAATAGAGCTAAATTAAATTATGACAAAATTTGCACTGGAACGGAATTATTATCTAGCCCCCGGGCAATTCATGTGAATGAATAGCACTTCAAGTCGGAAGTACTCGGGCATGCTTTGAATTTAATAAAGGGACACGGTCCTATCCTAGTCAAAGCTTGCAGTGACGCTTTATGAAATTTTAGGATTGTTGTTGGAACTTTAATCTCGAACCCTTGTGTCAGTATTTACTACCTATATTTATGCAGGACATTGCGAACTCTCGAACTTTTATATTTTAATATTACAAACAACAGATGGGCAGCTTTTGTACAATACAATTTCTGCTTACCCGGCTGCAAATTTGTTTTTCTTTATTAATATAAATTTTCATTATGGCAATTCTTCGGCTTTAGATTTATTATCTCTGGATTTAGAATTTCATTTTCAACTTATCTTTGAACGAACCCCAATAAGAGTTTATTACAAAAATTAAACAATTAACAATTGGGTCTGGATCAAATATTTATTTATTATTATTTATTTTAAGTTTGTGACACTGAAAGATTTTATGTTAATAAAAGGCTACTAAATTTAAAAAATAATAATTTAATAATAATCTCTCTCAGGGATTTAATAAGAAAAAATCCCTTCATTTATTTTTTGTCGCTGAAAGTGTTAGTTAAGAATTTTTCTTTAAATTACATACGCAGGAATACCAGCTTCTTAAAACTAAACTTACTCGCTCACAGACTTTAACTTATTCTTTTCACAATTGTAAATAAACTAGGTACTTTTAATATCAACACCTTACAAGGAAAACCACTTCAGCTTCTTACTCTTTCATTCCTTCGAGAACTTACTCATCCAAGAGTATGCATATGGAACCATTTTTACCCCGAAATTGTGTTTTGCTTGCCATAACAAACAAGGTATTTCCAAGGTACTAGAGGTATCTACATAATTCTAGCCGTTATCTTCCTCTAAGTGCCTAGTAAATAACAACTTTGAATCCAATTTATTTAATCTACATATGTATGTTAGCCAATAAAAGAGGACGTCTATCGTATCTTCTAACCTAAACAAGTAAACAATACTTTCTGAAATTACAACAAAAGCTGAAATATGGACCTCATTCCATAGTCTTTTCTGTAAAATTCTAGGTACAATATTTTTTTTAATATCAATAATTGGGCTCGTTTGAACTTGTAAAGGCCTGTTCATATTATCATGCATTAATCGTTTCCAGCAGGTAGGGTAGTTTCCACTCCGGCAAATATTCTTTAGTGCGTTTTAAATGAATGTATGTATTCATATCAAGGGTATCATGCACGATGCAGCACGATCCGGTTCGGTCGGTCCAAGTGTTTTTCGCCTAGAATATTTGTCTGATACCTACGCATTGCACCGGAACATAGCTGACGCATTTGGCTAATTTGAAATGTTTTCCTCCAGGTCATTTGTATATGTTGGGTATTCTGTATAATTTTATTTTACTCTAACTTCATTATCATCATCTACATAACACAATTTTTATAGGTTTGAGCTTAAAAAATAAAATTAAATAATAAAAATATATTTTTAAAAAAAAAGCTTTTATTTCCTTTTTAGTATATTTTTATATTTTATTCTTAAATAAAAGTTTTTTTTAAAAAATATTTTTTTATTATTTAATTTTATTTTCTACTTTTTAGTCTTTCTAAATTTTACAATCAATATTATATCTAGTATTTGTCAATATTTTGGATTTAGAATGACGTCACCTTACTTATTGTGTTTCGCTCATCAAGCCCTTTCATTTGATATCTATATGATAAGTGTAACTATGGAAATTATAAATCGCCATTTTGTGACGTCCGCCATATTGGATTTAGAATTACGTCACATTACTTATTGTGTTTCGCTTATCAAGCCCTTTCATTCGATACCCATATCATAAGGGTTACTATGAAAATTATAATTCGCCATTCTGTAACGGCCGCCATATCGGATCAAAAATGGCGGCATTTAAGTAATCGTGCATTGACACGTGAACCAAATGTGTGTGCCAAATTTCATAGCTTCAGTAGAAGTGGATGAAATATTGATTGCAAAATTCCAGGACATAGATACAAGTGAAGTTAAATAAAAGCTTTTAATAAGAAAACTATTCTTAAGGGATCATTCTGGTTTATAATTTAAAAAAAAATATTTTTTTTTTTTGCATTTTTCGAAAGTATATATGTACATATATCTAAAAGTATTGTGTCAAAAAATTAAAATGATCGGAGCAGTCTAAACATATTATTTTGTGACTTGTTCGTAGCAACTTTTACTACCTGAGTGCGTTCGCCCGTACGCCTAAAACTTTAAACGCGTTTTTCTCAAAACTATGTTTTTACGGTCGGCGGCGGTGTTTCTCCGAAACCGCTGAACCGATCTTCATGAAATTTTAACCACATATTGTACATATAAACAACTCCAGCCTGAACTACGATCGAATTTAAATTTTGATTTTTACAATTTTTTTTGGCCCAAAAACAGTGAAAAAACAACGGAATTTTTGAAATCTTTTTTTAAATGTCCGCCATTTTTCTATTTATCGGTAAAAATTAATATCCGTAGCTCGCGCTAGAGCTACGCACATACTGAATGTAAACAATTTTGATTTTTTCATTTTAGATGAGCCATTATCGAGATATCACGGCCGCCAGCGAACTACTTTTTTTCACGGAGTTACCGTCACCCGCCATTTTGAAGTCTTAGAAGAGTGAAAAAAAAAATTTTTTTTCTATGTGTTAAGAGTTGTATTAGTTAACATCAATAAACTTTTTATAAATATTTATAACAATTCCTTCCTAAAAAAATTAATGAAAATAGCCTTTTTTTTGACCGCCTAAACCAGAATGATCCCTTAAGGGGGTATTCTCATCTAAGCTACCTAAATAAAACAAGTTAGGAAATAAGTAAGGGACTTATTATGAGTTGAAGTCCATTTTTTGTAAGCTGTAGCGCTCGTAAAAATTATCTGAAATAAAATTTTCAAAAAGTTTCATAAAATTATGAGAATGGTTGAAGGTTATATCAATAAAATTATTAAAAAGTCAAAAATTATCAAAATGGTGAACAAGTAAAATTTACGTCACGTGTTTTTTCATTATTTTGCTTTTAAAATAGCTATAGGAAATATATACACCCGCGGTCATAAAAACCGCACCACTTGAAATTCATATGAAAAAATTGAATAAAAAGTTACCTCCTTTTCCGAATGGAATGATTCTTTGCCATAATAATCAATAGTAACTCATAAACAGTTTGGTAGAATTTCATTTGCCTACTGCCTTTTTTTTGGGAGAAATAAATTAAAACAGTTAAATTATTGATTTTCATACTTTATTATTATTTACTTGTTTATTACATTAATTATGAAGTTTGTGGATAATTTGGTATATTTTTATTTACACATAGCTTACACATAACTTACATTGTATGTACAGTGTTCAGTACCGCGTAGCCCCTCCTTTGGCTGCAATAACCGCTTCGATCCTAGAAGGCATTGAGTCCACCAATATTCCAGTGATGTCATCTGTTATTTCGTTCTTCCACACAAGATCCAGTACTTCATTCAGCTTTCTTTTGCTCTCCGGTTTATGATCTGCTACTTTCCGTTTCATCACGTGCCACAGATGCTCAATTGGATTCAAATCGGGCGAATTCGCTGGCCAGTCTAGTCTCTGAATTCCAAGATCAGAAAATGTTTTCTGGAGCTGAAAAAAACATAAGAGGATAAATTAGTTTTTTATTAATTGTTTATGAAATAGACATTTGGCAGTTCATGTGCCATACTATCCTTACCGATTTGGCGCGATGGCAAGGAGCCGAATCATCTTGGAAAATTACTTCGTCAATAAACGAAAGGTACTATTCAATGGCTGGTACCAAAAACTCGTTTATGACTTGCCCATACTTCTGAGCATTTATTGTTCCATCAACGAAGTGCAAAGGACCTAGGATGTAGAAAGAAAAGCATCCCCAGGCCATTTGACTTTGAGGAAACTTTACTGTTTTAATCGTGCACTTTTCCTCAAATCTTTCTCCTGCTGAACGTCGCACGTATGATAAGTTGTCTGCACACAACAAGTTGAATTTGCTTTCATCGGACCAAATCACACGTCACCAATCTTCCTTCGTCCAATTTTCGTACTTCTTCGCCCTTGCTAGACAAGCCGCCTTCATTTTCTTTGTCAACATGGGTTTTTTCGCTGGTCATCTTCCATAAAGTTCTACCTGTCGTAACCTTCTACGGATTGTTTCGGCACTAAGGTCGACTTGATGATAGTCCCTCAGCTCTGCCCTCATACAGGCAGCGGTTTTAAAGCGATCCTTCAAAGACATCCGTCGTAAGGCCTTGTCAGCCTTTGAATTTGCCTTGCGTTTTCTTCCAGATCCTTTCGTCCTTTCTAGAGGGTCCACATTCTCCTTTTTCTTCATTCAGTGAACGATAGTTGAATGGCTGCACCCTATTGTAGCCGCTATCTGACGATACGACAGACCTTGGTCTCCCAATGTAAAAATTTTCACTTTTTCCTCTCGGGACCACTGCCTGTATTTTCCGGCCATTTCACTATTTTCACTCTATCTTATCACCACTTAACTTAAACTGAATATCCTTTCACCGAAAAAGTTGCTTTTATACCCCCTTAGAACAAGTCAAATAATTGCATCCCTCCCCCTACCCTACCTCCTTCAATTATGTGCATTATTGAAACTACCTGGGTGGTGCGGTTTTTATGACCGCAGGTGTATAATGAAAAAATTATTATTATTTAGGTACAAGCTCCAACAAATTAAGTCACGTTTCAAATAAAACCATAACTGAGTCGATAACTTATTTTGTTAAGAAGCTATAGTTTACCAAAGTTCGAAAAATGTGGTTTCAAGAAAATCGCCTTTAAAGTTTCAGTACTCTATGATTTGGTCAGCGAAAGCTTGTCTATAAACCCTCATAACTTTTCCAATTTTCAAGATTTTTGCAAATTAATTTCTCTAAAATTTCTAATGGGTCTACCACTCCAAAATTTTCTAAATTATTTTTTCAATATTGTTTTGTTATCGATAGAAAAAAGTTATTGCTGTGAAATTTTGTAGGCATGTATATTTATAGTTCAAAGTATGCAACCTTTTTTTTTTTTGGATTAACAAATTGAAATTTTGTAAGACATTTAATTCTTTAAAACTTTGCCTAAAATTTTTATCTTATTGTACGACCAACATTTTTCGTATTATGACCATGCAAAAAGTGTGACTGTTGGTGTGTGTGATGATTTCGAATTTCAAAAATCCAATATCGGGTTTGTAGTCAAAAGCCTTAAAATCGCCGGATATTGAATTTTAAGCAATAATATTTTATGCGTTTTAAAATCATAAAATGGAAAACATTTACTGAAAATTTAAAGAAAAAAGTCGTTAAAAGGACGCAAAAATAAAAAGAAAAAAACCCAGTTGTAATCTTAAATAAATACAAAAATAAATAGAAATCATCCATTTTCTTCTGAACCAGAAAAACTCCTTAATATATTTTATAGAAACAAAACATCTTAAGGTTCGAAAATATCAATATTTAGATAAACTAACTAGTGGAAACATGGCTCAACAATATTTGCTGCAAAATTACTAAAGAAATAGTCACCTTCATTATGCTAATACAACAATTGCAGTGTTGAAATGCTTCAAAAAATTTCAATGTTACATCTTCCACCATATCAATTGTTTTTTATCACATTCATTCATAAATTCATCCGGTCACTTTATATACATAAGCTGATGGTGTTGTAATTCATAAAAAATATATTCTCTTCTCTTTTACCAAAATTGCGAATAATGATTTCGAAAAATTTATTTCCATTGGAGGAAATTAATTTTTGGCTCTGTGCCAACAAGTATCCAAGGTCTGTCTCATTTACGATATATTAATGTTTTATGGTAATGTCAATGAATAAATCCTCCATTAAAAATTCACAATATATCCCCTTAAGGTTTCCTTAAGGCCTTGATTTCGTTTCCACGTTAATTCTGAAACGTTCACCTTACCTTTGGGTTGCCCGAATCCAGAGATACATCATATTACAGTGGATCTGCTGATACCTATACATATATGTATTTATGTTAATTATTTGCCGGGTAACGGGTTAATTATCTACCATTGTAATATTACCTGGAAGGACTGGAGTGACGCAATTTTCCTTAAGCTTCCTTCAATTCCAGCTGAATATTATATGTTACAAACTGGCTTTTTGTATTGCGGTCTTATATAATTTTTCAGCTTCCATGCCTGGGGTAATTATGAAAATTTTCGCAAAATACATTAGTCTTACATCGTTTATCACATATGTATGTATGCCCCCAGTTGAACTGTGGGTGTGCTTCGTATCTCCGAATTATTTCTGTAGAAGCTTCATCTCCTTGAAAATTGTGTGTACAAAAACATGTTCTTTGTTAATTGGAGGTAAGTAGTTCGGCGATACAAGACTGCAGTCTACTTGATTTAATATTATATCAAACCTTTTCCGGGTTTATAAACTCAGTTCAAAAGACGTTGCACATAGCGCAACAACTTTAATTACTTTTTAGAAAACCGAGAAGTTCGTGCGTGCATGTGACCAGATTTTATAATGAAAGCTCTCTCCATCCCAAAAAGGTATGTATGTGCTATCAGATAATTTTGTATTTACTGTCAAATAGAGTTAAACTCAAAACTTTTGACTATTGTTTGGTCTGTGACGGAATAGAACCCAAATTAATGCACGTGTGCGGCGTCTCATCAATATTGTAGTGACTTATAAAATTAGCAAGTGTTAAAGAGCAAACTTGTTGATAAACATAATTAGTGTCTAGTTGCACGGTTACACTATGTTTTATAGGTAAACTTGTAGAGAAATTGACAGTCCATATTTATTCATTTATTTCTACCTGTCTTACATTCAGAAGAAATAATTTAGTTTTATTTCTTACTAAATCTTTCACAATAATAATAGTAATAATAAAAAGACAGGCAAAATTTCCTTTTTTTAAAAATTGTCGACATTAAAAGTATTTATTATAGAAACAAACAAATATACAAATCAGTATTTTTTTTCTCAAACTTCAGGTAAAGGAGCATATTTAATACTATTGTGTAAAAAAAATGCTTTTAAGATTCTTTGACGAGTCTATAAAAAAAGTCGCCACTCACTGGCATCGTATTCAACGCCAAACATTTTTATAAATCCAGTATACTACATCTTCACTTTGACAAAACTACCCACATATTTAATGATTAGTGATAAGGAGAATTTGTAGCTGACTTAAGCGGTGATTAATCTTATGTGATGGAATTTTTTAATATTTTTTCGTTAATTAGTGCCTCGCAATCTATAACAAAGACATAGTGGCATCATGTCAGACAATTTTACCCATGTAGACCTGAGTAATCAACTAACTATATATGGTACATACATATGTTGATATTGAAAAATAAAATTTAATTTTTACATAACATTTTGCTAGCGAACTATAAAATACTTATAACATAAAAAATTAGATTACCCTTGATAAAATCAACTTAAGAAAACACATCTGACAAATGTACTTGATTTCTGACTAGATTACAACAATTGTAGTGTAATTCTAAATAGTGTTTTCCCGACTATATTAAATAATAGTAATTTTTAGACTCTAGTAGGAAAATAATAAGCGGTAAAAACTATATTAAACAAAATTCTGCAAGCTTGGAAAAACTAGTCAATGAAATGTTGGTGACTGTAATGGTGACAGTGAGACTTTGACTTCAAAAAATTTAAATTTTAAAAAATTATTTAAAAATTATTTTAAACCAGCGGATATACATACATATGCAGAATAATTATATTAAAGATAAAGTTATTTTCGGATAAGTTTCCCGAAAGAGCATCTACGATAACTCGAGTAGATATTAAATTAAACAACATATTTTGAAGACATTTTGTATGTGAAAAGTAATAATGTTTAATTAAATTAAATGCTTTTATAAACCAAACACATCCATCTTCAATCGCACTTCTTGGTGTTTGACATTTTCAACAAAATAAAATGATTCTTTTAAAGCCTTACATACATATGTACGTCTAGCAGTGCCAAAAATGCGCTACAAGAAATTTTTTTTTTGTAGGGATAACAACAGAAATTAATAAAAATGAAACGTACCACATTGTTTATTGGTATTTAGTCTTTATAAAAAATTTGATTTCACTTTATTTTCACAAAAATTACTATATAACAAATCACGTGATCCACAACACTAAGAAAAACACGGTCGGCATAATAACTCTTACAGTTTTCAATATTTTTTGATGCGATTTTTTTTTAAATATTTGAAATCGTTTTCTCTATATTATGTCTAGCCGGATTTTTGATATTTTGATTTAAAAATTTTATAAAAATAATTAAAATGTAAAATGTATCAATCAACATTTACTGGAGATATGATGCCGACCGTGGAGCAACTTTTTTCCTTAGTGTTGTGTATCACACAAGGAACATTTTGAAGGTTGGTTATAAATAATTGTATCGTTGGAATTATCTAAAAGCCCGAACTTTTTCTTGCCAAAAGTGCCTAAATTGCATTCGATTTTGCCATGTTTCAAACAAGTTTTAGTATGAAACTGAAAGTTTTTAGAAAAATAATAGGAACAAATATATATTTTAGTACAGCCATTAAAGTCTACAAATTTTCAAATAAATGATGGCTATAACTTTATTAGGATTTGTGTAATAAATATTCACATCCAGTAACGACCTCGAAAATCCTTAAATTATGTTTATAATTGTTAAGCAAAAACGAACTTGTGCGCTTCAAATCCCCTCTGAATTAATTATACAAAGAACCCAAAAGACCAATGGAAAGGGATAATTTACGCAGTACTCATTGAAAAATAAAACCCTTCCTGGAAGGGCTAATTTTTAGTTAAACACACTGCTTTCGAACTTTATAACGAAATAAGGCGTTCTAAAATTAAGAAAAAACTCCTTTTATAATCAATCCAATTAGGAATTCGTTTCGCGTCAGTTAGGTACGAGCAAAAGTCTAAAATCAATTGGTTAAGTGTTTAGACAAAAAATTGTCCCAGCCCAAACAGCCTTGAGGGTTTTAGTAAAACAATTTTACTCAGGCAATTTTCAACTTTTATTATAAACAATTAACCTGTTCTACAGGGAGTTTAAGAGCTTTTCAGTTTAAAGCACTTAACGCTAGATAAATTTTTTAAAGTTTGTTTTCGTTTTTTCCGGGAGTGTTTCATTATTAATTGTGCTTTTAAATTTTTAAGTGCTATTGTATCTCATCTCATTCATTTTGCAACTTTGATAAGTCCTGTGATAATGGTATTTAAAAAGTGCCAACTCGACCAATACATGCTTTGTACATCATACATTGTACCAATTTGTTATGTCTTTAAAATATTACCTGAAAAATCTGAAACAACTTTAACAATATTTCGAGCTAAGCAGTTTTAATTCTGAGCCAGCAATTTTTAGGAAAATAACGATCAATAATAATAGTGTAACATCCGGCAACAAGATGGCGCTATCAAATCCTAATATTTATAAATACATACATATATACATACATTTATACATACGTGTATATTAAATCGATTCTGAAATGTTTTGAATTTAATTATTTTATTATGGAACAAAGCAGTCATATAAAACTTTCTTAATGTCGCAGTAATAAGTTGGTGTAAAAATAAAACATTCAACTGTTACCAAAAGAAACGTGCCAATTTTGATGAAAGCAACAATCAACATAAAAATTGCGTTTTAACTCTCGCTCTAATTAATTTTATTACATTTACAATTCTGTCTGCGAAGTCCACGAGATTCCATGCTGAGAAAAAAACTCTTTGTAACTTTGCAATGTTGAAAAACTCAAACGTTCTTGCTCATCAGAATTTGAGGGTAGTGACGCATCTCATTACTCCGATTTAGCTATGCCAGATAATTGTATGCAAATTTATTGGCAGGAGCACTTCTTGACTACTTTGTGGTAGAAAAGAAAGAATATTAATTATGCTCCTTTCCTCTTCCTAAAAAACAATGAAGAGTTTCAAGAAAAATACCTTCTATATTAATGGAAGGGGTTAATTTAGAACTTCGTTAAAACGCCTTTTTCTCAGAAGGTCAGGTCTATTTTTCTTCTCCCATTTAATCACGAAATATTGCTTGTTTCGACGGCGCGTGTTGGCCATAAGTTTGCTTTTCCTTTAGTTTACTATTGCAAGCAAATAAACTCCATCGACTGCTGTCCAAGTTCGTTGGACAGACTTTATTAATGGCCATCGTTACTTCATCGCCCTATACGGCACGCACGTGAGGAACAATTATTACCGCGATTAATTAACTTAACTAGTGTTCACCCCCGCAATGCTTGTGTAGAAAAACATGATGATACTCTAACGACTTTAGTTTCCGTGCTCCCAATAAGGATTGATGGCGTATGTTTTCTGGATGGACATCATGACTAAGCCGAGTGAACTATTCAAGGTTGAGAAATGTACGAACTTAATTAAAGCAAACTTCAAAACCAAGAAAATATGGAAAGGTCGAGTGCAACAACAAATAATATTTATTAATTTGGCTTAATATCGAAAATACACGCATTTTTATGAATGTTTTTAGAGTGTAAGCAATTAAATTAAGAGCCATACGCCCTAAAAAATTCCTAAAAATACGTTAATTCACGATGCGTTCAGGTAGATGTGATCTCTTAAGCAATTTGAAAGCTGGTTGATTTAAAATTTTTAACCTGTGGTGATGTACACGAACTACGTAATATATAGTCGAAATATAGCACCATTTTTCAAACATTTTAGCGGTGTTCATGGAACGGCAGCTATCTCTTCCGCTGAAACTTCAAGGTACCTTAAATTAAATTTCATGAAACTTACTTTTGTACCCGAAAATTCTCCAAATTACACTTCGAATTTTTGAAGTATCTTATGTGATTACAATGTATTGTATATATATTATAATATATTATAAATAAATCCCGTCGTATATAAAGTATATTTGATCAACTCTAAATAAATTTTTGGCTTTCTTAATAAATTTAATTGAAAGTCAAGAGATATTCTTAACTATATACATAATTACAAAACCAATGTTAACCAATTTTACTTTGTTTTCTACTTGGATTTCAAGTTGAATATCCAAAATTACTATTTCAACATTAATTTTTTGTTTTCTATATGTACTTACAAATTTGTGAGCTTGGCGTGGCAGCCCAATTAATGTCCAAAAAGCATGTTTTAAAACATGTCTAATGGGGCAGTAATTTTCCTCAAAATCTTTTTAAATTTTTGCCTTTTAACGAAATACATTAAGATACAATGTACTATTTATAAACGGTCAATATTTAAAGTTAAGAAAGTTCCAGAATTGCTGTAAATCTCTTATAGTAATAAAAACGGTAAGTGAATTTTACCCGTCAGGTGCATATGCATTTCACAGCTTATTCTGCAGAAGCATCAGCTCAAAACTCTCGAAGCATAAAATAATCTTTTGAAATCTCCACAAAAGTGCATATCTTCCGGCACCACTTCTGTTATCGGCTGCATTTTAAAGTACTCCAGACACGTCCAGCCTGGAAAGATCTTGTAAAAATATTTTTCTTCCTCAACAAGAGCCCGTCACGTTCGAGCGCACAATGCATAAAAGCTGCTCAGGTGTAAGATTTTCTTAAATTGATTTGTCAAATATTGACACGTAACAAATTTATCCGCAGAATCCTAGCTCAAGGCATCCGGACTATATATTTATGTGCTTATATACATATAATACCTGTAGGAAATTGCACAAATTTATACACCTGAACCCCTTTCACTAACGCTTCCTTCCACTTTAGCGAAAATACCCTTTACTTTTCCTCCGAATAAATTTGAGAAATTGTTTCGCTGTCAGTGGCCTTGATGAGTTGGATAAAAGTTTGTATGCCTTACGAATTAATTTCTCTGAATATGAAGGGCAATTATGTGGCAATAATTCAATTTAGAAATACGCCTATCTATATATGTATATAAAAATGAATGTTTGTCTGTATGTCCTTTATAGAATCGTAAACTATGCATTTGATCAGGTGATGATCTTTAGCAAAGTTGTTGTGCATGAGCCAAGGAAGATTACTGAGTTGGTACGACCAATTTTCGACAGATGGCGCGCCACTGTCAAATTTTGAAGTTTATGCGATTTCCACAAAAATTGGTACTTTTGCGTTTTCGGGGTCGCTGATTTCAACCCGACTGTCAGAATTTACGAATTCAAGATGACGGACTGTCAAATTTTGAAGTTTATGCGATTTCCACCAAAATTGGTACTTGGGAGTTTTTGGGGTCGCTGATTTTAGTTGGTGGCGTAGCAACGCGCGCAGGGTACAGCTAGTCTGCAATATAAATTGAATAGTTTCTGAAGCCAAAATTTACCGCCGAAAACTTGAAAACTTAATTGAATAAATAATGATAAATAAAATATATAAAATTATAAGAATATTAAATCTTTACAATTTGACTAATGAGTTAATTCGAGAAAATAAGTCCATGTAAACCATATCGTTCCTGTTTATTAAAAAGAATAGGATGGCATAGTTGATTAAAATATTTTAATAATTCTTCTTTAATAATTATAAATTTGGATCAATTTAGTGAAGTTTTCCAAGAGCACAATGCTCTAGACATATCCCAAAAATGTATGTATACGTTGTCATGTTAAATAAGCGCAGTCTACTAAGCATTGTTTTATTTTTATATACTAATTAAACTAGCACAAAATTCATTAATTCGTTTTGTTTTCGCAGCGGGTAGACTTAAAATTCTCAATTAGAGTAATGCTAGATTGCTACATTCCCATTTAAATTCACTTTTTCAAATTTCGCCTGCCACATTCATTAGGATTACATTATATTTATAGGCCTCACAGAAAATTACCCTTCATAAAAATTAAATTTATTCCAATGATTTTACGCTTAGAGGCAACAACGAAAGTAATTTCATGTGCCTGTGCACTTTACCATTCAATTTGTGAAAGCAAATTTAATAGAATTTAATTTAGAATCTACCATTTGAAAAGCATTGTCATATTTGTCAACAGAGAATATGGGGAGAAATGCTAGCTCACAATTTATTTTCAATTTCTGTAATTTGTATTTCAATTAAGACAACCTTTATAATATTTATTGGAATTTTAGAGTAGTTTTTTATGTAGATACATCTTTTCTTCGTACTCTGCATTTGTAATAAAACATTGGGGTTTATTAAGCTTTAAAAATTGCCATAATTTAAGTGAATTTTTGACGAAAATTGAAGAATATTGAAGAATAGTTCTGAACAAATCTTGAAAATAAGCAAATTAAAAGAAAATTTTACATAATTTCCGTTTGCCATTCACAATACAAATTCGTGCTTGTTACCTTCGATTAGTCAGAATGGACCTTCACCTTTAATTCGTTAATTTCCAGAATTTTTTAAAGTAAAACTTTGCAAACAAATTTGCTGTGTCGAAAAATGTAAGAAATTGTGACGGTAAAGTGTTAGTTTTCGAAAATTCATAGTACATCTCGTTCTACAGGATTTCATTAAAATATCAGAGGTGGCCTCAAACATCTGTTCGGGAAATTAATAGTATCACCATCGTTGGGGAGATAAGAAGGGGTAATTTAAATACATTTTGCTTTTACTTTGAAATGTACGAACGAAACGAATCGTGCCCATAGCATTTTTGAAGAGAAATAAGATCATAGAAACGCCTGCAACACGCCTGTTTAAAATAAAAATAAAAATTTAAAATTTGGATATATGAGTACGTGTGCGTGTGTGTGTAGGAGGGGAGAATAGAAGTTCTGAGCTTGTTCCGGGCGTATTTTGTAGAAATTCGGGCCAGTTGCAGGCGTAGTCTATAAAAATTTGGGACTATTGCAGTGGCGTTTCATAAAAATTCGAACGTATTTCAGGGAAATGCGGTTCTGTTGTAAGCACGACGCAAGCGTGATGCAGACGTAATTGTTCGACAACCGTGCCTGTTGCGGACTTGAAAAATGGAAAATGTTTGGCCTTTGGGTGTACATCGGACGCTTTATGGGTGTATAAAAAAAATGTAGATATTTTTACTCGGGTGTAGCTATACAATTTTTATTGACCCAAAATTAACACCCCTCAAAAGTTTCATAAATCATGGAATTAGCAGGCATGTTGTAGGAGTCACCACAAAGGTCGAAACCAACGAATTTTCAATATTTTCATACTTTCAAGTATGGAAGATCTTCACCAATAGCAGTAGATCTATGTTGAATTTGCTAAGCTTCTTAAAGTATAAACAGTTTCTATGTGGTAGATAGGGGTTGATTGGTTTATCTGGCGCCCGAACCTGATCGAAGTTCAATTAGCCTCATAGCACATGTCGTTTTGATACCAACCATACATTTTTTTAATGCTTTATTTAAACATTAGAAATTATATGTATATATGTATATATATAGCTCTGAAAGAGTGACTCCTTATATTAACCATTTTAAAGCGTTACATTGCAATAATGAATATTTAATCAACATACAGCTTTCGAAAATCATTATCATTTCATAAGTTTAATAAGTGTTGGAAATTTACAACAAAAATATCAGTTTAAGAATACAGAAAACAATTTTCATAAATGTTCTCGCAAAAAATAAGTACTTAGCTAAAATGTTCTCTAGAGGCTTACATATCCTGCATGTTTCACAACTTATGTTAGAGGGAAAATTACTTTGGATAGGTTGCTGAAAGATTCCTAATTTTAAGTTTTTTAGGGTGTATACGAGATCGTAGCCATCCCATAGAATTTAGAAAGTGAAATATGTATATTCCCAATACTCACTTTATTAAATCTATAAGTCGGCCAAAGCCAAAAGTTTAAAAAAGGGTTCATCAGGAATATGAACACCGGCATGCGATATTCAGTTACAATTTGGAAGGACTGCAGTTGCATTGGCAAGCATACGATGAAATGCAAGTCTGCCCTCATCTCACTCAGGTCGTATTCTCCGGGCACAGAGAACATTGTTTGCAGTGGTCTTAAAATGGTGTTTGGCCAGCATTACTTGAGCTGTTATCAACGCCAACCTAGCAAATATTCCAGAAATGACTTGCGGAATTTCAAACTACGACTGGGAGGGCACTTTGTCATAATCACCAGTCGCCCCGGATGCGAGTGCCCAAAATGTATGTCTCTGTTGTTGTCACCAAGTCTGAATTTGATTGATGGGTTCGCCCACACCCCACAGCGGAACTGTGTCCCGCAGTTTAATGAAGGTACCCCGGAGAAGGGTTCACCACCTTCCAGGCTTTCTTGTTTTAGTAAACTTCAACGTGGGGCTTACCGCGTTGGCGGGTAAGTTTTGTTCGAGCTTTGGGCTAACTAATGGGTTAAGTGGTGAAAAATTGACGCCTCCGTAAGCAGACATGCATTAATCATGCCGCGGGGTGTACGTGTAAAGTAGCCTTCCCGAGCCCTTTTCACGCCGTGATACTGAGATGAAGGCATGAACTCCTTGGGGGTATTATGAGAGGCGAATTCTGATATTTCATAGGCAAGGGTTAATTAGCGCGATCTTAAAATGTTAGCGTGCAAGGTCAGCGCCATTTATTCACCTTAAAGGGTTACTGCAAAGATGTTGTCAGTTGTGGGTGGAAATTCTATTTTTAAATCGACTGCAGCACGCGACTTGACGTGTTTAGCAATTACGTGAACAAAACAAAACCATGTGAGAATGTTTGTGGCCAAACAACATATGCAAAAGTCAACTAATTTTAATAAATGACGTATGGGAAAAAAGTTGTATACGAAGTTGTATACCGAGATTATTATCAATTTAAGTACTACGCAGTGAACATAAATTTCTTGAAACAAATATTAACGAACTGCTAAGGTTGAAATGTTTAAAAACTAATAAATAAAATTTGAATGCATCTATGCAAAAGTTCGCGAACATTCGAATCCTCAATAAGAAGACTAATTAAAACAAATACATGGAACTTACATTAAAAGACAAAATGATCACATTTTAAAGATACCTTCATTTATATTTACTTACTTAAATATTAAAAATTTCTTAGTGCTTGCTGGTTAAGAGTAAAATCAAAATAATAATTATCATAGCGCAAATTGAAAAAGGGAATAATTAATTTAATTAAAAAGAATATATGGACATACATATACATATATTGTAGATATAAGACTATGCATCATATGTTTGAATTGAAAAGAAATGTTGGCCCTCTAGACAGTGAAAGTTATTTTAAAAATTTGTATATTTTTTGCTGCTGAATTAATTCTTATAAAAAATATTCATACATGCATATGTAAATATATTTAAAATAGAAGGTCCATTACATTTATTAATTATAGTTTCCTAAATGCATAGGATATTTTAAATATAATAATATATGTAGTTCACTCTATTTCCCGGGGATTAACGCCAGCCTCGGGTTTCCGCGATAAAATTAATCATATCTTGGGTAATTTTGCATGAAACCAACTTTTAGTCTAGCTTGTTAGAAAGCAGAGATTTTTCTCTAAAAATTATACAATTATCGATTTCTTAAAATTATTATTGTCATTTAAATTCGCCATTGAATTCATTTGTTTAATAAAATTCTTGCGTCTTCTATTCCGTATTGTTTTGCATATAATATATATTAAAAGAAGATCCGGGGTGTGCATTTTTGGTTTGATCAATGATTTTTCGATATTACCATATGGAAATTAAAACATACACTAGTATTGGCATAATTTATTAATTGATTCAAATTTTGTATTTATAGTTGCTCGAAAGTAAATTTAATTGTATGAAATCAAAGGCCTTTTGCACATTTCTTTTTTCTTTTATTTATTGTCGTTATTGAACTCTTCATTAATTTTTTAACCTCAGAATTTTCTTACTTTTTGAAAAAATGGACAGTTTGGCATCAGCTGGTATTGAGACGCATTCATCACATATTAATCTTTCTGTAATTACATATGTATTTAGATTTTTACTACATATCTGCATTTATTCCTGTCCCTTGATATTCTTACAATACATTTTTGCAGAACTTTTTTCCATAGATTGCGAATTCAAAAATAAAAATACTCAATTTTCTTTCGTTTTCTGTAAAATTTGGGTTAAAATAGGGGAAAAGGCCCTCTTTTTATCATTTATAAAAATTCATTAAAAAATAACGAATTGTTTTAGGAGATATGTAGTAATCTAACTGAAATAAAAAAATACTTGAATCTGAAGCTATTATATAAAAATACAAAAGGCTTCAAAACGTTTTGAAATAATCCGTGAATTTGACATTTTTTCATAAATCGATTATTTTATACAAAATATTTGGTAAATTAAGAACATGGCAAGCGCACATTCAAGAAAAACTTGCTCACAAAAATGTGTTTAAAGGGTTATAGAGAACCTTTATATTTAATGATTTTTTCAAAAATGTGCCAAATACCATCTACATACAAAATCTAAATTATTACTACCAGCACTATAAAACTAAACTTTGAGAAGGCTAAGGGTACTTTATAATTATTTTTTGTAGACCGGTGTAACTTACAACTCCTAAAGTATGAGTATAAAATTAAACTATTGATATGTTGTATATTAAGGTCCTTAATACCCTGTATAAATATTTAAGTGAGGCATTTTTGACATGTTAGTCATTATTCGAAAACTCTCTTACAATCATTGTTTTTATAAAAGTTCATAAAATCTACCATTTAAATGCATGACATTCCAAACTTAGCGGTTTATCACATTTTGACGTTTTCAGATCACTATGCTACTCAAGGTTTTTTCTGAACGCTCTCTATTTTATACGATTTTAAAATGTTTCGAATGAAGTCATGAATAGCTGAGTTTTTTTCGTTCGGATCAAGATCATGAACATCTGAAACAAAAAACGATTTGGATCACTTATCTTTTTAATCTGAAAGTTGGTACCACGCTGTCAAACAATTATGTCAAATTTATCACAATTTGAAAAGTTTAATTGTAAATTATAAAACCATGGACACTATCTTATAAGTATAAAATTAAGTTTCACATTACCTTTTGTCAGTTTGCTCGTCAATCATTGTCTCAGACAGTACAAACAATCATCACAAAACAAAGAACTGACACAAGTGCCTCTGGTGGGATATTTTGCAATTACACATTTTAGATCATAAATCTTGATCCAAATAAAGGTGTGAATCTCGTGTTGTCGTTGTAAATCGAAACGAAAAAAATACAGCTAATGTTTAAGTTTGCTTTCAAAAGTTAATTTTTATTAGAAAATTTTATAGAGAACCACTGATCTGCCCGCTGCAAATTGACTTGATAAGAAGAAACCGCCATCTCCGTTGTATGTAACTTAAGCCAAAGGTCCAAAATCAGAAGTGTGCGGTTTCCTGCACTAGTGAAATGGGAAACCCTTGACAATTTTGTGGGCAACTTGGCAGGACGTATTAAAACTGTTGTTGTATTATGATAATTACTTTAATTGCCAGCCTTTGTGCAGCCGGAAGAAGAGCGCTCAAGTTGCCAGTCTATGCCTGCTCGGCTCCTTCAGCCCACCTTACACCTGCGGTCCTGGGAGGGCGGGGTGTGCACGTGCTGTGAATAGAGTGCTTCATACCAAAGCAAGACCACGTCGTCCTGGACGTTGTCGTCCGTGTCGTCTGCTTTCTTTGGTGCATGGAAAACTTTATTAGCTCTATAAACAAGTCGGGGAACCTAAGAGGTCAAGTGGTTCGGCTGCGGCAGGGACTCCTCTGCACTGGCAGACTGCTGTAAAGTATTGAAAAGGAATCCTCCTCGTATATACTGAAAAAGGAAACGAATGTAGTCGGCTTTTAATGAAAAATGAGCTGGAAATTATGGAACTTGTCACATTCGTTTACTTTGCAATTACTTGTCCATGAAAGAAACACAAACTGAGCGCTTGTGGTCTAGGGTTGTTGTGACAATAACTGCTTGAAAGGTTTTGCGCAAAGTACTTACACTGTACAAAAAATTAAAGTTGGTGTCTCCTAGCAGCATACAGATATTGTTAGAATCAAAAGTCTTTTTAAACGATTTTAGTTATAATAGTTTCATATAAGTTACGCTAATCAAAGTCATTCTAAATTTTTATAAACATAATAAATCATTGAACAAATAAATCTAAAATCTGAATACATTTACTAAAACCTTTTTTCATTTGATTTGTAACATATATTTAAGTAGGTTGGTAGGTATACCAGATTAAGGCACTACATACAAAATACAAAATGTTATTTTATACCGTTCAGAGCAAGTTAATAACGAATATAAAATCGTTTTACTTAAACTTTTTTTTTAACTTATTTTATTATATATGGTATACTTCTTCCAAAGTTTTATTAATTTCCGATACGCGTATTCAAGGAGTTTCTGAGTAAAATTAAAGTAGAATTCAAGTGAAAGAATTTAAAAGCGAAGATTATTGACAATAAAATAATTTAATGGCAGTATAAAAAGTCCTTGTGTGTTTATTTAGTAAACTATATTGCTCTTACGAGAACTTTTAATTTAATAGATTTTATTAGCTTGACCTATAACTTCCTAACATTGTAAGCAAATCTTACAACTCATTTTCCACCCACTTTTAATTGTCGTATCGATTTGAAACTTGGTAAATTTATGCAATTCTGGTGACAAGGTGACAATACTCAATAATATTGGTACAATCGAGTTCGTAGTATGATGGAGGTGGTCATAGGAACTCATCAATTACTAATATTAAACATATCGAGTTTGGGCTCGGTTGACTTGGCTTAATGAGCTCTTTAGTTGTATTTTATGACGCACAAGAAGGTCTTCTTAACTGCTAACAAAAAGTAACTTTTCAGTACGCTAGGTACTCATAAAAGCGTATTGTTTTAGTTTTTAAAGTATAATTTTTTTATTATCAGGATTCTTTATAACCACTATTTTTGACTATTTCTTCAACAGTTGCGCATACAATTTTAGTGTCCTGCTCTGAAAGTGCAGTTCTAAACAATATATTTATCATAGCATAGAAGGCTGATAATTTTATATTATGTGAAATAACTTATATCAGGCTTTCTATAAATATCAAATATAAACCAATTATCTCTATAAGCTATTTGAAGATCTAAAACATTAATTGTACAATTTGCATCTTCTTGCATCGTAAACTAATTAGATTTATTATAATACAATACATATGTCTAAAATTAGGTTTTTCAACATGCCACATATTATAAATTTTAGTTCATCAATAGGTACGCACGTAAATATACTTTTTACATAAAATGAAGTCAATCTAGAACCTAGTATCACACATAATTATTTAATTTTGCCTATCAAATCAGTACAATTATGATCGAAAATCTTCATTTTACATATTTTCTGATTTCCTTTTGTAAACGGATATAGGTACATAAGTATTTTCAAAATATTAGTTTTATACAGAAACCAAGAGAAAGGGAAATTAATAATGGTTTTCAATATTAGGTAATTATTTAATAATTTTACATAAGAAGACTCCTACGTGCGTTATGTTTTATTATACAGTTTGCAAAATTTTTATAGTACGGAGAGCTCAAGCTGTCACCTGGGATCTACTCAACGGATCGAAATGAAACTTGGCTAACAAACTTAGGCAGACTACTAGCTCAATAATAATGAAAATTCCATTGAAATTGTGGACCATCCGTTTTGACATAATGCGCGATTCAACAGATAGACAGACAAATAGACAAAAAATTTAAAAAATTTTCTTTTTGTTTAAATTCTATACCCAAAATCCCCCAAACACACAATTTTCAAAAAATATTCTATGTAGAAACTCCATTTACTGCTTTATTACAGTGAGAGATAAAAGTGGCGAGAACAACTAGTCGTTTGCCTTTCATTTGATAAAAACTATAATATATTTAGTATGAAAGAAGATTAAACCTTAATTTTTAATATAACAAATATAGATTTTCATTATTTTTTACCTTCATAAAAACTATAGAGTTTTAAATTAAAGTAGAAAGGGAATTACTGCGATAAGTTCAAACAATTTAAATAGAACGATAATTCTTTAATACAACAAAATTATAAAAACATATTCAAGTAAGTATAAAATCACCTCTATTAAATAAATATATGTATATTAAATTCCGAATAAAAGGAAAGAAAGGATATGTATCTTATTTAAATCTCAACCCATTTTAATTGAAATTACTTTTAAGCATGCATACGTTGTTGTTGAAAGTTAAACAATTTGTGAATTCTTAAAAATGTCCTATTTTTCATTTCAATAAATTTAATTATTGTTAAAATTTCAATTAAACAATTTTATTTACTCTAAAAAAGCCCTTTAATAGCTATAATAATTGATATAAAATACAACAGATCTTAGTGGTATAGTAAATTTACCTCATAAATGGAAACGTATAAAGCTTAATGTCGCGACTTCTGAACTTAGTACAAGATTTATTAACAAAGGCTTCCAAAAAGCCCATGTATACACAAGCCCATGATTTAACTGAAATCGCATTGAGTTTACAATTTTAAAGTTCGTATTCTATAATAGAAGTCGAAAATTTTGACGGACAATGATAAAGATTATGTGGTCGGAGTGGCCACATTTTAGAAGTTATAAAACAATTTATTTAATTTTTTAATTTTAAAAATATTTAATACACAATGACAGCTAGCAAAAGATAAATCACAAACTGAATATTTTTTAGCAAAGCATACTATAGTGATGCATAGCTATCTGTGATACGTCGCCACATTACCCTCCCTCCAGATGATCGCTAGATCAGCGATACGTTAATTATAATATGCATCGATTGTTATTGAAGTAATTGATTGCAAATAAGATTGCGAGCTGGATTATGTTGAAATGCAGTATTTTCTCTTCAGATCCTTTTCATTTGCTAGAAAATGACAATAAATCAAAGAAAGGGGTAATACTTCTGAAAACCCAGGTTTCTCTTGAAATGGTTTATCATTTTATAAAGCATGTGGAAAGTTGAGAAATTTGTAGCTTCAGATGAATTGAATACAGCTGTAGAAATGTCCTTAAAATTTTAAATGTTCTTCCGGAGTCCGGTTGTATCGTTCATAAATGAGGAGGTGAATTATTTCATTCTTAAAAGTGCTTGCGTGGGTAAACGTGGAAGGAACGTGAAAGGGATTCTTCTTAATTGCGTTGTAATCCTCTTCCTATAGAATAGGCTATTATCGTCCTTTGGGATAAAAGATAGCAATTCTGCTCCGAAGTATTGTTTGAGGAAACAATATTGTTCATAATCAGATGCGTTGATGATAATTGATGATGTTGAAATTGTTGATGATCAACGTTGGTATTAAAATTGTTGCAATTATAATAAATCAGAGGAAGATACTGCAGAAAAATAATTCTTTATCCTTGCTGAACTTGAGAGAGATCCAAATTAGATCCAAAGTGTGTCGCTACGTGCAAACCAGTTGATGAATTCTTCTCCGTCTTCGGAGATATCGGGGTCACCAATATGTGGTCGGAGTGGCCACATTTTAGAAGTTATAAAACAATTTATTTAATTTTTTAATTTTAAAAATATTTAATACACAATGACAGCTAGCAAAAGATAAATCACAAACTGAATATTTTTTAGCAAAGCATACTATAGTGATGCATAGCTATCTGTGATACGTCGCCACAATTACCTTGAGCATACATAGCGACTATTTCCTGATATTACTTTAAATTTCCCTATATGAGTATGATTTAGTGAAATGATGTTTTAGGTTGGCTTAAAGGTATCATCAGCAATGTAAATTCGATTCTGGTTTTATAATTGACCTAATAACAAACTTGCTGCATTTCAATCACTTCTCCAGGTTAGGTTCAATTGGCACGTAAATTAAGGACCTCTACTCAGTTCCAGGTTTTCCTGGTCACCTGGAGGCGGTTAAAAGGACTCGTAATCTTCTTGACCATCGCATCTGATTTCGGTAATTTGATTTCCATCTGGTTTCCGTCATCGTGTCGTTGAGTTGCCCCAAATCAAAGTGAACCTTGTGCGGCCGTGCGGCCCTGAAGCAACGGCCGCACCTCACGGCACCTTTCCCTTCAGATAGTGCCGGACGGCAGCCGCATGTCATCTCCAGGCGAAACCTTAAACTGTGTGCGGCATTAAATCAAATTAATGAGAGTGGCGATGGGAAATGCATGTTTTCGTCGTCGTCGCAACTAAACAACTAAATTCTCGGTTATGCTCAGAGCCACACAGCGCCTGGGGATGCTGCGACTAAAACTGGGCGGCTTTTGCTGTACCATCGCTGGACCCATTTCAAACTCAAACACAATTAATTTAACTGGGCTATAAATCGTTCACCATTCCATTCACAAGGTGGGCGGAAACTACGCGAAAAATTTTCAAGTTGAGTTGATTTAGACTCCCATGGCCAGTTTACCTACATTTTGCACAACTGGGCCATCGCCATCGGAGTGACTGGGTCCAAATAACCTATCAGAGCTTGCCGGTGTCGCCGGGTCTCTTTTTTGGTTAATTGATTTTAAATTACGTTCACGACAAATTTCCTGCTGGCTGAGCTCACTTCCGCTTGCACGACAACGGTTTTTCCGCGGGACACCTAATGGCCCCCGCCATGTCCCACCTCGCAAATAGGGGGAAAACCACTTGCCCTTTGAAATATTTGCATACGTGTATGAAATTTCTACGGATACCAGCGTAAAGGCGGCAGTTGTGCTACATTTGGGTGTTTCCCTGCGGCCACGGTACCGGCCAACAGTGGAACATTTCGTGTCAACCCGAAACTTTCCAATTTTTCTCTCACATTGAAAACATAAAAATATCATTAAAAACAACTTTATGAAACAGCATTACACTTTTGTCTCTTTGGTAGCATAGTGTGAAAAACAAAATTGCATTTAAATTAAATTTTAGAAAATCAGGAGGACTTTTAGGACGCTGTTACAAAGTGTCGATTGGTTTTGCTGTAGTTTTTTGATTGAGTACACACGTTTTATTACACGAATAAAATAAAAGTTAAATAGAAGCATGTATTTCAATTTTAAAGCGACTAAAGCTCTATGTTATTAGATATTTTGACTAAACATTTCCCCAACGAATATGGAAAAACTACAAAAATAAATTGCACTTTCCCATATTTAAGGTGTCACATCTAACTAAGTGTATAGAAAATGAGAGGTTTTTAGGGTATACATTTAAGGGGTTAGAGCTAGTCAGAGGCGCGGTAAAATTGACATCTTTCTTAAATTTGTTTAGCCGTCGTATAATGGTTTTGCTTTCAAATACAGAATATTTTCAAAAATATTATATATCTTTAAGAAAATGACAAAAATAAAAATAAATAAATTTTATCAAAAAGCTGAGCAATCCTAACCCCTTAAATAAAATAATAGTGGCATATTATTTATTGGTAAATTGATATTTAATTTTCGATGGCTTTCAGCACAATAACTCGAAAAGTTTTAATACATTTTTTGAAAAGATTTAAGATTCGTATTAAATTTAACAAATATATATGTACTTACAAGCAATTAAAAACAAATATTGGACGAAGAAAAGCAATCTTAATTGAATTTGTCATACAAAATTAAAGGTATAACCATAATTTAAAATAACTTTCTTTTAAAGTTTTGGGATCCATCAATATTTCAACGAGTTATCATGCAAATAGTGAGGCGCCATTATTTCAACAGGACCTTTTAAGTTCTCATTATAACTATAGATTATATTTTTTAAACATTAATGATCAATTAAGGGGGAGGGGGGGGGGGGGGGGGTAGGGTTTTAAAGGCGAAAAAAAGGCATATTTTTGTGATTTTTGTGCGGCGACATGAGTAATATAATGTTATTAAATTTAATTACGTATTATTGTACAACTTTTGAAGTATCTTAGAAAAAATTTTCAATAAAAAATATTGATAAATAAGCCAGTGACGGTGAATCTCCAGAGGCGCCTTGAAAAAAAGTGGTTTTGCGGTGAACATGATAACTCGTTACCCGATCATCGGAAAAAAAAAATTGATATGCATTTTAAAGGTGATGTATTTCTCGAGGTAATCAGGACGGGTTTTTTTTTTTTTTCAATTTTTTGCAGCACTTGGAAGTGAAAAACGTGATTTTAGCTCAAAAAATCGCGGTTAATTTGTTATTAAAAAATAGAAAAAAATTAAAAAAAAAAAAAAAACTCTTCCTGATTACCTGTTAATTTATGTGAAGAACTAATGTTCAAATTTTCAAAAGGATCGGTTCAGTAGATTTTGAGTTCTGATGTTCACGAACTTCTAAAATGACGTTGTCGGGAAAATCGATTTAAAGTTTTTTATACGTGAGGTTTTTATATCGAGCGGCTACCGGGTAGGTCGTTTGAAACGCTGTAACTCCGTTAGTTTTACTCGGATTGACTTAAAATTTGTACACAATATTCTCGACATATTGTTCATTCAGAAAAAAAAATAAAAAAAAGTGCAAAACAAATAATTTGAAAACCCTACCCCCCCTTAATAACATGCCTTTTTTGTTTTATTTCATTGTTAGCTTTGTATACCTTGTAAAGACGTTAATTTTCGATGCATTCACGTATATATGTGACGCCTTAACTTTAAAATGTCGAAAGGTGAAATTTTTTCGTTATCCATTTTTGCATATTCTGACAAAAATTTTTTCGAAATTGGGTAAATATCTTCAAACATAATTTATGCGACAGTTTCTGAAAGAGACACTTAACTATTCTATATATACTACATATATGTTAGAATTGAAAGGTACAGTTGTTCTAAACTTATATTATAATTGGGTGTGATTTCCAGGGTCTTAGTATATTTGTCATTATATGTCGTGTTACTTCTTTTTAGTTTCAAAAAATTTGGCTTAGAATTTCCACCCTGTCCCTCAGGACAACTCTTATAATTTCCTTTTGATTTGTGACTTTTGCAGAATTATTACAGAAAAGTGATTCAAACATTTATAATTTTATAGAGTCGTCAATTTAATACGTCGCAATGTCAAGGGGGAAATGGGATCACACAAAACGTGACTGTATCGCATGGTGGGTAGAGTCTCAGTTGAAAGGTGGGATGACGTTTCTGGATCGAACAATTTGTTCTCTACACTTTGATAGAAATTTGAACTTTTAGAAGATTCCTACTGTATAATATCTTTCGAAATAATTTGTTAGACTTCGTTCTTCAAAAAAAAAATCTGGTATGAATATGAATTCTAATTGTGTTTTTTTTTTTTTTTTACTTTTTTAGAAAAGCATTTTATAAGGATCGTGAAATAAAAAGTTATTAAAGTTAAATTTGTTTCGTGGGAATATGCAAAAACTCGTGAAGAAAAAATGAAAGTTTTCGAAATTTGAAAGTGCCATCAAAGTCCGTAGTAGCATATCTTAAACTCAATCTGTTCTGATTGTTTTGATTAGGACCACAATTCGGTACATTGTCTTGGAGCATTCGAAATTCGGTCTAACAAAAGTTGGTAAAGGACGAAGAGAACATATTAGCGAAAAAAAATAGAAGATTAATGCTGGCTCCGAAAAATATGAATTTTCGTTACAGTTTCATCTAATTCATATAATGGATTGTCCAGAAAGTTTTGTTTACTAGCACATATCAAATATGTTAGATGATATATAATTTGGTGTACATACTGTCGACGACTATGTAAAAGGGAAATTTTACATGTATGAATATTAACAAATCGTTACCAATTTTTCAATCGTTACGCTCTACAAGAGTTGAAATCGAAAGGAATATTTTTGTGAATGTTTCAAGGAATTGAATTGTAGGTTATCGCTTTCACGTATCAACAGTAATGTATTACTTGTCGAACCTTTCAAATCGTTGAGTAAATAAATTATTTAGAGCTTATGGCATCAACGTAGTAATAAATAAAGAGAGCGATGAATACAAGTAACATACATATGTCTGAATAAATAAAATCAAAAGATAAGTAAACATTTTTACATTTTTGTTACATTCGGTATTTCCATAAGTAGGTTTATTATTTTTGAAGCAATTACTTTTACGAATTCGCGCAATTTTTATTTTTACTAATATTATGAAGGTCATAGTTGTTGCTTTTTATGTATGTAATATATGGTCTTAAAACTCTTGGATTAATTTGATTACATAAAACCTCAAACTCAGACCTTATGTTTCTGAGGCATGATTTGTTATAAATATCAACTGATGCTTGATATGAGGGTTGAAAAAAATTTAAATTTTCAGCAATATTGTCAAATGTAAGAACTAGAAAATTGATATAGAAGACAAAATAATCGCAATCGCCAGTAAAATTATTGTTTGTTTGAATGTGTTTTTTTTTTCTATCATTCGCCAATTCGTTCAATTTGGTGTGGTGGGTATATTATATTAATTTTCATAACGTATTATAAAAATCTAAAAAATTGACTGGAAATTCTCAAGGAAGAATTCTACGAACAGCTATTCCATTAATACTTAATAAATATATCTTACGTCTTTAAATAGATTTTCTTAAGGTTTTTATCATAACCTTTTATTTTATCAAAATGAAAACCTCCCCATACACTTGTACTCACTTCGAATTGCTTTTCCAAACTGAAGCATTAAATCCAACAAATCAATTTATTCATTTGTCTTCAAAACTGAAATAAGCCATAAAGAAATGGGAAATAAAACTTCAAGGCTGGAACGAAAGAACTTTCTTAGGGCTTCATGTAAAAATTCTTGTTCATTTATTTTTAACCTTTAACATTTCTAATTAAAAGCAAAAAGATTTAAAAGAAAAATCTACGACTGTTCCCTAAATCTTTAGTTTTATTTTATTTAATAAAATATGGTGTTTTATTTTATTTAATAAAATATGGTAAGATACATACCTAAATACATAAATTAGGATGTGCTTATGAAAATAGCCGACAAATAGCTAACATAGAAAGCGCCAGAAGGATATCATAAATTTTGGAACCAATCAAATTTGACCTGCTGAATTGTAAGAGAATCTCCCAGTGAGCTTATTAGCTACCCATCCACTGGGGCGCTAATTTAGTTTTCACTCCGCTAGATATCGATTCAGCAACGAACAGATATCATCCAGAGTATGTGCAGATAGAATCGAGTAAGCATACCCGCGAGGTTTGCTCCCTAATTTGCTTAGGAATGGAATTCAGGTGAAATATGAATAATTCAGGTAAGTCGAGAGCTGTAGCTGATAATGTTATACACCGTCGTCTTTGCAACACAACCAATAGTAAATGCAATCAAAATTGTAAGCCGGAAGTTTGTGTATTCATCTGGCAAGAGCAGTTAATAGAATGCACATGCATTAAGCAAACTATGTTTTTTTATTCTAATGCAGCCACAGATGTCAGGTGGTAAAAGTGCAATAATGATCCGTGGGTTTAGAATTTAATTGAAATCTCATCAAAAAGATTTCATGTTAAAAATGTACAACTCTTTTACTGCTTTTACTTTTATAAAGTTATGAGTTCTAATGTATTAGAGCCAATCCCTAAGTAAGTCTAGATCATCGTCAAAGAAAGTATATAAGACGATGGTAAATAAACATTTGGCAAATGGCAATTGTAATAAATAAAGTTCCTTGAAAATTTTACATTTCAATTTGGTTGTAGTTGCATTACAATATTTATTAATAAAATAAGTAAAAAAAAAATGTGCGTTAAACGGTTTTATTGTAAAGAAGCAATAATGTGATAATGTACGATTTTATTTTAGTCTGATCAATGCCCTATATTGATGAGGAGAGTGGTATGATGACTAGTACCTAGTACTTACCTAATTATTTTTTAGCTTTTAGTACACTATCATATTATTATGTTTCTTTACGATAAAACCGTTTAACTTAAAAATTGTTTTCTTACTTATTTTATTTTCAAGTTTTTTGTTTTTTATTTAGTTACTTAATATTTCTCAGTCCATTTAGTTCATTTAGTTCCTCATTATTATAAGGTTTCTTTCATTTTTATCCACCAAATTTCAGACCAATCGGTCAGCAGGAAGGGGGTAAAATTTCAATTACTAGATTTGACCCACACAAGACACAAACAAGGCAAGCTAATTTAAATCGTTCAATAAAATCCTTTAAAAATATCTTCAATAGCAATGATGTTCAATGCAAAACAATCTACTATTTTATAGAAATTGAACAATGAAGAAAGGAGGTACTGAAATCATTTTCTATAGTTCCGCGAAACGGTCAAGCCTTACAACTTTCTTTGAACATGATGTTGACTTAAGTTACTTAGGGCTTGTCTCTATAATTTTGGTACATGAGATCTCATAACTGTTTAAGAGTAAAAGCGCTGCGAGTCTTAGCTGCATTTTTAACGTGAAATGTTTTTGATGCTATTATATTATATAATAAATAATTCCGAGGTTTCTAAGATTAAATTCCTAGAAAGAAATACTCTTAAAATAAATACTTATTGAAAAACTAATATAAGTTAAATTTATACTTTACGAACTTCCCATTTGGAAGCTATTGTAATGGGTCCGATTTTTCGAATTGAAAATTTTGACAAATCTCCACGTTTTGAGGTCCCTAAAGTCGGAATTCATCGTTTTTAGAAAGATGGCTGTGTGTGCGTGTGTACGTCCGTAAACTTTTTTCGTCTCTACAAAAAAAATTTTTGTAAAATATTTATCAAGGTCACCAAATCGATGCTGGCAATGTCGTTAGACCAGTCGCACCTAACTTCATTTTACAAATGAATTTGTGTGAAGTCGACAAGTGAATAATAATTTGTTTACAAAACTTCAACTTCAACTCGATGTTGCATTTGATTTTTGTGAATCATAATGTAGCCAATGGAAATACACTGAATCGCCCCCAAAAATGGGTTCTGAAGTCTTTTTGTAGGCTGTTCAATTCTTTTTGTAGCCAGTAGTGTGAACTGGAGGGCTATTCTTTACTTTATGCTATTATGACACTTGCTTTTTATTAGTGTTTAGATTTTAAGTATAAAAAGATAAGAACATGATCTCGTGGTGTTGTTTTTAAATGAGTAAAATAAAAGATAAGTTTATTTGGAAACTCTCTTATGTGGAGTTTTTGATAAGTGAATTACACCTATCCCCCGATTTACATTGAAGATAGGTTCCTTAGAAATCTGTGTAAATCGAAATCATGGATTTTGAAAATCGCAAATCGTAAACAAACTAAAACGTGCATAATACAGTCATTTATTTCAACGTAAAATAAAAGTAGATGGTATATGTATTTTGAAAACATAAAAGAAGCAAGCCCCTAAAATTTTAATCAAATTATAAAAATTATAATTGTTTATCACTAACCAGTAAATATAAAGAAAGTTTTAAAAAAATCTGAATAGATAAAACACAACGATGTACACCTTTCTGCTGCTAAAATTTACCACACTGAATCACATGAACAGAAAGTTTGGTTGTATGTACCTTACACACAAAATGGGGAATTCCCATTTTTAGATGGGAATAAATGGAATTCAGAATAGAATTAAATTAAAAAATGACTGCAAAAACAATTTTTTTTTTTTAAATCCCATATTTTAAAATCCGTCTAAAAGTAAAATTGTGTAAATAAAGTACCGTGTAAATCGGGGGATAGGTGTATCTAAAAATGAACAATAATGGCCGAAATGAAAAGTTCATATTTTTTCTGGTACTTTTCGAGTTAGCTGAATTTTTCGCGCTGATTAGCTTCAATTTTAGTATAGTGTCTACTCATTCTTACTCATGCGAAATCTAAGTCAGTTCAGCTTTCTAAGGCTTCAGTTAGTACCATGAGTGCCGAAATCATTGAAATTTGCGTATTGATAAAATCTAAACTGGCAAGCCTATAAAAATGAAATTTGGTATATTGCATTACTCTGGCGACTATATCTTATCTTAAATTTGAGCTCTCAGGAATTATTGAAACCGAAGTTATAAGGGTTCAAAACTACTCCGAATCGCTTCGAGAAAAGGTACGGCAGTGTCCCGCTTTTTTGTTAATTTTGTCGGGGGTACTACCGTGCCCCTAGATAGCGCCTGCCATGACTTCCCATCAAATCCTTTCAGATGATATTTATAAGCATCTTTAAAGGGGTCGAATATATGCAGATATTGTAAACACTTGGGTATGTTAGTCGCACAGTACACAAAAAAGGTCACACGGAGGTTTGAATACTTTTCTCCATTAAAACTAATGTTCCATTCATGAGTTTACGCTTCGTAAAATTCCTATTTTGCCTAGGCTATATTCACAAAGTCAGGTAAGGGTAACAATTTCGCAGAACGATGAAAAAAGTTCAAGTTATACTCAAAATGTAATAAATATGAAATTCCCTTTTTTTTTTTTGTAGTATAAAAGCAGGGGAAGGTGAAAATCGATTCAACATCTTTTATTTTGCTCATTTCGTTCACAGTTGCCAGCTGTCTCGTTCACTATTAAAATAAATAACAAGTCACGCTGCAAATATAAAGCAAAATGTATCTATGAAAAGAATTTCCCTAAGTAATTTATTTACGAAGTCGAGGGTCGTTTGAAGTGAATTAACGCAACAATTAAGAGCTGTATTTTTCTTCTATAGACGATTTTTCCTTGTACCAAGAATACCCTTTTAGAGCAGGAATTCAAATTGTTTACTTAATACAGCCAAAGTGTTTCTACAAAATTAATTATAAAAGCAAACCGAGGACTCAGGTAAGATTTAGATTCAGGATAAATAATAAAGTGGTTCCCTTAATAAAGTCAAGGATTTTCTAGTTACAATGGAACTACGTTCTAAAATATTTTTTTTAATTTGTTTAATTGTTCCTATAACAATTATTTATTCAAGGAGGAAGTTCTATTAAAGGAGAGGTCTTGAAACTTGAGAATTTATTCAAATTATTTTAATGCGTTAGAAAGGCTTTAGGAGTAAAATAATTTGTCAATTTATATAGGTATATATGTATATATTATTATCAAAAAGTAGATAAAAAAACCGTCAAGTGTGAATGGACACGTATGCTGAAAGTTCCTTCTAATACAAATAGAAGACAACTTTCAAATAAAATAAGTAAAATCTTTGCGTTTCTTCAATAAAATCTGAAATTTTGTATAAACACGTTGTTTCGATGACAATATAATATTATGATCCAATCAACCTTTTCTCGGTTTTGTTTATTTTGATAAAGGGGCAGGGTAATTCAATAAAAACTTAGCTCTTGAATAAAATATATTTTTGTGGATATACCCACGCCAGTTTTGAAGTCGATTGGCATGAGTAGTTTCTAATAAAAAAAGCTATAAAATATGGAAAGACTCACATAAATCAAAGTAGTATCATAAGGGTTTATATGTATTTTCTTAGTACCAAACCCTAAAAAGTTCATTATCTAAGTATAAACATACTTACTAATATATAAAGAGTGTGTTTGTTTATATGTAAAATGTAATCCCAGAAATTACTTAGCCGATTTGTATAATTCTTTTACCAATAAAAAACTTATAACCTCACGGTGGTTATAGGCTTTAAATATACACTAATTAACACTTTTTCATTAATTTACTGTACTTTTTTTGTGTTAAAAATGGTACTTTTTTAAAAGATTTTTTAGAATAACTTCTGTGCCGATTTGAATATTTGTAGTTATATTTGTACACCAAAAATTATAATATTATTATGTTAGTTTCCTGCAATATTAGATAAGTTAAAGTTAATACTGGCATTGGGCACTCAATTTAAACAGTTATTTTATTAAAGAAGTTTGAAGAAAATAACAACAAATGCTAAACACGTCATTTCCCTAGCTTCTAAATATTTTTTGGTTCGAAGTGAAAAGTATAGTTTTTAAATGTTTCTACCTGGAGTTAACCACAATTGTCCAGACCGGGCTATAACAACATACAAAATAACACTTTCCACCAAAAATAGGACCTAAAAGTAAACCAATTTTCTTAGAACTACCTACAGGCCAGTCAAAGTGTCAGTTTCCTGACAGGTAAATGTGATTTTTCTATTTTATATGTCTATTTTTGGAAGCTATTTAATGAGACCCAAACCAGTTGGATATTACCAAATATTCAAAAGATATTTCGTTTTTCCACAAAATTTATCAATCTGAAAGCAATTTTTAGAATAATCCAAATTTCTTTAAAAATAACAAATAACAATACATACTGTCTTTTTCTGAAAAAATATAATTTATTGTTCAGTTCTATAATAATAGAAAGCATTTGCAGTGTTGCCTGGAAGTAATTTTCAGAAAAATCAGAATATCTTCAATATAAAATTACTATCATTTTCTGAAATAGTATATAATTATTATTTTATCCATCCCCCCTCCCCCTTCTCTCTTTTTAAAACGAATTCCAAACCACAATTCGATTTTCAACCGTGTTTAAGATACTTATTTTGAAAAAAAAAAAACTTAAAAAACACAAAGAATCGACAAAATTTAATTTTCTAATAAATTTTTAAAACAATTTTATTCTCAAATCCATTCATTTAATAATATACATAAAAACATATCAAATCAATTTCATCCAAATTCATGCCGATTGTTAATTTGAAGTGGACGCAAAGGGTAAAGTTTACGGCGCACACTTTATAAAAATCAAAATTTACTGCTTTTATACATACATATATCTAAATTTTACTAAAAGTACATACCTATGCAGTTTATCAGTTTTTCGATGCTGTACTCGACAATTTTTACTTATTTCCTCACTTTGTTTAAAATTTGAATCAGTTATAAATATTTGTAATTTTTTGGTAGGCTTAGGGTTAAGCTGCACAAATTTGGTTGCCACTTACTTTATTGTTGTAAATATTTGTAATTTATAATAATAGTACGAATTTTAGTGGTCCGCACGTACGAAGTCGCGGGCAAAAATAGTAGTGTAAACCCAAGTTTGCAGCTTCGAAAAACCTGTGCTTGCAGCGTAATACGTGAAAATCTGGAGTTTTTTTTCAGTTACCTTCTAACTCATAAACTGTGCATTTTTTGATATTAGTCGTTTTTACCATTTTTAAAGTAAATTACATTTTCAACAATTTAAGCCTAACCACAGTTCTGTGTGTTCAATTGTTTTTGAGATATGGCCATTTTTTTCTTTCAAAAAATGAAAATTTTAATTTTGTCCTCATTTAACTGTTCAATATATGAGAAAAGTAATGGGAAACGAAATTGTAGTAAATTTAATATACTTTTATTTATTTAACTTAAGCTCAAAACAAAGTCCAGCTCTCCGGCAAGCGCAAGGTCCCGTGCATCACTTCTGGCACTTACATGAGATCGATTTGAGAAGGATTGGTGGGGCTGGTTCGCATAATGTTGCTATTAGTGTTAAACCAAAGAAGATCTTCGACCAACCCCACTTTGTGGCATGCTTCTCTAACAAAGAGTTGTAGGTTAAAAAACAAATGAATGCTGATGAGTTTAGTGGGTCGATACTGATGAAGTTGTTTGTTGCGTTTGTATGTTTTCATCTGATAGCAATTTTTTACGTATTACGCAGTAACTACAAATTTTTTGAAGCTGCAAACTTTGGTTTACACTACCCTAACTGGTCGTAACAACATATCAAAAATCAGAACTATATATTATACATCACGCTTTGCGATTTTAGCCTTTTATTGTGTACGATTCTACTGGCGTATTAACCAAAAGTCTGAACGAGACATTCTGGTATTCACAACGTGTCACAATGTCACTTGTTTTGCAATTTATTGCTCCTAAGAAACTAATCGGCCTATTTACGCTAATAACCTTCACATAAAAAATCAGAGGAGCATAGATACAATCCAGTTAAATCCGAATAACAATCATTCCCAAAACGGGCACCCAATAAATAGCCTTAATTAATTTCTTATGTCGACATTATTTCCGAATAATTTGCAATCAAATCGGTTGATATTAAATATTTTCGGGCTCATTAAATCACAACACGCCATAGAATGCGACACTGATTGCGACAACGGGGGCAGGACAAGTCAATAAAAGCTTTGTCGAAGAGTTTAATCCAAAATCGTTATACGGCACCGCAATCATTTCAGCCGGTCTGAACAGAAGTCGAACTGACTAGATAACAACGGCAATTACCATGAATGATCCAAAATACTTTTTTAATTGCTATAGTCAGTAATCACGTGGCCGGGCCGACATAAAGGAAATAATGTCCCGAATAGATATGGTAAAAAACATAGAGAGGAGTAGGAGTTGGAATATCGATTGGTTGGTGAGAATTTAGTAAAAAGATCCATTTTCAGTATTGTTTTCACTTCCATTTAATTGGAATCGTATTTTACACAAAGAATAGTTTAACAACAATATTTTCTCATCTTGATACAAGTATTTGTCTACGAAGTTAAGTTTTTACACATGACTCTTTCTACAGTTCTTAAAAAATCTTCTAAAACGAGATTTTTTTTTTCTTTCTCTCTAAATTTTTTTCCTGTGAATTTTCCACGAATGCTCGCTTTGAAATATATTCATTTTCATAAAACTTTTCACCGCGCAATATTTTTATCTTTATCTAAAATATACATCTATCCTGCTCTTCTTGGCTCCACTATTGGCTATCTCATAGAAATGTGGTCAAATAGCACTGTACTGAAACTGGTGATCTCTCTATCTCCTTTAAATATATTCATTTGGCAAATTTTCGTGGCGATTAGGAATATTTTCGCTATTATACAAAATAGTGGAGTTTCTTGCTTTAGTACACATTCTACGAAAATAGGAGTTCTATTGTTGTTTTATTTTACAATTATTTATTTTGTGTTTGGTTTTTTTCCATCCTTCTGTGTTTTAGCGCCTTTCACAAAAATTAAAAAGCTGCCAAACGTGTTCCGACTTCAGAGCTGGTTACTTTTGCCTACTTGAAAACTTTATTTTTAGTGATGTTGGCTTCTTTGGAGCATGATCCCTCTTTTATTTGGGGTACTTAGCATTATTAAGAAATGTTTTAAAATTTTCATTGATAGTCTAAAATTATTTTTTTATGTTTTTGGTTTTAGAAAAGTTTTACAGGCTTTTAAGTGGTCTTAACGATTTTCATTTAATGTTTTGTTTGTAGATTTAGTTCGCGCCCGTAGGAACTTGATTTTCTTATTGAGATATTTTTATGTTGCTAGAAAACATAATTGAATAACGACATTTGATGACATTAACAAATCTCACAATTGAATCGTTTATTTAAAAATTAACATAAGTCAAATTTTTCTGAAAATGGAAATAGTTCCTCATTCCAAATTTTAGCAAGTATTTCTCTGTCACCTTGTAATTCTAATACATTAATTATAGCTGTGATCTTTACAAAACATATTGGCGGAAACCAGTTTTACGCAATATGTTAACAATTAAACCTTTGTTTTTATTTCTACTCTAAAATATACATTTAAGGACTTATTTTGTTTCTGAAATAACCGATTCAATTACAAGTATACATATATGCATTTGATATTACAAAAATTTCTTGTTATTTGAGCGACATATTAAACAACTAATCATTTAGAAAAATATTCACAAATAAACCACATATCAATCCAAGTATTTTTTAAAACGTCTAATTACGTCGAAGATATAATCAAAATATTCGCAGGATTTTTCATTCCTTTTGGATAGTTAAAAGAATTTAAATACGACTGTAACAATTTTTTATATTTATTATATTTAGTTTTATTTTCCATTTCTTTACGTTTGTGACTTATGAGACTGACCTGGCATATTTCTATATTTTCGAAACAAAATATTAAAGAACAAAATGTTCTCAGAAATTAAAATAACATAATAAAATCCACAATTTATGTTTATAAGTATACTGGCTATTTTGTATTTTGCACAGTTTTTTGTATTTTCCAAAATTTTCGTATAAAGAAAATGTTGGAGTTAGGCTCAATAAATGCTGAATTAGCAAAGAAACAAACCGAATGAAATTGCTGATGAACATATATTCAAAAATATCGCTCTTGTATATTAGAAGATGAAAAGTTTCTGCTTCTGTTTTGATCACATCAATTTGATCAGAAATTCTGCAAAATTTTACATACGTTTTGAAGTGCTGAATGTGAAATGGGAAACGAAAAATTTTCTTTAAAAAATTATAAAATAAAAAGTCTCAACATACGAATTTAGTTCATACAACAGATAGTGAATAAAAAGAACTTCTGGGCACACTGATAACATAATCTTATAGAAATTATGTCACTTGAACGAAGAAAAATGTTTTTGGCCTATTTAATTAAATACTCGGAAATTAGTATGTGGTCTCATAGTCAAAATATTCCAAAATTAACATTAGACCAGTTTGTCGTTAAAAACCACACTTGGAACTTGGAACCAATTTTTTGTTCCTGTACATAAAATTGTTCAATGATACAATTTGATGAATTGAATAAGTTTTGGTAAAAATGTTGATCTATTCATCACATAATCAATTATCTTTTAATTCTATCACTATCTATACACTATATATCCAAACTATACAAATTCATTAGGCCGCGCACTAAGAAGCAATGTCTCCACAATACTTTTCTTAAAAGATAATTGATTAATGTAGTCAAGAAACCCATAGACAAAATTCATAGCCCTGTTTTTTCTCTTTTAAGAATTTAGGCGTAATGTATATTCATGGCAAGAAATCTGTTAAATCCGAAAAATTATACTAAATAATTTTAAAATCATAAACTTACGATTTTTGTCAATATTTTTGAATTCTTAGCTTTGTCAACTGTTCATTTCGAACAGAAGTATAGTTCACGGGTATGTACTTTAATAATAGTAAGTTTAGACATTAAAATTTCTTTTATAGTTTATCGGTTTTGACAATTCCGTGACACATACAAGACGAACAGTTTGACAAATTTGGCAGCAATAAAAACATAAGTTCGAGTAATTTTCTACTAAAATCACATACTTCTTAAATATTGATTTTCTACTACATAGTATATGTACATTTCTTTTCGTTAACTTTATTTTGATATATGTGTCATCGGAAACGAGTAAAAAAGTAATAAAATATAAACAAATACTTTTCGTCTAAGTGTTCATCAAATTTTTACTTCTCAATTTAACATTTTAATCTTAACTACTTTTATTTATTTTATACAAATTCTATCTACAGTCATAAGGTGTTCATTCGATGAACTTTCATCATTCTATAATCAAATTTTTACATCGTGTCTAACTTTCTCTTCCATTGAATACATTATCTGGCTTAAGTGATCCTGTCCCAAAATTGTTGGTATGAATTTTATTTTCTTTTTCCCAAATTTCTTTTATTATAATAATATAAACTAGAATTAGAATATATCCCATACAACAACAACAACAATTATAATGGATTTTTTTTCTTTATGACAAAATGTAGTAGTAATTTTTTTATATGCTTTCGCGTTAGTTTATTATATGCTTTCACGTTAGTTTATGATTCATCATTAACACGAAATTCACGGGAAATGGTTCTGATTATTACGATTCATAAGAAAACCTAAGTATAAAATTCTAATTACCATTTTACAGTAAATTTTCTTTTCTGAAAATTGTAAAGCTTTTTTTCTTAGAAATTTTGGTTAATTTGTTTTTCTTTATATAAAATAGCATTACGAAACAAAATTTATAGTTTTCTGTAATGAGATGTTTAAAATTTTGAAAATTTATATGAATGCGTAATAGACTTGGATTTATGTGAAGTTAAAATATGCTTTTTAAAAATTGTTAATATTCTTTTCCATATCCTAATTGATTGTTTTTCTGTTTAAAGCTTCGTCTATTATTGTTACATAAATATTTTACGTTACGTTTTGTTTATTTTTATATGTGACTTTGAAAACAAAAAATATTCGATAATAATCCCGTGGTATACCAGTGTAAAAGTTACACTCAGTTAGATGGAAAAGATATAACTCAATTTGGCTGTAATGAATGTTATAAAAATATGTATGTCACGAAAATGGATTTGCCAGCATGCTCGAAAAATGCAACGACTTTAACGAGGGGCAGGATTCAAACCTGTGACCTTCGAATTGATCCGTGGCCACTTGCTGCCGATGACCTTCGACCGATTTTTGTTTTATTGAGAAGTGCGATCGGCCGATCCCACATGTATTTTTCGTCGATTTTGTACCCCTGCACTGAGAGATTTCTCCAAGTTTGGTACCGTCAACGTTTTCATTATATACAATTCAAACAAAGAATTTAATGTCAAACTAATGCTTATGAGTCTTATATGCACTGATACGACGAAATTATAAGAATTTTTTTTTTCTTTTCAATATTCCAAAACTTTCAAATTTATAAAGTCCATGTAATGAAACTGACAAATGAAAAATTTATATTGAACAAGAAAAATTTAATACAAATATAAAGAAACGCATTTAAGCAGCATTAAAAAATAATATTTATGAATTTGTTGAGGTTATCACAAATAAAGCATGCAGATAATTTGTAATAGTATGTGAGTGGGCTGGATATTTCCCTATTACTTTAATTTATTGAGCAGGCTAAAACTTATTATTGAATGTATTATAATTTAATTCCGGTAGTATTAACAAAACATATTACATTAACTCACTGTTCCATGCATGGCAATATCTCGTTTAAAAATTTATTAAGCGGATCCATATCTTTGAAAATCTTCAAATATTCGATTTTAAGTTAATGTTATTTTCTGAAAGTACATGATTTCAAAAGTACCTATTCTGTGAAAATTTGATAAAGATCCGAGCATTATTTATAGAGATAAGCGATTTTAAAAGAAGCGGCCTCGAGCTCTTCCAAAGTAAACAAAAACTTTAAAAATTTTTTGGAAACAACATTTTCAAAGTCGGTGTTTATCGTATATTCAAAATGGCTTGACTGATTGCTTTCAAAGAACCAGTTTCTTGAAATATAAAATTGGTGGTATACTGAATACAAGCATTTGTTTTAACGAAAAAATTAATTTTTTACTTAAAAGGTCCGCCATTTTTAACAAAATCAAAATTTTTATAAACGCGTCCATTTAGTACCAAGGAAATATAGTTTCCTTATAAATACCGTTAGTATTTTGATTTCTTTGATGATCCAGACTTGAGTTACAGTTAACACCGTAAGACGCCTTCTTTTTAGACCCTCTGTGGATTAACACTAACTCAGCTGTTTACAGCTATTTTACCATAAAAAAGTTATTGAAAGTTTTTAAAGTATGGACTATTGGAATCCAAAAGTATTGGTTGCAAAATATATCAACCTGTCTTCAAAAACAAAATCGTAAAAAAAGTCTCTCAAAGTTATGGAACCCAATAAAATATTATAAAAAGGAAATTGTTTTTGAAAAAAAATCTTAAAGTTATTTTGTTGTTAAAGACTTTATTCAGTTATTATAGAAGCCTTGTAATATTATTTTGTTGGGCGATAAATTTTCCAAAAGTAGTTAGGAAAGTTCAAATGTTAAAAAAAAAATAATTATAATTCGTTTAAATGTACCTAATAAAAATGTTTCGCCATTTCACCAATTGTACAGAGCGTGGGACCACAAATTAAATGTTCGGTTGCAGCTCCAAAATCTAATCTCTTCTACAGGTAATTTTCACAATAATTTTTTTCGTTAAATCGATAAATAACGAAATATTTACAAGAATCTAAATTATCAATTTGCCGGCGTATACCGTGAACACATTCTCGATAATTTAATAACATTTTTCATGATCGGTAAAGGTAATTGATATATGAGGCGTTCACTAGCCAAATCGATTAACTCCGCTTTTAAACATTTCTGAATCTTAATACTAAAACCCCAGATAGTAGCTCAATGTTTAATTTTTGAAATTAATTATGTTAATAATTTTATTTTGTATCTTTAAAAACATTTATTTGAATTTTATTTTTAAAATAATCTTATAAATCAATTAAATGTGCATAATTTCAATAGTGTTCTCCATTTTTATTTATATAAATAATCGATTTGGCAACGTCTCATATCTATATGAAATTAATTAAGTCTAAACAGAGAATTATAATAGTTTAACTTAGATTCTTTTTCGACCAATATCCTAATATGACCAAATTGTTGGAAAATACAACGCCAATAATAATAAAGTTTAGATAAATAAATGGTTTTAATATTTTGTGGGCAAAAACCAAAAACTATTGAACTAATTATAAGTCGCAACCTCCATACATTTTTGGCACTAGACGTGCACTTAAAAAAGAAAATTATGGTATAAAAGAAATTGTAAATGGATAGCATAGCATGGAACTAAATAAAAAATGAAAAATAGTTACAGGAAATGATTGCTTTTGTTGAGTAATGCTATTTTGTAATTTCTCTTAAATTGTACAAATATTCGAAATAGAAATGTTTAATTTGGTTCTGCAAAATTTTTAAATCCCTTTCAAAATGGACATTAACTATGAAAAGTTTTAAAAGAATATAAAGCAAAGGATAGTTTGATGGAACTGATCTAAATGTTGCAATACAATTGTAAATAAACTGAGAATGATTGACATGAATTGTGAAATGAAAAGAAAATATGAGAAACAAATATATTCTAATTTTATTCTTGCTGCTAACAAGATACACCCTGTTTGGCTACTGTATACCAAGTCCGGACCCTCACCAACGATGGTGAATCGGGAACTTGCAATTGATCATTCGATACATTTCTAGAACTAATTGGTACATTATTGTGGGCTACGCCTAAATTTTGATTTTTAAATTTATTTTCTGATTTATCGTCTTTATTATCACTAGATTTGACCTCATTTGGATAAGTCTTCATCCGCTTGCTATTTGATGCACCTAATCTATTTCGACAGCTATTTGAATTTCTATTTCTACAACGGGTACCGGTTTGACGTCGTGGGCGGGCGCAATGTCTACACAATGCAGGCGATGATTCGGGACAGCTACAGCAGTTGCTAATATCATTTATTTGGTTCTTTTTTTTGCTTTCGCGATCATTATACAGGTGAGGATGATGTTTTTCGTTAGTACAATGCTCGCGATCGCCTGCATCGTACGGAAATGGTCAGAATGCTGTATCGAACACGGACATTGATCTTGATATAGCTTCGTCGTTCCTACAACATTCTAAAAATTCATCTAGTGTTACCACTCCATCCCGATTGACGTCCATTTTCTGGAAAATTAAAAGAAATATTATAATTAATTAAATATAATCATTGGCATAATACATAATTCTTGGGATAATTAACTTTAAAATGCTAAAGAGTAATAGGTTGCAAGTAGTTAGCAATTTTTTGATGAAGATTATGGGTAAATTGTAAATTTGAAACGTTTAGACCATTGCAAAAATTAAAAGGTGCTATTTCCATGATGTTGATGTTGATTGTTTATTACTTTATTTCTTAATAATAATTCTGAAAATCAAATTAGCTCTATAAAAAAGTATCGCCTTCATAAATAATGTTATTGCAAAAAAAAAACACCCGAGCATATAAATAGAGACCACTAAATGTTTTTATCGGTTTTCGTAAAGTTTACTTATGGTGTAAATAGCTTCTTTTGAAGAGACATTCCTCAATTGATAAACAGTCCTATGTAAGAATTATAAAAACTTCGTCTTTTAATATATCTAATATGTTTTATTATTTTTGTTTAAGTATAAGTAATTTTAAGAAAATATCATATTTGTTTTGCTGAGAATATAAAATCAAAGACGCAATGAAAACGTGCTTTAGCTTAAAGCAACCAATTTATGTACATTAATTTTATAAATCACGCATCCCCACCCAAAAGCAATTGCAATCGACAAAGTACATCTGTGTCCTATTAATGCGCAATTCATCGAGAAAATTTACTATGTGCGCAAGATATTTATGAAACATGCCACCAGGCACCACATATGGTTTCAGTAATGATGATAATTAATTTTGCAGCGGTTTTACAATTGCTGCTTAGTGCTAAGAGTTATGATTAATGAAGGTGTACTATCATCAATGAATACATTATGCCAACATATGACATCAAAACCCTAAGGGCAGTGAGTAATGTGATACTTTAAACTAAAATCCATATTCAGCTGATTTATTGTTTGAAAGTTGTTTCCATATTTCATTCTTTGTGGTGACAGCGTCAATAATGCGTTCGAAATGATGATAACGAATATCAAATAATTCAAGATGTGTCAGATTTGTAAAATTTCTAACTCAAGATAATTTAATATTAAAGATAGTGCATAAAACGAAATAAAGGAACAATTTTTGAAAAAGTCACCGGTGAAATTATGCAAGAACCTTCCATTTTCCCTAAAATGAAAGGATCTGAAGGAATTTTTTGTCGGTCGGCTATAGTTTTCGAGATATTTAACTTTTAATTTTGTCAAACTTAAAATTAAAAGTTGCTATTTCCGCCGCTAAAATTCGTTCCCACTTGCAAAATTTCATGAAAATTGGTGATCTATATATATAAAAAGAGAAGTCCTGACTCACTCACTGACTCATCAACGCCCAGCCCAAACCCTTGGGCCTAGAAAGCTGAAATTTTGCACAGAGGTTCCTTTTATAGGAATAAGGAAGGATATTTCGAAATTCAAACCCTAAAGGGGTAAAATGAGGGTTCAAAATTTGTATGGAGAAAAAATATTAAATAGACATTTCGACTTGAAACTTCATAGGAGTACTCCTAAAAACAAATAAGCAAATATGTATTTCGCGATTTTTCGAATATCAACCCCTTAGGGGGTAAAATGGGGTAAATAAATCTAAAAATCGATATGGGTATCGTTATTGAGGTTTTTTGGGTCGTTGATTACGAAAATGGCATTTATTAATGCTAAAATTCGATCAAAAATAATTATTTTGGGAAAATAATTAATTAATTTAATGTAATAATATTTAATAGTAAATAACGCCCAACTTTATAGGGTAAACTTGGGTATTGGTTGCTCGCGCATCGTTAAAATTCACTCTCATCATATTTTCATAACGCGCCTAAAGAAGTATAACTTCAAAAATAAGTATGTAATTATTTTCTTAAAATCTACCCCTTAGAACAGAGTATATAATAATAATAGGAACAATTATATACATATTTTCGCTTTAAAGTTGCGTTATTTTCGTAAATATATTTAATAATTAATATTCTGGGCAACGCTGAAAGCGAACAAGCTATTATGTTATATTGCGATATAAAGTTTTAAATTTATGAATTTTAGTTGTATTTTTACATAGTAAATATTCCTCAAACATACTTTAGAAACTGAATTTTCGAAGTTATAAAATATACTACCTTTTTTCAATTTTTATAATAGTAATCTATATAAATAAAATCGTAACTCGCTTGGTGTCTGTGCGAAAATCATGGAAAAACTACTGAAGGTATTGTGATGCGGTTTTTTATAATTTTTTGTAATAGTACAGTGATTATTATAAACTGTATTTAATGAAAACTCAAATATAAGATAAAGTAAAAGGAAAAATTTATCGCTTGCCGCTACGCGCAGCCCTAGAGCGTACTTAGTTTTGTTTAATTTAAGTTATTTTGAATTGCGTTTCGTAAGCGCTTCTATACTATTGAGAATACAATTTAAACTGACGATAATCAATTAAAGTAATAAAATTAATATCACGCGAAATCAAGTCGCGGGCATTTGCTAGTATACTTACATATAATTTTGTATAGTTTGCAGAAAATAAGAATACGTAGATACTATGTACATCGTCGGAATGAAAAAAAATGTCGAACTGAATTTTTAACCCTTGGGGAACACACCTTTTTTTCTCATTCATGGAGAACAGAACACTCTAGGTCAATCTGACTCTACACACTCTTTGATCGTCCACCATTTTAAATTGATGAGTGCGATCAGCTTGAGCTTCAAGATATACTTGGAACATTGTTTAATCAATTGATATAAATAAAAAGTGCCGTTGGAATTATTTACTTATGTATTTAAAAAGATTCACAAAACAAAAATTGTTTTTAAAAAAGAACGTAATTTACGAAAAAAAATTGTATTGTTTTTTTATTTTTTAATATTTCTAAGCTAAACTTTCACGTGCATATTCTTGAAATGTAGTAGAATCAAGAAGAAAATTGTACTTTAGTGTACCTTAAAAAAAAGGTATATATCTTGCTAGGGAGTTGTATTTTCAACATCGTCGGCTTTATTATAATCTGAACATGACGTGTCAGTGTTTGGCTACACTTTTCAAGATATTTACGATCAAACTCGAGGTAAGCGTCAAATTGACTCTAAGTGTTCTCCAAGGGTTGCTAATATTCTTGAGACTATCAAGATAATTAAAAAAAGAACAATATTTTGAAAATTTCGAAAGAGAAAATGGCCTTAAATTGAAGGTTTTATAGCGGGTAAGAAATATTAGCTGTCAACTAAAATTGACAGTATAATTGCTAAACTATGATTTAGCTTCGAGAAATCTCTTTCCATTAAAAAAAAAAGTATAACATCGAGATGAATAACTAAGTTAACCATCTGCTGCCTAAATTGGTCGTACTGCAGTTTGGGGCATAATGATTTATGGCGCAAGCTGACACACGTGTGGACCACGTAGGCAAATATCCGTCTGAAGTGGTTTTTGCATTATTGAAAAGCGCCGGCAGTTTAGGGCGGATTTCGAGAACCAACCCCAGCGGACTTGAAAATCTCATCTATCACTGCAGCGAATGTGCTAACGTGAAAGCGTGTTTACAGCGTCGCCACTAAGCCGTAATGCTTCGGGGGCAACGCAATTCCGGCCATTACCGCCCATAAACCTGTCGGCGGTAATTTTTAATTCTTCCTCGGGCGGGGGCGGAGCGCTCCTGAGCTTGCAAAAAAGTGAAAGTAATGGGTACATGGGCCTCCGGCAGCGAAAGGTGCCCCGATTTTTGCCGCATAGTAAATTTTCGCCAAGTTTTTGGCTTTTCGGTAGTGCTTTATCTGCGTCATCGCATTCGGGTCACGTAGCATCTTATACGGACCGGATTATGGTCCAACATCAATAGAATATCGAATTGAGTTTTACTGTAAAAAAGTGCTTTTATGGGATTCGCGAAGGCCAGGCAAAAACGCTTCCGGAGCAAGTTTTATGCCGAGAATAGCGCAGGATAAAACACCTAATGATAATATAAATTCATGACGTGCCCTCGAAATAGTTTTCGGCTGGATGTGCAGACGTCGCTTATTGGACCTACCCTGGAACACACCCAGCCATGTTGGGACCTACTAATTGAATATAAATGGCCATTGCGTCAAGCGGATGGCGGTGGTCCGACGCAGAGGATTTTATTTCAGTCTCCAATCGCTCCGTGGAAATATCCTGAGGCTAGATAACGCACGCTTTCTGGCGCAATATTCATTTCATTTTACTATCTGAACTATTTGCATGGCTTTGCCAAGAATGGATTGAAATCCAACAACATTACCATGTATTGTTTTGAATGATTCCTAAAATGTTAGCAAAGCCTGAGACATTTTGCGTTTTATATAATGGGTTGAATTGAGCTCTTGAATGGATAAAAATATTATATAATAATAATAACAATTTAGGTTCCCGAGGCGAAATTTTAGTAATCGCTAAGTACTATTTAAGGGGGTATTCTACTGTTAAATGGGTAAAAAACAGTATGGTTTTAAAACTGCTATAAAAAAAAATTATTAAAGATATCTTTATGAAATTTTGTGTGATTCTTTATTAAGGTCAAAATATTAAAAATCAATTGTTATAAATTAAAAAAAAAACTAAATGGCGGCTGCTGCAGCGAGTCGATGGAGCGCGCGCTCACAGAAAGACCCATTTGCGCGGGGTAGTGCCAAGGTCACCCAGGTGATCTGTAATCAATTTACCAAAAATTTTTCTTTAGTTTGAATGAAAACCTATGTATGGCAAAAATCATTTATGAGAAATCATCGCAAAATAAAGGATTAATCCAGGAGCGTAAAATGTTGCTCAAATGATTGAACTGAAATCTTAACCTCTAATACAGACAAATAAAGAGCTTTAAAACATTTCTAATTAATTCATAAATTTTCCTTTTTCCCTTTAAATTGATTGTTTCATACCATGGATTGCGAATAAAGAACATGACAAGCGCATACCTTCCTATGAAAAATCTGTTCGCCAAAAGGTGTAAAAAGGGCTGTAGAGATAAATTTATATTTGATACTTTTAGAGTAGGAGTCAGGTTTTCATTTAAGCCACGTTACAAAATTCTAAAAAGCATCTTTATTTTTTAATGATTTTTTAAAAATGGCCAAAATACGGTTGTCTGTAATTTTTAATTTTATTTTTCTTGAAACCGGGAACTGATTCAGCGAATTCATAATCTACTGAAAAAATCATACTGAAATAATCTGCCACCTTTGAAAACAAAAAAAAATTCTTGAGCAGTGTTATTATCTTCCAACAGATAAAGATGCAAAAATACAGAAAACCCCTTTCATTCGGTTCTAAGGTTTAAAACAAAGCTTCATTTCTTTCTGCACAAAAGTATTAGGTACCACTGAAAGAAAAATCTGTAAAATTGATAAAATATCACCACTTTTTTGGGTATTTCAACAAGATAATTCAGGGTTTGTGAAGGATTCAGTTCAAGAAAAGGACGCTATACAATGGACTGGCGAAAATAGTCGCCAGATTCAATTCCAATATACATAGAATTTGGTACTTCATTAAGAAGAATTTAAGCCGTACGCAAAAAATTGTTGTTTGAAGCCATCAAAACGGAGTAGGAGAATGTACAAATGGACACTCGATTCGATTAGTAGTAGTAGTGTGGTCTATTCCACATAGATGTGCTGAAGATATCAAAATTAAGGAGCACGTGGCGCATAATTCAAAAAATTTGAATAATTAGCTTTTTTAATTTTTTTTTTAATTTCACGTCGAACAAATTCTTAGAAAGATCAAAACGAAAATCAAAAGGAAAACCCTAAGATTCACTTACGTATGTACGCACATTAACCGCATTGATCAACTCTACCCAACTTATGTAAAAACCAGTTTACCAGACTATGGTAAAACCAAATTAAATTATAAAGGTAATAAATTCGAGAAATATTTTTTCACTTTTAATTGAATTTGGAAAAGCAAAAGTTCAAAATGAAAAGAAAACTGAAAAAGCGTCCTTTTCATGATAGAAAAAGCAGGAGCAAAGTTCTCTCTTCCTTCTTAATATCTCTAATAGCAGTGTTTAATCTTATGCAGCAAAAAAGGCTTCTACAATTACAAAGTAATTTGTAATCGGAAGCGATTCCAATTACTGTAATTTGTTAGTAATCCAAGATGATTACAATTGAATTAAATTTTATCTCATTTGCTTTCAAATACTAAACTTATAACGTAAAAACTAAAAGTAGAAATTCGGATAAGACGCGGCTTTCCTTAATGAAAGGACTTTTGTTTACAATCGTTTGATTGAAAATTTATACAATTAAGAATGTATACTTCATACATACATAGGTCCATTATATTTATAGCTGCAAGAATTTTTGTCGATCTCGCTTGTAATATTTTTTTGAAGAGTAGAGTAGAGTAGAGTAGAGTATGCGTAGGTCAATTTTTTTTAATTTCATTAAACATTCAAAGAAAAAGCCTGCCCCTCTCCTATTTTAGTAATTATTGTATACTTTACGAAATTAAACTTTGACACTTAAAATTTTGTTAAAAATTATTAGAAATAGGATTTAACTAAATATTAACTGGGCAGTATCAAAGTTCCAAAACGTTTATGTTGACCAAAGTACATAGGTTCGATGCCCAACCAATTTTACTGAACGATCTCTTTTTTGTTCAAATTTTACATAAGGTTATATTGTACATGAAATATTTTTCATAAATATGCAATGTCTTAATAAGTAGTTAATAAATAGGCTTGCAGTAAAATCGAAAAAAAAAAATAGTAAAATACATTATTTTCGTTTTTCCTCTGCGCTCACTCAATATCGAAATTCTGAAACTGCATATATGTACCTACATACGTCGAAGTTAAGAATTTTTCAAAAAATCCCGACTGGGACTATGTTCAAGGTACCGCAGATTAAATTTTCTTAATATCCTTGCCACAGCGATTTTCTGCATAGTCCCAGAAAATGTCGATGGAAATTGTATGAATACCACGGATCGTAGCAAGAGTCATGATATTTTCAACAGAACATATGTATTTTATGATATAATACAATTCTGTAAACTTTGCGTTTAGCTATGGAAAGTAACTATACATGTACTTAAGCTCAATTGCTCCTACATATTATAAAAAAGCATTTTAGGAGCGTATGTGCGTTGCATTCCATCCCATGTCGAATAGCGTAAGTTCCTTCTAATTGCAACCCAATTTATGAAATAACCTCTTCACTACAAAACTGCAGTACACCGCAGAGCTCCAGGCGACGACGACTCGAAAAGTTTGGTGTTACATAAGTTTTAAAGGGCTACCACCACCAAGTCCACTGGGAGCTTGCAGAGCTCATCAACTTTTATAGTGGCCCAAACTCTTGACGTTTACGCTGCAGTCAAGGCACCGATTAAAATTCTAGCAACCGCCCAGCACACTTAGAACTTTTCAGCGGCAAGGAACGAAGCGCGAATTGAAGCTGAAGCTAAATTTAATTAATACACACAAGCAGTGTGTTTATTTGGTTCGTGGCTGTATGGCGAATTAAATATTTAACAGCATGCAGTTTCCAGAGAATATTACCCTACTCTTGGAACGACAAATCCGGGAATATCGGAGTATTCACTGCCCCCGAGTGAGGTGTGCAATTTTCCTATTTTCACAAAATTTGAGCATTTTCCATTCTTCCATAATTTATGAGTTAACAGAAAGTATATTTTACTTTTTAGAGTACGCTAAATCATACGTTAAGTAAAAGTATTCATTAAAATTTAACTTCTTCTATTCAGCCACCACAGAAAATTACCTATTGCAAGAGAAACTTTTGCATACTTCGTTTTTTTGCCCTAGATAATGGCTTGTATTTAAGTGAATATTAAATAAAGTAATTCTAACTTTAGACATTGCAACTACAACACTAATACCTTTGAAGTGGATAATCCACTTTGAAAAGGATAGTTTTAACGATAATACCAGATTTACATATTGGGGACACGCACGCTTTTCTGGTATAATTATAATACTATTTTAGTAAGTATTAGTCAATAGGCATTTTCTCATTCGACGGACATTTGTAAAGTGTAAACTATCAGTTTCAAAGTACAAAATATCTTTCTATATTGTGTGTGTATAGTGTTAAAAAAGTTGTCTGTTTTTTGATGATTTAAAACTTTGATTTTTTTTTTTTGTATATATTTGCATTTCGAAAGCTCTCAATAATATGCCTGTAAAAGGCTTCCGGAAAATTCGTTGAATTAAGAAAGTTAAAGGGCTTAGAAATCCGAGGCGCATGGAGCGTATAAAGGGAGTTCCAAAACTTTAAACCCATTTTCCTCATAATCAAGTTTTTCGAATCGGTTCCTATAATATCTTGAGTTCTACTAAGCAAATTCACTTGAAACTTATACAACGCCACATACAGTTGCCACTATAGTCGATTTAAAGTGTTTGAGTCAAGTTTAGTTTTGACCAATAAGTAAATAAATAAGTAAATTGTATTGAAGTGTACTGGAATTACAATTTATTGACACGGACAATATTGGATAAATAGATTAAATATTTAGAACGAAAAGTACTGAAATTGTTAGAAGTAAAATTAATGCCAAAAAGGGTGAAGTAGAGGTCTGGAAATGAGGTCTGATAGAAATGCTCCGCCGCCATTTTGTACCGAAAAAAATAATAAAATTTTTTTTTAAGAACTTTAAAAGATATTCTATAAGGCCTAATTCATTAAAATATCATAAAAATATAGTTAGTCTAAAAATAAAATGTTTGAAATAAGCGTTTTTTTTAGCTGTTACACTAGGTGTCCCCCTTAAAGAATAAAGCTTTTGTAAAAGTACATGATCGGCATTTTCTTTGGAAGAATAAAATAATTCAGTAGCAATCTATAACAATTTTGAAATTTATGTTTCAGGCACTGCAGAGGACAGTCGGCACCGTTTATATGTACTTGCGCTTTAGACGACTCAACTTTCACGCGCTCTTGAGCCACCAATTTTAGGATTTATTGGTAATTTAAATAAGTATATTCTTGTAAAAAAAAAAAAGTTGAATAAATATACTAAAAAGAAAACAATTTCAAATGTGTCTTACTGATTACGAGAAAAAAATTCTTTAATTTCGGCCGAAGCAACGGCCGTCACTACAAAGTCATTTTTAAAAGTGCAATTTTATCTATTTTGGATTAACGGAAGATGTTCTCGCATTATTTAAAAGATTTTCATTTTGAATTTCAAATGTTTAGAGGCTTGAATGTAAAATGCTTCATATTTTTGAACTAGCAACAAATACAGTACGATTTGTCTTCAACGGCAAACGCTTCAATTTTGAATATAACATTTCTAAAGGAATGGTCCAAAAAGAAACGTAATGCATAAAAATGTTTAATTAAATAAAGTAAGTAAAAGCTTGGATTCTCAGTACATTTCAAGTTTGTGTACGAAAGTGTTTTTATTTTTTTATTTTCTCAGACTATAGGCTTAATTAAAATACTTGTTAACCGCCCAAAACAAAATATTAAAGATGATAATCAATCTTCCTTGGCATTATTCAACCAAACGATTGCATTCCATAGCAGATATCGATCTAGTTGATGTTAAATTAGAAAAATTAACAAATAATTTTGTAATGAAATGCGAGCATGCCCGCAATCCCCTGATTCGGCATCTTTGCCTAGATTAGTTAATTATTATATTAGGTAGCTTAGAATTAGTAGTAGTTTAGGGTAAATAGGATTAAGTCTTCCTCATGAGGTTTTTTTTGTACAACTTTTCCTCCACATATTATATTATTAAAATTCAACATAATATTATTTTCCTAAAACAATATATTTTAAGCTGTATAGAATAAAGTAAGACTTTCTAAACTCTTAAACTTAGCATCTACACTGTAAACTGCATAAATATTATGATAATAAATAATAAAATAATAATAATAATAAAAAATACTTGTTAAAAAATCATGTATCACTAGTAGATGTTATTTAGTTTTGTGAACTATTACAAATATACTCTTTTTTCGGTAAAATAAAACAATTTCTTCCACATAGTTAGTATAAATAAATTGCACATTTTTCATGTTCAAATAAAGCTTTTTCTTCAAAGTGAAATTGATTTAAATTCAACATTGAAAGCATGAAATTGTCTACAGTCTTACTTTCTTTTGAGTGAATTAGTTATTGAACTAAAGGGTCAAAAAGGATCATTAATAAAAGCAAAATATAACAAATTTACTTACGTGGACATTAAATTTTGCGAAAATATTACAGGCATACGTGACAACATGGGAAAAAACATAAAATTCTGCTGCGTAAAAAACCCATAACCAACAGATAACAATGCCTGCGTTGTATAAGATGAATAGCTTGAGATTATAGTTGACACAATTCCTATTCTGATAAATAAGCCAACTTTCTGGAAATAAAGCCTAAAAGATTTATTTCTCTACATTATCCATCGTCTTTTGAACTACAAGTTTGCGGAACGAAAGTCTTTGGAACTCGCTTATGTGCCCAAGAGAAAATACTCCCTTCGGGCACTTTTTGGGTCATTTTTTTTCATTGACAGTGTCCCCGAAAATCATTCGTTTTTATACAATGCACAATAACATTCTCTTCCTTGGTCCTCGGGGTCAATTGACTCCCTGACGATTTTTATTTAACGAGCAAATGAACTCAAATAATGAAATCATCCGGAAATGACACACAATGCCGTGCAAAGGGGTGATTCCACGAATTTTTCAGATTGAAAGAAAAAAAGGCTCGTCTTATTCTTGTGGGACGGTCAGCTTACCTGAAATATCCTCTCGACCTTCTCCTTGATTTTTGCCTCATCCGGACATGCGTCTGGAAGACGTCCCACTAGCTCGTATATGGCAGTAACTATGTCAGTCATTTCCTCTCTTGTGATGTAGCCATCCCCGTTGATGTCGTACAGTGAAAAGGTCCACCGCAGCTTTTCTTCCACCGAACCTCGGGATAATATCGAAAGTCCCTGCACAAATTCCTGGAAAAAGACGAATAGGAGAGGGATGAGATTCGAACGTCTTTCCAGAGATTATTTTTTTACAGTTTAAAGGAATTGAATCGGTCATTTCAAAAACCACATATGTGTCATGAAATAAAAATTGTTCAAGAATCAATAAAAACTGTGCAACATACAAATACACGAATTTTCAAGGACTTTTTCGGTTTTATTATAGTATTTAGCTTTAAAGCGTACAATCTATTTGTAATATTTTTATTTTATTAACATTGAGTTAAAAAACATATTAAAACACTGTTTTTGACTTATTTTGTTGTAGCAGGTAACAGAGTTAGTGCGCTTAAAATTCAATATAACTGTCATATTCATTATAAATTTATTAAAAATTAAGGAATATAGATACATCTAAAATACATCTAGGCATTTTTATGTATTTTTAACATTAAGGAACGTATCATCTTCATCTTCATTACCCTCAGGTTCTTTAGTTAGTCAGTTATAATAAATATATGTTTCTATGTTCCGATAGAATGGTATATGCTCTTCTGGGATACTTTTCTGAGCTCGTTTTAAATCGTCAATTACTGTTAATTAAAACCTATGATCCATTGTAGACTTTGGTTAATGCTATAGTGGCACAGGAGTAGTAAGTCTCTTCTTTAACATAAATGATTCTTTCAGGAATCCATCGATGTGATGATTCCCTGTTTTTTAGTATCAAAATGAAAACTCGTGAATGCCGAACCATTTTTAAATTCGAAAACGTCTTCAGTTTTAAACTCTTGGATTGTAAATTTGGAACTGGACTTTGTGACCAAATCAAAGTATTCTTTTAGGACATATACTCAATTCTCATATTTCTTTTAATAACTCCAAAATTAAGGTCATTAGGGCAAAATTAATGATCTCGTACGGAAAAATACTGAAATTTTTTCAATACTCTCTGATTCTCTTTTTGAAATGACCGATTCAATTTTAGTAAAATGCTTAATGTGACCTGTAAACTAGGGTTCCCAACTTTGGCAGACGAAAAAGAAGGACACAAATTTTTTAAGCGAAAAAAGAAGAAATCGCATATAGCAACAAAACCATAAAACTTCATTTATTTTAACAAAAAAAAAAAACATAACAGTGTAGACAATAAATTTTTAAATTTATATTTTTATTGACATTAAAAACATTTAACCCTTTGACCGCATTCGACGTATCAGAACGTCATGCATTAATTTGTCCAAAGTCGCACATGACGTTCTGATACGTCGTTGAAAATGAGACAATATTTAACATGTTCATTCTTGTTTATTTCAAAGTAATTTGTATCAGTTGCAACGGGAAAAATAATTTCATTATCAAAGTGTACCATACTCTTCAAAATTATTAATAAAATTTGATTAATATATCATGAAATAAATGAATTCTTGCATAAAATATGCTGTTCTTACAAATTACTCTATACCCCAAAAAATTAAATGTGCTCCAAATGCAAAAATTTATTCGAATAAATGTGCAGTCAAAGGGTTAAGTAGCCTTTTATTCAGGGACCGAAAATAATGTTTATTTCTGAAATTTAAAACAAATAAATCATCATTTCATACCAAACTAAAATCAATTATTTTATTTGTAGCCTTGCTTAGATTCAATAATATTTGGAATAAAATGTTTTATTTTTTTCTACAAAATAAATATTATAAATTGAATAATAGCCGATTGTGAGGTGATTTTTACTTTTCGATCGCTCCATAACGATTACGCAGTAATTTTTATTTTTTGATTGTTCGAAATAAAACTCATTTCATTATTTTCTTTCCTTTAAGGAATAGAAAAGTAAAAAAGAAAATATAGATACGATTCGGAACGATAGCGTCTTCTTTTTTTACGTAGCTTAAAAATTGTTTCTTATTATTATTTATAATAATTAATTATTACTTGATCGTTATCAACTAATCGAAAAATAAAAATTGCTTGATAATCGTTATCGAGCGATCGAAAAATAATTTGTAATTTATACTTTTTTTATCATAATCTTTACAGTCTCTGTTTTAATCGCATTTATTAGAGTCATAAAATTCATTAGATGTTTTTCAATTGTTAATATAAATTAGAAGTGCGGCTCTGTTTCTTTCATTTCCCAACTTAAGTTTCATAACCGAGAAAATCCTTTCACAGAATGCAGACAAAATGGGGAGACTTGAGATAAAATGGACGGCATGTAAGATATTTTTTCTATCTTCAATGTGAGAAAGTATAAATTATATGTATTTCACTGAAGTATATTTCAATTTTTTTATATTTTCTTCATTAATGATTTGTTTAAAGTTATTACGAATAGGAATAATTTTTTTAATGTGAAGAAAATCAGAAATTTCAACCATTACCGAAAATCGGTTAGGTGAAATTAATTTTGTATATTGTTTAAATTTATTAGCTAAGAAATAATTATTGTCTGTTTGAAGTGTAATTGGAGGACATTTGAATCCGTTGTAGGACAGGAGGACAAATTGTGTTAATGGAGGACTGTCCTCTCAAATGGAGAACGGTTGGGAACCCTATTTGTAACTAATTTTACCATTCATACCCTTAAATCAATGCTTCTCTGTATCTGAAGGAATGGCGTGCCCCAGCCACTATAAAAAATTTAACGCTCCTGAGACAGAAAGCAAACTACGGTGTACTATTTATGGCAATCGTACATCTGCAGAAGGTATTAATTCGATTTGAGCGCATTTGTGGGATTGGCAATTTAGTGGAGCGTAAATTACAGCCTTTCCGCTGGGAGGAAGCAGTGGGACGGCCAGAACCACACCAGGTAAATAAAGATGTCCTAGTGGATGCCGTCTCCACCGACCCAAACCACCCTGGTTCGGGGTGAAATGATGCCAATAAATATCGAATGAACCCCACTGAGGCGGCACACGGCCCATGAATTGGTCTGGCTGTGTAAGCGCAGCCACTTACTTCAATGTAATTAGCTCCTGGTACCTGTTGATGCTCCCGGATCGAAACGTTTAATGTTTGCATTGTGCAAGAACTTCACGAGCTGCGGGGGCGGAAGGGAGCCGCCTTTGTAAGTGACTCCATTGGAGCCAGAAATAGTTTTTATGACCTCCAGCTTGTTGCGGTAATCTCGGAGGGAAGATAAAATTATTAGGGCTAAGTGGTTTATTAGCGGTGAATGTGGCCGGGACGACCGTGACTTTCTCCATCGAGGAGATGATTGGTCCTTGGCTGATTGCTCATTTATAATTCAACAAGTTTTGCCAGCTCCACCTACCTGGTAAGGTGTAGGTCTATTTTACAAGAAACTTACTATAGGGAATACCTTTGTAAAGGTTATGTTTATTTTGTTTTCAAAACTTTTAAGTAGTGTTTATCGATATTACAAATTCAAGAACTTGTCAACCTATTTCTACAACCAACTGTTACCTAATTCGAGTTTTTTCGGTAAACGTATCTCTACGATAACTTTTTAAAGTTGGCAAAATTGATGTCCAAAATTTTATTGAAATTATGTCAACTTAGATTTTGGACAATTCCAAAAAAAAAAACACCCAGAGCCTGTTCGCTCTATATTTCAGAATGTTTGTTATATATGTATGTATTACACTGTAAGATATAAATACATTATTGAACAGTGTTATTACACTTCCGATTAAAGTAACAATACTGAAAAACAACGTACTCATTGCAGACAAAAATACTTACTAAATACAAGTCAACATTTTTACACCCTGCTCTTATTTTAGATAATGTCACAGTATGTAGATGTAGATAATGTGAAAACTTTTTATAAATACAAATTATGTTCCTACAAACGGTGTTTTCATTATGCAACCCAAAATGGATGGAACTCATGGATCTTTTTAATAACCGAGATTTTTTAAAATTAACTGCATTTATTTTATACTTATTATTAAATCATAACAGACCAACTGCATTCTAACTGCACGGTTGTAGCTGTTGGCTCGACTGCAAATGTTTTTTTGATTGATTTGTCTGTTGTTTTCCATTATTTTCATTTTAATCTTCTGTTGTGATCATTAAAGTATAATAATACTATTGAATAATGTATTTATATCGTCGAGTGTACCCAAATTGAATATATCTTAAAGATGAAAACAATCTGCATTCTGTATTAATGACTTCTTCAAATTGACAATTAAATTTGTTGATAAATCATAACGTTTCAATAATCAATTATAATTAAAAAGTATGGTAAATATACCTACATATATGTATATGTTACATTTGATGTATAATTAAATTAAAACTTGTTCAATCGATCTTCAATTTTTGTTTACTGCTATTTTTAATATTAATTAATTTTGTAAATTTTTACTCCTTAGTGGTTATATTTATTAAAACAATTGGCAATTTATACGAAATTTAAATTCTTATTATCCAAATATAATAATAATTTTTTAATGCAAAATCCGATTGATATCATTTATACCTCGATGGATAGAGCTAATTAGAATCTAGGTACATTTCGCTTTTTATTTTGTCGAGAATCTTAAAAAACCTCCTCGTAAATTAAGAAAAATGCGAAGAATTTTTCATAAAATCGATTATTTTGAGCAAACCTGAAGTCAAATTTGTTTGAGCTTAAATGCATTTTAATTGTCAATTTTAATTTAATGTATGTGAATATGTAAAAAAAAAATGGAAAAGTGCGAGTAGAACTCACGCCTTGAGGGTTCCGTATCGTTATACTTTATAATTATCTATTAATTTTGAATCATAGAAAAGCAAGAACTTAACATTGTAGTTGAAAAACATGTTCTCCCATACATTCCAACTGCAAATGTAAATTTGTATACGCACAATATTGAAAGAATTATCATGTTATTTTAAGAGCATAGACTTCTTATACGTTTTCCTGTAATCTATAAATAAAGAACTATTTTCTGTATTTTTTTTTTCAAAATTTTAGGTTCAGTAGTTTCGGTGATAAGGGGGGGGGGGGGGGGGGGAATGGTCAATTTTCGTCTATTTTCTTGAATAACTTGGAAACTATTTATTTTAAAATTACAAAAAAATATATTTGAGATCCTCACAACAAGCCCTTTCATTTGATATGTCACACGATGCAGTTTGCAAAATTTTTTTTTTTAATTGTCCATCTTGCCCCTCAAAAGTGACCCCCATATACAGACTTCGTCTATTCACGTCACACCTCTGCGTTTGGGTCACAGAAATTGATATGTGTACCAAATTTCAACTTAATCGGTCTAGTATGTAGATTCGGAGATAATTGACTGTGACGGACGGACAGACGGACACACTAGTGATCCTATAAGGGTTCCGTTTTTTTATTCGGACGTACGGAACCCTAAAAAGTGAGGGAAATTCAATGATGACGGACAAAATAACGTTTTTATTATATTTAATTACAGATAGATTAAAATGACAATGAAGGTTTCTAAAAATTGCTGTTTGATATATTCCCATAAAAATTAATAATACAAACTTCCTTTTGATACCGGATAACATGTTTTCAAGAGATTACCTATTGTATATTTGTTAGGGTGTTACCTTAAGAATTTTAAAATATTTGCTCAGGACGAAAATAATGCGATTTATAGATAGACTTACCTCAAAACTCACTATCCCGCTGTGGTCCTGATCCAAAGTATTAAAAACGTAGTGGGCGTACAGACCTGTATTTGCTGTTTTCCCCAAGAAAAGAAAGAAAAATAAGGGAGTTACCGGAATTGATCTTTAAACATTTTAAGTAATATTTCCACGAAAACTTTAGTGAGATTACATGCAGCTTAGATCTATGGCTGGTAATGAAAAATGTACTTAAATGTATATTCCATGCAGCGGCTTGAGATGCTCAAAAAATGCAAAATAAACACTGCAAATGTCTCGGTTAAAGCTGTGAAAATAATGTGAATTTATGCAGTGGACCACCAAAACAAGCAAAATTAGTTTTCCAGACGGATAAAACCTCATTTCCATGGCATTACAGTAGTCCACAAGAATTTCTAGTGGACTACCATAAATTCTTTGAAGACAACTTCCTTCCCGCTCAATTCAAATGGAGAAATCATGTCACCAATCTCGGTATAAAATAAAAATTTGCATAAAATTATCTGCCAGACAATTCTGCCACCCACCGCCTACCACAAACCAAGCACCCTGCGAAAAGTCAAGCAGGATCAAATTGAATCTGCAGCCCGGCCGAAGGAAGGAGCCACGCGGCCGGAATGCGATCTCGCCTCTGCCGGCTCCTCGGGCTGAGGCTCTGCATGAGCATTCAATGAGTAGAGCACGACCAGCCGTATGCAAATTTTTATTTTATGTAACGACCATGACAGGGATATTATTTCGCTTTTATCTCTGCGAGGAAAGGTATTTAATTAAAAAAATCCTATATTTCGTGAGTGGCACTGATGTCACGCGAAATATTGGCCCGTATGGTCGGGGGGATGCCGGTGTCTGAGGGCGGCCCTTTGCTTGAGTGATTCCTTGGAGTATTTTTAGGACGATCCATTTTTACACTGGTTGGGCTGAGGCTCCCGGGGATACAAGGCCACGCCATTTCAGTGGAAATAATATTTTCATAAGGTTCATGTCAAATAAAGTGACACCTGCAGGTGTGCATCCCATTTTCGAACCGTGAGACATTTAAATTGCCCTTAAAATAAATTACCGACGTTTCGCAGCTTTATGGGCTGCAAGATGATGGGGCATTTTCATTTTTGCCTTCGAGCTACATCAGGACGCTTTTCAAGGATATTCTGGGAGGCTGCCATATTTAATGCTATCTTTAAGAAATTTATTCATTCATTTCATTTATTGCGGACATCTCAATGTTACATTTGTATGCAATTATTCAGAAGTTTAGAGCCTATATGACCCTTTACAGCTGTGATAGTACTGGAGTAGGACGCTGTATGGTTTTTGGGGTATTCTTCTATGAAATTTTTACAAAATTGAAAATTTTATTGTGTTATATTCTAAAAATATATATTTTAAGAATTTTCCTTAATAGTTTCATTAAATAACTCGAATAATTTAAGATTTTACAAACGACATAACGAAGCATACGTATTCTACCTTGGAGGTATACTCAAAATAAATTTTGATAAAAGTATATTTTTAAATAGGTACATATTTCAACTCTAAATACTTCTAATAAATATGCCACAAAAATGTTATTGCAATATTTCTAACAGAATGTTCTGGCCCAAAATTGTAAAAAAATATTAATAGTGATCCATTTAGTCAAAATTTACATTACATTGAATAAATTCCCAACACTTTCTTCTACACAAGCAGGTAATATAAAAATTTCCCATCTCAATATTTTGAGATGCATCTTGAATCGGGCTTGAAAAGGTTAAAATTAAATAAGTAATAAGTTTTTTCAAATGTTTTAAACTTAGGGGTTAAAGTTAAAAGGTTAAAGACCGAGAAGTTAGTTTATTTTAAATTATCGTAAATAAGAAGATGTACAAATATCGTTCAATACGCTTAGAGAAAACATAACTGACTTTTTAGGTTATTTTTAAACTTTGTGTTTTGAGGGGCGAAGTTGCATTGGATAGATTTCGTAAATTATTGATAATAAAGAGATGCATGTAGTATAGAGATTTTTTTCTTATTAGCAAAAATTAACTTTTGTGGCTTAATTTTTCTTTTAAGTTTAAAGCAGGAAGCCAGAGAAGTTTTTTTTTTCCAAATTACTGAAAATAGAAATGATCATAAATAGTAAAATTAAGGAAAACTTACCCCTTTTATTTTAGCCCCAGGTAAAAGAAATAATACTAAAAATAAATTCTGTGTTCTCTAAAATGGACAGATCTATTAAAAGCTGCAATTTGAAATAATAGGCCCTTACTAGTTTTACCTCTTCAATCCAAGGTAGACAACAATTCAAGGAATTAATGCTACTTCTGGAGCATTTTTTCTTAGCAAAACTGATTGGATCATATTAGGAAAATAAAGTTCATTATCCTTTTAATTTTTTGAAGCCTAAACATATATGACGAATTCATGTGCATACGATATGAATAATTTTTTATAGATTCGAAACGATTGAGTCGTTTTCAGAAATGTAATTTTGTATAATCACACATTTTTATAGCTTTGGAACTTAAAAACCCAAAAAATCAATTCTTCCTGAAATATCTAAACATTATCGAAAATGATTTATCGTTTTATCCTAACATAAGGTTTTATAGCGTCCACAAAAACGTTACATTTTCTTTACAACGTCCCTTGTAATTTAGAGCTTGATTTTATTCCCAAAAATTCTGAAAACAAAGCAACTTTTCTGTTTTTTTTTTGTTACATTTAAAATGGCTTTTTTTATATCTTCGGCTTTAATTCCTTTGAAATTTGCTCGAGAGCACTCGTCACTTGGGATGGTAAAATACAAGTCGTTTTCTGAAGGGTTCTCGCCTATTTGTTGAAGTGACTAAAGAAAGCAGATTTATTTCGGTGCTGAAAAAAGCTTTTCGGTTGGCGAGGTGCTCATGGGGCATACACATAAAATTTAACAACTCTACTTCCATTGATGTAAAAAGTTTTACTACACGGTTTCCTCGTTACCATTCACAGAATGAACACACATAAGAATCTTTAAGTCCACTGTAGAAGTACACGAGTAGGTCGTGGGTGTCTTTCGAGAAGTGAGAATATCTCCTGTAACACTCATGGGATTTTCGTAATCCAATTTTTGGAACTTAGGTTTGGGGGCGGTTGTGTCTCAACGTCATTTTCAGTCTTCTTCTTTTATGCCTTTCCTTTGACAATTTTGAGCTTTTGTCTTAAATGAGACTGTCACAACTTTGTCTTTCGAAAACCTTCAGTAAATTATTTTCTTACGAAGAATAATTTTGGCTTCTCAATTATTCTTTTATAATGTGCAGTTGAGATTGTTAAATGAATTATGTTGTTTTTGTCTGTGTACGGAAGTTTATCGATTTAAGCCATTCATAGAAGCCGAGTTCTTTGTTACGAGTCTTGAAGTTATATACGACCGCCAGTAAAAGATGTGTCACTTACGTATGAATTTTATAAACATTACACATACTTATATGTACATATGAGAGGTATAAGAAGAATCTTTGCGAACACCTTCCAAAAATATAGTAAAATAAATTAAGAAAACTTTACAGGCATAAAAGATAAGCATTTTTTGCGTGAAAGCGTAACAAACAAACAAACAAACAAACAAACTTTTCCTCTTTATATAATAGTATAGAAGATTATTGAGGGGTAATCACTGACGTAGGATAACTCGATATATTCGTAATATTTTAGTTGGCAATAATTAAAAGTACGCAATCAACATTTTTGTTTGTTTTTAATTGGTTAAATCCGGTTTTATAACATAACATTTTAAAGCTTGTATTTCCAATTTCATATCAATTTATCAACAATTGTTAATTATTTTAAATGGTCATGTTAACTTAAACAAAATTAAGCGTAATTTTCATACTAAAAGCGCAAGAATTAATTAATAGGATTTTAAATATTAATTTGATGTAATTACAATCCTTGGTTTAGTGGAACTGACTAATTAAATAAAATTACTATAATTATTTTCTTTTTTGACACTACCAAGACCTTCATTTTGACGGTTTTCAGATTTCTTTTTTTCAAAATACATATTACTTTAAGGTCCGTATTGTTCTAGAAATTTATGACGACTTTTAATAAAATTAAAAAAGACTTACAAATTCCTTTTCAGTTTCCACTCAATCATTTTAACTTCTATATCAATACATATGAATGAATTTACATTCATTTAGACAATACGCATTACTTTCTCAAAAAATCTGAAGTAGATTTGTGACTATATTGAATAAACTACAACTATGACTACATCTATTGAATAATTTACGACCTTCATATGACAACTGCAAGACAAAATCATTGTCAGTAGTATTTCTAATGTAATAAAGTTTTAAGAAATTGAAAATTATTATACTCTGAAAAAAAAAATTATAATGACTTGAAACTCATTTTTGGTAGGTATATAATATGCAATTATCTAAAAAGCAACAAATTGGAACAGAATTGGAAAAACTAACTATTCATTAAATGAAGAATGTTCGGACACGTATTCAAGTATTTGGCGTGGAAATTAAAACAGATTTTTCAGATTTTGAAAATGCAAATAAAATAAAAGATGTCTTTGTTAGATTTTTTTAAATTAAGAGTTCATGAATTATTGCATTAGATATCGTTTTTGATAAATTATATTCTTTAATTTACATAAAGTAAGCCAAAAGCTGCAATAATTGTCATGATCAAAAATCCGTAAATTTTACGGGTGTCGCAAAATTATTCAAGGTATTTTTAAATAAAACGTCGGTAGTTTTAGTGTTAAAGGAACATATTTATTTGTCTAGCAGGGTAAATAAATCAAATTTTATTTACATTTAAAAATTCCTATATCTCAAGAATATCTAATTAAAATTGCAAATTCCAAAATATAAATAAATATTTGAGGTTATTTTTTGAATGATCTTATCTATCACGTTCTATACCAAATTTTAAAATAATATATAACAATTTTCTCGAAATGAATATATTAAATTACGAAAAACCTTAATACACCCAAAATAACTTTTAGGATGTATTGTATATGACCCACAAAAACTACTGTTTTACGAAAGTCATGATCAACTTTCCAGTAAATTAACCATAGCATTTGCAGATGAACTGGCTTCATGACAGAATTTCATGATTAAATAATAAATGAATTATACAATTTTTGGAGTAATGTGACGAGACACGTCTTAAGGAATTACCACACAAAGTTGTCCTCTACGAGTACGTCTACAAAGTCATTACGGAGCAATTCCTTACCTTCAAAATTACGAAAATGAAAAAGCGAGATAAACTTGAGGAGCAACGTAAAAAGGACATAAAAAAGCATTCGTTACAGGGTAGTACATAAAATATGTGAGTTTACCGACTTCATTATAAAATAAGGACTCAAATAAAGAGCACAAATAGAAAGTATGATAAAATATGAAACTGTGGATACACAGGGAATAAGTCCTCAGGGTGACCATATATTGCCCCTGGGGGATTCTTCAGAGACTAGGAATCGGAGTGCGAGTGGCGAGGCAGACAACTTTTACTACAACACGAAAAGAAAGCACAAACAGCCAGGGGGTTTCGTCTTAACAAAGAAAGCGTTTTGACCATTAGTAAGATTTTTAACAAAGACTTTTATACTGTACCGCACGAACCTCCCTGAGGAAAGAATTGCGAATATATCACTTTGAAGGTATCCTCCCGCACAACACCTGTTGGACACTCAGCCTTGAATCCACGGTAAATTCGTTTGATTTCCGCCTCTGAAAACCTAGTTGCTCTGCATAGGGCACTTAGTGAATCCGGCCGATAACGTGGTGGTTGCTCCAATTCTTCTAGTTCCGAATCTGTAATAGAAACAAAACAGAGGAGACTACGTTAGACCGTGAATATATGTTTCCGCAAAAATTTTACAGAGGATATGGCTGCCATGTTTGGATTTCTTGTTTGTTTGAGATTTGCGTTATGTTTGTGTTTGGAGTTTCCTGAAGAGTGTATTTTAAAGCATTTCCTTAAAAATAATAAATCTGACGCATGGCAAATAAGAGAAGACATTAAACTTTAAACAGAACGTGTATATACATTATACGTTTAGAAAACTCATTTTGTTTTTATTCAATATAATATATAATTTATCATCAATTATAAATTAACATTCTTTCCTCATCTTAAGCTCATCTGATGAAAACATCCTCAAAAACGTTATACCAATTTTGTAACATGACTGTTAGATATTCATAAAAACACACAGTCCAGAATGCTAGGAAAGTTTAGTTAAGTACTGAAGAATTTTAGTAACTCAAAACTAAATTTTATTATTGTACTACAGTGGTGAAAATTCGCATAAAAGTATAAAACCACAGTATTTTGACAAAACTAATAGGGAAATATACAGGATAACGAAATTTGGCTGATTAAAATTGTTGGGATGCGAAATAGGAATCCAATATCAAACTACCACAACAAGATTTCGAGAAAAATGGCACAAAAAGTAAAAAAAGTCATATTTTCTTAAATCTTTCAAAAGCTTTCAGACATTACATAAAAATACGAAAAGTTAATAACTGCTATATGACAAGTTGTTAAAATTAACTTTTTTCATGAAAGAATTTAATTCATACAATAAATAAATGAATACCAGTGCAAGAGCAGTCTGTTGAAATACTTGCTTTCCACAAAACTAATATAAAAACAAATTTTAAAAATTGGTAAAAATAAGTATTTTCTCGAAAATGTGCTGTGATAAATTTCGGATCCCGGATTTTCTCATCTTGTATCCAGAATTCATCACAGAAAAAGTTTAAATAATTTAAAATTTTTTTTCCAGTAATAAAAGGTGTTGTCAATTTGGGTGAACAGAAAACTTATTTTAGCTGGAAACCATTCGTGTTTTACAACGGAAATCATTATTAATTCTCAAGTTTTAGTTAAAGTTATTAACTTAAGATACGCAAGAGTAAGTATAATAATATAATTCAGCGCATCAGAAGATATGTACATAATGATTTATAAAGATTCTGTTACGTATCACATGTCAATTACATAGCAAATTTTTACAAATTTTGTCAATTTCCATGAAAGCTACGAACAAAATTCTAGTAATTAAAAATCTTGCTCAGTACTAAAAATTACCAATTTTGAGAAAACCAAGAGAACTCCCTACTTATCAAATTGACTTCGAAGGGTACAAAAGATTTGTTGTTTCATATTATATATATTTCAAAATCTTACAAAGGTAAACTTAAATAGTTATTAGCATACTTGGCATTACTAATGAAACTTTTCAAAAATTAGTGTTTTTTTTTTAAATTGTCTAAATATTTAACGAGCTTTGAATAACGACGTATTTATTTCATTTGACTTGCAAGAACGGCTAATCCTCATATACTCATACTATTCTACATAAAATAAAATAACTGTTAAACCTCTAAATAGTTTTAACAAAAAAACAAGGAAAGCCATTCACAAAAATTTTAACGCAGAGTTCAACGAACTTATTTTCAACTTTTCTTTAAGATTTTAATTTAAAAGACTGTGTTCTATGATATTCGCATAGTCAAACTCACGTTGAATTATTAACTAAATTGTAATGCTTTCTGATTTTTTCAACAGTCTAAGAATTCTTTGCTTTTTGCCAAAACTTACAATACCCACTCACTGAAAGAGCTTAAAGTAAGATTAAATTTATAGAAATACTCCTTACCAGACAGCATCATTTCTCATAATTAAATGAATTTACGCAGCACATCATAAGAAAACCGAAAAGGCGGTCGAGTATCACAAATTTTCACACCTTCTAGGCATTGAGGTGATGGCCTCATACGAAGAACATTACAAGGAGCACCACCAAGAATCCCTGGTAATGATATTTTAAGAGCTCCCACCAGGGGATGTAACATACATCAGAATTATAACCGACGCAGATGACTTCCTAGATTATTGCAGGAAAAGCAATTTTTCTCACTCGCTCCACTAATGAAATTACGCTGAGTTGATGAGATTTTTCCATTACAATTCTCCATAATCATCTCTTAATACCCCAATAATGGCGGAAGATACCAAAGGCGGAAGAAGGTTCGATGTACCTTCTCGGTTTTATTCAATTATTCAGCAAGCCCTTTGAGGAAAACACCCTTTCCAGCGAAATTATCATGCAATTTTCTACCCTTTTCAAGGTAGTTCCTTGAAATGAATTTTTGGTCGTTTTCATTTTCTTAAGCTAGTGAAGCGGATCGTCGTTAAACTTAAGTCCCAAAACTATCGGTTAAGAGCGATATGGAAACTACATGATAATGCCAATCAATCGATATCCTGTGCTTCATATAAGTTAGAAAACAAAATCAACAATCCTTCACTTCAAAGTTTCCTTCAGTTGAGGAAATTGAATTTTCTTGATATAAAGCTTGCTATGTCCTTCAATTCAATGACGAAGACCTTAGAGATCCCTGGATTCGTTTAGATGACAAAGTTCTGTATATGGATAAAATGCGGGACAGCGTCTATTTCCGTCACATTTTATTGATCCAAACTTTATTTTGGGAGAGCTGAAGTTAGGGTAATTTTAATTTTATATTAATACATATGTATGTAATGTAGATACGTTTGCAAACCATTAATATAAATCCGTTGAAGTGTTAACTTTCAGAATAAAATATTTGCGAATTTAGATTTCGATTTATACGATTGTTTAAGGTACCTGCTCTTCGAGCCTTGTTTAAATTATTAAATAATATAATACTTAGGCAACAAAATCGTTTGAATGCTCCATACGCAAACTTAAAATGAAATTATTATTGGTAATATCAGTAATCTCATTGAAGATAATTTAATTTTATCGCGTTGAACAATGTACAAAATGTTTCATTTTAAAATTTTCTTTTATAGGGAAAAAAAGCTATCCAGACTATTTTGAATTTGATCATCAGTTTGTAACCAAAACCAAGGTAGGACATATTTTTATAAGGCTTTATTTGACTTTCAATTTGCATGCACACATCTAGGTATACATATAAGTTGACGACAAGAAATTTGGAAATGGAAAAATTTAACCCTTATATAGGATCACTTTGTTTGCCATCTGTCCGTGTGTCAAAGCCCTTTTTCTCAGAAACGGCTTGAGGTATTTTGACAAAAGTGAAGGAATTTTCTTTCTATATAAATTAAAATTATAGACTTATTAAGTGACAAACTTACATTTTTTTTATGACTGAAACTGAGCAGATAATTATGTATAAAGTAGCTACTTACTTAACTTTACGGTATTATAAGGGAACGCAACCCTCAAGGCATGAGTTCTTCTCGCACTTGTCCATCTTTTTATAATATAATTTCAAGATGGAGTGTTCAAGATGACGGAGTATATTAAGAGATTTAAAGTTTAAATTGTTCTTTCACGGTTTTCCTATTAATTATACGACATATACGAATTTAAGCAGTTTTTTTAATTATTTGCTTATTATCTGGTACAAAAAAATTAAAATTTGACTTGGAAATAACCAGACTTATGGTCTCAGATTTTTCGATAAATATTTGATAATATTTTTGCACAGATCACAAGATAATTAAAGATTCTAACCTCAAATTTCTTTGCTCAAATAAAATAGACGTAAAAGTGGTGTCATCTTTAACAGAAAAATCTACCAATAATGGTTGAAGTGAAAATCAATGCTCAACTGAAAAAATACGAAAAATAAGCGTTTTATTTTTTAATATTCGTATATTTCGAACTAAAGTTAAGTGATTTTTGCCAATTTATTTATTTATTTTTTGGTCTGGTGTCACCTTTCATGAGTTGACCCATTGACGCGACTCAAATAAGCAAAGAAACGCAGTGTGATTCCAAATCCAATAAATCACAATCATCCAATTTATAGAATCATGTTATAACAAAAAATATATCATCATATATCAGTTTACAACGCGACAAACAAAGACTGATTTTTCTTTGACAGTACCAGAAATTCTATTAAATTAATTATATTGACTTTTTGTGACCCATCACAATAAGAAGAACTATTAATTTTTTCTGAAGGATATACGAGGATAGAAATGGTAATATATTATACAACTGGAAAAAACTGGGGTATCTGCATGAAATGTGTCCTCTCAGCGCATTTACACAAATTATCCTTGTCAGGTCGAATTAATTGACTTAAAAGAAACGACTCGACTCCGGCTTCAGATTGCTCTTCAAAAAGGTTCCCCAATGAAGCATATCTTTCCAGGGATGGAGTGGGTCCTTAAATTAATTCCTGTCCAAATTAATTTCGTATTCAGTTAGCTCGGCAGGACAAGCCGAAAGTGAAGCACGCAGCTGAAAAGCAATTAAGTTATACCTTTAATGGAACAATGAGGCCTTATCGTGTTTTTTGACATTTTATAAATACAAAATAAAGTCACCGAGTTCAAACGGCCTTTCGAGAGCGCTTTATGACGCCATAAAGACATCTGGCATTCAGGTCCTTTTGTTGCGGCCTTTGTGCTAAAATGAAAATTATCCGCTCTTTTTATTAATCTTTGCCCTGAACACACGTGCGTGGAGGCTAACCGCCCGCCTCGCATTTTTAATACTGAAATTTCATTAATGCCGGTGACACTCCTCTCGCTTGGAAGTGTGCCGAGCTCGACATGGCGTGCTATTTTCCTGCAAGGCACTTTATTGAATCTGCTTTAAAAGGACTTCCATTGCGAGCGTGTTGCTTTAATGAAGCGCACATCTGGGTTAATCCGCGACGGAGCTGAATAATACTTTAATGCACCCGAGCCAAACTGCGCAGAGGAGAATGTAAATTTAGCGAGGCATTCGGGCTTCCTGGCGCTTCCTTTAACAGCCCTAAATTTTTTCAGTATCGAAATTCAATTCCAGCGTGCAGGGAGCCTCAATAATTTCAATAACCTTAGAAACGAGATCTTCCTATCCTCGCTTCAGATTTAGAATGATGAAGGGAAAAATAACGCAAAGGCGGATTGGGGGCGGGTGAGTGATTGGAATCATACACGGCGTGAATATCGAGGTGCTTGTTAGAAAAAATTCCGTCAGGCAGCAAGATGGGAACCATCATTTTGTTTTACGACCGTCTACGTTGATGGAATCACGTTCCCCAGTAAATAATGCAAATTTTTGACACAACCTTCCCGAGGATGAAACAAATTTCGGGCGAATTTTATTTAAGTATATACTTTATAGAGGGAAATTGAAGTGTTCTTAAAAATATTTGATAGATGACCTCCTGAATTATAGGCGGTCACATTTTGTTTGCACAATTGACTAGACAAACATTTTTGAGCATTGATGTCAAGTCATATTGTGCTAACTCTTCTTGATCACTTTAACCTATTTTATTTTGCTAATATCTAAGAAAGCTCCTTGCTTAACCAGTTAGCTGGGTTTTACGAGTATACTACATATAGTCATGCATGAAAAGGAGTGATAATTGGCTACTTAAATAGTAATTTTAGTGATTATATGCCAATCAGAAAAGTTATGCCATACGAAGATGCCTATATTGTTTCAAAAATAGGTATAAGATTCGAAAATAATGTAGCTATTGGTGTTCGACTTGCGAAGTTCGTACTATGCATGTAAAATAAAACTAGCTATTTTTAATTCAATATTTTAACAAACAACAGTTACTTTGAGCTTGACGAGTATACTCGTCATCGGTTAATTTTTTTTTTTTGCGACATATTTAAGAACAAAAATTTAAATCCTGACAAGCAAGAGATGAACTTACAAACTGAGAGTGCTAAAGAAAATATACACCACTAGTATCTAATAATTCTTTGCTTCTACTGACAATAATAGCAAATTGCGTTATTAACCTCTTGACGCCCTTGGCCATATATGTGTACGTTTAGTTTTTTACAAATTAAAATTATTTTAACTGAAAAACAAATTAAAATCTGTTAAAGAACTACATATTTATTAGATTATAACAATAAAACCAAACAATTTGTAGTATGGCAGCATGGATAGCATTTTATTCTACTTGAAATTAACTGCTTTCAAAATATTTCAAAGTTGCCTCTGATTACTGCATGGTTTCTTTTTAGTTTATTGGAAAAACATCATAAATCTCTGATAAATAAACTATCCAATGTATAACATTTGGTTTCGTAGGGGTTTGTGGTTTCAAAACGGCGCACCCAGCGCTAATTGGATTCTGATCAGGGGATCAGGATCGCCACGTAAACCAACCAACCAACCATAACATTTGGTTGGTTTAAATAAGTGCTTTATTTTGAAAAAATAATCTGCAAAATTAGGTTTTTTATTTTTTTACTAATAGCACTTTACTGTCAAATATTTGAACTAATTTTTCTTTTTTTATACTAATTGTTTTTCCAAATTTTTCTTACTTACTGGGTACCTGTCGATAAAAAATTAGTAAATATGTAAATCAAATAAAACATGAAACCACTTTTTCCACCTTTAAAAAATTCGTCCCTAAAGAGGTTAAAGACATCATGTCCCTAAACAATTTTATATTTTTTATTTTCGAATAATACAGATTGCATTTTCGGTAATATCGAGGATAATTTAATGAACTTTTAGTAAAACCTAGACCATAAAATTTTTATGTAATTTTACTTTATTTTTTGAAGCAAATTGAAAACCTTCTTTAATGATAGTAAAATTACACTTAAATAAATATTACATAAATATCTTTGTAAAAATCCATTTTTGCTCTAAAAATAGTACACAGATACTCGTAGCGGGAAATTAAACACAAAGATATGTAGTGTAAACTCTTTCGAATGTCTTAGGTGAAATTTTTGGAAAACAACACTTAACCCTTTTTTTTTGCAAAAATACTTAAAAAATTAAGAGAGATTTTTTTATAAATTAGAATTTTTACCATGATATCGGGTTACATTTTTAGATTTATTAAACACTACAGAATTGTCAAACTCGCCAAACAAAACAATAAAAATTAAAAATATTAATGCATATTCTTAAAGTAAAAGTGTCGGGAGCACGTTAACACCTAAGAAAGGGCTGAAATACGATCGCTATTAAAAAATTGCATATTTTTAAGTATTTTTGCGAAAAAAAAAGTTAAATGTCATTACCCAAAACTTTCCCGATCCTTGTTTACTTTTCTTCTTCAAATAGTACGAGGTTGAAATCAAAATGAAAATTCTGAATTTTTTATTTTGTTTGTATTAAAATATTTATAATAAAATGTATAGCCCTGTAGAGTAATTTCTAGCGCTTATATATATTTTTTTAATGTGTGGTACTGGTAACATGTTTGGTAGTTGAAATCTTCTTCGAATTTTACCACGATCAAGGAATCTTTTTAAGCTCAAATTTTAATGTTATGGGAAATCAATTCCTTGAGATATTTGTCAATTTCTGATGATTTTGTCACAAGTGAACATAAAACTCTTTTATATATCTCAGTCTGTAGCAATTAGATGGTGTTTTCAAAAATTCATCCAGCTGCGCATCCGCTGCAGTCAGTCATTCAAATATTCTGACTACAATCAAATGCACCGCAATTGTTCTTTCAAAATTGCAGGCAGCAGCCAAATGTTTGTGCAAGCGCTGTAACCGGATGATTTGGCTGCACTTCAATTTAAAATGTGAAATGTCAAATTAAGATGCCGAGGTTGATAAATTTTATGTTTTCTATCGCAAGCTTCAAATACCGAATTTAATAATAATCTTAATCTTAATTCCATTTTCATGAACATAAAGAATACAGCATAAACTGATAAGTTTGCAAATAAATCGTTCGAAAATGCAGACAAACATTTGAAAAGTCGATTGCTACGAGCAAACTTATTATGTGCCAGCGGATGTAATGGGTATACAAATTTTAATAATGATGAAAAATTTGATTTGCAATACTGAATCCGTTTGCAAATGTATGTGATTGATTATTACGTGCTATTAAACATAAAGTTTAATTTTTGCAATGACCTTTAATCCACGAACTCCAAATTTACACTTTTAATGTTCTTTGGTTCAGTATTATTTCTATATTCATCGAAATTACTAGTGCCTAACGTTTTCTGATTGACATCAACGTTGACAAAGACAATAACACTATCTAACATCGAAATTGTTAGTATGTTTTTTTTTCTCAAGCAACAGGTAAACTAAAGAAAACAAATTTTCACTTCCAAATGTAAAGAAAAAATAAAAACTAAAGACAACAGCATAACAAATTCGATTATTTATGTTGCAGTTGTGGATTATTTATAAGTAAAAACTTGTTTCTGACGTAACATTACTCGCTGTGTAGTTAAAGGCCCCTGAACAAGTCCGATAAAAATTATTCAATCCACTGAAATCGAAGTTTTATAAGATTCGATTAACAATTTATAGGGAAGAGAATCGTTTAAAAAGGATTTTAAAACAACAAGCAAAATTTGAACTCGCTGTGTACAAAACTAAGATTAATATCAATTATACGTAACGAAACCAACGAAATACTTAAAAAGAAATTTTAAAACACAAGAAAGCAAAACTCAGCAGTTATAATGCACGCTTGAACAAATTTATTCAGAAACGAATTTGATTATATCACAATTCCTTTTACAATGAATAAAAAAGTTCTCTTCCAAAAGGGAAGCAATGATGATTACCTCGTACTCCCTTTTTTCTAGCCGCACTAACAACAGCAGTCGCCATTTTACAAATTTTTTCGTTCAAAGAAATTCGCTGCAATTTGTAAAACTATAATTTGAATTTATTTGTCACAAAGGAAACTCTTTATTTGGGAAATAATTGCTTTATACATTGAATTGAGTTAAGTTTTACTTAAACTTTCACAAAAGTAGCACTATAGAAAAGTATATATAATATAACTTTGCTTATTTCGTCACAGTCAAAACTTCTTTAAGTAAATTTCAAACCCTATTAGAATCCTTTTCAGTGCGAGTTTCTCTTTTATATTCCTTAAGACTCCCACGATTAATCTTAGAAAAACTTGGCATATGCAACAGCAGTCGCAGAAAATCCTTAAAGGCATTCGTCCCTTCAGTCATTACCCAGTTCTTAGAGCTCGCATGAATAATGCAATGCGCCTTATACCAGCGTATGGAAATTTCTTTCAAACGCGCTTTAATGGCGAATTTATCATTTTCTGAAATTAATTGGGGCATGCATATTTCGTTTCAATATCCTTTCACGACATCATTAGTTATTCTTCGCTTTTGCCATGCTTGGGAGATATCACGGTAATTTAACAATTTCTAAAATAGCTAAATATATCACCCAGAAATAACATTTTAAAGAGAAATTGCAAGAGTTGTACTGTGTGTTTGTCGAGTTCAATTGCTTCAACTTCGACAAGTAATGCAACTCACTGCAAGTACTGTGCATATCAAAAGTGACGCCCACCTTTCAAATCCGGTGGTAAACACAAATAAATTGCCGGCTTCCATTCACCTGCGCGCGATTCTAATTAAATTCGCTTTATTTAGCATTCTATCGAGTTCCTTCCTCGGTGAGATGCTCTGCAGGCGTGGATGCATGTTTTTCACTAACATCGACTAAATGCTAATTTGCAACTATGTTTATATGTACAAAAATTCGTCGGAAGCTGTTTTGCATCAAATTGCACGTCTACTTGCTGCAGAGGCACAGACCTTCAGCGTCTGGTGAACATTTAATGAGCACTTCTGCATGCGCTGCAAAAAGATATTTCTCGGTTTCTCGAAAACTATTTTTCATGCAGAACCACATCCTTTAACATTTTCACAAGTTGTTCCACAAATTCCGCATATTAAACGTCATTAATTGAATCTTAGTCGCTGAAAGCCTAATTGGGAAATTTTTGAAGAATCGAAAATTTGTTCCGAGATTTATTCAGAAAATTATTCAAAACTCGTTGCAAATTAACGTCAGTTAAGGTTGAATGCAAAAATTTATAATTAATGTGTATACAAGCAGTGGGAAAGTTTCCTGAGTGAAAATATGTCAGGTCAGAGGCGGAAAAACATTCTTAAATTTTAAACAAGAAATGGAGAAATTGACACTCTCTTAAATATAACTGGATTTAAAGATTCTAAAGGTCACCAGCAGCAAATACTTACAACAGCAAAATATAATACTTTATTTAGTTGCCTCTACGTTACCTTCTCAAAATTATTTGTATTAAAATATTAGCACGAGTTTGTGTACCTTTTACCATTCATTAAAAGAAAAATAAAACTTATTTTAAGGCCAGTATTCAATGGAATAAATAATATCCTGAATAATTTTTAGCCTCTCAAATTTTAATTCCAAAATGGTGCTATTCACCGACCTAGATAAAAACCATTTTCGGACTTATTTTCGCCATCAGCTGATTAACAACATTAACAAGAACTAATTCGGTATTCTGATTTTGTCAAGTCCGGTCAACTGTTACAGATTGAAGTAAGTCTGACTTTTGAGGTTATATTCGACAGATAAATATGACTACCTTCGGATGGTCGTAAAGGACCCCGCTATAATTATATGGGATTTGGGTTTCAGCGGATTTGGCTGAATTTTTGATATTTTGTAGGTCTCATCATGCCAAACAAAAGTCTCCATGGGCACAAAGCTCGTTATTGAGTATTTTAAGAGATATATAAACATAAAACATCGGGACCATTTGCCGCCCCTTGGATATGCCGCCCGTGTGCGTGGCACACATCGCACTTATGGGCGCGAGGGCCCTGAGCGCGCCTTTCGGTTTCTTAGTCAGATCTAATAATCTATTGGTTTGAGCAACATAGACTGCATTTACACGGAACGGAGTTTAGTTAGCAATTTGGCAAAAACATATTTGATGATATATTTTGAATATTAATCAGCATTTTTCACTTTTTCGCAATTCTATTCAAAATCGAAACCGTTCACGGCCGATATCTCTTAAAATACTCAATAACGAGCTTTGTGCCCATGGAGACTTTTGTTTGGCATGATGAGACCTACAAAATATCAAAAATTCAGCCAAATCCGCCGAAACCCAAATCCCATATAATTATAGCGGGGTCCTTTATCCGATGTCTGTTTATCTTGGTCGATGAATACAAAATATCTTAGATACAAATTATCTATGTCGATGAATACGGCCTTAGGTGTATAAATTAGAGGATACCGAAAAAGTTATTTTGATGAGTTTCATTTTCTGAGCTTAAAAGTAAGAGAAGAGAAGGAAAAGGGCATAATTTTCAATTTTTGTAATTAAAAGTAAAAGTATCAAGATGCATAGGTATTTTCAAGAATACTCAGTTCATTTCTGGGTAAAATGTATATCCAACCGTTCTTAGGGTCAAAATTAAATAAATCTGTTGATAATATGTATGTATTATATACCTATATGTGTTTCTTCATGTTTTCAGTTATTTTCGAAAAACTATCTACATATTTGCACTTTTTCAACCCTTAGGTATAAAATCATTATGCTGTTATTTAACATTTTTTTACTCTTATCCTCGTTTATTTATTTATTTAGAGAAAAATTCTATCCACCTGTAAGTAATAGATAACTTCAAAAATAAATTCTGTTCAAAATATTGACACAGACTATCGTATCTTTTTCACTACTGAAACCTTTTATCTGAAATATATTTGATTGCTGTTGGTTTGGTAGTCCAATTTGACCACGACTTATTTCAATTTGTATTACATAATTTTAATTTCACGTAAAGCGATTTACTCCTACATTTAGAAAAAAAATAAAAAATACTTGAACGTTTCAAATGTTCATAAGAAAGGGTAAAGAAGGGATGAAAAATTCCCATAACGACCTAGAATAAAGCGAAATCCATTTATTCTTACTATAAGCACGTAGCACTCTTGCACGGGGAACTTTCCACAAATTTGTCCGCAAATTATATTTTTAGAAAATCGAAAGAGCTTGCCAGGAGGCAAAGGGTGCGCTATCAAGTTCCTTGGGAGATTATCGCCTGGGTTTTTCCTTGTGGAATCACGTCGCTATGAAAGACAAATTACTTTTTGATACCATTTTTCAATTAGTTCTTTTTCTAATTTGATTTGTGCGGTTGTGGTTGGGCAAACATTTCTATTTTTTCTCAAGAAATCTTAAAGGGAAATAAACGTATCTCTGAGCGGATTTTTCTCATTAAACGTTGCTTATTCACACTTAACATGCTCTAAAATAAAAGTTTTGTGATTCATCTTTGTCTAATAGAGCTTACCTACAAATGATACTTACAAATTAAGTTCAACAGAAGGTATGTTTATTTATGTAAGTATACTTTTTAACTGCACAATCTTACGAAGATTTTCATTTTAAATTTTCTATTCTGGTGGTAAGAAAGAAGAGGGTTAAAATTCTTATTTCCATTCAAAACGTTTCTAGCTAAACATATCTGATCGCTATATTAATAATACATTCAAAATCAGCGACCCCAAATGCCCATGTATATCGAATTTTATGCAAATCACTTAAAGTTGAAATTTTGAAGCCACCATTTTGAAATCCGCCATCTTATTCATATTTTAGGTATACATGAAATTTTCTAGCGCATTCAAGAATATGTACGCAAATATTGATCGCAATAAGTAGCAGTTTAGATTTGTAAAAAAAACAAAAAACAGAGAGACAACATTTTTAAAAAATAACGTAAATTATGCCCTACAAACAAAATTCTCTACTTTCTAGTCCCAAAATCAGTTCAGCCTGGACAAACAGACATACAGACAATATTTAATTGTAAATAATAGGCTACTTCCTTCTTTCCACCATCTTGATTTTGAAATATAGGATATGTGAAGATGTTTAATTAATGATATTATGATATGATATTTAATATTTCAAATCAATTTCAAGATGGCGGATGAAAGCAACGCAAAAAGTCAACCCAAAATTTATTCTACGACTACAGTTGAGATCTTGTACCTACTTCACTAACTAGCCAAATTAACTTCAAATTACACAACATTTTGTCATTCTAGATACATACATATAATTATATCTATATGCCAATAAGAGAATATGCGAAAAAATTTAAAAGAGTAGAGTACTATAAGAGTCAATTAAATTATTTCATTTTACACTTAAAAGAGAGTTACAAAAAGTGCAGATGAAAAGATCAAGTATTTACAAAGTAAAAATTAACAATCGCCTCTTCAAGCTGAGTTTTTTCTGTCAGAATTTATAAACCAAATTACAAGGATTCAATTGTGAAATTGTACAAATGTTCTTTTATTTTAGAGTATATTGCATGAATGTGTTTTTATGCGCTTACAATGAACAATAAAAAACTTAAGCCTCGTGAACGTTAAATGTATTTGCTCAACCAACCAAATTCATTGAATGAATTGCCAACGCTTCCTATTGACATGATGGTGAATTAAACTTTTTCAATTCAATTGGAGGTGGAAAAAGGAAACGAGGCAGCGAGCATTCAGGGAGAATAAAACACCCGAATACGGTGGAAACGTATTAAAAAGGAAATCTGTTGCGATGTGTTTCTCTGTAAACTCTTTCGAAACAGGCTCAACTCGCAAATAACATTTCCACTCTAATTATTTTAAAATTGTATTCTTTGCTTCATTCCTTGTTATTTTGAGAACATTTTTTGCAAAACAGTTTTAACTTTTAAGAAATTTCTTGCAATTTTCATTTAATAGTTTTGTTCGTTTAGTTCAGTATGCGACTGTAAAAAATATAACCATGTGCCCTACATAGGTATCCATTTTGTACACCATTTCCAGGCTCAAAGAAAGGGAGGAAAATTGACTTATTTTTCAGTGCTCCATTTGATTAGGTCACGAGTAAAGGAATTGGTTTGGGCCTAACCAAATTACTGTCAATATCGAATTTCGGCTGCAAATGATTGATTTGGCGAATTTTGTAATCATATTATGAAATCTTAAAATAAAATCGATCCCTCCAAAAATATTATTTATTTGATTTTGTGAACATTTTCGAATTACAATATTTATCGAAAACCCTCATATACAACATATACTCGTATTATGATCCTACCCAACTTGCCCCTTCCTATATACCAATTTACATTGGTTTGCAAAATTTTTGACCTGAATATCTCGTAGACTAGTTTTATACGATTTCCGGAAATAAAGGGTTGAAAAGTGAAAAAAACTGATTTTTTGGTAATTTCTTTAAAATTAACAGGTTATTCAAAAAACTTGAAATATAACTGAAATAAAAGATTAAATTCTTAACTATCTACAGCGCTCTGAAAAATAATAGGTGCACCATATCTCATATCAAATATTTATTGTGCCGGCAGGCTGATGCCTGGCTGTAATCAAAAATAATGAAGTGTATTTCTTGAGATATTTGACCGTTCCGGGACTTTTAATCCACACTGTATTTGTGTTTCAAATTAAATTTCTTTTTGTTTTTAAGGCGTTACAACTAATCAAATTAAAAAAAATTGTGATTTTGAACAAGTTAATTCTGGAATAAAAAATGCATTTTTTGAAACTTTTGTTATATTCGATAGCACAAAGTCGCAGTTTAATTCTAGTATTTTCGTTAGTCAATTGTTAATTATTGTCATCCTGATAGTCTTCTTCCACCTTGCGATGACAACTGTGGGATGAACAGCGTCTCTAGAATACGACTTCACAAAGGGTTTATCGTTAAATGTACCTACATTTAACAAAATAACGACTGTTAGTATAAAAGGTTTTTTTTTTCCTTGAGCGTTCATTTTTTGTTAAAAAAAAAATATGAATGAAAAAATAAATTAGGTACTTGGCTCAATCCGTACATAATTATGTTAACATAGAATCCCATGGTTATGGATTTCTATGGCTGGTTTCGTGGGAACAACCGTCCAAACTCACTGCATGAAAGACAACATGACCATTCACCTCAAAATTCATGAGCATTTCTTCAATAGAAATTTAACCTGGAAAAATTTGCTCATTGTAAAAAAAAACAGTATGTATTTGATTTTGAAAAATGATCGGAAAATATTTTTGATGCAACGTCTATTATTACAAAATCTGAAAACCAATTCCACGATGTGTAGCTTTTAGAGGAGACGATGCGCTGATAACAACTTTGAAAGCAAATATCTTGTGACTGAGGAGTTAAAATTAAAAGGTCCTGAAACATTTTTGCTTGCATTTTAGGAGACATACGTATGTAAAGATAATCACTTAGTGCGGCGAGTGAAATGTGAGTACATTTTTCACTTCTATGGGGGAGACTTCAACCATTTTATTATTGTTTTTTTTTTCTGTAAACTTAATTTTTATGCTTTTGGGTCCAAATTTTATCTTAATAAGTAGACCCCATCAAAAACATTTCATGTTTAAAGTATAGCCAAGACTCGCAACCCTTTTACTCTTAAAAAGTTTTAAGATCTCATATAGAGCCCAAGTAAATCTACATAATGATGAAAGAAAATTATATAATAAGACTTGGCTGTTTGGTAGAACTATGGCATAAGCATTTGGCAAATGGCAATTGTAAAATTTTACGTTTCAAAATTGTTATTACTATACTTATTATAAATGTGGAACCGGCGAGCAAAACGACCTAATTACATAAAATTACAACAATCGACTTTTAGTGTTTGTGACTCTATTTGCCATATGTTAAGTCCAGATTCCTACCTCTATTAAAATGGAAGATATTTAAATTTAAAAAATGCATTTATGTCGTTTTGTTTACGACTGTTTGCGAAACTGAACGTTTTTTTAGCAAATTCAAATTGACATAAAAAGTAGAGGGAGTCGACCATTGTTACCTCATTAAAAACAGTATTACTATTATATAAAAGTATAAAAATTCAAAAATGAAACGACATCTTATAGATTTGTATGAAAATTTTTCCATTTTGAACGAAAACGGGTTCGCTTATTCGAAGCTGTTAAAGTTTATACCGTTTTGATCGAAATCACGAAATTTTGACTCCATTTTGATACAATTTCAGGACGATTTAATTCAAAACGAATAAAAACTAGATGCACGAGTCCATGTAGAGCTGAATTTAAAAAAAAAAATTGTTTTGACCAAAAGCGTAATTAGATCGTTTTCGCTCAAATAAATTATTTACCTTTTTAATTAATAACCTTACAACCTATGACCTGTGAGACGTAGAGGCGAAAAATCACTGATCTTATATTTGTACGCCCAACCTTCTTTCTACATAAGGCTTCGAGAGGTACCCTAAAATTTTGATGAGTGACGAAATCGAAGAATTTTGCGTGTTAATAAAATCCAAAGTAGCAAGAATCTTCAAATGGAATTTGGTACATTTCATTAGTCTGACAACTTTCAGCTCTCAGGAATTGTCCAGACCGAAGTTTAAAGGTTCAAAAATACGTTGAGTCGCTTCCTTTCGAGAAAAGGTGGTTTGCTTTACTTGGCTGAATGATAGGGCTGTGATATACAGGCAGACAGACAGACAGACAGACGGACAGACCAAGAGAAAAGGAAATCATACAAATTATTTTAATAAGGTGTCCTAATCTTATTCACGTAGTGGAAATTCTTTGCATATCTAATTGTTAGATGTTTCATCAATTTTGGAGCAATCCCAGCAAAACCCGGAAATTCCTGAACTTATTGCGGAGACCACGCACGGAATTAAAATACTACACACCTCATGAGTGCCGTCTCCACCTGTCCTGGCCCAACTCTTCGGTGAGAAAATGATTTCAAGCACCTGACACCCAAGAAAATTGCCACAATGACTGGCACGCTTCCTTCGCCTCTACGGCGGAGTCCGTGACTCGGTGCAGGAATAGTGAAAAGCTTTTAACTTTTAAAGTATTTTGAATTTTTTTTTTCCATGAGCTTTTGTTTTCCCGACCTGAAGCATACCGGGAAAAGATATGCTTTGACGATATAAAAAAAAAATGTCTCCCTGTCAGCCGACTCCCGGCGGCGGGGATTTGAGTCCCTTTTGTTCGTTTGTTCAGCCTTGATAGATCCTAGCAACCGACCGAGTTCGAGTGCGGCTCTGGTGGGGGTGCTTAATCTTCTTAAAAAAAAAACGGGAAGACAAAAAATTCCTCCTGTGTCTACAGTGGGATGTGCTAAAATGCCAGCTCATTTTGCAGGATGTACATAAAATTTTGTTAGCACGACGCGGGTAGAGTCCCACTTCACATCAATTTTCGTTTGTCGCAACTATCCCGATAATACCAGGAGTAATTTTCAGTTGGACAGGAATAACCTCCCTCTGACCGGGATTCGTCCCCGTAAAATAGATGGCTGGGTCTGGGTCGACAGTGGGCGAAAAGTGGGTCAAAGATGAGAAACTACGACACTAAGAAATTTCCATTAACCAAACAATGGGCGGTTGATTGTTTATTCGCTAATCTCCCATTTCCGCGAATTATCTCCAGTCTGCACTCTAATCTCGAAATGACAGGGACCACACCTTAAATTTTTTTTTTTTTTTGTAAATCAAGATTCACTAATTACGAAGCACTAGTGAAAAACCAACAGAGGATGACAGGGCTCGCCGGAGGACCGGGGCTGATTTGTTTGCCAATTCGCCGCCTATTGAAGGCTAAAAGCGACAGAACGCCAGTTAAATATTGAGCAGGGCCCTTCAGCCCCAAGTAATGGACAGGCGGCGCTTACGCCGAGCGAGGAATTGGGTCATCCAATGACTTTGGCATTTTGAAGTTGATGACTGATATTATCAGGACTTATGGCGAAGTTGGGATCTAATTATAGCTGGTTAAAGCTGTTCGAGGGTATTCTAATTACCACTCAGACGAAATACTGCCGATGAGCGGCGTTCAGGACCCCCGGGGGATATTACTGCGAAAAAAATATAGTTTAATCATATCGGAGCCTAATTGGCGTCATTAAAACGATATTAAGGGTTTTCCCATGTTTATACTTTGACGTGCTTTAGCATTTTAGGAAAAACCCATTTATCTAACATACAATACTTTGCGTAATTATTCAATGGATCCAATTAGCTGCTATGATTTAAGACTGTATAATGTTTTTTTCAAGGAACATTATCATGGACAAAAGGGTTTTTGCCATTATAGATTTTTGGCCATTAAAGTAATTAAAATTATCATTCCAACAACTTACAGTATTATAACTACTAATAAAAATCGAAAGTTTAAAAGTCAATTAATCTATATCAATTTTATTTATATATACATATATACATAAATAAAATTGAAGTGTCTGTTTGTCTGTCCGGACTAATCTTCGAAACGGCTGAACCGATTTCGATGAAACTTTACAGACATGAAGAGGAGGTGTTCAGGAGTGACTGACATAGGCTACTTCTTTGTGTCTGTCTGTCTGGACTAATCTTCGAAACGACTGAACTGATTTTGATGAAACTTTACAAACATGAAGAGGAGGTCGTCAGTGGTGACATAAGATGATTTTTTTATTTGTTTACTATTGTTAAAATTTACGAAATGCTGAACGTCGGTGATATATTCATAGTGAGTCACGTAAAAAGCACTTATCCGATTAAGATGAAATTTTACGGGCATATTGCGCATAATCCCCTTAGTAACATAGGCTATGCGTCACAACGAGAAATGGTGAAAGAGAGAAAGAGAAATGTAGAGCAGTGATATGCTTATGGCTTTTTTTTTTATTTACCTATAAAAATTCATTAAAAAAAAAAAAAACAATATTCAAGGTATTTTCAGATTAATTGAACATAAATTATTAAAAAACTGGATTCGCCATATCAAAATCAACTTTGATAGTAAATTTGAAATCGGCATCGTCATAATTTTATTAAGGTTTAGTTTTATTATAGGGATAGCTGTGTCCGAGCAATACCGGGTACGGGTCAGCTAGATAATCCATAAAATGGCATTCGATTTTGTAGAGGATATGATGAACGAAAACTAGGTACCTAATATTTAAAATTCTTTTATATTCTTTTTCTGTATCTGTTAGGCATACTCTGAAAACTGAACGTAAAATCACACTGGACTTAAAAGCAATTTTACATTTTTGACAGTGCTAGGTAACGTCACCGTGAAAATTTTTATTTCGTCAAAAAATATCTCTGGTCCCCTAATTCACTTGACCAAAACCCAACTCAACTGAAAATTTCTAAAACTCCTTTGTTCAAAATCTATACGTATGTAGGTTATTGATTCACTTTAAATAACATCGATTTTTACTAGTAGTTAGTTTATAAATGAGTAGTTGAAAACGTTGATTGGTGAATGTTGCTATTGTAAATCTGTAGTACCTTTCGGTAGTTGTGCATTGATTTAAAATACATTCTATAGTATTCTGACCTTAAAAATAAAAAAAATAAGTTACTATTTTGTTATCTTTACATATGTATGTATTATACGTCTGTATATAATAGTTTTTTAGTTAGATAAATAATATCGACAGTTTTAGTAAAAAGTCATTATTTTTCCAAATAAATTGGTTATTCTAGTCAGTTCCATGAGAACAACAAATAATATAACGCAGATGTTTATATATATTTTCTATGATCAGGTTGACAAATAGATATCTACGAGTAGAACATTAGAGGAACATTTTATCTACAAAGGTCTTATTTTTAGATTGTCAAAAGATAAAATGTTACAACAAAAGGATAGATGCAAAGAATTCGACACAAAGTTATACCAAAAACCGACTTTTTGTCTGGACCTAATTTTCATGTATTCTTTTTACAAATTACCGCGCGTTTAGACCGACCTCCACAAATCTTCGAATAATTGTTCTTCGTCTCACACTAGCCCTAGCTTTAAAAATATCTGTTTTCCAAAATATTCAGGGGTGAATTTATTTCTTGACCACCAATGCAAAGAAGATATTCATACATATATTGCTTTTGTCGAAATTACATGTTTTCAAAAAAATTTGGTCTTTATTTGAAATTAAATTTCTTAGGGGCTACTTCAGAACAAATTTGGCGAATTTTATTTGTCTGTGTAACTTTGTCAATCTTCAAAATTTTGGTGCAAATACAATACATAAATGAAAAATTTTAGCATGGCAAATGTTTCAGCACTTTTAGAGACTCCCGGCAACATTCATCTGAAATGTATTTTAACAAAAATTTACCTCATAATATAAACAGAACTGCTAGTCTCTTATTGTAATTATGGTTGGATAAAATCTTTGAAAACAGTGGTAAACGGTGTATTTACGCCGATCCGTCCATTTAATTGCGGCGTCAACCTGAAGAAGGAGCGCAAAGCCGATAGCCCACTAAACTGAGCCTGGGTATTATATTTGTGCCATCATCGCGACTAGTTAAAGCAAACAATTAATAATTCACGAATTGCGCCCGCTTATTAATTCACCTCATACCGAGGGCCGCTTTGAGCTAATTAACGATGGGTCTGAATTTCAAGTTTTCACGGCGTGATTATTTTTCTGGTAAACAAACAGCAAAAAGAGAAAAATAGTCAATATTGGATTGGCTTGTCAAGGGATTACTGCGAGCCAATCGCATTCAGTTTTGAAGCATTCAATATTTATATGCGTGCTTGTCGCCCCGTGCAGAAGGGATCGTTTGCGTTCGTCCCCGAATGATTGTGAATTAATTATTTATGTAAAATTGCGTCTGTACCGGCGACGACGGTCAGTAAACTTTTTACTACTGAGTGCATTTTCGCGGCATAATATTGCTGTAAAATTAATTTTCATTTATTGGAAATGAGTGCATGCAGGCAGGTGAAAATGGATGCTGACAAATGTATTCACTGGACTATTTCACAAAAAGTTAACCTCGAAAGTAATTGCACAGGAATATTTCGGCACACGAATGTTTTGAATGTCGGATAATCAAACATCAGTTACCTTGTCCTTAAAATGCCTGTCGTTTATATTGAGATTGAAAATTGACTTAAAGAAATACATATTACATGTAAGTAATTTCGCATTTATTAAAGTCTCATTAAAATTAATGAATTGAGAAATTGGACCAGATTGAGTTTGAGGTCTCCTCACGGAGTTTTGATAAAACATTTTTAGGAGTGCTCATTTGGAGTCAAAAGTGATAATTATGCAAAAAAAAAATGTGTCGGTCACTTACACTTTCCGAAATAACTTTGAAATTTTGTAAATTTACATTTTGCAGCCACGGTTTTTTCATTTCGCCACAAAATTTCGTTTCAAATTCGGTAGAATCATTTTTAATTTTAAGGTTCTTTCATAATTTTTACCAAAAGATTGTGTGAGTATGGAGAAATTGCGGAGGAAAACTTTGACTTCTCAGAATTTAAAGCTAAATATCTTAAGTAATATAAGCGATCGAAATATCGGGGGGCACGGCAGTGCCCCCGCCAAGTCGAGCGCGAAGCAAACACTGCCGTACCATCCTTTACTGGAACCATTTCGCCGCATTTTCAGGCCCCTATTTGAGAACCTCTGGATAAGACCAGAACACAGAAATTTTCGTCATCCAGTAAGCTATAATCACATACTTAAAATCCAAAATTTCAAGTCTGTAGGTCCTTTAGTTCCGAAGTTAAGCGAAAGCAAAGTTTCGCATTTATGACACTCACTCATGATCATCAGAATAGAACTAGTACTTCTCATAAACTCAGAGAGCTGAAATTTGGTACAGGGTTAGGGTTTAATGGCCACATAAAGGGAAAACTATAAAAACTAGGATAATCGAAGATCCTCATGGACATTGGCACCTCCATATTCTCTTGTGGCCAAGCCTACGTGGCGCTTTCACGAGTAACCAATATTCATGGGGTGCACCTCATAAATGTTGACTTCAAGAGTATAAAAGCTCAAGCTTCAGCGATCACCGAATACAACCGGCTTAGGCGTAAATACCGCGCCGATCTTTCAGAAATTAAACCGTCTAAACCGTCTAAAAGAATAAATAATGAACGCGAATGGGCAATACGAAAAACTGTTGCTACTGTACAAGAATCAGAACCGGAAAAAAAGAAAAGAAAGATTTGTAATGATAAAAAAACTACTCCTAAAAAGAAAAAAAATGTGTCAAAACGTTTCTACAAAAAGAAGTGAAATCCCACCAAAAACATTCTGTAAAAAACTAGCCAAGTCTCGCTGGAGCTGCTTGTTTATCTCTAAAAAGTAATGAAATCTAGACAAAGTCGTGCCAAGTCTAAGGTTCCTTACTGCGATTTCTTTATTATTATAGTTAATGTTGTGTGACTTGGCCGTTGAAGGGTACACAAGGGTACAAAACCAGGTGCTCCATGACACCATTGCACCAATCTGTCGCCAGAACCGCTACCCATTGACGATGGAAAATTGCCACTTGGAAAACGTTGATTCAATAACCAGTCAATTGTAGGCTTGATAAAGCTGCGTATTTCAATAATACTTATGTATAGGCGAGCCTGAAACAAACAGTATAAAAAATTATTTCCAGTACAGACGGACTTCTAATCATTGATAGATGGTTTTGTACCCTTGTGTACCCTTCAACGGCCAAGTCACACAACATTAACTATAATAATAAAGAAATCGCAGTAAGGAACCTTAGACTTGGCACGACTTTGTCTAGATTTCATTACTTTTTAGAGATAAACAAGCAGCTCCAGCGAGACTTGGCTAGTTTTTTACAGAATGTTTTTGGTGGGTGTTTTTTTGCATATCCGTCACTTTTGGCCCTACATGGATATTACTACAAAGTCTCATTAAAATCCGTGAGGAGACCTCAAACTCAATTTATGCCAGAAATATATCTATACATAAGTATGTATGTACATATAAAAGAATATGTACTGACTGACATAGGTTCATCAACAACGAGCCGAAACCCCTGAAGAATAATTATATGAAATTTGGAGAGTAGGTTTTTTTTGTGACGTAAGCACCCACTAAGAAAGGATTTTAAGAAATTCTTCTCCTAAGGGTGTAAAATACATGATGTGAGTATACATATATATATAGGAACATCCTTCATTTTTTAAGGTAAATCCCTGAAAATTGGTATTTGGCCTTTAAGTTAGAAATTAAGAAAGACGTATTTCAGGGTTTCTGGAAATTTATTTCTTAAGGGGATAAAATAGGGGATGAAAGTTTGTATGAGAGTTCGGTCGTTCCTAAGGTTAAAACCATGAAAGTTGATTTAAGTACTTGATTTCAAACCAATAGTCTAAATTACAAATAAAATGTCTGTGTATTTTGAAATGATGGATCCCCATACAAACGTGTACTCTCTATTCTGTTTCTATTTCTATTTATTTCGACATCCACGTGGACGAGGTCGTGGACAGAAAGCTAGTAAGTAATACATATAACAATTTAACAAGGTATACCTACATACAAATATACGTCTTATAAAAGATATAGGGAGAATTTAATCTTATTTAACTCCCGTGTCGATCCAACAGTAATACTAATTTTTATTTATCGAATGTGTTCGAGACATTATACTACAAAAATTCAACAAGCCATAGAGTAAACCAACCTTATTTGAACCGTTTCAAAGTCTTGGAGTACGACAAATAACAAATCACGACAATGCGTTTAATATTCTTTTTACATTTACTAAGCTAAGTTAATACTACAACTACCGACTTTTAATATAAAACTTAATTTTACTTATGATTACCTTACCTTTTTAGCTAAGCCCGTAATTTTGACGGGTTGTGGTATAATTAGGTATAATTAGATTTAGATCAGACGTATTATGGAAATTTAAATAAATGAACGTCATAAATTCCTAGAACAAAACAAAATCCATTACCAAAACTGTTTATTAAGTGCAAAATTGAAATAAAATATACGGTCGAATTCAATCTAAGATGGGTTTCGTGTAAAAAATTGTATCGCTTCACCGTACTATGAGGTAGGATTGCATAAAACTTAACAAAGACTTCTACCTAATGCACTTCTTCTGTAAAATACTAAATGAAACCACCACAAAACCTCTCAAATTTCAGAAAGCACTTCAATTTAAAAGCACAGTAGCGTCGTTATGTAGGTACCACTTTCCCGACAAGAAAATTTGAATCAGAATTGATTGCCAATAAAAACTTGACTTCCCATTTGGTGTGAAAGGCTAAAGTGAATTCTCGTCTCAAAAGAGTTTGGAAGGCATATAATTTTTCTCTAGGGTCGAAATTCAAGGTCGAAAATCAGATACCCTCTCGAGAGCCAGATTTAACGAACCAGAAAAGTAAGTAGTTGGGTAAATCAGTCGTAACTATCGATGCTCAGCGCATCATTTCCCTCCTAAAAGTGGAAGGAAAGAATTTTCCTATCATTAAACCATCCCCGGCAGCATCAGTAGCTTCGGGCAGATATTCCCTAGAAAGTAATGTGCACCTCAGTTTTCTTTTTCCGATTTTCTCATTTCAGATATTTTCGACGTCGCTTTCTCGACGGTGGATAATTTTGGGTGAGAAGGTCTAAAGTAGGGCGTTTTTAGCACGACTCCTCTTAATTAAAGCCTAAAGTTTCGTCCTTATGTGGCGATTTAGTTTTGTGTCGAGTTAAATTCCGCTAACGATGCGATTACCTGGAACTGTAACAACGCTCTCATATACCTCGAGGTGATTTTTTTCCTCTTTATAAAAATAGGATTTGCCCGTAAAATCTGAAATTAGTTTTTGCGAAGTGCCTTCCTTGGGCAAAACTTTCAGCACTGAGTTCAGCACATCATAAATTTTCTGCTGATGAAGTCTGGTTTTTCACCACCTAAAAATGGGCTCAAGTCATTCCTTTCGGAAACGAGCCAACTTTTTCCAGTAGAAAACAAAACCCGCTGTTAAAAACAACAAATTTCACTTTTGATGTTATAACATGTAAAAGTGCTTGAAATTAGAAAAATATAGTTTTGAATTAAAAAAGAAATCGTTGATTGCTAGAAGTTTTCCGCTGTTAATTTAAGCGTCTCACACTTGATTTGAGAACATGAAAATTGTTGAGATATTAAGAATAACGCTCAAAAAGTAACTAGTAACTAGCCAAAATTTTTAAATTGAATCAGTTTTTCTGTCAGCTAATAATTTCAATTTGAGAAAACAAATATGGAAAAATATCGGTTATATAAAATTCTAACTAATTGGAATGTTTTCATTTAAAACATATTGAAGATGTCTGACCCGGAAAAAAAATTACTTTGAATAATGACGAGGATGTTATTAGATTTAAGTATGTTGGACACATAAAAAAAGCGACATATTTGTAATAAATTGCATGAAAAATATATTATACTTTACTTTATTTAAGTTATGTACATTTTCCCAAAATAAGTATGTTTGTAAATATAGCCAACACGTTCATCTTCAACGATTACAATGAAATTTTGAATATTTTGCTAGATTTACTGAAGAACTTTCAGTACTTGTCCCAATAGCCTAGCAACAAGGGTGTTTAAAATAACAGTTTCCATTCCTGCGTTGAAAAGATTTGTTGCTGTCCACGGAAGCTTTTCAGCACCAACTTTAACATTTGTTGGGTACGATTTGACCAATAAAAGTTCTTAAAATCAACAATTTTTTTCTTGAAATTACAGTGTTTTTTTCTGAGTGTCGAGCTACTTTTGAACAATATGACGCAAATCCGTCTTGGGGCAAGCGGCATCTGCAACATCTTACAGGTAAATAGAAAAACAGACATCCTGTTTAATTTCTAATTAAATTCCTGAAGTCAGATGCAAAGGTGCGTCCTAAAAACCCGCCCGCATAAAATCTGCCACCAAGCTGCCAGTCATGTCCGTTTGTTGGTACATGGTTTGATTGAGTTCAATTCTATGTTTACTTTCGAAAATCTTTCACAGCCTAAATTTACATATGTGTGATGTCAATTCGAAAGTCGTTAGATTTCTGCAGAGAAATGAGCGAGGAAGTTTATCTGAGATTGTTTACAAAGTAGAAGTCTGCTAAGCACTGCTCCCTAGGGGCATAAACTTTTTATAGTTTTTCATTTAAATATGACAGGTGAGATGGGAAATGAACGCTATTCGATACAAACAAACTTTTACGACTTCTTAAGACTGCTTATGTGGTTTACGATTTCCTTGCGTCTTTACGAGTTCATGTGGCGCCCGTGTGAGGACTCAGAAAAAACATTGTAAAATTCTAAATAAACTGAACGCGCTCCGCCAGTGCAAGGTTGTAAATGTCTTTGCAACAATGTTCGAAAATAAACTTACCGAGTAGAAGTTGGAAAATTACTTTCCCTAGAACTGATTAATCTGAACACCGCTGTTCACATTCTTCAAAAAAACAAAAACTTGCTATCTACGGCAATGGGCCATATTTAAAGTGATTGCAAAGTAAAGCTTTCATTTAAAATGTTGTGAGCTCTATCGTAACTTTTCCGGATAGTCATAAAAAAAAGAATGCATAAAAGGATACGTAGACTTTAATGTGTTGAAAAGTAGAAGGAGGGTTTATGGAGGAGTAAATGTGCTATTTGCCAAAACTCAGTCTATTGCACAAACGATGTAAAATGTATCTTGAAAAACAACAAAGTTAAAAAAGATGGTATCAAATATCATAACTGCGTCCAGTCCATATCTATAAAACTCTGTTCTTCGGCTTCGTGGACCAGCAACAATTTTTACATTATTCCTGCCCAGACGAATATAGAAAGTGTTTTCCTGATAAATGCAAGATTATTTTTTTGGGGTACAAAATAATTTTACGTACATTACATGTTTAGCTCTGCAGAACTTTGGGTACATTTTGTAAAAGTGGTTATTTTGTATTTGTCCCGTTTTAAAAGGCACTAATTGAAAAATTATAGTATGTGATTTGTGGGGATGAGGGTACAGCATTTTCCTTCACCTTCAATATTTCAAGAGCTTTTTATATTCTTTATAAAGAAAAATGTAAACATTTTTGTAAATTTACCAAATTGTAGCAGACATTCAATTCATTACCTAATTTAGTCATTTCCATATAAAATTTGTACAGTATTATATATTATGGGAATAGTACTTAATAAAAATGCTCGTAATTGAGTGTAAAAATTTACATACATTGATATTTGTGTAAATTGTAAAATTGTATTATTTCAAAGTAATGTTTTACACTAACAGCTAGTAAAACATTTAATCTTTACATTTTTCTCAATAAAAAAAAAACATTATTATTATCAAATTTAACTGCCACCGAAGATTAGTTCTTATATTTATGCAAATATTTATTATAAACTCTTACTTATTTTGTGTTTTCAAAGTTATTTTGCAGAAATTGTTACAGCAAGATTAAATTCAAAATGAGAATGTTTTTTGACTAATAGGGTAACTTTGGGCTAGTTATAACAACTTTGTGGAAAGTAATATGTAATATTTTTAAATATATAGAACCTTTCACAAGTGCCATATCAAAGAGGTAGGTTCGAAACACTCATCATTTGTGTAATCTCGTTTACTTTAATAGACGACCATCATTGCTAAAATATATTGTTGTTAGTGTGGAAGGAAATTAAAAATGTCTCAACTGCGTCAAATAAGTTGAATAATAAGAAACTTACATGGTGATTTATAATAACATACAAATTCAAATAGGTCTTTCATCATTGCAAACGGTGCAAAAGTGCAAAAATTAGCAACCTTACGCCAATTATGTTAGAGGAGAAAATTTTACACTTTTACAAGAATTGAAACCATTGCAAAACAGCGTTTCAAATGTACAAGACTGTAGTTTCCAACAATTTAGGTACAGCGTTTATTTTAGGTTTGCTTTAGTTGTTGAGAGAAGCTTTTGTTCCGATTTGGATAAATGAATTTTATGTTTATGATCAAAGAACCACGCACAATTTGTAGGGAAATTGGCACTCTTTCGATTTGGCTGGAATCGCGTTAATTTAATTTAATCGCGATATTGGAGAATCAGCACATCTTCATGGCTCGCGCCCATGAAGAAAATTTGTTCAGGAAGATGAAAACTATCAAATTAACACAATTCCAGCCAAATCGACAGAGCACCAATTTCCATACAAATGGTGCAGGATCAAGGAAGATTTTGTTATCTTAAATTTAGTGCCGCGCTAAAGACGCGTTCGGATGTTTAAAAATCATGGCACCATCTCCAATGTCAAAAATTGCAGCTATTTTCTTTGATAATGGATTTTCCTAAACAACCAAACGAGGTATTTTAAAAGATTTTAATTATTAATTATTATTTTTAATTATTCTTAATATTCAAAACAAATTTTGGCAGTTTTTAAGTTCAATAATATTGGGACAGTCATGCTTTATTGCAAAACAAATCTTGCAGAGTTGTATGGGTGCAAAAATGTACACCAAAGCGTGATTACACCTACATATAAATTATGAAAGTTATTTCGATCCAAAAATGTTTTAGATGCACCTTTCAATACCCTGTCAAACAAATGAGATTTTTAATAAGTAATATAATGCCAAAATAAATTGTGAAACACAAAATATCTGAAGCGAAGATCGCTGAAGCATAAACTTTAAAGCAGTGGCATTTCTAGTATTCAACTAATTAATTGCTAGAACAGATGCGCTTTTAATTTGTTAAAAGGGTATAGTTTCCCAGAATTAGGATTTTAGTGAGAGGCAAAGAGATAAATTATATTAGCCAAATTAAACGAGTCTAGCGAAACTTTGGCGCTTCATGTCAAAAGTTTTAGGTGAATCATGCGATATGTGTAATTACTTACCTAGAAAGTGAACATTTTATATGAAAATAAATAATATAAATTGCATGCAATAATAATTACCATGAGAGGAAGAAAAATTAACTCCAGAAAATGCGCTCCTTAAGTAATTTATAAATCTCCTAAAAAGCGGCCGATTTTTATGGCGAACTCGCTTGCTACCCTGCTCGACGTCCTTTGATTTATTACTACATTTCGTTGAATCGACGATGATTTCAACGTGTGAACCAGGAACAATAAGAGCGTCACTACTGCTGGCACCTGCTCGACACGTGGACCGACCGCTGATATTACTACCCTGCTGGCTACTGCTTCCGCCGCCATTTCCAGAACTGTTCGTCCGATAGATGTCGTTCTGTTCGGGCTGTCGAGCCCCTCTGGAGGTCGCCTCGTTGTACGAAACTTGTCGCTGCAACTGTGGCCCCGCCATTCTATCTCAAAGTCTAGCACAATCTTCAAGTCTGTATCGAAGAAAATCATTACAACCGCAGCAGAATCGCGTCTGGTTTGCTCTCCTTCAGATAACTTGACGTCATCTTGGTTAGCAGCGATGCCCTGGTATCTTGAAGTTGGAAGCTCTTACGCACCCATAAAATCTAAGCGCATAAAATTGCAATTATCCGATCCCGATGATTTTCGACAAAGTAGAGCGCTAGTGCACTCCAGATGCATCCATAAAAGAAATGCGGTCGAGATGGGGTCGTAAACTCGGCCTCAATCACCACCGCGCTGGCATCCGCTGAGCTGAGTTAGTCACTTTCACGGACCCGCGCGGCGACTAGCGATCGTTTCCAAAATCCTTGATTCCTTATCACGAAACTATTTCACTTTTATAGATCTATCTATTTTGGCACTTTAAATTTACTCAGAGGACCCGGCTAGCGACGAATCGACCCGGGGCCGTACAGTTCTTAACTTCAGTGCGAAATGTCTAGCATGAATCGAGTCGCACTTCTCACTTTCTTGTTCTTAAGAAAATTTCGGCATTTCTGAGTACCTCCACGAGGCGCTCCGCACATTTGTACACAAAGCTCTATTGCATCTTTAAAAAAATTTCAAAACAATGAGACAATGCAAATTTTGTGGCTGAAATGAGCATTAGGTGGTGGTGATGTTGATGATAGTAGTACTGGTAGTAGTTTGGTTATAGTCTGTTTGATCTTATTAATTTTTTTAGTAGTAGTAGTAGTAGTTGTGATAGTTAGCCTCGTGTTCCGTGCAGCTTTGCAAATCTGCAAAATAATAAGAAAAAGCGATGGTTAGTATCTGTTTACTTCTGTTTGTAACTTCTGTTTAGTTGTTCAAAACATTTCGTGAGCATTCCGAGTATTCACTATAGTCTATTTGTAAATAAATGAATGAAAATGCTAATTAGATCTGTTTGGCTGCGGCTTTTTGTTATTTATAGTTAACAAGCAAAACAATTCAAAATGAAAGCAACATTTCTATATAAAATTAGCTCAGGTCTATGTAGATATCAATTGCAATCTATCTCGATACGAACGAATTTCAACTCTAGCGGCTGCATTGTTTATTTGTACGTTTAACACGGTTTTGAAAATTGCAAAATTCTGATAATTCGTGAAGACCACACAAAATCAATTTTATTGATTAATGGAGAAATGTAATGGATTTGTGACAGATAAACTTTTAATTATTGCACAACAATTTCAACGCTGTAGTGTAGAATATAATCATCATCAGCTTAATTAGAAAGTCATGGCGGATGGTCACCAAAACTGAAATTGTTCTTTATATGAAACACAAAACTAGTTAATGCACTTTCTGGTAAATATAAAGTGTCTTTAATCGTCAAACAGACACCTGTAATAAAGACTGAAGGAAGAAAAAGCTAAGAAATTGCATTATTCTTACAGATTCTAAAATAATCTTAGGAAAACATAACTATTTAGTACTAAGAAAAATAATTAAAATTTAAAAGCTTCTTTCTAAGAACAAAATCATATAAATATTTTCTACTATTTATGCACCTGTTAATTCTAGATTATAAAATATTAAGTAAATATACATTTTGTGAAATATAGCTTAGATATTATAACTATTATAAAAACAATCATACGACTGACTTACTTAACATACTTAACTTAACTTACTACATATCGGATTTGCATTTGGAAAGTCGAATTGACTGCTGATGGTAGAGTGGAATTAGAGGAAGTGTTCATATAAACTATATAATATTAAAATGAATTATTAAATAGTTTGCCCCCTCCAGAGTAATTAGGTATTAGCAAAATTATTATAAGTAAAAATCCCCCATAGGGATGAAGACATTTACAAAGTGAAGTTTAAATGTGACCCAGGTCCGGCGCAAAAAGAAACCTATTTCAGATTAGCGGTGCTAATGAGGATTGAAATTCCAAAACAGTTTTTGTATTCGATATCAGTGGCTAAAGTGTGAATATTGCTATTTATTTTATTTAAACTGTATAATATCGCTGTTTTTTATTGTATTCTATATGTAATTATTCCTTTTTTTGGAAAAGTAGAAAAGCTTATGTTTCGTCGAGAATTAGGCTATTTGCCTAAAACCCGTAATTTTTCAAGATACGAATTAGACAAACGATTAAGTCGATTATTGGTACAAAACTACAAAAAATGGGATAAGGAGCTAGAGGTTCATTAAATGAAAAAACATAGATTTTTTGGGTCGAAGAAAACAAGGTAAGAAACTTTATTTTGACCCAGAGGGAAAAAAGACCGTTGCAGAAGGCAACGGCCAAAAAAACCCTCGAATGAACTATTACAAATTACTAGGTATTATTCTTTTAGTACATAGTACACAACTATGTGTATATGGAGGAAAAATGTTATACGAAAGTGTAGGGGACGAAGATTTATTTAAGAGAGTGTGTGCGAAGGTGTAAGACGGTGTGGAAGCAAGATGCGTGTTGGGGTCTTCGACGACCTGGGACGCTGAGCTGATGGCGATGCTCCTGGCGAGGGATGCACCCAGCCGCGACAACACTGACCGAGCAGTGACCACGCACCCGCTAATACACACACAATTTAAGGGCAAGAACGCGATAAAGGGACCCCGGGAATACCACGACGATGGCGACGACGGCGATGACGATGACGGTGACGACGACGACGACGACGACGATTCTCGACGTTGACGACGATGACGGTCCTCGACTCGAGCCGGTAAACCCAAACCAAACACGGATTTTAAACCTATAACTCTAATACTCGAACTGATCAACAATTACTCGAACTGATTATACAATTACTTGAACTGATTAAACAAATCCTCGAACTGATTCTACAATTACTCGAACTGATTATACAATTACTCGAACTGATTATACAATTACTCGAACTGATTAAACAAATCCTCGAACTGATTATACAATTGCTCGAACTGATTATTTTTAAGTAAGCGGCACAATTTAAATAAACTAGGCTCTTCCTTGCACGAAGGCCTCTGAAGAAGTGAAGTTGTCCTGCGCGAGAGCTGCTTAAATAGTCGCGTCCAAGGGCCGCAAAACGGAATAATAACGGCCCGAGGAAGATTTTCGTGATTCGTTAGGGGTTGCACGGATTTCTCGGGATTCGATCGAGCAGTTATTTCTCGGAACTCGATTAACCGTTAAATATATATGGCCGAGCTGCACACGATGTGGAAGATTTCCGCGATTCGTTAGGGGGTTGCACGGATTTCTCGGGATTCGATCGAACAGTTAGGGGAACGGATTTCTCGGTATTCGATCGAACAGTTAGGGGAACTCGATTGAACATGTTATTTGTGTATGGCCAGGCAGCAAACATGATGTGGAATATTTCCGCGATTCGTTAGGGGGACGGATTTCTCGGGATTCGATCGAACAGTTAGGGGAACGGATTTCTCGGGATTCGATCGAACAGTTAGGGGAACGGATTTCTCGGGATTCGATCGAACAGCTTACCATTATTCTATGTTTTCTATTGTTTAAAAAACCACCGGTTCTCCACAAAACAGAAAATATAACTTTAACAATATACCTACCGACAATATTTCTAAGATTATAGTTTTACCCTTTGAAGGCAAGAAATACATAGATACCAAGATGCCTTTCACCACCTCGCATAGGAGCCATTACCATTTTTTCAATTTTTATTTCTACATTGCTTGACTGATTTTGATTTTGTCTCTTAACTATTGTTTTTAAACAATCGAAAACAAAAATCTATGGTATGCATTCCATTTTTGCGGAAAAAAAAATTGAATTAAAAATATTTCGCATGAATAATAAAAATAGCAATATTAACACGTTAGCCACTGATATCGAATATAGTAACAATTTAAAACTTCAATACTCATTACCACCGATAATGGGCCGTGAGCAATCTCTTTTATACCTAATCGATTTCCACGGAGGATTGGAGTCTTAATGTGGGATGCTTAAAAAATGTTGACAAGTGGTAAAAATTTGTTTAAATTTGTTTGTGGCTATACGATTAACTAATGAAATAACAAAATTCATTCCTACCATCATTCATTATTTCATAAAACAACTCTTACACTTGCATGATACACTTACTTCATAGGAAAATTGCAGAACCCAAAACACGAGACGCAATATAATCTTTTGAATGGTTTAGAAGTTAGACATTAAAAATTGCCGCGTGCGGTTGATCCCACAAAAATTAAGGTCCGAAAGACTCAAAAATTACCGCATTTTTGTCAAAAATGTGCCCATACTTTTGGCTAACATGGAGTAACATTTTCTTCTAAATATAAAAGGTTTGGACTAGGAACCCAAAATTCGTTCCATTTTTACGGAGAAGTTGAAGCGTTGTGCCTGGAAAGAACATTTACCAACACAATATCAAAATAATATAAAAATGACTTTAAATACGCCTTTTAACAGAGTTTGTTACACTTAGCAAAATGAGTAAGAAATGAAGTATGTGACGTAAGAAGTTTAATTTATTTTTTTTTTTTCAATTCAATACAAACGCTATACCTAAATGAACTTCAATACTCCAAAATTGTTTTCCAATTAAAGAAATTAAACATTCAATTTTCTTTCTGTAAATCATAATATTTTTTTCTCTTTTCCTTTGATTAAGTCTGAAGAAAATAAAATAGCAATACCAACTTTTTATTTTATCCATAATTCGTTTAGCCAACTAGTCTCTCACTTAAAAATTCATATGTATAATATTTTGTACAATATGACAAACATAGCACAATTTTGGGGAAACTCTATTTACTCGCAAATATTATTTAAATTTTCCACTTACATACATGAATATATGATAAAAAGGAGTACATATATAAAATTCTTTGAAATTATTCTGGCGCAACACTCATATGGAGGTTTGGTAAAGGACAGACATGTAAATTTTGCTGTTGCGCGAATTTTTTATGGTTTCCAGACCGATCTAATAAATATTATAATTGACGCCAGATTGCGGGTAACTTGGTAATAAGCTTTTAACACTTTGTCCGATTTTATGAAAATAATTTTATGTTCTTTTCTATTATTTTCTGACTATGTTTATAAAATAAGCATATTGATCAAAAGGTATTATACCAGTTGTTTTGTAGTATAAAGGATATGTAAATTCTTTGGTATTACCCATTTATGTACTACTTCAATTAATGAATATATTACCTTGAAAAAGTGTAAACCTCCCTAAACCTGTTAAAAGTCAATTAAAGTTTTGGTTGGCGGCAGTAAAGGCGATGATTATCGCCGTATACTGTGCGAGGGTAACAAAACCCATATTTCAAGACCCATAAGCTTAAATGTTGCTCAATTTTGGGATGAGGAGGAAATAACCCGGAATATCTTTCCCACCTAAATGCTCACCTTTTCGGTTTAAATTACGAGATAGTCTTGCTGACGACTTATTTTAATTTAATTATGCCCCTTTTTCCACAACACGAGTGCCTCGCTTTTTCAAACGAGTAAACTTGTCTGGGAAGCACGGCGAGCTCTTTTTAATGATGTCGTTTGCACGAATTCTTCTTCAGGTAATTTCGTTTTTTTTTTTTTTTATATAAAAAAGAGTAATGCAAAAATATTCGTATCGGTGCTCGTCCGTAATAAATTTGTGCCGAGTCATAAACTCACATTAATTATGCTACAGAGGACGACAACAGGAGTTTTAGAAGCTCTTGGAATTTTCTGGTAAGGAAAGGCATTTTCCAAAGGATGGTAGCTTCTCCCTCTCTAGAAACTCCAAAAGAATTATAATACAGAGGAGAACTTGCTTGAAAAATGTTGATATTTGAATTTCTAAAAACTGGATGCATCTCCAAATTTAATAACATGTTTTCCCAAAGAAACTTGAGAGTTTCATGAAATTGCAAAAGTACTGAATAGTTTGGTCCGTTCCCGAGGGCTCGTCTTCTGTCTTAAGATAAATACAAGTCCAAGGGGTATGTGCTCCGAGGAGAATGCCACTTATTTGGAATATATATGCGAATAAAAAATAAAAGGTTTTGTATGGTCGAGTTGAAGTGGGTCGTTGCCCAGAACATGACATTTTAAGTGAATTATTTCGTCCTTTTCCTTCTTCACACCCTAACTGATGTGGTAAGACTTACCCTAATTCGAAATTTCGCAAATTTATCTTCTTGTTCGTTAATTTTAGAGGGCTCTCAAAGCCAAGACAGAAGCTCTTATTGAGTTTGACTTAAGTTCGAATTCTATAGGGCTGTGTGTGCACCCAACATACATTCACACTTGTCAGCTGATGCATATGCATTCCAAAAATTAATTCATGAACAGGCTACGGCCGGGTGGCTGGATGGATTAAATGATGTCTAAAATCTCCCGAAATGGGGCCAACAGCGAATCCGCAACCATCTGAAATGGTATGAAAGTAATTATATTACACAAGAGACTCTCGCTCTATTTCAGGAGGACCCAACTAAATTATGCATGCAGCCTGCAAGTATGTAAACGTGGTGTGGAGTAGATGTGTAGATTGGAAGTCATGTTTATGGAAATGCCTTCAAGGATACGATGACTATTTTAAGGATTCTCCATACTGTTACTAATTATCATGAACCATCTTCCTTACTAAGAACCTCTTAAGATATCGTATACAATCTCAGTGTGGGGAAATTCAAAGGGCCATTGAGGGACAGGCAAACACTCACCGACGAGAAGCTCAATTCACCAGAGAAATGGGCACCCTTTGCATTATGTGAGCACTTTTGTATGAAATAAAATGAGGTATTAAAGCCAGTAAAGATGAGCTGCACAGGGGGCACAGGGGCACATAATTGCACTAAGATGATATCAACGCATTCTGATGTTGGTGTTATAGTTTATTATACATATTATATTAATAACACACATTCTTTCAAAGGTCCCTTTCATAGTCCGAGCTTAAGCCTAGGTTAAGTTAAACCAAATCCCTTGGTGAATCCGAGCTTAATAATTTAAAATCACGTACATACATAAATATGTATTTTCGCTATTGCAATTGATAGAGTTGTCAAATTTAAGTGAAGAGTAAACCGTAAAACTGTTTTGAAGATTAAAGCTAAGCTTAAGATAACCTTAAAACTTTCCAATCTCAAGATAGTTCAAAGTATTTTTTATTATTTTAATTAAAATACCTCTAGATCAAATTGGTTTTACAATTAGGCCGCCAATATTCCCATTTCAAACATAATTAAGAGTCAGTTTACCCTCTATTGCAATTGAAGACTATACGATGTGAAAGGTTAAAAAAATAGTAAACATTTCGTAATCTATTGATTAGCTTATCAGAGAATAGATAATAAAACAATTAAAGGTATTTATTAGTGATACTTTTAGCATTGCATATGTCTATTTTAAAAATGCAATTCACTGAAAGCAATTAATTCAGATCTAGAGAGATCTTAACACGATGACAGCAGAGTATAGAAAGTTGACCAAATCATTTTTATGAGTAAGTAAATTTTAAATAATTCACACTAAATAGCGAAAATCTGAAAGCACTACCACATCGATTAAGCTCAGAACTCAGGGAAACAAAATTTGAATCGAACAAAACAATTCTGGGTTACATCGTTTATAAACGTTACGAATTTTATTTAATTTTTAATTATTTAATTTATTTAAGTAGCCTGTTAGAGAAAAAAATCAGAAAATTCCTTGGATGGCCTTTCATTCCACCATCGATGCTTAAGAATTTAATTTTTTTATTTGACCTTTATTAAATTTCCGAATTTTAATCCCAATAATTTCTATAAATAATAATGCTTCTGCATATTGCCCCTTAGCTGTTTGAACTCAAACATCCACTAGCCAGTTTGACATAAACTGGTAGTGTAGAAATATTTTATGTTTCAACTGAATAAGGACCTAGGAAACTTAATTAAACATACTTTTTTATGACGACATTTAAAACTTCTATACTATACAGCACCAGCATAATGGATCAGTTATCAAAAGTTTCTACTACACTAAAGAATGAACTTAAAACTTTAAAATTCTTATTTTGAAACTTTACCAATAACATTTTAAATATCAGTTAATCTTATACTCCCAAAAACTTTGGTCTACTCGAAGACTGAACTTAATTTGAAAATTATATGCCCTTTATTGAGGTATAATTCTCGTCATCAAAGCTTTAATATTACATCCGCTCAATTCCCTTAAATGTTATAAGTCATTAAGTGTTCGAGAACATTTCATTTGCTCATTTTGCAATTGATGCAAATGTTCGATCTATTTTCTTAATACAAACGGAAGAATGTTCTTCTAAATTTTAAGTGTTATGATCTATCATATAATTTTATTAGAGACGTCAGTTCCTCCTATGACCCTAATGTAATCAAGCCGAAGAATTCCTACACAGTTGAATGTTTGGTTTTTAATGGGAGATGAATTGGGAACAGTCTACGCAAACTCTAAGCTAACTGGCTTTTAAAACTGCTGTAAAACCCCTTTGCTTGTAGGAGCCCATTCCATTTCCAATGAATAATGATCGCGGCACAATGGGAATTTAGAGGCACATAAATCAAATTTTTCTACCAAAAGGAATTATGTTCTTTCTGCTGGTTCTGGTCTCAATGGTTTTTCTTTCCTTGAACTCTATTTTTGGGCTATTATGTATGTAAGATTCAAGGGCCGTTGCACATCATTTTCGAGTATTACTTACAGGCGCAGGAGGCGAGGTGGTTGGTAACTTAGGAATCATTGGCATCGAAGGACAGCGGGTCCCTGAGAGCATTTCCTTGGCCCTTTCCTGTGCAAGGTGCACGTATTTTCTTTGGCTCGGACAATGCAGAAGGAATTTCCGAAAGTGTCCCCAAGTGGGAGCGATTCCGGCTCGAACTTTATAAACATTCTACTCACACGACAGTGTCCCCAAATTATGTTCCAGGGGATCATAAAAATGAATTCGGATGAGCCTGGGATAGACAATGATATCCACTCGAAGAACTATATTAACTGCGGGGGCAGGGGCAATAAAGGTAGTTCAATTCGATTCGATAACCCTTTCGGCCCGCAGGGAGCCCAGAACTCATGAAGTGAAACGTGACAAATATGAGCATGTAACATCTGTAAAGCAGCATAAAGCGATTCGAGTTGCTTTCCGAGCACAGGTGATACGTGGCATATGATAAAACCTGTATGGCTCTGTTTCCAGCAAATAGAGCGACTCCTCATCATATTTGCACAACGGGGAGATGTGTGCCGAGCACTGAGGCTGGGATAATTGTGTCCCAGTTCCCGTGTGTTTGCCCCGCTATTTCAGACCTCGCGATAGGTTATTTATAGGATGAGCCCGACTCTATTTCGGGAGATAGAAGAAATTAATTCAGGCATTAAATATAAGGAAATCCCTTTAACACCTACCGCATTGCATCGCATCTCCAAAAATACACTGGCAATTTGTGACGCCAGAGATGGAAATCAATTCGAAGCTGACACATCACGTAAAAAGTTCAACCATAGGAGACTCGGAGCACTAAAGATGGATGTAGGGTCGTGCAAGGGCACACAAACCCCACCCTCACAACTCTGCCGGAACGACAGAAAAACGTGAGATATGCCTGAATTATGGAATTATCGATTTGAATCGTGTGGATATTGCGGGTATTTCATATGAGCTAGCAATAATAAGTAATATTTGGGCTGAACGAAGGGTTTTTAGTTTGCCTTCCCAATAAATATTATATGACGACAAAATACCTAAATGGAAGTCACGCTGATCCCTTTTTTATCTAACTATCTTTCATTATTTCATGCATTCGAAATATATTTAACATTATGAAATACTAAAGTCCTTTCAAAAGTATGTTCGTTTAATTTTATTTAACAAGGTTATATTAAACTGGGTATACTAATGTTGATACCAAAGCTATAACCGAAGGACGTGTATCAGCCAAATATATTATGATATCACATAAACCCTTGTTTCGTAATTTTACCACCGTAGGAAAATTGGTTCAATTTCGAAATCATTTTATGAAAATTGACATACTTAATTGGACAATTAGGTCACTTTGCTCCTTTAAAATGTCAATATTTTTGTAACTTTTGGAACCATAAAGTGGTTTATTTTAGAACATATAATGTATGTATTTCGTCAAAATATTGGAGACTATCTTATTGAAGTTTAAATGGATTTTGGCAGCTTGTAATAAATCAATATTAATTAATTGTACCACTTCTTTAGTCACGTAATGTTTGATTAAATTTGGAAAAATATAAAATTATAATTTCATCTAAATACAAATAGATAATTAATCTTTAGGAAATTCGCTTAAAAGCCTATTTCATAATTTATATACATTAAATAGCTTTCCAACGAAATCATTTAATTTGAATTACATGACTATGAAAGCCATTTCTCATGAAAGCCTTAAGGTATCTAGTTGAAATTAATATCAAATACTAAAGTCTACTGGCTTCATAGACGTGGAAAAAATGTAATGCATTCTAGCTTAATTCAATAAAACGTTAAAGCTTTTCAAAGAGTATTTTGATATTGACAGACTGAATTACTGATTATCGAAACCTACTGGTTACTTCCCGATGTCCTAGAATCCTAAAATTTATCACGAAGGAAAAAATCCGAAAATCATCATGTTTTAATTTAAAAAAACAAACCATATTTTGTACATATTACAATTGGTAAGGATTATAGGAAAAAAAAAAGAAAAATTGTATTATACATATAGCACGAAACTCTTGGCGTACGAGTTCTACTCGGATTTGTTTTTATAATGTAATTACTAATTCAATACCGGTTGTTTTCAAAATTCACACACGTTTACCTTATATAATTGTGAAGAATATGAACTAACATTTATATTTTTTCTTTAAATGCTCATAAAAAATTTAAATTTTCAACTTTTTGGGCCGCAATTTCGTTCATTATCTTAGAAAACTTATTAATAATGTAACAACACTGAGAGTTTGCTTGAAATTATTTTAAAAAAATTCTTAAATGTGTGTTCAATAATGAACATCAATAAAATATACTTAAGGTTTGAAAACATTCAACTGAGTTTTTCCTTCTGGCCTCCTAATGTGGTTTCCTCCCTTATAGTAATTGATTTTATTTCGATAAATAGTGGAAATGAATAAGTTTTACTAAAATTGAAAATATAAACAATAAAAAATAGATAAGGCATTAATAATATCTACTTCAACTTTTTTAGTTGGGTCCCAAATACTTCTTCACGTTCGTGCGTTACGTTGCGTTACATCTCATTTTGATTAAAAAGTTAAGGCTAAATAAATACCAACGAAAGTAATGAATGCAATAGATACATGGGAGTCGAAATTGTTTTTAAATTATTTTGTAGCCAATCTTGTTTATTTATCCAATAGCGCCATACTATCATACAAAAAGGTTAAAAAACAGTGCACGTTTGGAATAAGCTTTCAGTTTTTTCTCCTAGTCACGCTTAACTTTAATTTATAAATCTGAAAGGTGTTCAAAGGCTTGATATTGTCAAACAACTTTCAATGTAATCAAATCCTCTTTCTCAAACGTAACCCGTATTCAATTTAAAAAGGATATATGCTTGTACCTATTTAAATCTATCCATCCTTTGGTTGACAGTGTACCAGAAAATTAAAAGCATCCTAGGGGTCTCAATTGGAAGTTTATATACGAACTCTGGAAGATGAAGTTCAATAAAATCAAAGCAAAACTCATTCCAAAAATGTCCCTGTTTTATTTTGGGTTATACTTTCCTATTATGCCGTAAGCTGCTTATCATTCTTTAAACTAACCAGCAACTGTAGGGCAGAAACGAAACCCGTATCGCCCGACGGCATGAGCATTTCGTCCGGATAAGAGCTGCGATGTTTTCAATAGATATCAACTGAAAATCGAAACCACTTTACGAATTCCTTCCAATTCCCCCCTTGTGATAAAATACTCTTCTAAAACTCAGTGGAGCGAATTATTTCGGTTTCCGGCTACATAACTGAGGAAACTTAATCACGTTTTGTGTTGGTCTCAAAAATCGATAAACAGTAGAAAGACAGCAGGGGAAAGTCGTTTTGTCAGCATCCAATTACTTCAGAATTTGTTCCTCTAATTTGCTCGTAATACTTTCTCATTTTTTTTAATGAAACCGACATGATTCGGAACCACCGCGATCAAAGTAAAGGGGCAGCATAGCACACACACCTTTAATTGTAAAGGGGTCAGAAAAAGTGCGAAAAGGTCTGTGAGAGTGTTAGGTGCAAACGAAACCCTTAAAAATAAACCGCCCAGCATAAATTGTTAAGACATCTAGCCCTTCCCCAAATATCCCCAGAACGAGCACTATAAATTTAAGCAATATTCGGCCGTATCTTCTCGGCATAACCGAAACCTTTGAGGGAAAATGAGAATTTTATGCAAAGGAGCCATTGGCTGCTTATCTGAAGCCTGCTGAATATTATTCATCCCTTTGTACTTGCAGCCCTTGTATGCTAATAGACGAATATCGCGCCGTTCGGGGCAACAGGTCGCTGTCAGAACATCAGCAAATAATAGGCTCGTTTTGGGCCATTTTAATACCCAGCTCCGTCTTGGGGATGCCCAAAATAATCGCAAAAAATTCCAACGACCGCGTTAAACGCAAAAATTAATTTAAAAAAAAAAACTAGCTATAGCCATGGAGTATTACGTTTCTATGACTAAGGGTTTTTTATGGATTCATCCAAGCAGTGTTTTAGTGGTGAGGTGATTTTGGTTGGGCATGGTCCTTTTAGTACGGCAATATTTGAATGTCTGAATCAGGTTTGTTACATAAAAATGGCACGTGTACAGTGTCTATTCTCTGTGGATTTGTATGAGCATTTAGTTCATGATATTAATCTGTCCTAAAACGCGCAGTGGTTTATTAAATTAACAATTATTGTACGGACCGAAAAACCGCACCCTATACTTATATAGTAGAGTTGGGTCAGTCAGAAAAATATGTCAGCAAAAATTTTTGATTTCAGGTAAAAAGCGACTTTTTAATCAAAATGGTGCGTAATGCGAGGGTAGCCAGAAAATTTTTCAGACTCATCATGAAGATGGCGTTATTTATCAAAATCATTCTAGTACAACAATTGTATATATGCTTTGAAAGATGCTTGTGAAAATTTCAGCTATTTTGGACGCTGAGTTGTTATTTGACAGTCGATGTCAGTGTTTTTGTAAAAATGGCAAAAATAAGAATGTTTACCCTTTGCAGTTCACTGCTTCAACTTTTCTTTCGTCTCAAGAGTATAGACGTGGATCCAAGTTATGAATCTATGAATAAAATCTGACTTGTTTTGCGTAAACCGCTCCAACAGAGTCTTGAACATGTTCATTCGATTTTGTTTTTGGTCCAAAGTGAGCAAGCAAAAACACTGAGAACGACCAAACAAAAACAGAGCTTCCAAATAGCTGAAATTTCCACAGATATCTTACAAAGCATATACCATGGTAGTACCAGAATGGTTTTGACGACTAACGCCATTTTCTTGTTGACACTCAAAACTTATTAGATTACCCTCGTTTTTCTCGAGAACCATTGAACCACTTTGCTACATTTTCTAGAGAAGTGCGTAGGATTGTTTTGTAAGTTAACAATTTTTTGAGTTACACCTGAGTGAATATACATTTTTTTGAAAGAAAAAACTTGAAAAAAACCAAAAAAATTGTCATCTATACACTGTAATGTGATCAAATATCAATAAATGACCAAGTTCTTCTCTAGGTAAAAACAACATTGTTAATATTTTATAACATTTTTGTTGGTACTTACAATTGTACTAATCAAAAATATAAAACTTATTTTAAATTAACTTGATTTATGGCATCAAAACAAAAAAAAATTAAAACATTTTCAAAAATAAGTTAAACTTTTTTCAAAGATGTTACTTAAGTACTACCTCTTTTTACCGACGTAAAACATAAATATCTAGTAAGTTGAGGATCTGGTTTTTCGAAACTCGTTTTAGTTTATCTGCTATGAGCACTTCCAAAACAGTAGGTACCTTAGGAATTTAAAACATAATGAAAAATGATGCTTATAAATTTTTTTATCGTAATTTAGAATATTCTAAAATTAATTTCACTATAATGTAAATAATTATGTTCTGAATCTGCAAAACCACTTACTTTTCAAATAATTTCATATATTATTCGCTTACTTAAATTTAGGTAATTCATTGTAGCTTGTAAATCCAGTTTCACAATATGGTTTAAACAACAATTTGTGTTAAATCAACCTCCAATTTTAAACTCGCAGTTTAAGCCAAATCGAGTTTTACAGTACAATTATCGTAATCGATATCACAATGAAGGACAAATCAACAATACAAATGATTTTCTTTTAACTCTACTTTAATGTCGTAATAATATTAAAATATAGTTCATAGGCGGCAAGGCAAGCCGACGAAAAGTTGAATTTTATATAGATTACACTATAAACTTTAATTTAAGCTATAATTTAACTAATACTATAAAATCCAGTTCCCATACTAAGTGCAGTATGGGAACGCAACTCATACATATTACACTCATCAACTTTAATAAATGCTCGCAGAATAACCTTCTTTTGGATTGAACACAGCAAATCTAAAAAGGTACACCCACCACCCAATGGCTGGTAATACAGTTTGCGAAATTACCCGATACTAATCCAGATGTAATCTGCTGATATGCGAAATAATGAAAAATAGGCGATTTGTGGTGCCCCCAAAATCTGTGATGTGCTTTTTTAACGCCAACGGCATGAACACGAAGCCCATAGGATTTTAGGGCACCATTTAAATTTATATTTCACTATCATCGCCGGATTTTGCAGGTTCGATAATATCCGCCGGGTTTAAGCGGACAAAAGCGCTTCAATTGTTATCAACATCTAATCTCGCATAAATACCCTACTTGTTGATGTTCAATGGAAAGCTTGATACGTGGCAGCATATAAAACTGCTTCCGATTGAGAAATTGCTTTAGGAACTCATGCAGAAAAACGACAAAATTGTTTTTGCTAACACGATATTAAATCGTAACACTACGCTGCGTATGTCGACACTTCAAGTATATTTACTATTGATAAAGATTAATTTTGGAGGTAGAGATGTCTGTAGGTATTTGATTTTGTTTAGCATTATTTGCATGTCATTTTTTCTGATGTCCTAGATCGTCATATTTAAATGGTGGCCATAGCTATAGTTTTCATGTAGACGTTTTAATTATTTATTTATTTACTATTTAATTCACTGGTTCACCGAATTATATTGTATTAAACAAAGTGAAGCATCTTTTACAGAAGGCTGAAGTAAAGACAAATCACTTACTTCGTAATTACAAAAAAATATATCCCTGTTGCTATTTAAGTTATATGTGCAATATTAACAATAATTCATCTATAAATAGAAGTGATTACACATTGAAGGTTCTATTATCCCTGGTTCTTAGTGACCTTGAAGAGGTATAGAGACCTAGCATGCTACGGATTTGCAAGGACTCAATTTCTCTATTTATGGTTACGACACGTTTCAAGCGGAGTTATGTTGGCTCTAGCTTGCCAGTAGATATAATTGTGATCCAAAAAATGCATAGGCTCAAGATAACGATAGGTATCAATCGAAAACTTACGAGAATTTTTTTTAATGAAACCAAGGGAACGATATGCCTTTTCCACAATGACATCAATGTGCTTAGAAAAACTGAATTGAGAATTAAAAACTATTCCGAGATCAACTGCTTCAGATACGGATTGAAGTACGAAATTTCAATTAGATACATAAAATTGACAATTCAGGTTGAAATTGACCACTGTAAAACGCGAGCCAAATCTGCAATTGTTAATGACGATTTAACACCATCAAGCCGACAAAAAAATTTCACAGGGAATTTCTTCATAATTTTTTCTGTAAAATCGAATAGCGCTGCTTTTTTTCTGAAATAACCACTTTTCATTTGAATAAGTTTGTTGAAAGAGTTGCACATGTCATCTAATAACTATTTTGATGCTATTATATCTGGCTTAGGTTGTAAAAGTTTGGTTTATCTTTTATATTAAGCTCATTTTATGTATGTAGGGTTTCTAAATGTCACAAAATCACAAATCACTCCTAAAAATCAAATGTATTATAACTTAAAAAGTGACCTTTCGGTAACAGCCAGAAGAATTAAGTATGTTTCATTGCGGTCACTAAGAGACGAAAAGGAACTATCCCCGGAGGAAAGGAGCAGATTTTGATCAAACTTTATTCATATGAGTTCGAAAATCTGAACAATTTTTTAAGGGATGATGTTAGCCGAATAAATCTATAGACAAAGTTTGATCAAAATCGATTAAGAAATAAGGCCTATATCATGTTCACAACATTCATTATATCCCATGTAATATACATACATATGTAAACATTTGGGTCAGGGGTATTTTTGGAGTCTATGACCCCTAACATGAATTTTGGCATCATTCCGAAAACTGCAATTGCTAATATTTGTATGAAATCTGTATAAAAGCACTGAATAAAAAAATTATAATGTATTGTTATACCTTTGTGTTGCTGTGGGTATACATTTTTTTCTTTAAAATTTCAACCCATATCGCACATCTGCAATAAATCTAAGCATTGCTTGCTAAATATATACATAAATGAATATTGTCTTAAAAAAAGAAAAACGAAGGTCCATTAAAGTAATGCACCACTTTTCCAAACCTATAAAAATATATTTCGCAACTCAGCCCCTAATGTATATTTCAATTCGCTTAATGGGTGCTACGAACATGTTATATATTTTAGGATATGTGCAGAAAATTTTGTCGCAATATCGTTCTCTCAGCACAGCCACATACCGACATTACCTGCTCTTTTTTGAGCACTTCTTTCCTTTTTTGTGCACCTGAATTATTCAGAGCAACTGCCTTCTACTTTGGCAGACTCACTTGCAGCTTTCAGCAAACCCAGGACTAAGAACCTTTGTGCACTGTGCTCATAACGACTAACTGGGAAAGGAAGGCACACAAAAGATTTGCTACATCTGTTTTAGTTGAAATGATTTTTTCTACATTATTCAAAAGCATCACTGTCAAAATGTTTCTCCAATGAACATTTACCATCGATTTAACGTCGTTGGAATTTTTGCAAACAGAAAATAAAAGAGAAACTGTTTCTATCCTGCGGGGGTTTGCATAATTTAAACGGCCAGGAACATGTGCATATGACAGAAAATATATACGTATATTTTTATTTTAAGCCAAAGAAATTTCTTAGATGAAATAAGATTGAGTGTACTTACAATAATCTTTAGCATGCTAATAGTTCATTGCAGGAACTTACCTGAAAAGAAATATTTTGAATGAATAAGATGTAAAATATTATTCTGAAAGAATTTATTATGATAAATAGCGTAATACCTAGTATTTACTAAATCCTTATAAAAAAAACACATTTCATATTCCCATCTTAGACCATATTCGATTTATACCTAAACCCAGCACTAACTTTATTCCATTCAACCAAAATCCTGCTTTATACTCATGTAATATAATAAGCAAAAAGTAGTTGAACATAGAATCCTAAATCTATTAGAATCCATTTCCACCTGACGCTGCAAATCTATTCAGAAAATTGTTCACAACATCCCAAAACTTCCCCTTCACATCCCGCAGCAGGAGGAAACTCATTATTTTTTGATAAGCTGTGAAAGTGCCCAGTAATGAATTAATTAGAATTTCCAATTGTGCCAACATTATTCAGACTAAGACGACTTGCTTAATGCTCTCAAGTTTTTGCCCTCACGCGTGAAATTCGTCTTGTCAATAAAAGTTGCCAACCGCAGTGTCTGTTTCATATGAATGAATTTTTGGCAACTACAACTGCATGACAGCGCTCTGAGTTTGTTTCGAAATTAGAAATCTAATTAACAACCAATTAAACTGTCCAGTGCAGCAGCTGAGATAAAAACAACAAAAAACGTTTCGTTGGTTTTCAACTATAATTCTAAAATAAGGTTTCAGCAAATGGCAAAACCACGCTATGAAAACAAAAAGCTGTACGTGGATTTAATCAGATTAGCGAAATTAATGCAATTTCCAAATAGGATACACCTACAAGAAAAAACAGGAATAAATAAATCCTCTCAATTTTCCCAAGAGGGAAGCATAAATCACTGAATAAAAACATAAATTGAAAGGATATTCCAGAGAATCTACCTTTTGGATAATGTTCAGACGTATTATAGATAAGTTGGTATATGTACATATACATATATGACATATTGACAATTGTTTCGAACTAACAAGGGGCCTATACGGCCTTGGGGAAACCAATTTGGATTATCTTGCGTGTGGTAGTAGTACACAGTATATTTATCTCAACCACAAAATGCTAACACCCAATATTCAGTTATTTCGTAGGAAAATATTCCCAAATTTCCTCAGCACTTCATTTACTTTATATTTAAGATTTAAATTACTTAAATTAATTATTACTAGTTGCTATTTATTACTCGGGGATATTTCATGCCTTAAAATTAGAAATAAACCGATTGATTGATTGATTTTTAAAAAGTTTATTATGATTCAGTTTAATGCAAACACTTCAATATAAAAAAAAAAATAAATAAATTGATTTCACTCACACTCGATTTTATTTCAAATTTTTAAAAGAAGTTCATGATTAATTTAAACACAAACACTTTAAAATTAAAAACGATTCACGTAAAATAAGAGTCCATTCAAAATTGAACGAAATTTGTTAAATCACAAAAAAAAAAAAATTAAACAAATGAAGTTTTAAATTTAAAAAAGTATTACATTTTCAATTTTAAGAAATAAAACTTTGAACTAAAATAATTCATTTTCATTTTAATGAGAAAACTAAAGGAGTATTATTAACTTAGAATTGAATTTCTTCTTATATGTAATTAAGATTGTTGTAATTTTAAATTATTTTTAAATAGTTCATACTTTTTATTATTTTAAGGGTGAGTTATGAAATCAATGTCAGAGATCTAGGATATGGCAAGTAGTGATTAAATAGATTGAGCTATGGTAGTATTTTTTAAAATCAAATTGCAAAATTGCAACTTATATTTCAAATAGATAAAAACGAAACATGACTTATTAAAACTGTACGAATAAATTGGAATCACCAACAAAATTATATATGTACATTTTAGAATTGGCAATTCTCTATCTTAAAAACGGACTTGGAGTAATAAAAATAAAATCATCTCATTCTCTAAAATAGACCAACTTTGCTTGGACTGATGCATACATTTATAGAGTTTTAAATATGTGGTTCTGCTTGCTTACATACATAGGTATAAAAACCATAAACAGATGTTACGTCAATTAAACTGGATGTCAGATTACCTCAAAAAGTATAAAAATTTATTTTAATAATAATGGTTCATTAAAATGTTTTAACATACGTTCCTACAGAATTTAAATTAAACTGACGGAACTTAATCGGAAATTAATATAGAAGTAATTAATTGCACTCAAATGCGTGAAATAATTTTTGAGTTTACATTGAATGATTCCAGGTAAAAAGATTTTCCATCATCAATAATTATGAGAGTTAGTCACAAAAAGGTCATTAAATCACATCATGAAATCCTTTTCAGTATGCCAATACATGATAGAAAGTAAAAATTTAAAAAGAGATTATGTGAACCCGTGAAAAAATACATCATATAAAATTTTAAAAAGGACGATGACTGTATTTTAGTCGCCGTGCGGTAATAGTAGACAAAGATGGGCTGGTGCAGAAAATGTCAGAGCGTTATCATTTGGATTCCATTTCATCCTGTCGTAGCGATGAGAATCAGCTTCCGCTATTGAATGCATAACCCATTCACTACAGACTGTCCCTGGCATATTTAACCGGGTTCACATGGGACGATGAGGTCACATTATTGGCTCATCTGCCGCATATGAATTTCCCGAATGATACAGAGCAAATATGAGATCTCAAGCTGAAACGGGCGGAAAACTAATAAAGGGGTATATCTCATTGGAGCATGACCCCTTATGTTGTTTTGAGACATTTTAAAAAGAGACTTTGTTCAATTTCCTTGAAAATGTACAATTAAAATAAGAATATGCTCAAACAATATTTATCTTTGCAAATCTGTGTGGAAAATATTTTACTGCTACAATTTATAAAAGTACGTCCACTATTTGTTTTAATAAAATATACCAACCAACGTGAAAGCGGTGTAATGGTGCACTCGTCGAGTCAAGTATAAATGAAAGTGAAGTGCATCTAATATTTCACTTTATAGGCCGAAAAAACTACATATATTTAAAGTATAAAATAATTTTTTGTTGACTTCTAAAAACAATGTAGAATAAAGTCTAAAAGACAAAACCTAAATATTTCGTAAAAATCTTAAACAGCTCTTAACGTCTTATAGAAAGGCTTATTTATTATAAAAATAAATTAATAGAATGCTGTTCTCCAATATATTAAGAATATTTGCACAAAGTTTACCGAATTTAAACGACTCGGTGTGCACGTATGTATTTTTGAGACTTTAAAGCACATAGCCGACACTAAAGGTATTTTTTTAATATATATTTAAAACTGACTGGCAATATTACAAAATTGTTCAAAAAATTTGTTTATGGTTCGATCTAAAGTAATAAACTTATAGTTATTTAAAAAAATAAATAATGACTAAACTAAAAGTTAAATACTTGAGAAATCAATCATGACCAAAGGATGACCAAAAGATTGAGCTCATTTGCCAAATATCAAAAGATGAGAAGATAACTTCACAGAACCTATGTAATATACATATATGTACCTACCAATATAACATTTTAATAATCTTAAAATAATAGTTTCCTTAACAAAGTGAATATTTACTACAACTAAATTAATCAAAAAAATTATTATAAAAAGTTTATAAATAACTATGGAAATTTGGCAATAAAATATGTCAGATTAATTATATGACCTTCAAAGAATTTGAATAAAAAGTTGTCATACCTATGTATGTGAACTTTCCTAAAAAAACGTGACCAGACTTAGTGATTTAAGAATTTTGTACTTTTGATAAATGCATGTTTCTAAAGAAAAATGTTGAGAAAGTGTTTCTTATTTTCTAATTGACAATCTTTAATTTATTATTTATGATCCTACCCCTGACCTATTTAAGGTTTGAATAATTTTGATTTGATTGAGCCATGGGCTGTATTGATTATGAAAATTTAAATTGTAAAATAGCGACTATTCCGAATCGTATCTCTTTTTTCTACTTTTCGACTCATTAAGGGAAGGATAATAACGAAATGAGTTTTAATTCAAACAAACAAAATATAAAAATAAATTCGTAATCATTATCGAATGATCGAAACGTAAAAATTACCTCATAATCATTAATATCCAATTTTTTAATTTTTATTTAGCCAAAAAAAATTTAACCTTTTATACAAAGTATTATGTGTAAAATCTAAGTAAGACTAACAATAAAATAATTGATTTTAGTTTAAAATTTCAGAAATAATGATTATTTTCGGTCTCTGGATTGAATATCGCTCTAAAAATTATGAACCTTGTATATCGATTTTTTCCGATGCGTATCTTCCGAGGAAAATAAAGCGAAACAAAATGTATATACAATATACATAGGTATATTGTATATGTATATGATATACGCTAAAGATGGTCAAAAAACAAAGAAGAAACTTAACATTCGCAATTAAGCCATAAAAAGATTAATGTCGTATACCCCTGAAATTGGTATTTAACGGTCTTACCGCCTATTTTCCATTCCATGAATATTTAAAGAAAATTCGTCCATCCGTTTCATGGTATATTCAGTTCATAAAACACAAATCTCCAGCAACTTTTCGAATAACACATTTATGAGTATCAGAAAGGATATGCGACCGTGTCGGCAGCATGACGCTCATAAAACCGTCGGGAAAAAAATGATTGAAATCTTTGACTAGAAAAAAGTCCTTCCTAAAATAAAGAGAAATCGGGATGATAAGCTTGCAACCCGCATAAACATTTATTCGACTTAATTTGGCATTTTAAAGCAAAGAGCAGTGTTTTATGCTAACCTCAAAGTTAATGATAGCATCATACCAGGCCTAAACTGCCTCGGGGACGACTTTTGGTTTTTATGACTTTTATTCTTCACTTTATGTCTCTAGGTACTCTTCCCAGTTAATCTAGCATAAAAGGACCTCTAATATATTTAAATTGTTTGCATAAAGCGCCCCTGAGCCCCTTTGTCCTTTGCAATCTGCCCTTTTTGAACATTGTATATATGTATAATATGTAGGTACCTATATTAGTCGATGTATGTAATTCCCAGTGGTCTATTTGCACACTACATATGTTGCGAAAGAATAAGAGCTGGACAGGCTTTAGCCTGTCCATGCCTAGGACAGGTGGGCGTATAAGAAACATATTTTTTTTTTCACAACATCAAAGCACATTCTCCAGGTAGAAGCCATGCAGAGTGTCACAAAGCAAATTTCTATGACAATTCCGGAGCTGTTCGGGCGGCATGTTCACCTATAATAGGTGTAGTGGAAAACAGGAGTGCCAGAAACAATAATTGCGCCTCACTAAAACGGGGACTTCTTACAAAGTGATTAAGTAGAGTCCTTGTCGCTTTCCTCGAAATGACTCCTTTTTGTTTCAGGGTCGCTTTCTGGTTATATGTGGAGCGAGAGACTCTGCTTGATGAATGAAAGTCTTAAGAGCTCGGTGAATAGCACGAATGCCCCAGGAGTTATTTTTATCACGGCATTAAAGCGTTGGTGTGTTCAAATGATAGTTACTACAATAACTCGTTTCTAGATACCCCGCCTACTGGCTGCTTTCACATATTCCCTGTTATATGCACTTTCTAAGTTTAGCGAGGATTGAAAACTTTTATAGAAACAGGTGATGGGTGTACTAGATTTTACCTTGACTAACTTCTAGGGTAGGTACAACATTATCTTCTTAAATTTCACAATTACACATTCTTTCATATTAATTCCGCCATCTGGAATTCTAAAAATGGGCACCAAATCTATTACTAGAAAACTAAAAACTAGTGATGAGCAAAACAAGAACAAACCTATGATTGTCTTGGTTCTTGCACACTCGGCCTTGGGCTTGGTCTTGCATCAATAGACCAAGTCTTAGTCTTGCTCTAGTCTCGTCTGTCAAGACTTCATCTCGTTTGCAAGACTCTTGCAGTCTTGTATTTTTATATCCAACTATTTTGGATAACTTTAGTAGATGTTTAAGTAGAATGAGGTTGATTGGTTTAAAGGGCCATATTGTTCTTAATTAAATCTCTCATGGTCTTGATCTGGGTCTCGGACCTCGGTCTTGTAAGTCGAGTCTTGATTTTAGTCTTGGACTTTCTGCAAGACTACTACTAAAAACAAACTCTGGCGAATCCATCACTTACATTATTATGTTCTTTAATTAATTTAAATAATTAATTAATAATTGAATACTCAACTTTAACACCTGAACAAGTTTAAGAGTATGATACACATTATAAAAGTGTTGATGTTATATAGAACTAATTTGGAAATTATGCACAACAATATGTGATTAAAAACTTTATTCTTTACGTCCCGATGACTTCTTGTTTTATATTCGCCTATTGATGTTTTTTTCTATTTGTTATTGTATGCATAATGAAAGGGTATTAAAGTTCAGAACCTTATGTTAATTGCTTATTAGTGACAGAACTTATCGTCTACCTAAACATTTCGCTACACATCTAAATAATATGTATGTGTAATATATAACTTTGAGTCGTGGAAAATTTGACCCCATGTTGGATATGATAACATTCATCTTAAAATTTTAATCTTAAGTACGAAATTAGCGATCCTAAAACCCTATTAGTAATTTTCATAAAAATCTTTTAAATAATAATCCAGAAATTTTGGTCGTCAATAGATATGTGTTCCTAATTTTTACTGCAAATTCGTAAATAGTTCTCGCCAAGTTCCTTCATTAGTAATAATTTTAATTGAAATCCTTTCAATTAAAACAATTGTGGTCGTCATATTAAGTCCGGCATCTTTAATCTTCAACTTTTAATAGTAAACTCGAAGTTAGTGTCATAAATCTTTGCACCTAATTTTAATTAATTCTTCAAATGAATATTAAAAATATTGGTTGCCATATTGGGTCTGCCGTTATTTATTTTCAACTAGTATTAAGTTTTACTTTAATCTCTGAATTCGATAAAAATTTTGATAGCCATATTATATCATCCATATTGAAGTCCCAAATTTTGACAGTATGTAAATTCGAAATCAGTACCACAGGATGAACTTTACACAAATGTTCACTAAAATCCAAAAACATTTCGAATTTCAAAATAGTGATAGTCAAATCGAAATTAATATCTAAATACCAATTGTTAATTTTCACTTAAATTCGTTGAAAACCAATCATGACAAATATCAATTTTTAGAAATAATTTCTTCCATTTCTAGTACCAAAATTTGTTAAACATCTTGGTGTAACCCAAAATGGTAATACTGAAGGAATATATTTTTTCATCTGGAAGAAAAAGTTTGATCCAATTTATTTTATCCTCAGTTTGAGTTCTTTGAAATGCAAATACGTAATAAATGTAAAGCTCTCATTCTTATGAAGGATATCGATGTTACTAGTTGCGTTTTATAAAAATGTTTATCGCAGGAACTCACATATCAACCTCGTTCGGAGACACAGACGGTCGTAAATTAATTTGAAATATTCACACTAATGCGCATCTTCCGCCTGAAGGCCCCGGATTACCTTTGATCGTACTTCAGAATCTCGTCAAGAAATGGCGTGGGGTCGTAACATACCTTTTTAAGGCAACCATAAAATTTTAATTAAAAAACGTGTCCACTTGCATAGAGTCCGGTCTACCTTAATTAACACTAGCACCCCGGAAAGCTCGTAATCTCACCCTGATTGCCATGCAATATGGTCGGAAATGTCTTTGCGAACAACCTTCCTCGGCTGGCTTAAACTGAATAGGCCTTTTAAGGTCTTGAGGAGACTTTGAATGGAATTAATCGCACTTAATAATTTCTGCTCGCTCATGACCTTAAGCTAAGCGTTGGAACTCATTTCGTATTCATTTCTCACTCGCCCGCTCTGCGCTCAATTCCGCATTAGTAATTATGGCAGATTATGGGGGCGATTATTTTCGCGGCAGTTGAACTTTTGTATTCCCTCCAGGTTCGTGAGATTTTGCCTTCAGTGCGACCTAATTCCACTTTAACAAGTTTTGGATCAGCTGAGGGTCGTTTGAGGGATGTCAGCTTCGGCTAAATTGAGCCAATTCTGCGAAAATCCTTTTATTCGCTAACCGCTTTAAATTTGACTTCACACCGCTCTGCAAATACCCGAATCAGGCAATAAACAAATCTCCACCGAAATGATCATACACCATGGCATCGCGACTCCCCCACAGTTACCATTGAAGTGCCAATAACCATAAGGCTCCTAATAGAATTATACCAGGTTTTTTTTCTGTAAACAAGAAAAATTCCCAAAAGAGGATCGGAAAACATAAAAAAGCTTTCACGAAACTCCGCCCGGGGTTTGGGGACTTAGGGTTTTGGCCAGGGTTCAGTTCGACACACATGAAATGGTACTGATGAGTAAGCCGAATGTTTGGTATAAAATTTATCGAATTCGAAGATACGTCGAAGCCCCACTACAGAAGGGGATGCGTGTACAGTCTCTACCGGGCTTTATATAATTATAGAATATTTCAAAATTGTTTTCTTTTCATAAAAAAAATTGAATGTAAACCCTTTTGAACCTTTTGCATTATTAAAACATAGTAGCTACTAGTGCCTGTCCTTTGCGTTTACTAATGAGCGCAATATTAAAAATTCCTTTTGTGTTGACCGCTGGAACAAGGAACATCAGCGACATTAAACCGGACTAATTAAACGAAATTATTTCCTTGAACTAAAATTTATTTCGGAAGGTGTGCCAAGTATAATGAGGAAATGGTCAGACGGGAGCTCCGCAGGGTATTCTCCTTTTTGTGGAGCCGGTGTATCCCCTAAAGTATTTCCTTCCTGGGTGTGCTTTTAATGAGCAAAGTTCATTTTAGTAATGAAAGTCTAAAAATAAACTTTCGCATTTGCATTTTTAAATTAATGTCACCCGTAATTATTGCTTTCTGCGAGTTCTCCTGTTTATTTGCTTATTTTTACTGTTGGGAAGGTGCAGAGATCAAAAGACGTGGTGGGTCTGGGCGATTATATTAGGTAAAATTTCATTAAATCATTTTGCTTTAATAATAATTTGTCCCTCATTTTTTGGTAACAGGACAATGGTTTTGAATGTTATCGTCATCGAATCTACAAGCATAATGTAGCTTATTTAATTTTTACGCTGGATGAACAAAGTTATCAAAAGCTTTTATGTAAAAAATAATATTCAATGTTGCGTTCCTTATGGTAGGATTGAATACTTTATAAAATTCAAATTATTTATCAAGACAACATTCTACGAAAAAACGCCTAAAGTTAGGTACCTTCCTAATTTTATCGATTTTGTTGAAAGTTTTCTCTTCTTATTATACGGCATAAGTAAAATATTTTTAGGGTTCCGTGCCAAAATGAGCAAAACAGAACACTTATTGAATCACTTTCGGTGTTCGTCCGTCAATCATAGACGTGAAGTATAAAAAGTTTAATTTTGTTTCTTGGGGTTAATTTCAGTGGTTAAATTGGAAAATGGGAAAATATCTTTTCAAGGGCATAGTGCAGGATGTCAAATGAAATCTGGTTGAAGGTTGAATTCAACAATATTTAGGATGAATTTTTTATGCATTTTCTTAAACATTTGTCTAGAAAACCCCTTAATAGTTGAAGCAAAATTAGAATTCTATTTCTCACTTACTTATTTGGGAAAAATTTGATAGATAGGTAATTTTTAGGGCCAATTTTTAATTGTCAGAGAAATTTATTCGTCAATTAAATTGTCGCAATATTCAACTTGACTGTGATTTAAAATATTTTTATTAATTTATCTGTTAATATTTACATAAATGCAAAATTTTCGAGAAAAAGTGTACAAAATATCTCGTCACAGCCAAGTTCGTATTTAACTTAAAGAATAAAGTCATTAGTCTATTAAAAAGTCGGTCCTTAGTGAACAAAATTCAGTGAATTTCGTCCATTCTTGGATATTTCTTACAATCAAAAATCGATTGAGGTTATTATGATAATATATTGGTAATATTGAATGTAATGAATTCGTTTGCATGCTACTTAAAAGCTATCAGCCTAATGTGCTAAAAATTAGAAATTTGTGGGAATTTTTTAAAGAAACTATACAATCGACAGTTCTGAATTTTATTTACTCTTTTAATAATTTTTACTGACAAAGTAAGGATACTAAAACATCCTACAAAAAATTTAAAGCACTTCATTTAATAATTAATATAATAATTATATAGAATGCAGAACAGTTAATTCATTCACAAACACTTCAATGCAATATTTTTAGGGTTCCGTACCTCGAAAGGAAAAAACGGAACCCTTATAGGATCACTTTGTTGTCCGTCCGTCTGTCTGTCTGTCAAGACCCTTTTTCTCAGGAATGCGTGGAGGTATCAAGCTGGAATTTATATCAAATACTCAGGTCTACTGTCCCTTGGAGCTGAGAGAAAATCAAACTTCTAAGCCAACGCAATCAAAAGATACAGCCGTTTATGCCGCAAATTTCCGCAAATTTTCGACACTCGCAAGGGAATCAAAACCTACAGGGTACTTCCCGTGAACTCAGAATCCTGAAATTTGGTACGAAGCAACGTCCTATAGCACAGATAACGGAAAAATTGCGAAAACCGTAAATTTTTAGTTACATCATATAATAAAAATATTTTTAATAATTTTAAACTTACTACCCCTTTCCTCATGAACGCGTAAAGGTATTAAATTGAAATTCATATCAAATACTCAGGTCTATAATACCTTTAAGCTGTAACAAAATCAAACTTCTATGTCAACGCAATCAAAAGAAACAGCAATTTAAGCCGCATATTTTCAAACTCGCAACTACTCGCAAGGGAATCAAAACCTAAAGGGTACTTCCAGTCGACCTAGAATCTTGAAATTTGGCATGAAGCAATGTTTTATAGCACATATGTATAAAGAAAAAATTCCGAAAACCTTAAATTTTTAGTTACATCACATATTTTTTTATAATTCAAATTTAATAGATAATTATAAAGTATAACGATACGGAACCCTCAAGGCGTGAATTCTACTCGCACTTGTCCGTCTTTTTTAACTAGAATATTTATAGGAATACAGCTCTTAATAAAAATGTATTTTTTAAAATTTCCATAAATTACATATGTTTAATTTAAAGGTCTAAATGTTTTATAATTAAAATACTTTCAGGATTTATTTTGTTATTATGGTATACGTACGGTTTCATAGATTATTATACAGTGCAACCTCGATATAACGAACCTCAATATAACGATTTCCTCGATTTAACGAATTCTTCGTAATCCCCTTGAATTGTCCATAAGAGTCAATGTAAAATATACCTCTACATTGCGAACATTTTTTGCGAACACCCTCGTTATAACGAATTTTCAACTATCAAAAAAAAGTGTAAATACCTCAAATTAACGAATTTTGTCAACCCAAAACCTTTATATAACGTTCCCACCAATATATGACCCTTAATCCCATAGTATGTGATTCATGTCGCGACAGGTGTCGACACGTTTTTTTCATACATACATATGTACATGCAGTAATTAGATACAAATGTGTTATCATTTATTAGTAGAAGTTGTTCGCTATAACAAGATGAGTACGTAATGTTGAGGTGAATAAAACTATTTTTTTACCTCTTTATAACAAATTTTAGACCAACCTAACCTCAATATAACAAACCTCAGTTTAACGAATTACTTGATATAACGAATATTTACTTGTTCCCTTCCGATTCGTTATATCGAGGTTGCACTTACTATTTCATTATTATTATCATTTAAATTACCATGTCCTTCTAAATTTTGGTAAGAGATAAAAATTCAAAATGACTTAGCGCATTACTTAGCCTTCTAATGGTATAGCTGGTTCTAAGGAAAATATGCTAAGATATTAGAGATATTCCCGCAGCTCCAAGCGGCTTTAGAGCATAATATTTAAGGATTTGGAAACGGCAATCATTAGACCCTTGCGGATGAATCTATCCGTTTTCGACATTTTTTACGAAATGTCTAAACCCTACATGATACTGGATTGGGGCAACTTTCCATAGAAAGTATATTTGTGTAAAAAAAAGTCCGAGTCAAATTTAATATCAAGCCCCCGGGCGACGTGTCTGTCATCAATCAAAATATATTAAAATTACGAGCTAGAGACGTGTGCCACAAGCTGTGATTAATTCCTGACGACTGCCAAGGAGGCGGGGCGGGGCGCGTTGCGTTGCGTATCAGCCTTGACCTCGAAAAACATCTTCTCTGAAATCTTCGCACATCAGGCGATTGTCATTTGTCAATGTATGGCGGATTTCCCAATCCAAATAGCTAATTCTAGCGTAATGATTAGCGCCTCGGCCTGTCCCAAAGCATAGTGCGGCTTGGAGCCCCACAGCGCCGGATCTTCCGTCCTCGCAGTTGACATGAGACGGCTACAAGCTGCGGGCGAAAAGCCCTCGTCGTGTCGCATTAATGCGGCCCCCCGAAGGGCGCGGTATCCTCCCGCTGCGGCAGCTTATGGTCGATTGCAAAATTCCACGGGAGCGTTCCGACGTTGTCCTCCCGAATTTTGTTCGCGGGGGAGGGCTACCCTTTCCGGGAGCCGGCCTTCATGTGTTTGTTCATTGAAACTGTGACACGCAATAAATTACAGGCTAAGATTAAAGGGCCCTGGGATGGGAGCGCGCTGCAAGGAGCGAGGTCTGCTCGTAAAGCTGCAATAACATGGAGTATTTTGGGCGGACGTGCCCGAATATTCCCTGTTTTGAAGCGCCCCCGTACGGAGGAATTTGTCCTTCGGGCAGAACGCTCCCTTGTCTTCTTTATCATACACACTGACAGATTTTTGTTCGCTGCAGACGCCAGAGCCGTCTTGGAAGAAGGCTCCAAAGACTCCTCAGGCCCTGCAGGATACCCTCTGCTATTGAATTAAAGCTCATTTACAGAAGTTTAGGAGTTCCTTAGGGATTGTTTTAGGGTGCAATAAAAGAACCACGACTTACTTTTCTGTCCCGAGCATTCTTGTTGGAGGCTTGCCTTACCACATAATAAATTGAAAGGCAGCTGGATTAGTTTACTTCTGTTTTCATGTCCAGGCTCGACACTCAGCTTCTTTTATCAGCAGTAAAATTAAGTCTCTGATGCTGTTTTCAGCCCATGACTGAGATTATAGGGGAAACCTTTGTAAGCCTACACGTGAAGCTGGTGGCTGGAAGTTTTTGCTTCATGCGGCAGATTATTGGAATAAAATCTTCCACATCAATGAAAACTCCATTTTCTTTAGTGCTCGATACCAGGAAATTGTTGAGGTAGCAAATAAATATATCTGCTAGAAATCAATAAAGCCGGCAAAACGATTATAAGCAAAGTTTTAGGCAATGGTCTCTAAGGGGTTTGAAAGGGTTCCGTAGCCGTTTACCAATCCTGGGTTAAAAAATAAAACTGAAAACAGACTGAACAATTTACCAATTTTCTTCTGAGTTAAAGGGCAGTTGGAAAACAAATTGAAAGTGGACTGAAGTAGTGGACAAGAGAGGGAAAGTGATATAAGGAAAAAAGACTGATGACGAACTGAGAACGTATTGAAATCCAACTGAAATATATGGACTAAAATTAGGCGAAAAAAATACTGAAGTATATTTTGCGCTCATGAGAACACCTTAGTCTACTAATCACATTTCGTTTTTCACAAATATTGCACATTTTTTAGTTTGTTTTTAATTAGATATATTTTTCACTCGAAAGATTTTAAAAAATTTCTAAGTGCTATAACGATAAAATCTCTAGGTCCAAAAAATAAAAAGTTTCAGTTTGCTTTCAGTTATATGTATGTTTTCAGTCCATTTTCTGTCAGTTTTCAGTGCAAATAATTATTTTCGCTTAATTTATGATTCAGTCTGTTTTCCGTCCTTTTCCAGTCTTATTTTTTCATCCGAGATTTCAACCTTATTACTCATTATAGAATGAGAAATTTCATAGGTTTTGCTTGATTATTGCAAAATTACTCAAAACAATTTTCATTAAACATAAGATACCCATGTACAAAATCGATAAATTTATTAGAATTGTTATGTATTTAGTTGTCTTTAGAAAAAACATCAGTAGATTTACCTCATTTTAAATATTTCCAATTTTCCTTGCACCTACATTATAAAAAGTATACATTTTGAACCTTGAAAGGAATCCCACCGTTTAATAAGAAACACTCTCTACTTGGTCCCTTGGTCGGGAAATTTATTTTAAACTGCATATGTACATTGCTTGTTGAAACAGAACAAATTACTTTTTTTGGCAATTGACAAAATAAATTTCTTTTCTACTCGTAAATCTACTATCTTTATCAATTATGAAACTAAGATCAGTCGAAAATTAAAAAGTTCTAACATAATTGTATTCACTTTGGTAAATGGGTTTTCAAAAATAGATTTTCCCCAACAGCCATATGTTTTTAAATATTTATTTGTTAATACAAACCTAGTAATAATATAGTTGAATGAATTTTGGATTCTAACACTAAATTGTATTATTCCTATTGTATATACTATTAAGGTTGAATTGAAATAAATCTGAAATCTAAATCTAAACAAAAAAAAACTTTGGTAAATCTGTTATATGTAGGTACTATATATAATGTACTAAGCTAAATGCAAAATTATTTATTAAGTATTAAAATACATATTATAGTGAAACAAAGCGCAAAAGATGAAAAAAATTATATATTATAATATTCTTCTTTCGCAAACATTTTGTCTTAAGACACTGACAAGTTTACTAAAACGAAACTAGCTTGGCGCTTTAAAATTTCCAAAAAATTTAAATGTTAGGGTTCAGGTCATATTTGGGTAAGATACCTAGCTTATTCATCAAAACCTACCTTCAAGATTTTTTTCAGATTTTTAGACTTGTAGACTTGTGTGGAAATAACAGGAGCAGAGATACATTGAAAACGATTTTGAAGGTTGCTTAATATTTATTTATTTATTTACAATTAGATACGTAAATAAATGTACAAATCTAATGAAATGGACGCTAGCAATTTATAATAAACTTTCTAGCGATACCGCACACGCTGAGGTACATGAAAAAAACATTTTTCATCCTAGCTTTACTATGAAGCGAGGTATCTTTTAAAAAAAATTACTTTCATACAGATAAACTTATATCTTATATCATTTACATACATAGGTCTAAGATTGAAGAAACTGAAAAAGTTTGTCAAACAGAGGTAGACGGACAAACGGGCATGATGAAACTATGAGGTTCACTTTTTTTCCATTTTGCTACTGAACCCTAAAGGCTGGGATACAATGGACGCGACGCGTTTTCGTTGCGCCGCAAAATGAATTCCATTACACGAAAACCAGCCTGCTTAATACAATGCATGCGTAGCGATTTTGCTGCGCAGCAAAGTTTGGCGGAACTTTGCGGCGCGACAATTCCATTTCATGTTCCGGTTTCTGTTTGGTTGTAGGGAAGATATGAAAACGAGAACTATCTTTTGACAAATGACAGGAAATCAAAAATTTTTATTGTTTATCATCTTTGCATTTAAGCTTATTTTTGAAAGCCTGATATGTTTTTAAATTCAAGTAGCCGGCATGTATGACTTTAATTAATTTTAGCGCATTCATTTTCAAATGTTTTGTCTCTATTGACCGTCCAGCAAAAATGTAGCGTCGCGTGCATTGTATCAGGCAATGCATTTTTTATTATCATCACGTTGTGCAAGGCAACAAAAACGCGTCCATTGCATTCCAGCCATCATACGTTGCTTAAAATGTACAATTTGCAAAAACTTTTTATAATACCTATTAAAAACAGTACAGGCCTCATATTCTTCTAAATGCTAATAACAGCACACCAACACGGAGCAAAATATTTTTAATGTTAATTGAGACCTTGAATTTTTAAAGCAGTTGTTTACTTAATAATGGTTTCAATTACGTAAGACGAAGGATGACAAAGTAAGTTATTTAGACGTCTTCGATTTATGTGCTTCTCGAATTTTTTTTAAAAAACTGCCAACCCAAAAGAGAGCAAGTCAGCTCTTTCGTATGCCCGTTTGCGTCCCCTCCAACGATAATATCGATTGAGAAGCAATCGGATGAATATTAGATGATAAATTAGACATCCAAAGTGATGAAAACCGAAGTGGCTGATATCTTCTCCTCGTGATATTTAAAGAAAACTAGGTCAGCTATTAGTGATAAAAACAGAGACATAAAGTCAGTTGACAAGCTCCTGGCGTTCAGGACTTTTTGTGCCATTAACTCCTTAAATAAGTAAACACTTCCCTGCATTGCTATTCCCGACCTCATAAGATATTCATAGGCCTAAACTCATTCAGAATTCATTTGAATTTCCAAACAAATTAAGACCGGCTCAATCCTGAGAAATCACATCAGAATCGATCACGCGCATCGTTTACTAACATTTGTCTGAGATAAATCTCTAGTCCAAATTTTTAAATATTCATAACTATGTCCTTCAAATCGTTCCTAAGTTATTTGCAGATCTACGAAAATAATGTCACCTTCGCGCTGTGTGCAGGCATTTATTAAGTCAGGGTCTAATTGAAATTTACTAACTTCTTCCAGCTGGACGCAGGAGAGCGGCCATCCGTCTTCCGAGTTCCCTCCTGGAGGTCGTTATCTGTGCCAAGTAGGTTCCAGCAGGACTCGCGACAAAGCAGGGGGTGTGTCTTCATTACTGGAAGGAGGGACTTTTTTTCCGCGCAAACATTTTATAAGCCTCCCAGCTTTGGCAAAAGAAGCATAAATTCGAGCCTTAAAGGCTGATTATGCTTTGATTCTACAAACTTTAGTAATTATGGAGAGCTTAATGAGCCGCGACTTGAAAATTAATTGAAACGGCTCCAAGGTTGGGGTAAGAAAAATTTACCACGAAACTGTCTAAACGATGATAAAGTAGGTAGTTAACTAAGAACATAAAATAACTCTTAACCGGTGAGCTTGACAAAACAATATGAGGGAAATGGCTATATGTTTTGCATAAATTATCCACATAATTGTATTTTAGATAAATTCTTTCTTCCTGTAGAAAACAATTTTAGAAATTATGGTTCATTTCCAAATAAATGTTGAATAACAAGTGGCTAGTTTGTGAACTACACGGTCTATTGATAAAGTTGTAGGATGTTAAGAGAGAAAGTACTGACTTTCATGTACCTTTGTGCCTTGGACAGGGAAAAGCCAGCAAACCAAAGGATTCGTAAATGAATCGTAAAAGAATTATTTTAAGCGATATCGGAGAAGAGTCAAAATTGAATCAGCTGTCGGAATATTTGGACTTTCACTAGGCAATCATTTTAAATTCTCAGGAAATCGAAATCAATTCTTCTTATTTATTCGAAAACTAAATCGTAAATGAATTACTTACGAACAGAAATTTAAATCACTTAAGATTTACATTTTGCGAATGCATAAGAAGAATATTCGTGTTTCTCGAAAGATATGCAACTTAGTAAAGAACAGTTTAAAACGATTAATTTACAAAAGTCCAAGTAATCCGAATAAGGTCACATTATTAAAATTAAAGTACTTAATATATAAAAATAAGAATAAATCAAGAATAGTTCAACACTTGACTTAACATGGAAACAAACGAAACCCATTCTCTTTCTGTGTAACTAATTCATAATAATCAAAAGGCACATACATATATTTTTCCGGAAACATTTTCCACATATTCAGAAAAAGCTTGCGAATTCTTCAATTCGTATTTTTTCTTCATATAAATATGTTTGCTATCCGTTTTTCCGTTTGTGGTCCCACAAACATTAATAAAGACAATTTGCGCTTTGACATGATGCGATGAATCCTATAAGACATATGTATTTAGGTCAAAGACCCGAAACGAGTTTGATACTTTTCGATATCCAGTACTTTGTATTTAATGTCGACACTCTTTTACTCGTTATACTTTAGCCTATACTTTTACTCACATGTAAACTTGGATACCGATACTTTTAACTCTATACTTTTGCTCATATCAGCACTTCAAAGTAGGTATCATAAACCAATAATTCTATTAATTTTTTGAAATGAGTTAAAACATCGTAGACCAACCTTGAAAGTTTCCTATCAACAATGAAAAAGTACGGAGGCCTCATTGGTCTGAATTCGATGGCTATCCAAAAAAAATTTAAAACCTTTTTCGTAGATACTCTTTGGGTAAAACTTAGGCCAAATTAAAACGAAATCTGTTTTTGAAAAGCTAGCAAAGTAAGTAGACGATCTTTGGCGCGCGAGGTATACTCTCATTTGATCGGTATTTATTATTTTTTACTACATCAGTTACCTTTATTTTTTCGATGTTGATTGAATTGATTTAATGTTCTACATCTATTTTAGGACATTTTACCGTAGGTAACCGATATGCATGAAGAAAAATAAGTATAGATATCATGAAGCACCCGACTAGAATTTATAGAGGCATGCTGATAGAGGGATTTCCCCGTAGGTTCCTCATTAGGACCCCACAAAGAAAATAAGCAATACTGAAGTGAGGTATGCCTTATGAGTTTTTCATAAAGGTCTTATGAGGCAAACCTAAAACGTGTATCTTTACAACGAAATGGGCAATCCCACTATCTGCCTCAAGGAGACCCGATTAGGCAAACATTTCCCATACCCCTATTATGGTTAGCGAATCGAACAAATATCATTCGCCTGAAATGTCAATTTCCAGCGACTTAAAACATGGCCTTATTACTAATGCCGAATATTCGCTAAAATCTCTTGCCATATGTCAAAACCAGATGAATAAAAATTTTCAGTGACTGTTCAGTCGAGTGAAAACGTTCGCCTGTCGTAATACGACGACTGCATTAATTCGACAGTGAGTTCGACTCGCGGCGAACGTTCAATTCGCTAACCGTAATAAGGCCCATAATCTTCTTAGCCAAACTTATGGTTATCTGCTAGTGTGCCTTATTGGAAAATTATCAGCTGTGTTCAATTATATCACAAATCGCAATGTTGTTAATAACTGTTTCATCGAGGTTTCCTTACGAAAACCTCATACTTTAGAATCCATTGCATTAAGTTATATATAGTTTATGCGCATTATATTGCGCAAGCGTAGATGTATATAGTATATTTTCATGAGCAGTTACACACATTCGTCCATGTGTACAAAAGTAATTTCTAATATTCGATTGTTGACATCTAAATTACTCTGACTTAATTATTGTTTAAAAATATTATTTAAACAACAATTAATATGGATAGTTTTAAACAACGCGAGCAGTTTTTTATTATACGAATCTTTATCTTAATAAAATTATCTATCTATCTATTAGTAAAATATATTTCTAATTCGATTAAATTTTACCTTTTACCTATTAATAGTATAATCCGATTGATTCTCCCAAAACATTTTTTGTTACCCGATCAATCACTTTTCCTTATGAAGGCCACATGTGGCATTCCTAATGATGATATCGATACTTTTCTTTCAATAGTTTATTGATAGTGATACTTTTTATTCGATACTATTCCTGAGTAAAGTATCGATACTATTGATTCGATACCGTATTCCTAAGCTAAGTATGCATTAGATAAGTTGACGTAGTACCTAATACCTAATAAAAATGTAAATAAATTCCTTTACTTTTACACATGTTGTTTTAAGACATTGATTGCATTTAGGTATTTGGGCTATAAAATACACTATGTAAATGATTAAAAAGAAGCTTAATATATTCGCTGGTTAAGTGATATATTTTGCTAGGTACTGAGTTAAGTGGATATTTTAAGTGAAGACGATATTGCCATATTCGCAACATTACCAAAAATACAAGCAATTGAAGTAAATCAATTTTATTGGCTGAAATAAATTCCCTCAGATCCAGAGAGTTACGCTGGCGTTCCTTACGAATCTTTTAATAAATCATCAATAAATTCCGACTGTTCCGCAACAATGACGACGGACGAGGGCCCTTAAGGTCTTTTACGGAATGAATGACTCATGAAGCGACAAATCATTTAAAACGATCACAAGGTCATTGAAGATATCTCGTTTATCAAAAAGTAAGCGGCTGAAATTGAAAGGCATTTTACCGCAAATCCTTGGAAAAATGCTTTTCCATCTGGCTAATCTGGCAGGCTGTCCTCGTAAATAAAGGCTCCGAAAACAAATCCAATTTTCAGCAGCGGCCACAAGGAGGAAGGAATACCGAGCAAACTTAAAATTTGTTCCAAAGTGAAGACGATTCAGATTATCCTTTGCTAGCTGCTAAAAGGCCGCATGACAGGCGGGCGCGGCGGTAAGCATTGCAGACATGCGATAAGAAAATTCTGAGGAAAAAAAGGTGGGCCTCGACCAGCGAGGATTGGAGCCCCGGGCTCCAGTGCACCTGTCCCTCTCCCATGCATCACACCTCAAAGTGATGTTAATCCAGGTTTGCTTTCAGAACCTGCCCCAGCAGCGCTGAAATGTTCAGGCAGATGCCCTCGGATCGAAATTGCATTTACCGGGCCGGGAAAAACCAAATCCAATTAAACCGTGAAAAGCTGCAGCGGGTCCAAAAGGGACTTGACCTGACTCGCCATAAAAAACGACGTGCAGCTCGGGGTGTCCTTGGGGAGCTCCGTGGACGTGATAAGGAGACTACGCTTGTTGTGCGGCACGAAGATAAATGAGGTGTCGGTGGAGATTTGGAAATTTAATTAAGAAATGGAATTTTGAATTGAATACGGACCCGCCGCTCCTTGCCGCTCTCGAACCTAATCTACTAGAGTCCTTTGTGTCTTGTAATAAATTGGCCAACTCGCGAATAAGTAACGAATCGATCAGTGATTAATTTCCTCACTTCCCGCTGCTGCCTAGTTTTAGGGGATTGTAAACTCTAAAACAACTCCAATGAGGAACAAAGAATTTACCAAGGATTGAGGGAGTTACGGCTAAGTAACTCTCATATATAGGACAATTCCGCCGAAATGACAAAAAAAAATATTTTCAATTTTGAGTTCACCAACTTAGGTTTTTGTTTGCCACACGATATAATGAGTCACTTATGTTTCTTTACTGTTTTTACGTTTTATAAGACACACTCTAGAAACAGGGCACGTAACTGACAAATGAATAAAAGTAGCAAACTACATACAGTGGCGGAAGAAATAATAGGTACAAGTGAAGAATAAACTAACAATTTTATTAGTTCACAATAACATGTATGTATATGTAAATAACAATATATTTTAATTTTCGTTACTATACTATATATAATACTATACTAAATATACTTAATGTACAATGATTTATTTATTTAAATGCCACCATTGAAAGGATTGCCAGATCAAATTTTGAATGTTTAGCTTTTGCTATTAGTTATTATTTTCTCTACCACTGTATGTACATACAATGCTAAGTGATTCAATTACTCAGAAAATATCAAAAACTCATTACAAACTTATTTGTTCTTAGTAAAAAAAATTATTGATTAACACTAGATTTACAGAATTCGTAAATGGCATTTCAAATTTAAGTAGCATTAATTAATTACATACTAACTTTTAGAAATACACTGAGAAAAAATACTGAGAAAAACAAAACTGACTTGTCTTACTTTTCTTCCAAAAAGGTAGTTTAATAAAATCAAAATTAGATTCTGCCAACCAAAATGACAAGTTAAAAAACCCTAGAGACGAATTGTTCGTCATAGTTAATTTTAACTTAGTTTTTTAAGTTGATTGCAACAATACCACTAGTTGATGTCTTATAATTTTCCGCAATTCAGCAAAGAGTTTGTTTAAAACTTATGTATTTAAGTATGTTTAATTGTGCTTTGAATTTAAAGTGCAATTAATATCAAAATCGTCGTTCGCCAGAATTTAAAAGAAAGATTTAAGAAATTCAGAGGGATATGATATGTCTCAAATTAGACTCTAGAGTATAATTTCTGACTAATTTTTATGATGTTTTAAGTCTTTTTATGAACATATGTACAATACCTACAAAATTACAATGCCACCATATTGCAAAGATTAAGATAATATATCAAAAGAAATATAATGGGAAGAAATGCTTAAATTATTAATTAATGAATCCCCATGGATCAAATTAACCCCAAATTAAAGGTAAATTTGCACCAAAGTAACCGCAAATTAAATTTGGATTGCGAACGCACTGAAGGCTTAGTGAAATATTGACATGTAAAGTACATATAACGAACAAACCATTGTTTTGGTCAGAAGCTGGTTGATTCGCATTTAAACAAGTACTCTGTTGTTTTAACAAAAATTTAGGTTGTAATATTCCCAAAAGCTTGTTTAAAGCTTTGTTATATTAACCCAAGATATTTTGGGCAATATGTAATTTAAACAAAACCTTGTTGATTTTTTTATTTGGACCAAGAACACGGTAAGCTAAAAATCTGCCAAGTATTTGGTAAGTTTAAACTATATTTTTGGTTCTTTTTACCAGTGATTTAATTATGTTTAATTCATAATTCCTTAATTACTGATATAAATGTATATTTCACGATATGCAAGTTCAATTCACACAATTTATGCACTCTTCTAGGATTGTCATTGAATGTTACTTTCATAAACACATTTTGCACTATATCTTCGAAAGGTGAAGTAATAATTTTCGATATTTAATAAACAAGTGTAATTGTTTAACAACAATGGATACTTATAGAATCAAATTACAATACAAGTTTAATGAATTTACAATACACAAATTGCTAATTAGTTTTAATATGTTAAGTCAGTCTGTTTTCAAATTGCTTAAAATACGTCTAATTTTGATTTATTCTTATGTTATCATTCTGGAAAATTTAAAAAATTGACATTAAAGATTGAAAAAGTTAGTTTTAAGCTCAATTTTTGTGCTCAGCCCTATATTCTATATTACAAAAAACTGGTTTGTCTTTTACATTTGTTAAGAAGGAGCATGTGGCGTTATACCCACTGAAGTTAAGAAGTATTAAACGAATTTACATGTTGAGAAAGTTACTGGATATAAAATATTTATATACAGCTGGAATTTTGAATATCCCAAGTTGAAGTTCTCTAGGACTAACTTGATGGGATGGGAGTTTCTTTATATCATTCAGCAAAAGTAGATCTTTTAACAAAAACCAATTGAATGTCAATTATTGTACAATTTGGAATCTGATCAAGTAATGTGTGAAAACTAGGTCAATTTACTGCAACAAAAAATGAAAAATGCGCCATGCGCCAATAATTTCCCCAAATCTTGATTTTCTGCAAATATAATTATTTTATAATAATATGTATATCTCTCAATGTTATCTGTTAATCCATTAATAATGTTGATTATATCAAAGTATACGTCCAGCACTATCATTTACACGTCTACTTCAATGTTTGCAAGCTTCAAAGCTGATACGATGGGAGTTAAGCAAATCCCCATGGAGATTAAATTCCAAAGGAGTAATTTCGATAAGTAGATATAATTGATATCCATAATACCGAAACGTGACATTTAATTGAAATTTAATTAATAATTCAAAGAAAGTAATTATGTCGCTATTTCTGTACTTCACACAATATTGCATATTTTTCTTTGTATAATATCACAGCACAATGAAAATAAAATCAAAATAATGACACAAAAAACTAAATTTCAATGCCTGACAATGTTGGCATACTGTGATACTTATGGAACTTAAAAATGAATTACAACCCTTTTTCTATAAAAAATCTTTAATTTTGCAATAAAGAATATTGACAGTCACTTATCAAGATAAAAACTATCCTATCTTTTAAGTTGAACCAAACAATACACATTTACAAAATTTCATCGAAATCGCTTCAGCGATTTCGGAGATTAGCGTAAACGCACATCGTGACACGAGATTTTTATATTTAAAGATTGACTAAGTGTCGACACAAAGGTGAGACATTAGTAAAAACTTTGGAATCACTTCACCTCTTTGCGTTTAGGAGATAATTGTCTTATTATAATTACCGATTACCAAATGAAGCACGCTAAACGTTCACTGACAAAGGATTCAGGTTACGTAAAGCCAGCTATGGATGTTGATTGAACCTATTGACGACAATTGACACCGCAGTTTGTCCTTAGGGCATAAAAACGTTGCCTTCAATTTGCCATGATTCTCTTAGTGGAATTTTTACTCACCTACGCGTGAAGTTTCGAACTCCAAAGCCCACTCTGCAAACAGTCGATAATTTCACATTTTCTGTATTTTTGTTGCTGCACTCGAAGTAGAGGTGGCGGAGTAAACGTGAAATGCTCCTGATGATCACGTGGAAAACTCACTTCGCCAGAAAAAGGATATTGCGGGAATAAACCATTCGATTGTTTCGCGAGCCGAGCACTTGTTGTCCTATGTGTGCACCTGGACGGCCAACTGTGAAAATTGTGCCGCGAAACGGAAAGAACGTTTATGGAGCGATTTTTTCGAAAGACAATGTTTGTATTTTAATTTGATTAAAATCGATACGAGGAGTGAAGTTGTTCATTGGAGTGGAAAACATCTTTCAATGCTTACAAAGCGTTTCCGCACACTAATCTTAATTAAATCGGCTGTCCCAACGAGCCCAGATGACATTCAAGGAATATTCTGATTGTATAAAACGGTTGGAAAACTGTAGGATAAATTCATTAATTGACAATGAATTGGAACAAATAAAATGAGCAACTACATAATTAGTTCAGTTTTAATGCGTACGAACTAATTGCATTTCTTTTAAACTTAAAGGTTAATGCCCGACATATCTTATTTTTACCTCACTTCTTTAAAAAATCATAAAAGCAAGATAATTATAAGTTTTCTAAAAAAATAAACTCTAGTGATGAGAGTTGAGGGAGCTATGCAAATATTTACATCTACAGAAATAAACTGCTCCTTTGGTTGAACTGTTTCAAAAGAAATCTTGTTTTCACTGTATACATAAACAAAGTATAAAAAACATGAATTAAAATACCAGCACGAAATGCTTGATTTTTTTCCGAAACACCATTTAACATTTCTTTCATTTTAAAGTTGTGATTAATCAAAGTAATAAAATATAAGTTGCAACAAAATAAATTAGATGACCGCTCAAAACAAACAGTTTCGAACTTTATACGCCTATTTAGGGTTCCGTACCCAAATTGTAAAAAGGAACCCTAATGGTGCAATATGAAATAAATAAATATGAAATACTAATGCTACGGACTTGAAATTTAGAATAGGTTTAAATATAGCTAGCCCACCTTTATATTGTAAATGGCAGAATATAAAAAAAATATTTTTATTTTCATTGCAAAACAGGCCGAAATGGTGGGTCGAAATTTTAAAGTCGGATTACTAGGTCAAGTGGAGTATCATATAAAAAGGCTTCATTCTAAAAACAAGTTTTACATTACATTCTAAAATATGTTTTCATATCCTTTTATGCCGCATAGTTTTATTCTTATGATGAAAAATGTCTAAAAAATACCCTCTCCCATCTCCGAAGTTTACAAAGTGAGAAACCTGATATAATTAGAGTTGGTAGAGGTTTACGTAAATATTACAGGCAAAATAAAACTAACTAACTAGCACAATTTTTTAGAAATCAGTAAAAACCCTTTACAAAATCCCAGGTCTTATTGTTTTTGAGGTCGATAAATTTAACTAAACTCGCACTTGATCGGCTTTTTTTAATGGAAAACATTTTACTGTGCGAGTGCGGTATGACTCTATGAGAGAAGTTATGTTAAAGTCGATCATGACGTCACATAATAACATAAAAATTGTGGCTAAATTGGTATATAGTTCAGTATAATATACATACGTATATTACTTAATAATCTACTCCTGATCTAATATTTTAATATCTAATTTGTAGTTAAATTTGTCATTGTTTTACTCATAACATAGTACTTCAGCGACTAAATTTAGAATTAAGCGTATGCCGGGTTGCAGGATGTACCAACCTCTCAGTCCTCAGAATAAAAATTAATTCACATATTTCAATATAATATAAGACAGCCTTATGTATTTTTGGGGTGATAAATACGAATCTGAAATCAATAATGTTCTAATACTTCATATTGAATTTTATTTCATATAATCCTAATCAAGCACGTTAGTCATTTTATAACTATAGCTAAGGATACAATCTTTCGTGTGAATTTATTTATTGACTAACGTGTTTTCTTCAAACATATTCCAATTGAAATTCTCAAATGATTTGTTTAATGGGAAATTTATTTTATTGGACCTGCATATGTTTTGCCTAAACTTTCAAAAGTTTCGAATTATTTTCAAAACAATACCACCAGGGTAATATTACTACTACCTACTTATTTCCTTTTAATGTTTTTTTTTTATTTCGAATCACCCAAACAAAAACAAAATATTTAATTAATAATTTTCCCATCGAAAATATTTGTTAAGCTTACAGGAAAGGCTTAACTCCTAATATTACTGTACATACGTGTAAAAATATTAGTGCTTGACACTGAATATTTTTTGGATATCACAATTATTATGGTTTGCTAGAAATCAAACCGAACTTATGAAGCCAGCAGCAACGAAGGCAAAGCAAACGTGTACATCTTTATTAAATTTGAAGACTTATAACCGCATTAATCGAAACAAACTAGTTAATTTTTCTACATTTATATTTTTAGAGTATCTATTGTTACTATTATTTTTGTTTAAATGATACACATTCACGAATGGACTAAAACTCATATGTAGACAATTAAAAAAAAAGTAAAACGAAAAAATTTAAATTATTTTTTTGTGTTTCCCATAACGAGATTAGATTTTGAAGACTAATTTTAGAAAATGATAAGCTATTTTGAAGACTTATTTTAGAAAATGATAAGCTCTTTAAGGAACGCTTCAAACGAAAACACGCTTAGGAAAAAAGTACCTACAATGTATGATGTATTATAATTCCAAAGTTAAGCTTCGTCAAATGGATGAATTCTTTAATTTAATGATTTAGGGATTTCGCCACATTTCATCTACCCAAGTTTTCTTAATGGATATTAGAAGTGAAATCATGATTTTTTTGCACAAGAAGAAATATCTCCAACAACTCTGCGAACATTCACAACCAGAGGCTAAGATGTGAAAATCAATTTTTCATTACTTCGACAACCGTTCTTCTTCGTATTTTGCCATCCGAGCGTTCCACGAACATCAAGCAAATATCAAGCATTTGCAAAAGTCCCAAGAAATTGTTCACAGAAAAAGGAAATCTATTTCCTCCAAGAATATCTAATATTTTGACTATGGTGAATGGTTTCCTGTGGCACAGTTTCCTCCTATTCTGTCTAGTTTTTATGGACGAACATGCCAACGAGACAATGCCATCATAGGTTTAGACAAGTGTATGTTCGGCACTACGGGCGTTCAGACTCTCATATATCTTCACATGAAATATAGAGTCCGGAACTCGTTGGGTGTGAGAAACAATTTGTTTTATGTTTTTCCTTTTTAAACTATGCAGTCATAAAATACGGGTTTGGTTCCGCCAAGCATTTTATGCTTTTCATCCTTGAGTAGAATTGGCTCCAGTAAGAGTGCAATTCCCAGCCTATTCAGAAATTAAGCAACTCCACACAGTTCTTCCGGGCCCACGTGAAAATATACATGTTTTTCACAGCATATACCTGAGGCTGTTTCCGTTTCTAGTGAATAACATACCAATCCTCTTAGTATACAAAAGAATCCTCTAAAACATCTTAGAAGAAGTTTTTGGTAGTTAAACGATATATAGTTTGTTCTCAGAACTCCATGTATACCTAAATGTGAGAAAAAAAATCACACTTGGCAGTCATCCATTTCTGTAGAAATCATAATTTTTGCAAAGCTACTTAATGGAATTCTTTTTAAAGTTTTTTTCCTCGGATGAAAAACTATGATAGAAACTAAATTTAAGTGTATCATGCGGATCTATGTAATATAAAACAAACAATATTTCATGAGTTCAATTTCATAAAACAATTTTTCTAAAACTGTCACAGAAAACTGAACTATGTGATTTTTATGCGGTTTCGCATAATACAAAATCAATAAAAATGACTACTAATAAAAACCAGCTTCGAAATACAAATCTAAATAATCTAAAAATAAAATAGACTATTTTATTCAAACTAAATCAAAATATCAGATGCTTAAAGTTTATCCGACTGAAAACATAGAATTAGTGTCTTGTTTTCTCTGTGTCTTTGGAATAAAGAGGATAAGAGAACAATGCCGAATTCAAATATGAAATATTTGGGTAAATTTTCTGATTTATAGATTCTAAATTTAGCACGGCAGAATATATTATTTCCAGTATTATTTGAACAGTTGTTAACTAGACGTCAAAGAATAATACTTTAATAATGGTTTTTTAATACAAGCGTTACTAACTATACTATATGATTACAACAAACGTGGCAATCTCCAAATTTCATTTCACGATATTTTTGATTTTAACATATCTATCTAGTAGAAAATGTATAATTTCCAAAAATGAAATTTACTCATCTTCTGAGATTAACATTTTTATTAAATTCTGTAAAATATACAAAAGTGGAGGTTACTTATTTTAATTCTATATTCCCTTATTTATTTGAATGATAAACAACACTATGAGATTTTTTATCAAAACCTTATGTCTTCGAATGCTATGGATGATTAAAAATCTTTATTTTTTAACCCGGTTTTGCGTAAAAACGTTAGAAACAAAGAAACTTCATTTTTAGGGTTCCGTACCTCATAATGGAAAAATGGTACCCTTATAGGATCACTTTATTATGCGCCTGTCTATCTGCCCGTGTGTCAAGAGGAATTTTTTCTCAGATACAGCTAGAGGTATCAAGTTGAAATATTGAATATTAATGGTCTACAGCCTCATACTGCTGTACAAAATTTATGTTTCTAGTTTAACGCAATAAAAATATACGGCCTTTGAAAACATATTTTCATACTAAAAATCCCACTTATTAACTGACCATTAAAACCTGAAACATGTAACCTAAAGATATAGGGTGATTCCCGGTGATTTACAATTTTGAAATTAGGCACGAGGGAAGGATGGGGGAAAGGGTATTTTTGGAAAAGTGAAGGAATAAATTCGAAAATTAGTAATTTCTAAATCAAACCAATAGAATTATTACGTGAAAAACTTAATATTATTTCTATGATTCAAATTTAATACTAAGCTTTATGGTAATATAACAATACGGAACCCTCAAGGCGCAATTTCTACTCACACTTGTCCGATTTTTTTTTTATTATATTCATTTATAAATGTGCTGCTCTTAGTAAAGTGAATATCTATTAGTTCAAATAAAATTTGTTGTTGAAACTAAACTTTACTTAAACCTAATCCCTTCGTTACCATCTACTAATAGCTTTATTAGATTTAGGGCCTCTTTCACCAACTACAAGTAAAGTGTTGATTAGTTACTTTTCAATTAGCGCTAATTGGCAAGTAAAGGTCACAAGTATCTTCTGTCAATTTCACAAATAAAATCAAAGCGTTGAGTAACAACTTACACGGTAAGTAAATATCGTAGGAAATCAGTCGTTAATTCATTGAGTATTACGTCAATTACGAATTTAAACACGCGAATTCGTGGAATTCTTTGCAACGAAGAATTTTCTATTTCATCTAGTTGATGATCAATTAAATCGAACAAATCCATTTTTTATTAATAATTTTTTTTTTAAATAAATTGTCGATAATTTACAAATGACAACTGATACGGAGTTTTTGTTAACTTACTCGTCAATTAAACACGCTAATTGGCAGTTCGAGTGGCAAGTAAGTTACGGGCTACTTTAACCATTGGTTAATGCTACTCGAACATGGTGAAATTCGTATGTTTAGTTACCGGTGACTTTAACTGGCGGTTAGCTTACTTGACACTTTACTTGTAGGTCGTGAAATAGGCCCTTAGGTTAGCTGAGTGCTTCGTGTAAGTCGACTTTAAAAATTTACAGGAAAACTGAATGTAGGTCATGGTGTGCTTATAAAAATCAAAAATACATAGTCCTCATAAAGTCCCTGCAGTATCGACCACCTTGCCTTGAACACGTTTTCATTTCATTACAATGTCAAACTGAATCCCATCCCCACGGGCATCCCCGTAGAGTCCCTTGAAAGTAACAAGTTTCTGTCAGTCACGTCATAACACGAAAAAAGTCCTCAATCCCCCACACGTCTCCAATTAAAGAAAACGTAATAATTTTGCCGTATTTTCCCTCTTCAATCGAACAGCATGCAAAAGTTCTATCAAAGTAAATTACTGTTTTATCATTGTATCACTTCAGCATAGCAGTTAAAGTCCCAATTTGATTTGTTCGGCAGAGCGCAGTTCCAATCGGAACCATTACAGCCGCGGATGTAACAATCGATTCCCGGGGACTATTAATAGTCCTACGTCAAATCGAGTGTCCCACTCTTTCATCCTGCGAAAATAAAGGGCTCCCACAAAGGGAAATTGGATATCTAATTTAAGGAAAGTATTCCCGAGGAGTAGCAGGGTGCAGACACAATACGCCTGTTCCAAAATAGGTCCCAATCCCAACGCCTTGTTCGACACCGTGTTTATGTAATATAATGAGACGTACACAGTCAGCCGCACTTTCAGATGTATTGATTAGTCTCAGCACGGAATAGTGCACACGACTTCAAGAAATGTCCAATTTATTTCCTACTCAGGTGCGACACACTGCCAGTCGCGATCGCGACCCGGAAAACCTCCAGGTGTGCAAATTCAACACCTTTATCGGAATTAAATTGAATTGCAGACTATGCTTAAGGATAACATCCCATCAGCTCCCTTTTCTTCCGATTATTTTTTTGTATATTTAAAGATTGGGATTTTTCTGGTAAACAGATTTAGACCTTCTGCCGTTTAAAGCTATAATTCTTCAGAAATTCGTTTTAACGAACCTACGTCCTTTTCGAGAGGGATATGCGAGGGAAGGATTTGCAGAAAGTCTTTGCTGTGATGGGTCCCCAATTTCCGAAGATAATTAGAATTGTTTCCAGGTATACGCAATAAAGATATTATAGAGCAACTTATATAGAATTGGGGCATGCAATGTGTTTCTATGGCTGCTGCTTTGTTGTTGTAGAGTGTCAAAAGGGTTAGTTTTGTTGGCATTATTAGTCGTTGAACTATCGACCCTTGTTGACTCCACCCCAGTAATTTTCAGAATTATTTCAGTGGAAAATTACTATTTCATTTATAATTCAAGCAACAAGAAAACGGATCGATCGATATGAGCACAGTATCGAGCTATCTAACATCTCAATTATTCTATTCCTTTGCGTTTTGTTGGCAATGAATGTTATGTATTGTATATTGGCGAGCCTTCATCCCTCGTTAGACATTTACTCAATTTTCTTGTAAGACTTCCCTTTCGGTCTATCAGAAAACATCCTCATTAAAATAATTATCCTTTTCTTTTTTTCCTTACAAAGGATATGTGAAATGATGAAAATATAGTCATTAATCGATTCCCGAGATGATATTTTTTACAACCAAAAGAACTAAATTAATCATATAAAGGTGTTGGATGATTATAGAAAAGTATTCCTTAATTCCAGCCCAGAGAATTCTGACCGCTCCCAGTAGTGTGCCCGAGAAACCAGTAATACATTTTTCTATTCCTTAATCAGATTTTACACGTTTTCCATAGATATCCAACTAATGTATAAGTTCAAACTCGTAGTTAATTAATCTTCTTCAGACGACCTGACCAAATTATCAAATTATGACATCTTTTCTGTCATCATCACAAAATCTGCTCTTTTAATATTAAAACATATGTTAACATTATTAATAACACAAGACAGAAAGATAGCAAAATTAGGGTTATGAAAAGTTATTTTACTTTTTACAAACTGCTTTTGATTTTATTTAGGTTACTTGATACAAATTTGAAACCTAAAACTTTTTATCACGTGAAGTTTGAGAGAAAAGTATCGTTAAATAGTGATATTAATTAATTTCGCTAAATATTATATGTTTTAAAAAAAAAAAATTAACTTTTTAAAACGTTTTTAAAGGGAATAAATGACGAATTCAATAAATTCGGAGGCTGTATTGATTTTGCTTTTTTTTCCTTAAAGCAATTGCGTTTCAACGTTTATTTTTAAGCTAGTAAGAAATAATCGTTATTTAGAATATTGCATTTTTTTCGACGCAAAATTAAAGGTATGTGTGTAATTTTATTTTTTCATCAAACGTAACACCTCAAGAAGAAAAACATATTCAACCATTTTTTGTTAATCTAAGGGTTGGATACTTTAAATCTCTATTCAATTTGACAAATAAAATGCTCTTCACATTCTCACCAGAAAGATCACAAAGAAGATCAATAACCATTCAATGTTCGGTTGCGGATCAGACATATTGAGCGCTCAATTCAAGCTGCTTGAAAAGATACTTCAAGGTTGATTTTTAAAGTCTTATTGACACGTTAAGCAGCTTAATTAAAGGTTAATTTAAAATTATATTTAATATACATATAATACGCATATACGAAGGTCAAATGCAACCATAATAGTATTATAATAGTTTTTTAGAAAAGAACGCCAAAATCTAAGTTTATTTCGAATTTGTATTTATTATTTTCTAGCAATCAACATATATAATCATATATGTATGTACATATGTGTAGCATATATGACTCGAAACGTTTTAAATGGTATAATCAATCATCCTCTTAAGGCTTTGCTTTCAAATACTCTGCGAATCTTTAATATTAATCGTATTATTATTTATTAAAGAAACTACGCTTTTGCTGCGAATCTTTAATATTAATCGTATTATTATTTATTAAAGAAACTACGCTTTTGGAGCAGACTCTTTTGTTTCATACTAAAATAATATATCAAATACTTTTTTCCTTTCTACCTGCAAATTTAAGAGGCAAAATATAATTTCTTCGTGAATATACATACATACATATGTATATCCATAAAAATTCATTGAAGTTTTTAGAGGAGAGAATTTTTCTCGTTTTAATGAATTTTTTGCATGTAGAATAAATCGTGCATTCAGAATCGTAAAATGCTATCTTTCAGCATGCACACTCCAATTCAAATGTCCGAGAAGAAGCAAAAACTGATGTTTGCATCGCCTCGAAAGCATAAAAATTGTACCCATCGTTATGAATAACCCGTGGACGATGTGATTCATTCGAAATTTAAACGAAGTAATAAGCAGAAATTATAATTTTGATGAATTATGTATCTAATTAAGATTAAGTTACAACTTTTTTGATTTAATTTAAAACACTTGTTTTCACATATGATTTAAAATTATTTCTTACTGTTACATCAACGTCTTCCAAAATTTGAACTTTTTTAGACATTTTGCTCAAGGTGTCCTAGTGTAACGGCTAAATTATTCTAATATAAATTTTAATTGTTAAACATAGCTTCTCTAAATTAATTTTCAGCTTGACGATAGCCATTGAAATTTCAAAATGTTCGAAAAAAAAATATTTAAGATCAAGCAATGACAGAACAAAGTGGTTTCAAATAAAACACAATTATATAAGTTTTATAAAAAATTTAAACTAAAGACATATTTAGTTTCATTCAGTTTTATATGCATAAGATATGAAAGTTAAATGAGTTCTCTTTAAATAATTTAAAAAATTATTTATACCACTTCATTTTTTATTATTTCAATTATGTCGAAAGCGTGATTTTTACCATTTTGTAATTAAACAACCACCATTTTGAAAATATTGGCAAAATTATAACGGTTGGTACATTTTCTTTACGTCCAACCGAGCAATTCCTTTGTGTTACGCTTTGAGTAACGCTCATGCCGAAAATCGGGTTTTGAAGATTTTTAGAAAAAAATTACACAAACCTTTTTTCAAAATGTTAAAAAGTTTAACTTAAAGCGCCTTTAAGAGAAAAACAGATTTTTAAAATATGACTTTTTTAAGAATCTGTAGAAATCTTGGAACAGATTGAGTTTGAGGTCTTCTCACGGATTTTAATAAAACTTTGTAGGAGTGTAATTGGAGCCAAAAGTGACGAATATGCGAAAAAAAACTTTGTCGGTCACTTGTACGTCCCGAGATATTTCATTTTGAAATTTCGAAAATTGACATTTTGCCGGCACAATTTTTTGCAGAATCCCATAAAATGTCGTTTAAAATTATATAAATACCATAAATTAAAGACATTTCCACCTTTTCATTATAAAAAATGTTTGAACAATTTGTGAAATTAACGAATAAAAAGTAAATATCTTTTTCGATTTATTGACGAGCACGCATTTGGCTTATGAAATAATAAATCGAAGTAAAGTAAAATTTTCATTATTATCAGTATTCGTGTAGATTCTTTTACAGAAATTCGGTAGAAACTTTTTCAATTTAAAGTTTTTCTATAATTTCCACCAAAAGATTGTATGAGCTGAGCATAGAGAAATTGCGGCGAAAAGCTATCACTTTTCAGAATTTTAAAGTTAAATATCTAAGGAAATATAAGAGACCGACAATTTTATTTTCATATTCGTCTCTTTTGGCCCTAAATGGACATTACTACCTAGTTTCATCAAAATCCGTGAAGAGACCTCAAACTCAATTTATGCCGAAATTTTTAACCTTCACATTACCATTAACCTATTTAAATATGATTTCCGCGAAGATAAGGTACTTCAAAAAATTCGTTTATTTTATTGAATTTTTTATTATATATTTTATCTTGGAAGGGATGGTTACCACACTGTTTAAATTACGATTATTTTTCGTTTTGTTTTATAACATTTTTTTAAGAGCTTTTATTTAACTGACTGACAATGATAACACATTTTAATAAAGTAAACATTTTAAGTACGAAATTTAAAAGAACGCTATAAAAATTTAAATAGTTTCCATACATAATATACCTATAACATATGAAAAAGTTTTAAAAGGTGACTCTTTTCAATGTAGAATAAAACATTCCTTGCAATAGTTATAAAACAGATAGGGTCTACAAAAAATGCTTATTATGTAGCAAAAATTTATTTACCTTCTGAATATAGAAATTAGAAAGTAAGTAAGTCACAATTTTGTTTTAGCTTCTTATATTAAAATACAAGTACACTACCCTCGGAGTTGGTGAGAAAAGTTACTTGTTTTATGTTTTTAAAAAGTTAATTTATGCTAACATTTAAATGAAAATTGATGAATCACCCATGAACAATTATTCAAAGTAGCCACCTTTTCGCAAATGTGAACAAACAAAAGTTCACTTTTATCAAATTTGTTGCAAATTAAAACACATTTAATAAGAATCCTGATAAGTAGGGGCGTATCTCAGAAACGTGTAAAAAAATAGTATGAGGTTATCAAGGTCCTGATTCTAATTTTGATTTATATGAATTCCAAAATATTTGCTTAATGCCTTTCTAATAGGCATAGGTAATAAATTTGCCGATAAAATTCCTCTAGAGGGCAAAATGAATGTTTTAATTTGATAATTTTCATAAATAACACTCCAGATAATATTGTATTTATTATGATTTACAAATTGCCGAAAGATCTGATCATATGTATATTTGAACAGAAATTTCTCTTAGAAGATTGCTGTAGAAGTTTCTAAACCGAACCACTTACACATATTAATTCTGTTTGTTTCGGATGAACAGCTAATAGTATTCGAGTTTGTGTGTTATCGAATTATTGAATGAATTATCATAAGTTTCAACCTTGAAACTCTCTTTATAAAGTTTTGAATGTGAAAACATACGTATTTTTTTTATATAATTACACTTTGACTTGGAAATTAAGCGAAAGAATAAATTTATGTTACTAACAGGAACAAGTAACTTGAGGCTAGCAAAGTTAGATTTAAACAATGAACTGGAAAACGCTTACGGCACAAACTGCACTTCAATAAAGTGACCGATTTCGATATTGCAAAATAATATCATTTTAGAAAGACCGACGCACTAGAGATAAGAAATGAGGGTTATATAGAAAGAAGCACAATAACCTCCCACAAAGTATCTGCTGCGGAATATAAATATCACGACTGCGTTATGTCATGTAACTTCACTAATTTCAGCATCCATCGAGTGGAAATAATTAAAAATATGTAGAACGTTCAACCAAAGAATATTCACTTAAAGTTCAACTGAAATATATCTAGTTATGAACTGATCTTGTCAGCATATCACACAACTGCTCCTTACAACTTGAATTTTTTAAGATAACTAATGTAAATCATACAAGAAATTGTTAACTTTGCCAACAATAAAATTTTTATCAATCGTGTGCGCACGCTTTCCGCCATTTATCAGTTATAGACAGATCGTATAAATTTTAATACGACTACGCTTTTCGCTGTGATCGGTGAAAATGGCAATTCAGTATTGATAGCAAAGGTTAAGTAAGGCAACACGATGAGTGGACACTATTGAAATTATTTAATTCAATATCAATTAAGTTGAAGGAATTTTCATTAGAAAACTGATTTTGTAAGAGACCAATTATCTGTTTGTGTTTATTATTGCAAAAGGGATGACAAACTGTAGTTAATAGCGATACTTATTCAATTAAGGGGTTATTCTACTAATCAAAAAAATTTTTTCGATTTTTTTTTTTTTTTTGCATATTTCGATAGAAAATTATCTCAAGAATAACAATTTAAAATTTCACATCGATATCTTACTTCGTTTTGATTTTATAGCACTTTCCGCTCCCTTCGGTATTTCGAAAGTTTGTGTATTGTGTATACCTAGCAAAAAATTCGGTTGCAAAAACTTTAAACGCGTTTTTCTCGAAACGTACTTTTTTTTCGCGAGTGGTAAAATTTCAAAAAAACTAATTAACCGATCGACTTCAAATTTTGTGTATATACTTATTTAGTGGTTATCTGCTGCACTGACCACAGTTTAGGGCGAAAAAACTTTTTTTGGCTAAATGGCAACTTATTTTTTAATCAACAAAATGTCGAAAATTGACACTTTTTTTTCAAACTTGTGGCAAAGTGCAAAAAAACATAAATTTTGGCCTAAAGTTAGGTCAGTGCAGTAGTTTATTGCCCAAACTAATAATTTTCTTTTTTTTTTTTTATTGCAAATGAATATTCTCACCACAGTTTTACCAGGCGCAAAACTTTTTTCAACTTGTATGTATGACGTCACTGGACTTATCAGCCGCCATTTTGTTTTTAAATGGTTTTTAATTGACAAAAATTTAATGTTCATTCGATAATAAACAATAATGCAAAATTTCAAAACGATATCTATTGTAGTATTTTTTTTTTCGTTTTAAAAATACCTCTTTTTTACCGGGTGATTAGTAGAATAACCCCTTAATTTTAAAGATGCGAAAAATTTTAACTTTATAATTTTATTCTTAACCGGCTATATCAACTTAAATTTTAGTGTAATTTTAAATACCTGTTCTTTATCTGACCACCTTTTTCGTACACACTTTCGCAAAAACTGTGAAGTTTGCAAACACTCATTTGATATACCGCCGCTTAATAAATTCGTTATCGCTAATGTCATACGTTTTTAATGACAAAAGAGAATTTTATTGTATTACTTTTAAAAATACGTAATTTGTACTGAACACTGATATGAATCGAAGTGTGGTAGATCAGATCAAGTGGCATTGAAAATTTTTTCCATAGAAGGGGTTAACAAAAAGGAGATTAAAATGTCAGGAATTGTTTACAGAAGCTTTAATTTACTTTTTATCTAAGACTAAGGTAAGGATGTCGTTTACTTAAGGGGGTACTCTACTGTTAAAAACATTTTTTTTTGATTTTTTTTTTTTTTTTGCATAAATCGATAGATTAGCATCTCAAGAACGAATGTTCAAAATATTATATCGATATCTTCTTTGGTTTTTATTCTATGGGAATTTTTCGGAGCGCGCATCGAGTGGTATACATATATCGAAAAAATCTGTTAAAAAAACTTTAAACGAATTTTTCTCGAAACGTGTTTTTTTGGTGCGCGGGGTAGCACACAGAAAAATCTAGTGAACCGATTAAACTAAAAAAATTTTTGCAAACTTATATAACAATTTTCGATGGCACTAACCTAAATTTAGCGTAAAATATTCAATTTTGGTGATTCGGGAGCACTGTTTTCAATGCAAAATATGGTAAAATTCGAGTACGCTAAGTTCAAACACTTGCCAAATAGCGAAAATATCCATATTTATGGCTTAATTTAGGTTAGTGCCATAGGTTTTCATTCCAACTAAAGAAAAATTTTTGATAAATTGATTACAGATCACTTGGACGACCTGGGCACTACCCCGCGCAAATGGCTCTTTCTGTGAGCGCGCGCTCAATAAACTCGCTGCAGCAGCCGCCATTTTGTTTTTTTTTAATTTATAACAATTGATTTTCAATATTTTGACCTTAATAAAAAATCACACAATATTTCATAAAGATATCTTTATAGTTTTTTTTTTTATAGCAGTTTTAAAATGATACTGCTTTTTACCCATTTAACAGTAGAGTACCCCCTTAATTAAGGGGAAAAACCATTGACAAAAAACCAAACTTGGGGTAACTTTAAAATTTTAAATGGAAACATCATTTTTTATTGCAGATCCGCATTCTACGCTACAAAGTTAAGTTTTGTCCAAAACTTCTTTTTAAACTCGTGATAGATGGCGCTATAATCGCAGGTATCAAACTTTGCAGTTATTGCACGAAATGCACTTGCAATCGAAAAATAAAGTCTGGCATATTAAATTGTTTGCCAAAAACCCTCCCTCCAAACCAACCCTTAACGCGGGGAAATTTAGATAAAATGTCTGCTAGTTAAGGTTAAGGTCTTTTAGTACCTTGTGAGCCATAAGCATAAACTGGCGGGGCAGATCAAAATTTGAAGTTTGGGTCCATTTTTCGCCACTTTGATGGGAAATTGCTTAAAAACCGATCGATGCAAATGTCTACCACTAAAATATAATACTGTAGCTGTACACTGTAAATCGAAAATATTGCGTAAGGCTTGGTCCGGTAACTAAACATTTTTATTTCCAATTTCCGGTTAATCGCACGCGAACCGGAAGTTTCGTCTGCTAGCGTAATTGGGGTATGTGGAGTACCATTCAATAACCATTCCAAATAGGAAAAGGTGTGGTATATGGTCTCTTCGCGACTGGCAGACGGTAAGCTTTCATCGACGAATTTGCATGATATTTTCCTGATAAGGCCGTCTGATACTCCAACCATTTAAATGTCTACTATGAGTAAGCTATTTGAAAAAATCACTAGACAGTCCTTAAACAATATTCTATAAGATATTATAGACATTTAAAAAAAAAATATACTGAATAAAACAAAAAGATTAAAAACTCAAAAAAAAACAATTCGAAAATTACTATTTTTAATAAAACCATCGTAAAATTTTTAACTTTTAATTTGAAAGTATACATATAATTTTCTCAGTGGGATCGGGTTTCTTAATAAACAATATCAATGTTTAAAAGCGATGAACGACTACCTACAAATTAAAATATCAGATAGAATAATCAATCGTGAAAACGTCTTTTTCATATGAAATACCTATTGCAGCGTATTTGATTAAAAGATTTTGGAAAATGAATGATGTCAAGACTCGTTTTAGAGGTCGTAGACTTTAAAATTTAATATTGAAACTTGTGAACATGATAGAGACCGTATTTCTTAACCGATTTTGACCAATATTTCGGTTAAGTTCGTAAATGGGAGGAATTGGTCAAGGAGATGTTGGGTACCCGTACGGAAAAATTTGTACTTTAAATATATTTTTTTATATCTTTCGTATACGACAACTATTAAAAAAATACATTTTCATAAATCGTGTATGGCAATTATAAACAAAGAATACGTAAAACGTATGCGACATGTATCTCATTTATAATTTGGCATACAATATATATTTCAATATATTTTAAATGTACGAAAAGCGGCAAAAGCCATATATTTTGTATATAAACGAAAGTATATTTCAGGCGTTTTTTTTTTATATTTTCGATACATATTTTTCCGTACGGGTATCGTTGTAAAGGATTTGATGAATATATCTATATGCTAGAAACTTTGAAATATAAACTTTAAACTTTGAAAACATAAACACATTGCCTCAATGGCATAATATTTCTAGACTAGAAACGGCGGAAGATAAATCAGCTTGTAATTACAAATGTGCATATGCATTTGGAATTTTGCTTTTCGTATAGGGTAATTATAATAAAACAAAATTTTCTTTTCATACGATTGAAATTTAATTCCCAATTCTAGATTTTGACATTGCTGTAGTTTACGATTAGAAATCGATGAAATCGTTTGTGGTATAGACCTTACATACCTACTTTAAAGTGATGATGAACATATTGTCAATTTTTGACAACATCGCAAAGAACTATCTTGCTACATATTTTTACTTGATCAATTTTTACAGCTGTTATAATTCATTTGTGTTTATAAATATGTAATGTAATTAATAATAGCTGTGTTGTTTTCACATCGGATCCGGTTCCAGGTTTTGCAGGAAATTTTGCATTGAATTTAAATTTTAAAAACCGTCACATATACGTGATAATATTTTAAAATTTGCGAAAGGCGCATCAAATTGCCATTATATTTACCCATCCAAATTTTAAACTTGGAACCAGATAACTGCTCATAAATTTCAATTCAGTGCAAAATATCCTTCAAAACCTGAAACCGAATCCGATGTGAAAAGAACACAGCTTACTAATTAAAATATTAAAATTTTGTGAAAAGAAATTTTGTAAAACATAAATTATTAAAATAAAGGTTGTACACACAATATATCTTCATATACATATTTATTTTTATCGAAAATCGTGTTTTATTATCAACAAAACACTAATAAATTAAAGTTCCACTTGATAGGATATAGTGTCAAATGGTGAGATAAACGTAATTAATAAATAAATACATACAAGAAATTTTCATCAAAGCACCCATTATACTCAAATTTTGTCTGGGTTTGAATTTCAAAATCAAATTTTTGGGTTTTGAATTTCACAAAAATCCATAAAATGCAAAAATAATGGAAGCTATTTGAAAGTTAAGCGCACTTCCATGGAACTGAAATTTATTTAAAGACTGGAACTTTTTTATTGCGTTTGAATTGCATCCGCAGAAAGTAATGTCATTAAAAGACTCGTAACTAGATATGGAACCAAGAGGGTACTTGGAAAGTTCGTACTAACATTAATTGTGTTCTAAATTTGATGCTATACCCCATTAATTGTGCTCTAAATTTGCAGTGTCGTCATAGGATGCAATCAGAGGAACGTAGATTAATTTAATTTCCCAAGAGCACATTCATCGTCCTCATCCGGAGTAAAAGATTTCTCGTAGTGTTCCACACTATGGCCATAAAGCAAAAGGGGAGTCCAGAAACAGGACACTGCGGCGCCAAAACGTCGTCGTGGCGAAATGTCGACGATAGCGAGAAGAAAAATGAAACCTTAACGTGATTCGTTAGGCAAATTACGACGCATTGTTGTGCCCCAGGGAGGATGGAAAAACGCTTTAACATATGCTATAACAAGGGTGGAAACAACATGGACAAAATTCGGTTGTTTAATGAGTGCTCTCACCTAATTAGACGGGAACATATGTTGATCCAGCTGCTGTCGGGATGAAATCATCTACGCCGACGGCATACTCATGGGACGTGGTGTTATCCTCCCCACTAGAGCTAACCATCCCCTCGGGGCCTCTCGAGTACACTTTTCTTAATTAAGGTAGTGCTTATGCTGTGTACTATTTATGCAAGTGTATTATGCGCACAAAAGCCGTCTTGGCTCTAGATTCACCAACTTTAGATTAGCACAGCACGAATTTTTCCACAAAAATTATATACAAACTATTCCAGGCTGCTATGAATCTTATATTTTGCACGCTCTTTCCACTAAATAGCATCCTGTTAAGAAAAGGAAAGGAAAAACGATTCCCACTAAAAATAGACACTATATGCGAGGTCTCCCACTTGTCGAAAGGACCTTTTCAGCTGAATGTCTAAATTCATGCCTGTGCAGATTGTTGCAATTACCGGGCGCTTCCACTACTCCGCTCCTCTTTTGCGCCCCGAAAATGCTCTACGTATCTTTTAATCGGCCGTCTTATGATTTGTTCAGGTTCTCTTAATTCAAACGAAATTCGCCAAAATAATTACAACTTTCATCAGATGATTGGGGGCTTTTAATGGTGCGCTGAAAGGGTGAAAATTACGCTTCTCTGGAAGTTTAATTACACACAAAAATAAACTCGGATCCTGTGGGCTTAGGTGTGTCTACGTACGGAACGGCTTAAGGGCTCCAACGCAACGACCAGATTAATGAGCTTTCCAGGAAAATGGGCGCTTCAATTGCTCTTCCATAAGGTCGGTGGCAAAAAGGTTCAGATCAGGTCAGGTCACCTTACTCAGAGTCAGTACTGAATTTATAAATTTCAAGGGAATTTTTTTTTATCTGGTTTTTTATTTCAAACACTATACCCTTTTATCAAATAAAATTGGGTTTTTTTAACTGAAACAAAACTTTCAAAGCTTAATCGCTTATACCAAATCACTTTTCACCAAAAAAAATTACACGGTGAACGGTTTTTTTTTTTTTATCTAAATATGTTTTATTTTGATGAAATGCAATTTATTGCAAAATTAATTTGTTGACGTTGTCAACAAATGATTTATTCATCGAGAAACTTATCCGCGTCATCCCGAGATGAAAGTATCACGAAAACTGCATGAAAATCCCATGAAAAGTCGAGCGCCTACCTTCAGTATCTTCCTCATGTTAGAAAAGTGAATTTTCCCTGAGAATTTCCTCCCCGAGTACCCAAAAAACTCAACTTAGTCAGTGAGTGCGCCTGTGGGAAATTCTGTGAGCAAAAGCTTTGCGGAAAATCCAACGATTGCCAGATGGTACTACCTTTTGCCCCGGTATTGAAGCGTTTTTATTTTATTTTTTTACCCGGCAAAATTGAGTCATGTTTAGATGTAAAGGTGTGCGCTACTGAACAAATTGTTCACAAATTTTAGTATTCGCTTTCTGTCCTTATATTTCATCTTAATTAAACCCTAACGACTTAGAGGGACATTATTTGAGAGTAAAATATACCCTGCAATAAAAAAAAAGGCCTCGAGCGGAAGTATTCGAAGATGATTTAATCATGCGGCGAATTTGATGCTTCTGTGTTATTTTTAACTTAATTCAAGAGATTCAGATGAACCAAACCAAAATTCTCGACATTAAAATGTTTTCGATTTTAATTGAATACTTTGATACAATAGTAGAATGCAATAAAGAATTCGCCCAGTTTTGTAAATTGTGTATCAAAACTAGTTACTAATGTTTGATTTAAACCTTTTGGACTTGATGTTTTTGTGAATTTTGTACGTCAGTTTAAAAAACTAAAAAATTTATGAGACTGCATTCAAAATATTGTGAGTATGAGAGCCAGAAATATTTGAGATGTTTAGAAAAAATTTCAGGGTTTTGTTTATTTATAAATATTTTCTATGGAAAATCAAGCAGTTAAAAAAATTTTATGTTCTTTCAGTTTATTGCTGATATACTTAAAAATATATAATAGAAATATTAAATATTGGCACTATATTTAAAAGGAATCATAAAAGTAACGCAGCGAATTAGCGCGGAATATACTTTTGGAATCTATAATAAAAAAACCATTTTTTTTATTCTTTCAGAAAATATTAGTACTTATCACATCTTAAGAATATATCACCAAAGTTTTAAAACTAAATTCAAAGTACTTCTGATGATATAGTCTATGAGCGTGACTCTCCTATGGTTAGCTCGGCTTGGAATTTTCATTTACCCAAATTCAAAAAGCGTTTGCATTGTACGAAATATTTTTTTCAAATTGACACCAGCGATAACTCAAAAAGTTCTTAATCCATTGCACTCAAATGTTTACAACAATATTACTTTGTACTTGAACCCAAAAATTTTAGAAGAACAGTTGATGAAATCATTTTATGAGGCAAAAATAATTGAAAAATTTGGTCTAAAATTCAAATTATTTTTATAAAGTGTATCATTTCTTGTAATTCTTTATTTTTCTTTCTTTAGGTTCACGCATATCTTACAACGTTACTAATAATACAAGAATTTTTCATTTTGGTTTTAACCAATACAGCACAGGTTATAACTCACGCAGCCTTTCCGGAAGACATTATAATAAATCCACCATTTTTAATTTTTTTGTAAAAAAAACTTTAATAGCTATAAGTAGGTATCAATGAACATAATCCAAAGTTTCAAAAATATTAAACAAATCATTCTTTAAAAAATTTTAATATTTCTTTATTGGAGCTCGTTGACGAGAATAAGAGTGCAGTTGTAAATGTTCATTCAAACTTCTTGATGATAGACAACAACGAAAATTATCATTCTACATGAACATTCATTCGACCGTGCCCGTCTATCTAGGCATCTAGAGTATTAGCAAACTCTAAGTTGCTTTCATCCCCTTCTTTTACAATATCTATATTTTTCTAAATAAAACTGAAACATAAGTTCCAGTTCAAACGATGTTGAAATCACAGACAAACATAACTTTCATAATTTTGCCTTTGTGGCATTGTTATTTAATTATAGGTATCCAAATGGCTACAACGAGAAAGGAATTGATTTTATTTGTTTGTGCATAAATTGTGTGCAATTGCAATGAAACCAATATTAATAAATAATAAATGATTTCTACTGCTTTATACGTTATGTCTCACCACTTGGACTTTGCTGAAGCGCATCGATTTTCATAGAAAAACATTTTAAGAAAAAAAGATGAGGTTTAGTTCAATTCTATTGATTTTCTTGTCCGCAATTTTGACGTGTTATAAACTTAATGTTATTTAATTTCAAATAATTTAAGTATAATATGTATGTACGTAAGTCAAGTAATCAAGTCGTTTTACAGAGTTCCATTTCCAAGTAACCATTAAGATCGAGCTTTAACTAGCAAGCAAAAATATAAAATAAATAAGAGCAAAAGCACTCGCGCTGTACCTATGGATATTATATTATATTATATATTATTATCAATTATTATGGATTTTTTAACCCAAGAAATACTCCCACCAGACGTTTCATTCATGCATAAAATTAGAATTAGAAATACTTACATATATACTTATTCTATTTTAGATAAAAAGAATTGGCGAATCAATCGTAAACCAATTAGAATGGTAGAATCCCATTAAGAAGACGATTTCGGCAATACTCGTAACTAATCAATCTCTATAACGACCTTAGCGATGTGATTGTGAAACCCTCGCAATCAGATCAGACCATAAATTCATCGTGCTTAGGCACGATTTCCGCGGTAATTGAATTAAATACAAGCCGGTCATCCACAATATTCTCAGTAACATGGTCACGAAACGAATTAATATACGTGATATTTCTTTCCTCCTTGGGCTGTAGGCTAGAAATTGATTTTTATTTTATTGTGAATATAAGATTAAAGGATTTTCAACGTAACTTTTATGCGACTGAAGGAAGCTTCCTGCATATCTTTATTAGAAGATTAAATTCAGATGTACCTATGTATACTATTTCAAATATAGTTTAAGTACGTTCAGATCAATAGTATTTCATTAAATTTATTATACACAATTTAGTTAAAAAAGATCAGGAACGATTTCGGCTTTAAAAAATATAGAGTAATTGAAAGAAAAATGAATGATGAACTTGTAAAAAAATATATATAGTTATATTTTATTCTAATCATCTGTGCGGAAAATAAATGAATGCCTGTGTTAAGTAAGTATAACAATAAATTAAACTGGAGACACAATTTTAATAATTTGATTGAGAAAATGCATCCAAAGGATGCAAGCCAGTATTTTAGGAATATTAGTGAAACTTTTTTTCTACCATTAAAATTTTATATTTAAATGACGTAATTCACTTGTTTCGTCAATCATTCGTAATTAGCAAATGTCTAATTTAAATTCTTAGAATGATCGATTCTATAACATCGCAAATGCAATGTAATTAGTATATTGTTATTGTACCCATTAATATAATTTTAAAATAACTTTTGGTAAGAAATATATTGAACTACTTAAAATCCCACTCATTAATTTTTCCATAAAAATTAAGTTCTTGTGCACCTCCCACTGTTTTAATTTACACTTTTGAAAGATTTATTGCGTTCAATGGATGGAAGACGCAATTATAATTACCTAAGTTTTATTTAAAAACCATGCAAAACTCAAAATTGACAGTGACATATTGTTCCCAAAAACGAAAGGCAAATAGTTTGAAAATGAATTTCTAGTTGCTACGTATGCTGCAACTCGAGGTGTTTTATTCAGAGTGTAAATTTCGTATCTGGCAACACGTAATTCAGAAAATTTACCGGCTTTTCAAAGTCAGGCGTATTCAGCGAATTCTGCAGGAAATTTTGTTTTAGCGTCCAAATGAAAAGCTCAGAAAATTCCCTTCTCGCATTCGAGCAAGTAGCCCAAATCTCCCCACTGAGGGTTGCTATGCGACGCCAGACTATGGGGAAAATTTTCTTTTCGCGTTGTAGTCGAACCTCTGGCGAAGAAAACTAATGAGAAGAGAGCGGGCACTTAAATGAAAATATGTAGAAAGGGTGAAAATTGAAAAATTCAAGGAGAAAAAGTGGTCGCAAAATAATTAATAAAAACTTAATTCTTTGGATTAGCGGAAGCCGATTTTAGAATTCAAGCACTTTGGGTGATTTAATTCGGATCATGTGATTACGCACACCTAGGAAAGGGTAAAGAAAATTTAAGTGAAATGAGACTTCAATTTCGTGTTAGTTTTATTCCGGTTAAGTGACAAACTTTATTTGAAAAATGTCATGTCGTCTGGCATTTTTAGATTCCTCTACGGCGTCTACGGCTCGGACTAATGATTGGGTGCAAAACGTCTTAATTATTTTACACTTCCGCATTTTGTAGGTCTTTTATTAGCATTTAACTGAATAAATTGAATTTAAGTGCAGCTTGATGTAAATTGAGTCAAGTAGAAGCTTTCAAGGAGGTGATGTTACATTCACTTTTATCCTTATCTAAATTTTCATTCGCTTTATTGTCTGAATTCAAATTAATTACATACGTTAGACGGCTATACCATAGATACTTTCCGTCGGAAGATTATGACTTTGAATATCGCTTAGGAAAAACAGAAAAATTGTTAATTTTTTGTTTATTATTATTTTCATTCTTATATATTACTATTTTGAGAGGATGGTATTTATGGTATTTCATAAAAGTAATTGCCATAAGTAACAACAACTTTAATATAAGCCACTGAATTTAAATTTATCAACCCTTTTCACATTTGTTATCTACCATCTTCAAGCATCATTTCACCTTTTCCCACACAAAAATATTTTTTTCCATTTCAAACGTATAAAAATCCATTTCAAACGTGCCTTTTTTGTTATTTCAAAAGTGTTAAATTCCAAAACACTAATATCGAAATTTAACACAAAAATGTTCATTTTTCCAAATGCAAAATAATATTTTTAGTTTACAGGTATAGTCAATTTCCATAGGTAATACCTGTCGGTAAATTTGACATAGAATTATTTAAAAAAATTGTACAGCCTAGCGGAGGCAATGTATTTAAACCTCTTACAATTAATTCCACTGAAAAGTTGACTGGACTGTACAAATTTAGTATCGAACAAATTTTTTGAAATAAAAACAAACACTTTTGCAATGGATTTTTATGAGTTTGAAATGTAAAAAGATATTTTTGCGTAGGAAAAGGTGAAATGTTGCTTGAAAATGGTATATACATATAAATGAACATTTTCTCAATGTATTTATGCACATTTTAAGTCCGTAGACATCCATCAACATTTTTTAATAAATTTAAAAAAATATGACTTACATTCATAATAGTCGAAGTTATGACTTTCTCTGTCACCATTTTCACTTCCCGTCATTTTTGTCCACGCTGTAAAGATTTGTATTTAAACTGATATTAAATAACATACTTAAGCAGCTTTTTCCGGATTTCTTAATATTTACCTTTTCTTATATAACTCCCAACTTTAATAGAACAACTACACCAACCACGTGAATTTTGTTCTGCTTTTACTGCTTTCGTTTCAATAGCAGTTGTACTAGAACAGGGCTCGATTTCAAATGCTAAGGGTTGAGAGACTCTTGAAGATCGTTGACCTGTAAAACAGTTGTATTAAAAGTTTTCTTAATTTACCAATTTTTAAAGCTTGGTTCTACATATCTCAAAAATATGTTGTTAAAGACAATATCATTAATTGATTCCAATCTGAATTTTCTAATAGTTTTACTAAAGAACTAATGGAGGCCTAAAAGTGAGTGACGGTCGAAAGTTAAAAGTTCGGGAAGGATTTAATCAGAAGGTGTCGAAATCTGAGTATTTCCACCGATTTTGGTGGAAATTGAAGAAAATCCTTATACTTAAAATAATTTCATCTTTTTCAAGCACAAAACAATGAAAGGAAAACTTTCGATTTATCATTTCCACAACAAATGTGTGTCTGTCGCCGTCGTTAATTCGTTTATTTTAAGGATCTTTTCGAAAAATGTATAGGTTAAACTGACTTCATATAACGTAAATCATACATAAAATTATAATACTTTCAAAGTGTGTGATAACTTCGATCATTTAACTGTAATAATAAATAAAATAAATGATATATATTATATATTTTTTAAAATATTGTAAATAAAAATAATATTTTCCCTTAAAAAGATGTCTCTTCAATGGGTTAGACGATTTTTCCAATAACTCATATTTTTGTAATTAGGTTATCAAAAATTATAACAATTTATGATTTATCTCTAATAGAAAATGGGATTGTAAATAAAAAAAACCCTAAATTCACAAATTGCAATCAAACAATGCTAGAAATCCCTCAATTTTTAATTCCCATTTCCTTGCTTTCCATCTCTTCCATAGTTGTAGCAAGCGCATCTTTATTCCACGAAATTCTTCGTGGTTCAACGCCGGCTTTTAGTTTATATTTACTTCGCATTGCAATTCTGCAACACTAATGTAAATTTAGGTATTTAGAGATTGATGCCGCTAAAGGCAAGTACATATACCTCAAAAAATCGGGGCGACTATCCTTTTAATATAAGATAGATGCCCTTGTCATTATAAAATATAGTAAAACAGTTTGACACACAGAAATATTACAAACGTGTTCTACATATTCCACTCGTTAAGTATAACCTAAACAAAGTTGATTTAAATTTAAAATAAAAACGATGTTGCACTATAAAATATGCAATAATTGTAAATCCGCGATTTTTATTGCCACGTTGACATTTACGCCGTTCTGACGCGCACTGATGCGAACGCCACCAAAAAAACTGGGACGCAAAATTACGTAAGTACGAAAGACGCCCGTTCGAAATATACAGCGAATGATTTTATACACCAACCGGAAATTTAAATACAGATTGAGACATCTATCCCAGTGGGGCTTCTATCCTAGACTTACGCTAAGCAAAAGTTAAAAACTTCTTTAATTTATGGTTTTGACACAATTTCCAACGAATTTTTTTGGGAATGCATAGGTATTCTGTAAATTGCCCCGGAAAAATGTAATTTGTCACAACTTCAAAGTTAAATATCTCGAGAAGTACAAACAATCAAAATAATATTTTTTAGATAGTTGTCACTTTTACTTTTAAGTCAAAATCCTTGAGAAGACGTCAAACTCAATCTGTTCCGGAAAGGATTACTTAATATGTAGTATAGCTTTACCTTCTAAAGATGCTTCAAATTGGAACAAACTATGACATTAATTTTATGATGTGACGTGTAAGTGAACCTTGGGTCCACTCAGTTTTCAGGCCGTTGAGTCCACTAAGATAAGGGCCGTTGGGTCCACTTAGTTTAGAGGCCCCTTTTGAAAGCGTAGATTTTTGGCTTTAAACCGCAAAAAAATTGTGTATAATTAAACGCTTTATTAGTTAAAGCTTAATTTATTTTCCAATTCACTTGCAGAGGGTAATAACTTTCAGGAATTAGAGTACGCTTTTTCGACTATTGACGTAAAAAACTGGGGTGCTATAAGTTTGAAAACTTTGTCTGTCTGTTTGTGTACCTGTATGACTTTGATACCGTAGCTCCACGATGGGTAAACCGAATTAACTTTTTTCAAAGCTGATATTTGCAAATTTATATCTTAGCTGCTACTATTGCTAGAAACTTGGAATTTAAGCTCACATGTTCATGTGTATGCGGAATTTATGCTTAAACGGAAAGAGAGTAATCAAAACCAGGCATTATGTATTTGGATCAAAACACCGCCTGTTCCTTCGTTTGGATTGAACTTGCTGGTTAAATAAATCTGCTGAAATTTTAAAGATATTGATGACACTTTGCTTGAGGAAAAAACCCGAAAAGTTTCTTATTGATGAAATTAAACACCAACTTACAATACAAAAGTGTTTACCCAACCAGATTGACAAACTAAATCCGAAAAATTTGTTGCCCAACATTAATTAGATTAAGAATCTTTTGTATTCTATCTGTAGTTATCACACTGGCAGAGCGCACATTTAGTTGCTTGGTGCATATCAAACATTTTCAGAGGTCCAAAAATAAGACAAGGGAAATTTTCAGGACCTCGAATTTCTAAGAAAAACAAAAGAGTGTCATTTAGATCTTATTTGTGAAGAAGTTGCTAATAGAAAGCCTAGGCGTGACGACACATCGAGCTAAACTCTGTTCGAATTCATATCTATGTTAGAGCTTAGCTAATTGCTAAGCTTGATGAACGAGTCAAGCTTTTGGTTGACTTCGTGAGACGACGAGAAAATTTGGTTTCAAACAAGCCCCTAGTAACAAACCAAGTTCTACTTCGTCTTGTTGGTAGTTCCTACGACCTCGTTGAAACTCTGTCACCCAATGTTTAAGAAGCAGAATCCCCCAAGTAGAATTTAGCTTCACTTTGATATTGGTTGGACTTAGGCCTTTTTAATGAAAGTATTAGCTGTATTCTTTACACAACGGATCCGGTTCCAGGTTTTGAAAGAAATTTTGCAATGAATTGAAATTTATGAGCAGTTACCCATATCAAACAATTTTTATTTCTCAAAAATAAAACCAAATTGCCTGAACTTATACCCACTTTGCGTCAAAAATTTAATTCAGAAAATTTATCTGGTTCAAGGTTTGAAATATCATAGCAATTTGATGCGGCTTTCGCAAATTTTAAAATCTCTAAATACGCGACCGTTTTTAAAATAACCTGCAAAACATGGAACCGGATCCGATGTGAAAAAAATACAGCTATTGTATCACATAACGATAATCAATTTTTTCCATTTTTACAAATTCACTGAGAGCATTCACCATTGATGGCTGCCAAGCAAATACTAAACAGCGTAACGTCATCAAACTTCAAACTTAAGCTTTATAAGGTTGGTATTTTCTACTATAGTCATTCTTTTCAAACAACAACCACCATCTATACGTCAGGTCGGATACTTCTGGGACTACCCTCTTCTTTTTTATCCATTTTTTCATGGGGGTCCTCAAACTGAGAGTTCATGCCCTAAATGCCCATTGGGTAAAACAACGACTGAACGCTACGGGAGGTGATTCGTACGAAGTAAAACAATTCAATGCGTTAGAGAAAGAAGTCAGTTCTTTGTTATATTTATAATTTATAATGCTCATTTGCTGATTACTTATTTAAGGATTAATACTTATCTTTGACACGTAATGTTTTACAAACTTTTAAATGAAATCGGTCTACTTATATCAACTTAACATAACAAATTATTCCTTGTAAGAAAATCGATATCTAATAGCCATCATGTCCTGCCACAAATCGCGCACACATAATCGAATTGAAGCACCACAAACTTCAAAATATCTGTGAAAAGCCTTGTCCCAGTACATTTGATTTAATAATTAAGAGGACAGCAGTCGCTCTGTTATTTATTGATTCAAATCACATCACGTTTTCTCTCGATTTTCTGCTTGGATATTATTTGGGTTGGCGACGAGCCAGCGAAAAAATGCCAGACCATTCAACATGAATTTGTTGCACCTTCGAAGACACTGCAGCGCGCACCCGTCGGGACAGCTGGCCAGAAATGCATTAGGCAAAAATGCGTGTTTTGAATATTTAAATGCAGGAGTGCCTCAAGGTGCCCATTTCTGGCGGTTTGATCGGACCGGCCCGGTGGGGCGGGAGCAGGTTTTAGCCTCTGAGGATGACACCGCGACCGATGTTAGATGATTCACGAATGTAACGCGGCGACTACGTCAATCTGGACTAGGTGAGATATAATTGGAACCCGAGCATAAACTGGGCTCGTTAGCATACTCACTTCTTTCGGGCATTTCACTCGCGGTATTCATCACGCCTCAGATTGTTTTTCTCCACGAACAAAAATAGACACGCTCACAGGCCGAAAACACTATAATCGAAGTGTTGACCCACTAACCCGCGCGACGCACTATCGAAACGATCCCAAGTGCAATTCCTTGATCGAACCCGACTGGGTGCCGCGACATAAGTAAACACATTTGACCGGGGCCAGGGGACAGATGGCTCCGAGTACCCCGAATTGCAGCGCCCCATCGATAGAAATTCCGCGATCCTGTGCTCTGGCGCAGAATGCCGCTTAGGAGACATTAGCGGAGAAAGTAATGAAAAATCTATTTTTACGAAGATCGGTGTTCAAGATGGAACCACTGAATGCTCACGATCGCCGCTCCCCCGAACCTGATTAGCAGATCTAGCCTAGGGCTAGATTGGCGCAATTGCGAGGACGTGAAAGGCTGTGATGTTTGAACGCTTAAACATTTAGAAAACTGTCAATCACCTTCGCTAATGATCCGGTTGTCCAACGCGGGAAATAAACAACGAACGCGCGATTTCACTTTCCCAGAACGGCGGCACGGACTGGCTATAAACAGTCGCTGTGGAAAATGCTTAACACGATGCCCGAATTTTTTTCGGAACTGACTGACTGAGCCCGCCGATTACGAGGGAATCTCGCGAGGCGTTCTTCCAACACAATACGAAAATGTTCCCCCGCAAATATTCGCTCCTGTCAGCGTACTGCCCGCCGCCCGCGGGCCTATGGTGGAAATTTGTTTTTCGGACATTTGGCTAAAAATTACTTATATATCCGCAGCTGCGGTACAGCGGATGGCCAACAGAATTTATTGCTTAAACAATCGCCGAATTGATGACGGATAAAATACTTTAGGACTATCAAAAAGTAATTTAGTTCAATTTTTACGATTTAAGTAACACCAATGTGTGCTGGATGGAATGTGTTAATGTATGTTTCTTTTGAAAAATTTGTTTAAGAATATTTGTTTACCCAAAATCGCAAAAACAACAGGAAGTTCTAAACAAAGCAAAATAAAAAATACAATTTAAGACTAATGTTAAACAACAGCTTTCGCTGTAAATTCGAACCGAAAGATAGGTGGTATAATCAAAATTGTAAAATGATTTACTTAAAAAATACATAGTCCTTCCATCAGCGATTTAAAAAAATATGTTATTGTAATCTTTAGAACTGAAAACTAAATATATTATTTTAAAAACATAACATAACATAATGAAAACAATAAATATTATGAACACCTCAACAGTTCAACACTAGAATACGAAAGCGGTTAATTTAGCCACTAGTGGGTTTTAAACTATCTCACTGTCTATAAAACTGCTTTGAAAGCAATTCCAAATTGCAAATTGCCTGAGCTTTCTTTGAGTTTATTTATAGTTACCAAATGTTTATTTGATAATAGCAAAATAAATATTTGTTTATTGTTAACAAGCTCCATAGAAATCAATTATAGACGCAATCTCATCATTCGGATCATAAAGTGTAGTTATATTTATTTTATATGAATCAAAATCTATTTTTGAAAAGTAATATCGAAATGATCGCGGGATTGTGCGCGTGCGCATACGTGCGTTGACTCATCATTCAATAAAAATTTTGCTTTAATTGAATCCTTCCATGTGACGTCACGCCGCGTTGTAGATTTGAAGCTTTGTTGGGTATTTTGTATTCAGTCTCCATATTTTATTTATTTTATATCAGATTGTGTACATTTAAAAACAAAATTCTTTTATTGCACCCGATAATTTTTTCATAGGAATGAGGCATCAATTTTTGTGCATTTTTGCAGCATTTTGTTAAAATCAAATTTTGGTGTATTGTAGGTTACATTTTTGGAATATTTATGCAACCCCTTATGTAAAACTATATGACAAAACTCCATTTGCTACTTAAGACTAATAGTAAAATTGAAGTGCCAGATTTTGGGAACAAATCAATCTGACTAACGAATAAATATCATATTTAATTGTTTTAACGATTGACGATTCCGATTTAGTTATAATTAATGATTGAATTAGTTTCAATTGTCAATATCCACAGCCAGTGACATGGTATAAAATTATGTAATATAACATTACATGATGTTAAATGATGTTAAGCCACGTGACGTAAAATACTTAAGGTGGCTTACTTTATTTAGACGATCCCCTGCTTTAGATGGTAAAAAAAATGTAATTTTTGAGTGTTTACTGTAAGAAAATGAGAAGAGCTATTGTTTTGGACATTGAACAATTTATTATTATACCTTTAAGATTATAATGAACTGTATTGTTTTTCAAAATTTAACTTACATAAATTAAATGTATACTCTGTTGAAGTTAGAGCTCCGATTTTCGATCATTTTGTCAATTTAGTTTTCAGTTCATCGAGGAAAAAACCAGGTATAATCTATCAAATGAATTTTGACTATAATATTTCAAATAAATTTTGACACTAATAGAACTCACGTTGTCGTCTACGCCAACCTCAAAAATGTATAGTTTTGAGGAAAACGCGTATAATGTTTGTGAGCAAGTACGAGAAAGTTCGCCTTTCTCTTACTCTAGGAACTTTTATATGTAGGAGAGACTCGTTCAAAACCGTATAGCTAAGGTTATAGATCTGTAACTCGGCTATTTAAAAAGACACATGGTTTTTATCAACACTTTAATTGATCTCTGCATGCATTTTGATAAAACTAACTAGGAGTGTTAACTTGATGTCAAAAGTGACGAATATGCAAAAAAAAATTTGTCGATAACTTGTACTTTCCGAGATATATGTATAAATTTGAACTTTTGAAAATTGACAATTTGTCTCCACGATTTTTTGCATATTCCCATAAAATTTCTTTGTAAATTATATAAATACCATAAATTAGGAACATTTCCACCTTTTCATTATAAAAGATTATTGAACAATTTTTGAAGTTAACGACTTAAAAGTAAATATATTTTCCGATTTATTGACAGTGACGAGCACACATTTGTCTTATCGTGTAGATTTTTTTACATAAATTCGGTGGAAACATTTTTAATTTAAGATTTTTCAATAATTTTCACCAAAAGATTGTGAGAGCATGGATAAATTGCGGGGAAAAACTATCACTTTTCAGAGTTTTAAAGTTAAATATCTAAGAAAATATCAGCGACCGACAAATTTTTTTGCATATCCGTCACTTCTGGTCCTAAGTGGACATTACTACAAAGTTTCATCAAAATCCCTGAAGAGACCTCAAAATCAATTTATACCATTAACAAAATAAGTCAACTAATCCCAATACTGGAAATTCCAGATTACTACACGTTAGGGGTGAAACTCTCTCGGTATTTGCAATTAATCGCCACTAGTCGAAGCAAAAGGGCAAATAAGTTTCGGGTTTCTTTTTTGCCCCAAAATTATCTGTGGCGCTGTTATGAATTGGTCATTTTATCTCGCCCTAACCTGAGACTGAGAGCCGAAATAAGCCAATAAATAAGTTCCAAGGGGAGTTATCGCAGTGGTCATAAGGCGAAGTAAATGAAACATTAAGAGCAGTAAAACGACCCCAATTAGAAGATGCACTGAAACTGCCCTGATAATTAATGGCCGAGGAATGCCGCTGTGCAGACATTTTCCAGGCGATGCAACAATTAGCCGTAATTTTCCCAAATTAATTAAAAGCAAGCTGGTGGAAGAGCGCTTGAATTGACGGCGCGCGCTGTGGCCGCGGCACTTCTTCAAAAAGACTGCAAAGAGCCGAGATTACTTGGCCCAGTCACGTCTGCTCTCAAGTGCGGCTGTAAAAATGACTGCATTTCTTTTCCTGCCCCATTCACCGAATTGGTCGGGATAGGATCCTTGGGAATGGAAAAAAACAATACCCACCACCGTGCAGTAAATTTTCAAATTCTGCCTCTGTGTTTTATGATGAGGACGTGATTTGATACCGCGAAGTTCGTAAAAAGCAACTCAAATTAGCGAATTTCGCGCGCTGCAGATATTCGTCCGTCGCGTCGTCGCGTCGGCTCTAGGGTTCTAGCACCGAACTTCAGTTTAATTTTTCGGCTAATCTGCACTGTGGAAGCACCGCACCAATTTGGGACTAGTACTCCTTGGCCAGAAGTGCTAATTGGATGCGAGTGTAAAATTTGTAAAAAATAAATGGCCTTTTTATCGTCCTTTCATCAGTCCTGACCCCGGCGGATGGAACAATTTTGTAGGGGCGGGAGCAATGGCTATCAACTCCACGCAACTTTGTTCTTTCTGAAGCAATAAAACGTCAAGTGCTGGGGTACACTTCGGGGCAATTCCCGGAGAACTGGTGTTGGGCCAGTCCCGATCCGGGCATCCGCCCCTCCCACATATGCTCGGGATGTGTGCTTCTGGGGGCCGCACGGCCCGACGCCCCATTAATAGGTCGGACCTGCAGACGGGTTCCTCCCGAACGGACTCCTTCTGCTCCACGAATGCTTACTTAGTCCTAGAGCGGAGTTTACGACTCACGGATAGTTTGTTTATGCCTAAATGATGAACACTTTATGACCGCCCGATGGCGACCACAATTTCCACGCGGCATGTCGTTCGCCCAGAAGGAGCAACATATACCTCGACTTATGTGACACGTGACACATGACGTCGTGCTGTTTGATAAGCACATCGGCGCATTCATTTTATTGGCGAATGGCGAATAATTATCAGACATGGTCGCATCTCTAAAGCATGTTTGTGGTGGAAGTATTTGGACAAACATTTTGTGCGAGGGATAATGTAATCAAGTAAGTTCTAGGACTCATGTTCATGATTTATTAACTACATACAAGCAGAAGTGCTCGCTTCATCTGAACTACAATTGTACATCCCCATCTAGATATGTATATATATATGGGTCATTCCATTGTAGATTACATCGCATCAGTTAAAACCTAATTTAACCCTCCGTTGAACACATGTTTCCATTTTCATGTAAACAATCTGAAAATTAAGTTAACCATTTTTCTTAAAAAGTACCATCCAAATTCGCGTTCTGAAGTTATTCGTGCTAGAGTGGGTCAGACTATAGACCAGTTGGGGAAAAAAAATGCCAAATTCACACGAAATCTCCTAAACAGATCTCACGCATCGAATTTCACAATAAAAATGAGAAATTCATGTTAATTATGTGCCTAGTCCCAACGCAGCTAAGTCGAGGCTCCAACGAAACGAGTCACCTGGTCCATGGTGTTAAACTACTCTAACACGAATAACTTCAGTTTATCTCTGAGAAAGGCCACAAGACAGGGAAGCTATTTCATAGAAAAAATTTCGATCTTTCCATACAACAAATCGGCAGAACGAAGGACTAAAGTCAAATTTTGGGCATCGAAATTGCCATTTTCGAAGTTTGACGTGGTCTCTCTCATTTGTTTGTTAGCTTGACGGCTCAGTTTTCTAACACACTATTATCCAATATCCTACGATTTCTCTGAAAGAACTTATAAAGCATTTTCCACAACAAACGTTGATCAGAAGACCATGTAGAATCGATTGGTATACCCCTGTTCAGACCTTAACACAACACCCTGTATAAAAACAAACATTTAAAAAACAAACATCAAAATCGGACCTATTCGTGAGGATTAAGAAGTTTCAAAGATTTTTCCACTTCATTGATTCGACTACATTTAACTTATAAATTCACTGCTTTTTGTTTTCAAAGTCAGCCAGTTTGAATTTAGTGCTAGCGTTATGGCAATTCATAATTCATATTACGAGCGGTAAAATGAATGATTGAGCAACACGCATTTTTGCAATCAATTAATTTTTGTAAAAATTCAAAACACTAATGCTTGCTATAATCTTCTTACAGAAGATATAGAACTACTTAATACAAGCGCACCATTCTAATTTAGTAATAGCTCATGCGGTGCTTGCTTCCAATTATTCATTTTAATGCCCAATTGGATTTTCACTTATTCAAATACTTATTGAGCTACTTATTAGTCATATCAAGATAGTTTACCCTTCATTTAGATTTTTTTTTTGTTTTTTTTTTTTTTTGCTGATCATATTTTACCGCCCAATATGTTATTAAAGATACAATTTATATTTTCATACTGACGAAAACTCAAATAAATTACCTCCTTTTTAAATCATAGCCTTATTTAGTATTTGCTTTAATTTTAATGCCTTTTATACCGTATCACGCAATGTTTATGAAAACAAGACAAACCAATATTTTATTTTAGACGGTATTCATCACATCATGGTCAAAGAAAGTTATGAGGCTTAGCTGTTTCGCGGAACAAAATGTCAAAAAAGCATAATGTCAGTAACTCCTTTGTTCATAGCTCACTCTCTATAGACTGGAGCATTGATGCTACTGAATAATTAGGTATTTGTAAGTAACTACAACTTCATACAATTTTCGAGGAACTTATTTATTACAATTGACATTTGCCGAATGCTTGTTTACCATAGTTCCGCGAAACGGCCAAGTCTTATGACTTTCTTTGACCATGACGGAGACTTACTTAGGGTTTGACTCTACGTGAGTTCTCATAACATTTTAAGAGTAAAAGGGTTGCGAGTATTTATTACATTTTTAATATAAAATGTTATTGATGGGATTTCAACTATTTATGTAGGTTGTTCATAGCCAGCTGGTGGAATATTCCACCAGGTCCTTACTTTATTTTTTATATAAATAATAATCCTGTCATTCTATTCGACGGGCGGTCTAGAAACAATAAATTAATAAATAACCTACGTCTTTCTTATGAACCCTTAGCACACAATTTTTCGAATATATTCCAGAAACAGACGTCCTAATACATATACATATACATATAATATAATTTTCGTTAATTAACGAAATTTCCCTTCTGAAGTTTTGGGATTATAAATATGTGCTCCCTAATCCGAATAATTCGATAAACAGAGGTAAATTTTGCAATAATTAGTTCGGATAAGCGAGACCATTTTGTAATACAGAAACAAAAACAAAATTTCGATATATTTATGGTACTTTTGGTGGAATAAATTAAATTTAATCCCTATCTGTTATGAACAAATTTTGCTAATTTTTGATTTGTTGAGAATAAGACTTGCCAAGGACGAAGTCATTTTTAACTAAACCCACTTGAATCGTTCCCCGACTATAACAAATTGAGGAAAAGGCAAGAAAATTAATGGGCTAGCCCCTAGTTCACCTAATTTATTCGCTTGTTTTGGGCACTTTCGAGGATGCCCATATCAATCAAAAGTTGAAAATTCATGAATTATGTTGAGTTATCTCTTGGTTGGATGAACGGACGGTTGACGAAAATCTCCGGTATGATAAAATTACAGGGAAAAAATATTTAAAAACTCATTAGGACCGCGTGCGAGCTGCGCTATGTTTGTGGATCACCTTGAGAAATGAGAACGCCCGTTCGCGGGTATAAAATCACTTTCGGTAACTGGGGCGACTCACCCACCTTTGGTATTGACCCACTCCGGAAAATTACGTAAACCCTTAAAGTGGCCGGGGGAGGCCGGGTATCGGACGAGGGCTTTAAAACGAGTTTCGGCCGGCGGAGGCTTTAAATCCGGCCTAAATGCTTCATTAGGACGGACATAATTTGCCTGTTGAGCCGAAAGACAGATCCGGCCGATATGGGGCTCATTTCCGCTCGCCGTGGACCGGGAAGGAAATGAAAGCCGACCGATAGCAAATCTTAAGGGAAATACGAGCGCTCCACGAGTAAATGAGAAAAACGGATTTTCGCCAATGTCAACAGCAGCCAGACATAAGTGGTAATTAGCTGGCCACGGTGAATCCTTGAAGGGATATTTCGGGAGGTGCGATTTATTTTTAATGAGTCCCGGGTTCCTGTCCCGGTCCTATAATGCCAGCTTTCGTGCATAGTCTTTTGCGGGTAATTTTCTGGGTACTTCGCCTCCCTGCCGCCCGCGCCGCCACCATAGCCGCCCTTTTTTTTTCTCCCCCGATCCGACCGGCTAAACTTTTTGCCGAGCCGGCCCTTAAAATGCGGATTCAATTATTTCGTGTGGTTACGCATGCTGCGCGAAAGTTATGAGTCCGCTGGCGCTCCTGCTGTTGCTTGCTATTCGGGCCAGCTGATTAATGGTCGGGCTCATTAGGGGAGATAAGTCGTTTGCTAGATTACTGGGGATAATCCGCCAATTGTGCATATCGCGGTCTATCGGAACACCGCCAAGATAAGCGTGCGGGTCTGCTCGTAATATTAAAAGGGTCATATTTCAGCTGGGAAAATTATGGGATATTGTAATTTGTACGTGAGCGCCCTGCAAGTGGCGCTATTTCGGCTAAAAATGAATTCGAATTTTTTGATGAGAATGGAATTTAATTCACATAAATCTTCAAGAAAATTGGATAGCTCCCACTTTTTATGTCGTTTGGAAAGCTAGAAAAGTTACAATGAAATTATATTTGCAGAATAAAAGTTAAGGGGATAGGTATACCTAAAGGGTTCAATCTTGTCTCTGAACGAAGGGCTTGGAGAACAAAATTTGTTTCAGCAAATGGTTTAACCAAAACAACCGTAAAAATAACCCTGCCTTTTTTTATTTTTGCTAATTAAAAATTATATAAGTTTTTGATAAAATCAAAATTTCTTTCTTCAGAGGACAAGAATAAAACTTTAGTAAACTAATTTCTTTGATAATTTTCATTTAAGGTGATCCAGCTTCGACTAATAGTGCACACCGCAGAATACCTTGAAAAGAAGGAGTCGCCGGGGAACAAGTGCAGTTTTGTTTTTCCAGAAAATGTATTATTATATGCAATAAAAACCTAATTTATATAATAAATCGTTTCCCGGGATAAACATTTTCAGTATCCCAGAGTATTCCAACTAGAGACGCACGTTTCTGGATCCGATGGAGTGTTCAGAATGTCACTCAGGGAGACGCAATTAGAGACGGTTGAAATGTCGCTACAACACCTTTGTATGAGACCGCCAAATTCGAAAGACTCAAATATTCCTACGAAAGACTTAAATATTCCTACGAAAGGCTCAAATATTGCTATAAATGACCAAAACTGATAAATTTAATTAGATAAACACAACATGAACTAGAAATAATCGCATACTCGTATATCTGCGTGAGATCTCGCTTTTAAAAGTGTACCACGAGAAAACCATTAGTAGTGCTTTTCGGATCACTTTCCTGATAAAATTCTTTAAAAAAAACGTTCGTATTTTACGTACAAGTCAAACGACTTAATGAAGCGAACGTTCTTTTTCTATCAACAAATACAGTAAAATTTGATTTAACAGCACTATCATTTCGCAAAGTATCAGAATGACTACAGCCTTAGAAAGCATAACCACCATCAGTTTATTCCAAACAAATTATTACAAACTTGTAACTTCAAAAACATTCATTCAAGAATTTATGCTCTATGGCCCTAAACAACCCTGCGTATTCATGTTTTGGAAACCATAAAATTTTGGAATGAAAATCCGCTAGATGCCATTTGCATGAAAATTTCTTGGAATTTGTCGTCTTTTATACGATACTCGCCATTTTGGACGCCCATATTTAATCGGTAACGATATAAACTTACCTCGATGTTTTATTGAAGGTGAAAAATACCAATTCAAATGTCGAAAAAAAAAACAAATAAAAATTGTTTCTTTAAATAAATTTACTAACAAAAACCATACCACTCAGAAAGTCATGCAAAACATGCCTGTATAAAATTTCATTGCAATTGAACAAGTCCAGTACACCAACTTTCTCTTATATAATATAAAAGTAGTATCTATAGATATAAAATGCATTATAATATAAAAAGTGAACTAATTTTTGTTTATCTCTCAAAGTATGTTTAATCCACAGTGTTCTTAGTTTTATGTGAATTATGTGTTATAAGAAGGAAAGGGTTTCATTAACCCGCTTTGTCAACGAAGACTTTCATTTAATATTTTCGGCAATTTAAGCAAGTGAGGCCACAAAATTCTAATAAAATTGCATGTGCGTTAATTAGTTGATTGCACTCTTTGTGCTACGGAATTACAATTACCGGGTTATTTATAGGTTATTTTTAAATTACTATATGTATGTATGTACCATACATATAAGGTATGCTTCTATAGGTATTTCATACATATGTATGTTCATATTTCTGATCTAGAGTATAAGTTACATATACATACTTACAACTAATAGTTGCTGGTTGATGGTGTTATTCAACTAAAAATTAAGTTAACTACGCTCAACACTAAAAAAGATAATTTAAATAATCAAAAAATCCGATTGTGAAAAAAGCGAACTTCGAAGGAAGAAAAAAGATACAGCGACCATATTTTGAGAATTAATTTATTTTGCTAATTTTCCTTCTTAGAGTTATGTAGAAATTTTGATATATTCAGGTTAAACCATGAGCAATAATTTTTTTCATATATTATTTTTATGAAAAACCAATCAAACGTTTTAATTTTATCTCAACTCCACCTGCCGTATCACATTAGCGTGGATCCAATCGGTTTAAGTTAAAAATACATTCTGATACCACCTTTTCTTTATGTATTAAGCCTCACTGATGGGCACGAACGACCTGGGTTTGTTTGCTTTTAATTATCTTTTTAATTATTGGAGCCATATTGCAAGCTCTTTTCTCAAATTTTTTATGATCGCAATAAACATTCTTGTGGTTGTGGAAAAATTAAGTCTTAAAATTGTTCAATAACGTGCTTAAATCCTGGACGACCACATTAAATGTTGGCTGGGTCCATTAATCGGAGCGAACAAAGTGATTCGCAAAAGCACGATGATAGGAACTGCACTTTCCGGATGTGATATATTTTTGTTGGTTCTCGGATAAAAATGTTTTTCGGTTATACTGCCCTCACCGGTCCTGATCCACTCAGTCTGGCAAAAGGGCAGCTCTAGTAATTGATTTTTCAGTCCATTAACGCTGACCATTAAGCGTTATATGTTTCGTCTGTAGTATAAATAAGGCTAATTACGACATTAACTTCCCTTTCGGCTATGGTCAATTTTTTCCCGATTCTGAACCACCAGGCAAGTTTAAGAGATTCTTTCTTTTGGATATAATAAAAATAATACTCATCATTTACTCTTTGGGGCCGGGCAGCTGTGAACTACTTTCCCAGCTGTTTGTACCTACCGAAAGCAGATTTTGATAGTGACTCTTTCAGAACTAATTCAATTTAATGCTATGAGTAGAGATTGTGAACCTCTGCAGCGAAAACTAATAAATATAATATTTAACAATTGCTTCAGAGAAAATAATATTTGAACGAAGCAATTGTCCAGAGGTGCACTTGCATTTGAATAGCTCAAATGAGATGCGAATTTTTATGGGGATTATTTCATAAGATCTAGCTTCATGGGCAGCAGCAGAATTATGTGCATTATTTAGAAGATAATTTAAAAATACATTTCAAGTTCATAATCAGATTTTTGTTTACTATGCCATACATATGTAGGATGCCCAAGTACTCATACCTACATACATCTGGAAAGTATAGGAAAATTCTAAGTTGGATGCAGGTTTTTGGATTATCGTTTCGATTCTTTAACACGTTGACGTAAATGTCGTCTATGACGCTTATTAACTTATAGTTGAATAGATGTCACGTGCGTCAATGTGTTGACCGCTGAATTACTGTGGTTATTAGTTGGGACAACTAAAACTAAATAATTAATAGTTAGTTGATGTGCGCAACTACTTTTTCTTTCAAACTAAAAGTTTTTGTTGTCCATTTCTACTACAACTAATTCAATTGAAAAAGGTTTATGGGCTCTGTTCCCGAGAGCGCTAGGATTATAGTAGGTTAAGAATTTATTCTGTTCCTACTTTTAATAAATAAATAAATAAATAATAAATAAATGAAAAAGGTTAGATGAGTTGGATACAGGTATAACTAACTAACTGAGTTGTTTATTAGTTGCAATCGTTTTTGCCCAACACTCTTTATTTGGATATGTTAGAGCATTTTTGTTTCTGGATTCGCTATCCATGCAAAGAAAAAATCTATCAAAATAGCTTATCTCAAGTCCTATAACATAAACCTTATCAAAGTCAGTATAATTATTAAACTTCCATACTTTAAATAAATTTTTCAAATGAAATTTTACTTCTAATAATGATTTTTAGAATAAAATTCCTCCTACTTTTTTAAAACTTTATATTTATCTTGATTAATTTGAATGAAATAAAGATTTTCTGTAATATTTTCCAGTAGTATTCAAAGCTTGTTTCATTGCCATAAATTAAAGATGTTCTCACATTTGTATTCTCAAAACTTCTTGAAAAATCCTTGAAATTAACAAACTAAAGATACATAATCAAATTATCTATTTGTCTTGCGAAAGGATTCGTCTAGAATTATTTAGAAAAAAAAAAACATCTTTAATTTAATAATTTTGCACAATTATAAATTTTGATATAAGACAATTAATGTAAAACTATCATACTTTGTATTAGGAATAGCAAGAAACCGTACCAAATTTGTATTGCAATATATTCAAAATTTTCCATTTTTGATATCACAATGGGCAGATGAAATTCCGCTTAAGTAAGCTTTTTCATTAAATCAGATTTAGGCTCTCAGCTCTTACGTACGTTGCGACGATCTTTAAGATGAATTGAGTCCTTTATAATTTCACTTATAACGAAATCATATCGTTCCGCGGGGAGTTGAAAAGGAACCATCCCATCACGTGTATTCTCAAAATACGCACCATTCCGGTGCCAATTTCCGGCGGAAAATTTTATGATTTCATCTGTATTTACCCATCAGAATGTAGGGGCTTTGGAAGTCATTAGCGTACGCGCGTCATTTTGACATTCGCATTTACATCTCGGGGAAATATTTCCAAAAGAGGAATTCCCCCATTAGGGAAAACTCGAATGCTAGGCTCGACGAAAAATTTATTGCTCCTTTTTACATTTTTAGGCATCTGCCGTCACCGTGCGAATCTCCTCAGAAGACAGTGAAGCCGTCAATCGTATGTGAACGCCTCAATTTAAGATATTACGCAAAATGAGCACGCCTTAATCATCATCACGAAGAAAGAAATTTGGGGTACCCAGGAGGCTCGGGAGGTGGATGAGTGCGCCATCTACTGGTGAACTGGGGCTCGAACAATGTCAACAAAAGTTTTATAGGGCTCGGGGAGACGAAAAGGCGGGGGCCGGAGCAGCCGGTGTCTTCAATTTTCTCCTGTATGTTTATTTATTCAATGGATATGGCGGAAAGTGGGTTTTCGGACGACAGTGTCTGTGTGGGGGAGGCGACGTGCAAACAAGGGTAAGACAATTTTGCTCATTTAGAAGGCGTCTGAGGGAAAATGAAGCCGGAAACTCGTAATATTTAGTCCTCGGTATTGAGGAAGAAACCCATCGCATGCAGCAATTTTACATAATTTTAGAGCAACTCAAAAAATTACTGATGATGTTTATGAGAATAGAAGAAATGGAATGAAATTATAATTTTTACATTTCCGCTATTTACTTCCTTAATTTAAAACTAAAAGAAATATTTCCGCAGCTGGATAAGATAAAATTTTTAATAAAATTGAAACAGGAAATGTTTATATCCGTTTTATTTTGATATACATACTTTAGTATCTTATTTCTATTACCTTGAAATATTCAAAACTGAAGTTCTCTAACTCATTATCTTATACATATATTGAGAGAAATTTATATTAATAATAATGAAGACATAGTGCGAGAACAATAGACATACTTAAGAGTAATCCATAAAATATGTATGCATGATGATATGTAACATGACACGACTTTTGAAATACCTATAGATACAAATTTGTATTTCTATCTTTCTAAAAAATAAAAACTATAGATAATTTTTCAGCCGCGATATTAAGGAGGCAAATACTATTACTGTTTGAGTATTTATACTCTAAGTAAGTATCCGTTTATGTTTGGTTTATTTTAATATAATTACAATACAATACTGCGAAAAGATATTGCAACATTGGGGAAATACTGAGAAAATATATTAAAATATTAGGACATAAAATCAGTAAAATCGTAGAGTTATGCCAAGCCAACAAAAAATAATATTGGGGAATAACTTAATTCGACTCTTCCTGAAGAGTATGGCTACAGTTGAGACGTCTTGTCTAGTCGATATTTCAATTATAAAATTTTGAGTATTGTCCATTGATAATCTTTTAAATCTACATTAAATTAGATAATCTTATAAATATTATATACTATTAATTTATCCTGAAATTATTTTATTATAATAAACTTTAATAACTATAATAATAATAAACAGGCATTGGTTTTAATTATCAACTTTGACCATTTTCTTCATATCTAAACCCGTAAAAATCGAAAGTAATTTTAAATTATAATAATAATTTGGTATAACATGAAAATTATATTTATTAATGAAATTGTTTAGACAATTTTTGTATTAAATTAATTTGCTTTTGTGAACTCTGCACTGAGATAAAAACAACTTAAATTTGAAGAAATCAGCTCAAAATCAATGCGTTTACATTATGTACATTATCATAAAAACGAAAATTTTGAAACCAAAGATTGATCACTTTGAAAATATAGTCTAGATGATTTGAATATAACTCAGCTTCGAAATTAAATATTTACACTTTAATTTAACTCCATTGGTTTTTGACTATAAAACCAAAATATTTTCTGGCGGAAATTCAAATTGTTTCAATATATCGAACTATAAAAAAGGTTTTTTCATCTTTAAATCGAAATATAAAATATGTTTGTGGATTATTTATGATTTCGGGTGAGTTTCTGATAGATTTTCTCTTTCTACACCCCAATGAAGCATTTTTACCATCTGTTACGCAATATCCATGGTGATCATCAAAAATCACCAAAATTGCTAAAGTCACTTTATAGACAATTCTGGTTATCCGTTGAGCAATTGTTTAAAAATAGGTTTTTGAAACACATGTATGGTAAAGTAGCTCACGAAAACGCATTTCAATAAAAAAACATCTCATCATTCAAATTCCAAAATTCGTATTGAACAAGACCTTCAGCTTCATTTACCTTTAATACAGGGTACCGCCTAATCAGTGGTCCAAACGAACTTTGCTTCAGGCTAAATGTGTAGGAACAAATAAATTGCGTTTAAAAATTTGTAACGGCTAATTGTTCCAAATTATACCTACTTTCTTTATGACAAGAACCAAAAAACATAACAATATTATTGAATTACTTAAACTATTAAATGCTTAGAGGAAAATTAAACCACAGAGTAGTTAAAATACACCAAAATAGAAGGTCTGCAAATTATGTGCAAGGTCCTCTATGATTGGACATGATAAGTATCTGACAAAAAAAAAAAATTTGTAAAATTTACATAGTCAAATTATTTTCCGAGTAAGTAGGTACCTAATCGAAAAGTTCCAATTTTATTACATTTATTATATAAAATATTTTTGTTTAAAAAATGAAACTCCTTTCAACCAATACCCAATCCGATTCTTGTAAAACTGTGTGATAACTAGAACGACGAAATTCAGTAAGATACGTTCGATCAAATTCCAATCAAAATAATTTCGATTTCAATTACGTAGTCTTGTATTTTATATTAGTAATAATATTAGATAATATTAAATAATTGTGTTAAGAATTAAAAAAATATTTTAGTTTTTTTAATAACCTTTTTGATGTTTCGAAGTAAAGTGTTATTCGCTAAAAGATAATTATTTTTAGGAATCATAAGGGGTTACTAAAATCTTTATGGAAATTAAGTGCTTGAATTTGTTTTATAAATTTCACCATCTTATTTATATCAAACGTTGTTTACTAGAAAATCTTTCGTGTTAGAAATATCTGAAGTTTTATCCCTTTTTGTTTTAAGATTTTTCTCACCCTCCTGTCACGGGGTGAAAAAGTGAAATCCCTGTTTGACTTTATATAATATTTACTCGAATTTTTTTAAATTAAATATTTTATGAAAAGTATAATAGGTGTGATGTGACATTTTCAAACAAGAATCTCTGTAGTTTTACATCACTAATTTTTGGGTGTGCATCGAATGTCTTCTGCAAAGATGAATCGCATTTTTCGCTTTATTCGAAAGAGTAGCTGAAATTGTGAGGAGTTGCTATCAGTAGAGATTTATTGAAGGATGAACAAAAGCAATTCCCGAAAATAATGACTGATCCGAAAATTTGCACAAGTACAAAAGAGTACAATGTGAAACAAATAAATCGCCCCTTAACTTCTTCAATTCATTTTATTCGCACGCCACCTGAAAAAATGCACCCGCTCAGAGCTTGATTTGAAAAATTTATTTCGTCGAAATGGCTCCTTATCCTCGACGCCAACAGATTGGGCGATGATTCGTTTTCGCCTCCTGGAAAACCAGTATATGGTATGCAGGACCAGCGTCGAGCTCTGGATGATGATCCGCTCACATCTGAGGAAAAACTCTTCCTGTTCCTTATTTTCGTCCTGGAGCGAAGCAGCTGTGGAAATAAGGAAAGGCTCCAAGTGAGCGCTGACAATTGCAAGCTTAGCAAAATAAATCCCAAACGAGGTGAACCAGCGCTGGTCGGGGCGGGGAATTATGGCCATGCACTTTTCACTTCCTTTTACAGGGCGCGCTGGTTGTCTTGGGTCCCTGTAATTTGAAGACTCCTTGGGAGAAATGAAGAAGGAAAACAGGACGCTCGAAGATTAACCGAACAGAAAAGTTCCTCTGTACGGGAAAACTCATTAAACTTTGTAATGGACGAGTTTTTCCTGCTCAGACATATCCGACTTTCATCGCTGCGGGGATAATCACTCGAAAACAATGGAGTTGGAGTTGTCTGAATGGATGACTATCATTTACTTTAATCGTATGTTACCCGAAGCCCGTTTGGAGCCCTCGTTTGAAGTTGTGCCCATCCAAGTCATCTGCACTCCCATTTATTTGCGTCCCTTTCTGGCAGTGACGTCCTCCACTGACCTACCTCATCAGATAGTTAATAATTAATTACATAATTCAATGCAGTGGTGCTATCGAAGGTCGAGGTGATTAATGAAGGTACCCAGTTTGGGTTACTCGATCACACGGACAACCGAAATGCCTCTAACATCGGCATCATGTGGCTAAATTTCCGGGATGAATGGAAAAATGTAATTTTCCCATGGGAGTTAACCACCTAGCGGCGATTAATCTAAGTAATTTGATAAAGGCCAATTTCGAAACGCTTGAGGTTTACAAAAGGACCAATTTAATGGATTATGTCGCTCTTTCGGGAAATTTCCTATAAGCCTTGCTTGATGGTGCTCAAAGCCTAAGTGATGCTCGATATATGTATGTATTTGCCAATGTGACGGCATAGTTTAAAATTGTGAGGAGATTTTATGCACGACAGTAGCAAAGGATTTATGAATTCATTCGAATCTTGATATAAAGAACTCGCACATTATGTCCCTTAAATCAGTTCGTTATATGGGAAATTTCGTTTTACAGAAACGTTAAATAAAGAGACAATACAGCCCATATGATAACAAACAAGCAAAATGAAATAACACTGCCAGTATTCGAATTTATTTGCAATTTATGCATAACTTCATAATTATGATTAGAATAAAAACATTGCTATCCACCTATTTTTATAGAAGTTTAGGTTTCTCGGCTAATTCAGATTTGCTTGATATCAAAAAATATTATACCACAGGATTGTTTTCCTCAATATTTTTAAAATTTCAAAAAGATGTTCGTACGACAATTATAATCTGTAAAATTATTTGAAAGGAAAACTCAGGCGACTAAAAACTTCTCAAAGTGGATTTTAGGTTTTTGAAATCCGGTTGCCTCCTCCTGGTGGGGTGTCTTGTCGTGACTACAATATTTTAAAATCAAGAATGCGAAGTTAATTTTAAAATTTCAATGTATGAAGTTAGTTTTAAAATTTGTACATACATATATAGCCCATCAATTTTATCATTTTCAAATCAAAAACAGTCATGCTAACTTTTTATATTGTACATTAATTTTTATAAGAAAATATTATTTATTAAACACTTTTGAAGATTAAAATTTAAACTATTTAATTTAGACATATAGATTTGTGGAATGTAGTAGCTAAACAAATTTAGGAAACTTCTTTAGTTTATTACATATGTATTTGAAAAGTAGTAAAAGGGTAATCAGTTTGTGTGCTTTTATTGACAGAAAAGACCGTTGTATTCATTAATTTATGATAAAAATAGGAATTCAATTTTATTACAAAAATAAAAGAATATAAATATTCATTCAAAAATTAATTGATTAAAATTACCAAAACCAACAAAATAATATTAAAAAATAAAAAAATTAGATTATTGGTTCTAACTTTTTTGAAATCCGATTGCCTTGATCCCACCTTCTCAAAGTGGATTTCAACTTCAGAAAATTCACTTGACTTGCCTCTACAAACCTATAAAGAATTTTTGTTTTATTTCCTTTTGTTCGATCATTCGTACTGAGTTCTGTCAAAAGTTCAATTCTATCAATATGAAATATTAGCTTTCAGGACTTAATTAATTCTAAAGTGCTTTTTGTTAAATTAGCGAGCTATTTATTTTAGTCACTTTTGTGGTTTACTCTACTTCCGTGGATTAATATTATCTTGTTTTCCGCTTTTCATGAAAACCATAATGGAAAAAGCTTGGCACGCAAGTTAAATATAATGTGGAACACTGTATCTTTAGTTTAGGATTAGTTTTAAACGTATCAAAATAAACATTTTTTTAAAACATTTAATGATAATGATAATTACCAGTTCTAAATTTCTATCAATATGGAAGATTTTATACTTGAAATATATAAGTGGTATATTTTTTTATAATTTTCGTATAGGACAATTATTAAAAAATACATATTATATATTTTCATAATTCGTGTACGAATCTATGCGAGATATATCTCATTTATAATTTGGCATATAAAATTGAAATACTTCCCAAGTACGCATATTAAGTGTACTTAATATGTTTTGAATATATCTTCATGTGAAATTTAAAGTTGTATGTGTCAATAAAATATGATTTTCCTATATTCAGCATTATAATAAATACATACATATGTATGTGTTAATATAGGTGATATAATTATAAGAAATGTATATATAAATATGACTTTTTCCAATAGGTGTTCCGGAAGAGGAAGCCAAGGACTTCAATATGTCTTGAACAGCATTCATTATAGTTCGAATTTAATAGTTTTTAAGGAGCAGCACAAAAACAAAATTCAATTTTTATTCGACGTATTCCAGGTGTACCTAAAAATACTGTAAACTATGAAGTTTATTTTATCTATGCACGGAATAAAATATAATTAATAATATAAAAGTAATACATATGTCAAATATGAATTGGGCTAGCTTTTGGTATATGTATGTAAAATACGTATTGTTGCAAGATTTGCCTTCGCTTATGATTCACACTTAGAGTTTGAATCGAGTGGATATAAGGGATTGGCGTTCGTGGCGTTTGTGGCAGGTAAACCAAGTCATAACTACATTGAAAAGGTGGAATTGGTGTTCCGAACCGAAACACCAACATTTATTGGACTCATCTGCCTCGGAGGACGAAATACATATGTTTCAATTTACATTGAATATATATATATGTATATGTATGTAGCATATATTTTAAATGTACAAAAAGCGGCAAAATCCACGAAAATATATTTGAGAACTATATATTTTTTTTTCCATTTCCACATATATATTTTTCCGTACAAAGGCCCTATGTGGGCTTTAATATAACAAATATATGTACCTACTATATAGTCATACATATATAGCCAATTAAATCATTTTAATATTAGTCTTTATATTCAAAATTAACTATATTCTAAAATCCCAATGTACCTGTAATATCACTGGTCCACCAGATCCGCAATGTTTTCATTTGTCATAAAAGTTGAAGCCCTTAAACTTTGTGTTATTTCCTAAACATGGTTAAATTTGAAGGCAGGTTTCACAATTAGAAAAATGTAAAAGTGAAAGCTTGATTAAAATCGATTCATTAGTTTTCAAGATTACCAAGACCATACGACAAATACAGTTTAACATTTGTATAATGGCATAGATTTATGTTTTGTCTGAATTCCCTCAAATTCCGCAATTTCATAGATAGAGAGAAAATTAATTCTACCAATCTTATTAGGTAACCAATTTTGATTTGTGTAAGCTCTGGGTAATATCAAATCTATCAAAGCAATATCTTACTTGGTGCAATTTCCCGTATCTCTTAAATTGGAATTATATGCAGATTTACCGGAAATGAGCACAAGAAATATTGTTTCAGCCAACAATTTCCAGGGCACGATAGTACGTAATGAGAAGCATTTCCTTTTCATAAAGAGCAGGACGGGGTAAATCGTAAATGTCTGAAGAATTTGTTAAGGAAAATTCTTAAATCCAAGGTAAATTGGATTTCCACTTAAAGGATCTACGGCATCCTCCGAGTTCTACTCGAGTTTTAGCCTGGGCTCAACGGTAGCAAAAATATCTCCGCGTTTTATTTGAGAACAACTGAAGGGATGGAAATTGCTGGCCTCCTTCGCGCTGCCATGTTTACCCAGAAGTTGGAGTGGGACTCTAAAAAAATATTCGGAGAACAACAATTAAAATTTCATTAGAGACCGGCATATCTTCCACTCCTGGCCTCGGCGGGTCATTTGCCTCCTGCAGAGCAAAAGGAAAATTATTCCGGAAACGAAATTAATTTTTGCGGGTAGGACGAGCTCACAGTGACTGGCAATGATAATGAGGTGCGTCCGAATGGCTATTTTTGCCAGGAGTCACGCAATACCTGTCACAATTTGGGGAGTTAAAGGTCATTTCATTTATGGATAAAGCGGTAATTAAATGGGATTCTACCCTGACATAAATACAGTACAAATGTTCCCATAGAGCGTCTAAAGCCGGCTCTACACAATGCGTGCATTCGCCAAACATTTTAAAAATATCTGCGTCTACTTATTTGCCAAATATTTCCCTCGCCGTGTGTGAGCTCCCACACTTTCGTCTTCTTCGTCAAAGTGCATATGCCGAACATTTTCTGCGTTTACTATTTGCTCCCACAACACTCGTTCATTCGTCAAACTTTTGCTTGGAATCACTCGCCGAATGTTTGGCACAGAGTTAATTTCGTGATTGCAGAATGGCCAGTGCAGAAGCTATTATTGCTAGCGCCGCTTCGGTTGTTATAATGAGTGGACATTTTATTTTTTTTATTGTAATTCAAAAAATAGGTTAAAAGATATACATATGTATACACAGTCATAGTTTTTCATTATTTAAGAGTGTCATATTAAAACAAAAGCGATTTCAAATTACTTCAATATTCATGGATTTTGCATAAAGAAAAAAGGACTTCAGAGTCCAGTTTCAACACCTTGTTATAAAAATAATTAACCAAAACTTCTTAATAAAATAAATATTCCTAATAATTAACCAAAACTTCTTAATAAAATAAGCATTCCTAATTTTGTGTTCATTATGTTTTGGATCCCATATAATGGGCTCCAACTCATAGAGCCCGATGAACTCCAAAATTAGTTCGTTGGACCACTCCATCCTGCTCCGATTCCGATCACTGAATATATCTGAGCGCACAAATGTTCGCCTTTTTCCCATCATCGGTGGGAAGCACACACATAACGCATATTTCCCTCGTACGAGGGACGTATGTCTCCCACATACCTCGTCAAACCGCCACACATAGCAAACATTTGTGCAAATAAACGCATACGCGAATGACGAGGCAAGTTGACGCATTACGAAGTTCGGCTCGAAAGGACGAATGACAAATATTCTTCGTAGAAGCTCCCACACACCTCGGCAAGTGAGGCACATCGTAAAATGTTTGGCGAATGCACGCATTGTGTAGAGCCGGCTTAAGACATTCTCAGGAATTTCCTGCATGCAATTTTGATCCCATCAAAAATTTACGAGCCCTAGAAGCGGTCGTACAGAATTCTGATGTCAATAAAATGCCATCACTTTTGTGGAAGAGCGCCGGTTGGTGTTCGCCCAGGTCCACGTGCAATTTTCATCAACCAAGAGAAGAGTCTTGCAAATTTCTAAATGGGAGATTTCCCACTGGCTTCGAATGGGGGCTGCCGCATTTCATTTGCCGTTGGTGTGGAAAAAATTCAAGTCGTCAAAGTAATTGACGCCACGAGTCAAGAAGACGTCCAAGGGTTGTTTGCAACTTTTCCAATTCGAGCGCATAAAAGCCCCCAGCGGCACGGGTGACTGTGCCTGAACCTGAGACTGAGACCAGGCCTAGGCGCATGAAATACCGCCAATCGAGTGTGTTTATAAGGGCCCTGGGGAGACATTTCCCCACCACCCCACAACCCCACCACCCAACCAGACCAGATGTGACCTACCTTTTTCTGCCGAGTAGAAACTTTCTCTACATTTTGATCAGCGCAAATATTTGCGCCGGATTTGCATAAATGGAACTTTTTCTAGTAATCGGGGGATTTATCGCCAGACGGTAGCTGAGGTAGTTCATGAAAAGGGTTCACTTCGGATGCTCCTTTAAACACTGAAGTCGACGTTCCGAAGTTCCTTATCACTTCGGAACGTCGACTTCACACTGCCTTTGAATTTTTCTTTTACATATTTCTGAATTTCTATCTATGAAATAACCAAAGATTTTGATATGAAATATAATTTCTGAATTTCTCCTGTTCGGGCGCAAGCGGGTCTGCCGCAGATTCTAAGGAAAAAGTTTTTGTTTATGCAGGTTGGGGCTCTATACATGAACTTACGAATGATATTCAGAACTGGGAAAAGTCAACTTTAAATGCGGACTTTATGGAGGGACTAGAAGTCGCTTACCTTTATAATCAGACCAACTAGCCCTTGAGTTGTCGGGAATGTTTTAAACTTATATAATTTTGCCTAGGTGACCGATTCGAGAAACAATAAATTCTCCCGGGTATTTGTATGTGAGTTCAGCATTTAGTTTTATAGTTCTTAAAAGTTGAACCCTTGTTGTCTTTTGAATTTTAAAGTTTTACATCTTTTATATCACCAATGCGCAAAAATGTTTATATGATATCAGTATTCAAAAGATTAGGAATATTGAAGACTAAGTAAAAATGCATATAATTATGTGTTTTTTAATCATAATTCCTGTGCAGAAATCACTCTTACAGCAGTTCATTGAAATTGGTATTAAGCAGTCTAGTTATTTTTTATTTTGTATTTCAAAAATTAATATTTCTTTAAGTAGACATACTTTGATTATAAAAAGCTAGAAAAACTAAATATAATTCAAGACGACTTTTATTGCAAATTTTATTGCAAATACATAAGAAGATCTGCAGCGAAGTTAAATTGTTTAATTACCGGCGACAATTATTTGATTTTATTTACTCTACATTGATTTGTTTTCAACTAAATAAGTGAAGAAATGTACCTACATAAAGCTCATGATTAGGCATCATTTTTTTTAAAAAATATAATAATAAAATATAAAATATCTTCGCTTTTATTGAAAAACAAAATTAAATATATAATATTTTCTTTAAAGAAATAAAGCCTGAATCTTTGTTTTAAAAAATAATATTAAGATATGGAAACAATTACTAAATATTCTTATTTTCTTTAATTCCATATTTCTATAATCTGAATACGCAACCTTATTCGCTGCAAATAAGTGAGACTTGATTTTCATGAAATATTAAAGAAGTTGAATTTTGAGACGAAGCCGAATTCAGAATCCTGAATACATCCTTCATTGATCATTTTACAGTGCAGATTGAGTTTAGTCAAATGACATGAATAATTATTGATACTGATATATATTAGATGCGTTGAGTTGAATGCTTAATAAAATATGTAAAAAGTGTATCAACTCGTTCATAGTTAGAAAACCGACCAAGTGCGAGTTAAACTCGTTTAGTATGTATTCCACATTTTAACTTCATTTTAAGAAACATCTTCCGTAATGCAATGCTGTGATATTTTTCAGTAAATCTACGCATTATTCCCAATATTCATGTTTTTTTTTTCAGATTAAGAAATGCTTTTGGAGATAAGTTGGGTGTCAGCAATTTTTCAGCATTTTAAAAAAAAAGTGATAAAAGAAAGTAATCTAAATTTTTGTATTCGTGCTTTAACGAGCTTTCATTTGACAGCCCATACGATGAGCCCGAATTCAAAATTAAATTTTTTAAGTTTACGTCTGTATTTGGACTACTACTTACTACAATTGTTCCAAATTTCAATTGTTTACAACAAATATAATAGTATCTGAAAAAAATACCTGTGACAGACAGACACCGAAGTGATCTCATAAATGTTTTTTTCAAGTTTTGGTACGGAACATATAGAAAATCGTCTAATTTTCGAAAAAAAAAAACTCAAACTATTTAAGTTGGGAAATCTAGAAGAGACTATCTAGAAATATTCGTTTTCATTAACAAATATTGTTGGAAATTTCTAATATATGTAGGTATAGTAATTTTTTCTTATATTATGGACGCTTATCTTCGTTAAGAGACTTAACATAATTAAGCACTTGTGTAATGTTATTTTAAACTTAATTTAATAACAAATACATTTTCTTTACGAAAAAAACAAGAACTCATTTCAATAACTTCGCTGGCTACTAAATCGCATTAATTTAGCAAAAAAAGTTATTAAAAAAAAAACCCTCTGAAGCAATTTTCATGGAAAAGTTTCATACCTTCTCTTTTTCGCTTCAGTCGACTTGCAAAAACGATGAAAGGAAAATACCATTCTAAGAACCGGCGGAATTATGTTAAATTCATTCAACCTCGGGGCGAGTCAAACTGCGGCATTGTGTGCGCCTAATAATAATAATAATTCCCGCCACCCCCGTCGGCGAACAATTGATTGCTCTGTGCTTGGAAAGAGAAAATACTTTTTAATTAAAACTGCTTTGAATTTATATAATTTCACCCCTTTCGTTCAGCACGATTCAAGGAGTCTGGCATCGTCTACTCAACGAGGAGGGCGCACTCGCCACGTCTGCCCTTTCAAGGAGCTGGAAAAGTTTCTGGTCTTGAAAAATGGATGTTAAGTGTAAAAGTGCTAAATAAAGCATTCGCCTGCACTGTTGACTAAATGTAAATGTGGAAAAAAGTGGAACTGCAAAGGCTCGAAGGGTTCAACCAGATGAACAAAGGCCACTCTGGCCCCTGTGCGGTGTTGCTAGCCATTGACTGGAATATCACCAAGAATTATCGCTGTTTTGAAAGGCGATCCGGGTAAAATCTAAGCCACCTCCAGTAGATACGAATTCAACCCTTTCTATGCCAGGAAGCCATACGGGTTTCAAGTGAAACTACAGGTTGATTCGTGTTGTCGATATAATTTATGTGGGCTCAATGCCTGGCCGAAAGAAAGGTTCACCTTGGTAGGTATTTAGGTTAAAGATATTAAATGGATGGGTTTTGTGGTCCAGTCAAGGTTGGCCTGCCGTTTTTCTTAAGATTGCGGCATTTTCCCCATTTGAAGTGCTTTTATTTATTGAAGAAATTCTCATTTTCGTCTGGAACGTGGCAAAATGGCGAAGAAAGGGCTAAAAGCGTTAAAATTGTTGATGTGGGTCGGATTTCTGAAAAAGGGGAAAACAAATTTCATAATTCAACCCTTTTCGCTTTCGCGATAAGGGAATATTTGCGGTAGACGTTTGAATTATATGAAGGAGCCAGCACAATTCAATTTGTGTTATTTATGATACCAAGTATCCAATTTTACGGAAGAGTAAAAAAACTAAATCTGAATTTAAGGTTATGATAAGTAAAAAATTTTTATTAGTAATCATATTCAAGATACGACACGTAATTATTAGAATAAATTTAATAAATTTAATAACTTAATACGCAATGCATTTTATTGAGACGACCTTAATAAACATCGATTTTATCCTCTAAATTATAAAAACGAAATCTGTTAGTTCAGGAATTATTTAGGTTTAAGTGTATTTTTAGGTTCTGGCTAAGCCATTAATATCCTGATTGTTCTCAATAATGGGTCTATCAGGCTGAATCGTAATTTTTTAATTGCAACGTTTTAAAATTTCCCCTAGCTTTATATCCACCAAGCTAAAAATAAAAAGGTAGACAAAAATTTTAGTACCTACCCTTCTTCTTGTTTGACAAAAATCAGCACTATAATTTAATTAGCACCATGACTTCATATTAAAAGTTTCTGAAAAGCGAAAAAGGGATAATTCCACTCTTTAATTTTGATCGCTAAATAGGATAAATTTATATGAGTATCGTTAGCACTCGTAATCGGTTAGCGTTAAAATTTAATTTACTGCAAATTTAATTTAGTCATTATTGGATGACAATACGTCACAAATTTATTGCGATCATTTATCATTTAATTATTGGGGTTAATTATTTCGTAATCAAATTATTGCGCAAATTGTAAAATGAAATGAATATAATATTGTGAGTATAAATGCTTAATTTAGAATATAATTTAATGTGCAGAACTGAATTTTAACATAAGTTGCTTATGATTAATTAATATTTATTGGCTCTGACATGAACGTAAAGCAGAAAAATCTGATAATTACAAATTAAAAGGTAAATTATTGCTGGATTAAATGGGTTTTTATACCTTCACATCCATTGTATAAGATATTTCAAATGCAAATTGATAAAATAAAATATAAAAATATATTCATTTATACATTGGCGCGCAGGCAGAGAAAAATTTCTTCGAAGGGTTTTGGATTTTGGTTTTTGTGTTGCATGCGTCATAAATGGATTGAAATTCAGTAAAAATTTAGCTTCATTTGCATGAAGTAACATTTTATCGAAGAAGTTTCAAATTTGGTCAAACAAATAAAATAAAAGTAGCCAAGAAAAATCGAATCAATTGAAAAGTTGTAGTTGGGTACATTAACAGCAAGATATATGGTCTATTCTGCTGTTGAGCACTGATCCCGATCAGATCAGATCCAAGTAGATCAGCTGTCAAATAATTGTCAGATAAGATTAAATCAACAACGATCAGAAGTCTCAACGAACGCAAATCGATAGTTAAGATCATGAAGCGTCAGGAAGACGAAGGAATTTGAAATTATTGAAGTAAATTATTTTAAAAATAAAAATAAGGAAATTATATTAGAATAAATCGTTTGGCAATGCCTGGAAAACATTTCATGGTCACCTGATTATTTCCCCTAGGTGAAACTAATTTGACCTATTCCATCTAAAAAAAGGTGTTATTTGTTCTGCATAAAGTAATAAATTTTTACCTTGCTACGTGAAAAATAACCTTCCTAAAACACTTTAAATCACTTTCTAACCGTCAACTGCCACAAACTGACAAATTATCAAAAGCCCTGACCTAGCCTGATCTAAAAAATTGTGAAGAAGCCGCGAAACCTCCTTTCAGTGTATATGCTAGCCATTTTGAATATTTTAATAAGCCAGAATAATAATTCATATTTCTATATTGCAAAATCTCAAGGAATGCTGTAAGGAATTTTAAATTCACTTCTGGTACCCTGTTGTAGAAGTTAAACCCTTATATTTTAATTAATGAGTATGTCTATAGGGTGATAAAATTTGTGTTTTGTTTTTTACTTTATTTACATAAAATAAAATGTTAAACATTTCGGTGATTTTCAACCCCCAAAATTCTTCTCTGGTTACTCGCCTGCCTATACATCAAAAGCTATCTTGAATCATAGTTTTAGAAAAAAGTAGGTACTCAACAATTTGAGAAAAATAAAAATTACTTGTTCACATATGGTCTTTTAGCTTTTACCTTTATACATAAAATCAATTTAGGAGTTGATCTGTAATATTTGTATAAGGATGATTTACTACCATATAGCAAAAGATATATTTAGGGTCTTTATCCCTCTTCCAAGTTTTTTGCTCCTAAAACGTTCAAATAAGTGAAAGCCATTTAAAATAATGAGAAAAAACACAAATTTCTAAAGATCCAGTGGCCATAAAACACCACTTAAACTCCAAGAAACGTGCACACAGAGCTCCGATATCCATTCTCCATTTACACAAGGATTACCCGCAATGTAGTAAAACCGACTAAAGCAGGTGCTGATACCCTCTTTTGATAACGCTTCCAACAAAACCTTTTGCACGTTTTGGACCATATTTTTTCCGAAAATCCTGTCAAAAGGACTATTTTCTGGATTCCTATGGGTAAAAAAGAAATTCCACCCCGGATCGTAGAATGACCTTTAGCGCGCCCAAGAACTAACCGCGAATCTTGTCCCAACTTTTAGCCGACCTTTTTAGTAATCCACCAAGGGGAAATGATTAGTTTTTGTTCCCTTAATGACTTGAGCAAAGTTACCGGCCGCGCCAGGAACGGTTAAGAGTTACACCTTTTCAGATTATCCAGTGGACGGTCTTTCCAGGGTAAAACATGACATTAAGTTCTTTTATTTAGAAAATATAAAACAATAGTAGCAGCTACTTTATGCTGGTCCTCCCCCGCTGTAATAAACAGCATCAATTCCAACCCTAAGAAATCTTCTCAAGATATAACTTTTTTCTTTAACGACGGTAAATAGCCGACGGGGCTGACTGCTGAGACGAGGGCATCTATTCATGTTGGGACGACGAGCAGGAATATGCTCAAAAGGGTGGGGTTAGGTTTACTATTGTTTACTTTTCCGCAGCCCACAGTACTCTTGTTTTTTTCATCGTCGTCGACTCCTTCATTTGCCCTGGCCGCAGCATCTTTTCCGAGATTATAGATGAATTTCCTTGCAAAGAATAGACTACAACTAGATAAAATGGGTCAAAGTTTTCTCTTCTTGTGTGAATAGTCCTCGCTCGGGGAGTTTGGCGAATGCCTACCCGGATAAGATTATGTTGCTTCGCTACGCTATGAATGTTTTACACCCACCAGGAAGGGGCTTTTTCATGTTTTGAAACCTTCCTATAGCATCGCTCGTTCGTCAGTCGGCAATTTTCTGAATTGGCGCCTCATTGGGGCCATATTTAAAAAAGGGGGGTAATACCCGACTTCAGACGGTGCTGGGTATATTTTATACGAGCGCATGGAACACCTCGTCATATCGTTAGTGTAGAAGTTAGTTTTGCATAACAGACTTCGTCAACTACTAAAATGTCGAAGTTTCCTTCTATCGCACGAACAGTTTCGGGGAGCTTCCTTTTGAGTCCATGCGCAGTGAAATTTTGCTCAACTCTCCGATCTGTAAAAGGAAGGGCTTTGTGCCACTTGGGCAAAAGTTTAAAGGCATTTTCTTGTTAAAAGCATAAAAGCGGATGTGTTTGAAGTTAGGAAAGCGGATTCACTTGATGTCTGGGAAGTCGACTTAAAAAATTCCCTGAGAAAGCCGGATATGTACCTTCAGAAGTCAAAAAAAAATGTCCTACTTAGCTCATGATAAAAGCAAATACCATTTTTTTGCTTTTATCATGAGCTAAGAAGAGCTTTCATGTTTACTTTCAGGTTTGATGTCCTTTTTGTTATTTTTTTTTGTTAATATCCCTTAAACCGTTTGTTTAATCCAAATATCAGAAATCTCCATTTGGCTACATACATCCATCGGTTTAGAAGCGAGAATTAATATATTAATTTTGGGCAAATAAGGCTAGTATTTAAAATATGACTATCCTTTTTAAAATGATCTCGTCTAAATTTTCAAATTTCAATTATTAAAATACACCGTGTTTCCAAAATTTTTTCTCGAAAACAACGCATCAAACACGTTCGATATGAATTCTTATAATATGCTTTTTAGGAAACCATTTGAAGCGGGTAAGGACTTTTACTTTAAAATTTCAAATAGAAGCCAACTTTTTTATTGCATATTCCAATTGTCAATTCAAAGATACTCAAAAACAATTCATCTACAACATTTTCATCGAAAAATGTATTGTTAATTTGAAAGCAAAAAGCTTTCTTCTAACATACTTATTTGCCTCGAAACAGACATTTATTGAAAATTACATAGAAAATTACATAGAACACATTTCCTTTTTCCAAAGAGAAGCAGGGACGTGTAGTTTTTACGGAATCGAATAGCGCTTTTTAAACAATATATTTTTATATTGAACATTTGTTTCTCTGGCAACTTCTAAACTATTTTTATACATATGTACACTGAGAAAAATATAATAGCAATGGTTAAATCTACAAGTTAGGCTTTGTCAAATATTTAGCTCAAAATCTTGTTTGTTTGAATCGAACTTATATTAGCGCAACTTAAATACTTTGTTATTTCAACCTTAGTCGATTTTCCCCATGTTTACTACAACAGAAATGATTTTGTTATTTCGTCCAAGTTTTTTTGCTTAGAAATAATATAATACTTGGTTAATTCTACTTAAAGTACCACAACTTTACTTAAAACTTGGTTAAATACCCGTATGATACATTTAAACAAAGGAACTTGTTTAATATAACCCTTAAAACTTGGTTAAATATTACGATTTGTTTTTTTTATTCAACTAAGTTACTTGGTTAATTGTACCCAAGTTATAGTAACCAGGCTTCGGTTGATTTAATGCTTTGTTTAGTAAAATTGTAGCTGTTTACTGTTTAATTTTAAGAGCAGCAGTGTACCAGTGCGAACAGTAGCGAGTAAAACTACTTATGTTAAGAAAATATTTTCTATAAAAAACAGTTGTTCTAATTATGTTTTTTAATTTCTATAAAATGGCGGTATATGTAGCATATTTTCAGAATTCAGTTTAATTTTTAAGTTTTAGATACCTTTAGTTGTTTGCAATTTTTACGCCGATTTGGTTAAGAAAATGACACCCCCTTTTTTTGTTTATTCCACTTTTCCACGAAATGTAATGTAATTAATTTGACATATACTTCTTATATGATATATATATAATAAAACGAATTATTTCGATTATACCTACACGTTTTTAAAATGCTTTTTCCGAAACAAATATAAAATGTAAGATCATTTTTCCTTTCTATTATACAATATTAATATATCGGTGCTCTTATGTGAAAACCTCGTGTGTCCATTTTTTATCGAATGATGTATTCAAATGTTTGTCTCATTTTTATTATTATTTCTTTTTAATCGTTTCTTGGAAATTTTTGTTTTTTGTACATACGAGGTTCACATGTCGCTATTATGGTCTTTTGTAAAGTAAATATTGGAATAAAACCTATAAAATGATAATAGTACGGTTAGTGTTGAGTGTTATGGAATATCTCAAATATTATTTAATTGTTAGCTGTGCTTCTTTAACCTATCCGGCTCAGGCTCTGGATCATGGAAATGTTGTATTGAATTGGAGCGACTACTTATAGCTATGGTTTTAGGTTTACAGCAAACCCATCAAATTGTCATCATTCGCATGCATAATTTTATTAAATTGGAACCTGAAATTTTCATCAGAGCTCACATAAATTCGTAAAGGTATGTTAATTTGATAATTTATTCTGTAAAGTCACATTGCATTATCGCAAATAAATATCGCCAGAGCAAAAATTGTACACAAATGCCGATATTCTACACCGGGGTAGTTGTGAAAATCAGCTAGAATTTACCAAGAAGTTGGCAAACTATTTATTGAATTGCTCAAACTTACAAAAGAATAACCAGTAGCGTTGTTATAATTAACTTAAAAAAACCAAGTTAAACTTAAAGTAGCCTTTTTAGAAAATATCCACACACTATCTAAACTCAGCAATAAATTTAAAAAGTCTAACTACTATTTCTATCAATTCTGATAATATTCAAAAATTAGCATTCTTCTACCGCAGCAGATAGTGCAGATTTCAGCGGAGAAGAGCTTTAGATTTAAAATCTTTTTACAAATCTCCTCATACTACATATGAGGCTATCAGCGCAGAAGTGGTGTAACCCACAATTTTTGTTGGGTAGGGTTTTTGTGTAAAATAAATTCGTTAAATTATGATCTTTCAATATAATAGTGGCGTAAGCCGCCTTTTAGAATTATCAATAGATGGCAAAACAATTGAAATAATGTTCACAAAATAAATGCAATTCAAAAACAATTTAACCACATTTTAATTCTTCATTATCTCCTAAGAAGTAGTCTGGGGTTACATCACTTCTGCGCTGATAGCCTCATATATCAAACACAACTAGTAGCACTGTTATAATTAACTTAAAAAGCCAAGTTAAAATTAACAAATTAATTTTGGTTATAGCAAATAATACCTTTAGGACTTTATTGAAGTAACTTGCCGTTTTTTTTGCTCCAACGTAATTTTGATTGCATTTACTAAACTACATTTTTGGTAGAAAATTAAAACAAGCAAGTTTTGTTTAATTTACCATTACGTTTTTTCTCAGTGTATATAGGAGTTATACTTATTTATATTTTATGCCTCAAACTAGGCAAGGCTTATAAAGAAAAATCGAAGTTACTCTATATACCTACATTTAAACTGTTGTTTTAATTAAATTCTCGTTGCATTTTAAACCCAATTTATCTATTTTTTATTTTTCTATTTCTAAAACCATAAAATGTGCATACAAAGTTATATTTTATGCAGGGGTTGATGAAGAGTAAATCATGGAAAGTTTATGTTCTTCTTCTCTATCATGAAAATAGGTAAACAAACCTGATAATATTGATAATTTTGTTTGAAGTACTGTTTATCAAGCTCTCAAGTTTAATTAAGAAAAATTACTTGTGCTGCACAAATTGAATTTACTTTACCCATTTTGCCCGGTAACCACGATGCGGCAAAACTTTCATTTTATGGACTAAAATGAAAATTACCTTTGTTGAAAAGATTTAATGCATCTTTTCAAAGTTTCCCGAGAAGGTAATGAGGTGCACCTTATCAAAATTACTTTCATAAGACAGGTGTACCTGCGCAGCATAAATATAAACCTGCCAGGTGACTCCAAAATCCTCCCTATCATCGTTTCAAATATTCATTAACCGAAGCGCCTGCACGTCTGTTGGAAGACAACGCCGAAAATCCTTAACCTCGTGACAAAAGCAACCCGAGGACGAAATTATAGCGAGGAGTTTGGGACTAGATCAGGTGAACTTAAGGTGCCACGGTGCAGCGACTGCATTTCAGAAAAGATAGATTTAATAAGGTCGCGACATGAATTCTTGATGAAAGCATGAAATTCCACTCTCGTCTCAGTAAATTTCATTGCCGCGGGTTGTTTCGGATTTAAAGGGAGAAAACGAATTGGACGCGTCTCGCTTACAGTGGAATATCGGAGACTTTTCGATTGAAAAACTTGAATAATTTTTTTACGTTTTCGTTTTCTGTAACAATAGGGAAACAAGTTCCCTCCTAATCACGTTGGAAACATATGTTGCCCTAAAGTGCGCGACGTGAGACTTGAGACAGGCACAAGTCAGATAATATAACTTTTACGGAGATTTTACCCGGAGCGGTCGAGCGGAATTTTAATTTCAATATATAAAGGATACTGAAACATTTATTCCCAACATATCCAACATATTGCTTTGATTGGCTGAACCTGAAAGCCTGGCATCCATTTACATAAAATCAAATCCATGTTGACGAGAATTAAATTTTAAATTGATGATGGCAGAAGTCAGGAATCAATTTATCGCAGAAAGTGGAGCAGAAACAAGCCTCAGTCTCAGCCGGAAGACATTACGAAAATGTTTGCCTGTTTGCATCTCTTATTTCGATTATTTATTAAAGTTTCTAATTGAAAATTTGAAAATCACGCACGAATTTAAATGCGCTTTTGTTCCCGCCAGTATCCGCCATATGGCATCATAACATTGGGAATACAAGTATTTTTATTTATTTATTTATTTATTCAATCTACCAACTAGCAAAATTTACAGACTAGAAGTATACCTATACATAAATATGTAGTAAATAATATAAACTATTTATATATACAATGCTTTAGCTACTGTCGCAATAATCATGTTTTTAAATTCAAGTGAAATATGTATTCCAATTAGATCTAATAGTCCAGGACATTTTATGCCAAATGTTAAAATGTCTCTAATAAAAAGAACATAACTTCAGATGCGACTTTAATCTAATCTCCACAATCCCAGCAACAACTTACTGGTATTTAAGAACAAATATCATTCAGAATATGTAGATAAGTAATTTTACGGATAGAGTAGTGTAGAGTCGAAGTATATTCCAACGTCGATTTGATCATAAATCAGTAAAGAAATTTTAAGATTGCAGGTTTACGAAAATCAACAGTATACTTCCATTTATAAAACATAACAATTTAAACGATTTACAAACTATTCTATGAATATGCTTTGTAAAAGTAAGTTTATCGTCAATTTAAAAGTCCCAAATCCTTAATTTCCGTCACTCTTGTTGTAAAGATGTTCTGAGTCTTGAAGTCCCATATTATTGGGTCATTGCATTAGAGAAGATCACATTTGGCATGAGGCAAAATTAAAACAGTGTCACTGATAAATAAGTAACAAGAACAGTGGACCAAGATGATTGCCTTGGGAACGTCAGATGTTGCATAAATCTTTTTTGAATTGATTTCACCTTTTCATGAGCTTTTATATTCTAACTTACATACATAGTTAACCTATAAAAAAAGTATAAAAGTCAAAAAATTATTGATTATTTTAACTTATATTAGCTTAAAGTAATGGAATAATAGCAGTACTTGTTTTGTTGAGTTTTTCTATAAAGAACATTCCTAAACAATTTACTGCAAAGGCCAAAGGCGGACAATTAAATAATTGTTTTGTTCTTTTAACGAGCAAATAGTTGCGCATCACGCTAGGCGTTGCTATTTGAATAAAGTTTAATTTGAAATTCATGTTTATATTTCGCGGCAACTCTTCTCTGCCACTTTCTGGATTAATTTATCAAACTTCTCAAATTCACACTAAGTTTAATTACGTCGTAAATGAAAGTGAAGAAGTGAATTGAACAGAATCTCATTCACAAACTTTGTCGGTTTGAGTAAAACTTGAAACTTTTAAAAATTACTTCTGAAGATTTTCAACAAAGTCGAGGTGGAGGAGGACAAAGTAGAGGTGATCAAAAGTGGACTGCTTTTACGACCGATTGATTTTACAATATTGGAGAACTTTGAAGGAACGGGCAAGTTTTAAATTAACTACTCTACACCTTTAATCCGAAAAAGGTTTGGGTCCTCCAAGTTTGAGAATTAATGCTAAAGCAAGCATATTATATTGGGATATATACACCAGCATAGGTTTTATTACCTTCAAGATTGAAACCTGGAAGGAATAGAAAGAAGAGAAGCTTCTCTCATGTTTTCAAATTAATTTGTAGGAAGGAGTTATCCCATAGATTGCCTCTCAAGGTCATGAATCTATAATTATGAAACTGTCCCATCCCATTCAAAAGCTTCTTTTGGGTTTTCACATGGACAGATAGAGAATATGTTTCGTTGCCCCGGCAGCATGTGGTATAAAAATGAGGAAAGTGGAGCATACACAAGTTTTACGAGATAATTAAGCCATTAATCACAGCCCTATCTGAAACTCGAAAATATTGCAAAATTAACTAAGCCCTCGTAGTGAATTTATCACCGATAAAGAGTACGTGCCAAGGAGCCCAAATTTATACCTGAGATAATTTACCCGCCATCCAAAATTAATGGGATTTTTAAAGAGCCGAATCTATCCCTTGTTTATCTGCAAAAATTTGACCAAGGAATGAATGTTCTAATTTTATTCCTTAAGATAAGTCCAAAGTATGGCTTAATAGCCTCTTTCGGAAATAAAGTATTTTTTTATTTGAGTAAATTTAATCGGTTTTATTCGCTTTCCTTTCCTTCTTTGGGATGTGTTTTTGATTTGATTGTTTTTAAAAAAATATGAGAATACAAGCCCTTTTAAACGAATGTTTGCTATATAAAGAATCGCTCACGTCAGACTTGAAAAGTAAGTGTAAAAAACTGAAAACAAAATCATATTTTGGTCATTTTTAAAAATTGAAAAGTAACGATATATCGTTGGAACTCAAAACGATACTCAAATGAAAGGTAAAGCATTTTAAATGTAATCTATGTAGTTCTATAATTATCTATGTACTAACATCATTATGTAGATTGGTTTTTCCGAAAAGTTGTTTACGATATAAGGACAAAATGTTATATTTAGCCAATTCAAATAACTTAGTTTCGTGTGTATGAAAACCACTTCCATCAGTCTTATATTACGTAGGATTCAACAGCTGTTTTTAAGTAAGATCTTAAAGCATGCAGAATAAGTTGCAAATTATATCAACATAATTTGATTTTCATGGTGACAAGTAGGTATATCAAAACTGAATAAAAGTACAAATGTCGCCTATACATTTTGACGTGACAGCTAATGTTCAAAAAGTGAGCATCACGAAACTTTGCTGTCCGTGACATTTAGAATAAGCAGTGCGTTAAATGTTAATGTACGATAGGTCGGTCCTTAAGATTACAAGCAAACATTGAAAAAAAATTTATAAAGACACTAATGATATTAACAATACATTTCAATAAACTCAGTCTATTATTTTCTTTTCTCACACCACCCATAGACGTTATGACGTAAAAATACCTCGTGTAGATGACAGAGCCCATCACTTTTTTTGTTTTATTTTTAAAAAAATCGTCTTGGAAGGGTTCAGCGAAGTAACAATATCCCATAAAATGCCCTTAGTTTTCCCAAATAAACGTGATGAAAACTTTTCATTTTCAAATTTGTATTGTTTTTAGAGCCCTAAAAAACATCAAAAGCAGTTTTTTTTTTTCAAACTTGTATAATATGTAGTTATTTGGGTGATTCCAGAAAAAAATAGGTAACTTTGAAGAAATTTTAGACAATATTATCATTATATACTGTTGCAGAAAGGTAAAGTAATTTTATTTTTAAATATTTAAAATTGTTTCCAGATGAACCGCATGATACCAGAGAACTGACGAAAAAAATGCATTCAAAATGCAACAATAATAACGCCAAAGGACTGCCGCAAATTTAGCCAACAAAATATACATATATAATATGTTTTCAAAATTAAAGAAATAACTAATTGTTTTTCATCTCCAAACAAAACAAAGCAGTCGGGTCATACTTAGCTTAAAGTTCTGTAGCTGTTACTACAAACGATAAAATCGATTCAAATAGGGTATAAATTGGGCTCAACATTAAAAGCAAGCCCATAAAATAAGGTGATAGCTGAAGAGCGAAGCTAATGTGATTTCCTGTTTCATTCATAGTCCAAAAATAACAATAATCTCTCAATATGAGTTACAAAAATACAGCAACCACATAGATTTGTAACCAATGATGTTATAAAGCTATAAAAATTATCGTAGTCCGAAGTCTTAGCGTGCAAAGTTGTTTTTGGCGGTTTTCTCCGAACAGTTGTTTGAGTCCAAATAAGCATAATATCGTCGGCTATATTGCGTTAACTATTTGACTCTAGTAAGTCATATTATGTTTAAAATAAATTTCAGTCTATGTGCTAGTGTTCTAGATTTTGTCAGATATTTTCCGAAATTGTGTTCAGGCTGATTATTTTGACGGACACTAAGACCTAATCGAAAATAGCCAATTTGGAGTCGAAAATTTCAAAAACGGGGCATAATATGAAAAAGGGTTTAAGAAACCTCATAATGATTTTTAATTCCCTTTTCAACGATACTCTACTCGATGGGGTAAGTAAACATTTATGTGTCATCCCCACTTTCATGTTTCCCTATATTACATTTTTTTCCCAAAATGTTAATACATGACATAATTTCTGCTACTTAAATGTTTGTACGAAAAACCTAAAATGACTTGACATAACCCGTATGGAAAAATTTGTACTTTAAATATATTTTTTTATATCTTTCGTATACGACAACTATTAAAAAAATATATTTTCATAAATCGTGTATGGCAATTATAAACAAAGAATACGTAAAACATATGCGACATGTATCTCATTTATAATTTGGCATATAAAATAGAAATACTTCTAAAGTATACATATTGAAATGTACTTAACTAATATTAATTATAATATCTTAAGTACATTTTGAATTTATCTCAATGTGGAATTTAAATATAAGTAGAAACTATAATTTTATGTCCGAATAACATATGATTTTCATATATTGTGTCGATTAGAAAAATCCAGTCGAATATTTTAACGTTCAATCGACTTATTTTAACCACTTGGAACTAAAAAAGTAATTGAAGTCAAAGGTTACTGAAATGATTATATGAATTTTGAAACTTTATTAATAGAATTTTTACCCACAAAGGGCTTTGTAAGCTCTTTTTTTCGCAAAAATTAGGGCCCTATATAAATTTATGTACATACATACATATAAAATAAAAAAAATGGATTTGAAATGAAAAAATAATAAATACTTATGTATAATAAATTTATGTACACATATAAATATTTTAATATTATTTGAACTTAATTGATTTTCAGGGGCAGAAGAAAAACACAATTCAGTTTTTGTTCAACGTATTCCAGGTGTACATAAAAATAATATAAATTATGAAGTTTATTTTATTCGTACACGGAATATACATGCAAAGGATATATTTATTTTACATATATTAATTATATGGATTGATAGCTTTTCGTATATGTAAAATATACAGTAATTATGTTTCAATATGCATAGAATATATATTTCAATATATTTTAAATGTACGAAAAGCGGCAAAATCCATATATTTTGTATATAAACGAAAGTATATTTCAGGCGTTTTTTTTTTATATTTTCGCATACATATTTTTCCGTACGGGAACATTTAGATTGGAATGGATAAGGTTTTGTTTTGTTTTTGTGGGGAACCGTGCATTCAAATGTAGATATTGAACATAAATGGGAGGTTCGACGAAAATTGCCGACTTGAGATTTCTAAGTTATAAATCAAGCAAATTATTAATAGGTAGGTAGTTACATATATCATTTTTTCCACAATGTAAAATTAAAGTTCATAATACTCTTTCATTGGTCACACAATTTGAACGTCATTTTTATTAAGTAAGTTTAAAAATGACTGGAACAAAATGTTCCTTCAACGATTTATTTAAATTAAATATATGTTTTTTTTCTCTATTTATTTTTTTATGATCATTTATTTTATGTAAGAAGTAAATTCATTGCAAAAATTTGTTAATTAATATTTTAAATTTTCACTAAATAATGAATATTTTTGCTTCATCATTCCAAAAATCCAGACAAATAATATACATATAAAAATGCTTTTCTGATTTAAAGCTAAAGATATAGTTTTTGAATATTTCTGCTTGAAGTTAGTCGCAATTAAAACTTCTTAAATACCACAAACAACCGAATTTATTATACTGAAAAAGTAATTACTCATATCCGAAATACCATATGACCTAGAAATTGCAATAATTCATTCAGCTGATGACCTTGGCACCTAAAATTACCCAGAACTGCCCCCGAACCGCCTTAATGCACTTCTAGAAATCATGAAACTATTCTGTTCGGTGCATGCAGCGTGTTGCAGAGGGAAATTAATTAAGAGCACAGGTGAGAGCTAAATCGAATCTAAAACATTCGTTTGAACTGATTTAAAAATGACGCTAGTGTAGTGAAATAATAAATTAGGAAAGTTTTTGCCATAGAGGTCGCTCGGGTGGGGAGGTGGTTTTTTCAGGCCTCGGAACGAATTCACTCTGACGGGCGGGCATTAGGCCGCGCCCCAGGGAGTTTCAGTTTTCCATGTGCATGGTGCACACAGACCGTATTTTGGGCCATTATAAGGCCATCGTCAAAGGAGCCGTCGTAACCGGTGTGTTGGGGCACATTGGGGCGCATTGGGGCCCACCGCGCCAACCCGGGTCCTCTGTTAAAGTTAATTTTCCTTTGGCCAGGAATTAAGCTAATTTTATTACGCTAATGGGAGCTCGGTTTTTACCCTGCTCTGTTTAATTTAATTGAAATTTCCATTGAGGCCTTTTCCCAGCAGCAACACGCGGGACGAGGACACATTGCGGGATGACTCGTCCTAGCTACATGCAGTGCACTAAGTAAATGAGCCCCAGGCGCGTGCTGGACATTACCCTTTTATTTTTGATACGGCCAAGTGAACCTTGACCGTGTGAGGATCGAACGGATGTCCACACTTGGCCAGAGGTGGCCACTAGACAGTCTCCTCCGGCACTCGGGGAGCCCCGATCACCAGAAGCTAGTTCTGAGTAAGCCATTTGTCGAGCTAATCGCAGGGGAGTTCCGGACTCGTTCGGAACGCACGTACAAACTCTAAGTGGTCGTATGGGAAAATTGAGCTTTTACCAAATAAGTTGTTTCCGCACGAATCGTACGTGGGCACTGAGTGCGATAATTTATTTCTTGTTGTTTTATCCTATTTGCTTGGATAATATGAAAAGAGCCAGCCTGTTCTTGGCTCGGAAGCTATAAATCGTCGGTATTGCAAAATAATGAGATTCCTTAAATATAAGTTACTCTGGATGTTTTCCAAATTTATATTCAACTTAGGGCTCCTCATTATCTAAGACCAACATTTTATGAATTTTTCTCATTAAGGATTACAGTGAACGTGTATTTTTTTTTAATTTAATTTTTTTTAATTCGTAAAATCATAAGAAGGAAATTGCATCGCAAAGCTTTTTTGCTTCACGAAATTTACTATGAAAGCTCTAAAATAATTTTCCTTTTCTACGACTAAAACTTTCGCTCTAATTACTCGTTTTTAGGAAATTAGGATGAATGTCGCCGTGCATCAATGTCTTTTTGTTTCAATAAAATAGAAATTAAGTTTTTCCTTTTCAAACATCTTAAACTTGAAAGGTTTAAAGGGCAGTCATTCGTAAAACTTTTCATATTTAGATGTAACGTACACATCTGTAATGAACTTAGGTGGTGGAATTTTCACCCATCTTTTTTCACGTTTTAATGAATGATTTTATTGAAAAACTTATTAGGATCTTCTGTTTTATAATTTAGTTTACCCTTTTTCTTTCTATATTTTATAAAAGCTCTGTTCACTGATATTTTAGGTCGCAAATTTGAAATATGGTATTAAGCTAAGACGCAAGATGACAATGCAATTACAACTACTGATAAAATGGCTCCAGGAAAGATTACTCGAAACAACGTATTGAATTCTATATTATAAATATTTCAACTGTTACATACAAATAATTTTTTTTTTCTCAGACACGCTCTTTCACAACAAGATATCATCTTTGAATAAAACAAAATTTTCATGGCATAAAAGGGAAACTTAAATATTCATATTAATTAATAGAAAAATAATTTCAGTATTTTAATTAAATTATAATATCTTGTCATATTGGTTCCACCATTCGTATACTATTAATTTTTTTTTTATTTCGAATGAGCTTTTTTCTCACCTTCGCCTTTAAATCAACTCACACTTGGAAGGCCTGCATAATTTATAATATTTAAAACGATATTTATTATTATACTTACTTCACTTATATATTTTCCATTTTTAGCAGCTCTTTGACAATGCACAAATTGAAATCACGCACAATTTCTCAGTAGACTTGATAAGTAAAAAATAAAAAAATTACACTGGAAATCGACTCTTGCGGCACGAACTTATCGACTTAAATCGATTCGTCCTAAAGTCTATTTAAAATAGACTCTTGCGATAAGGCCCTAATTTTGTACATACATAGATATTGTAAATATCGCGCACGTTTTATAATTTCGAGAGAATGTTTTTTGGCTAGAATTAATTGTAGAGTTTGAAATGAAAATTCCAAAGATTAAGAAATTTTATCCTATAGATTAAGTTCGATAACTTTAAATCTTAGATATGTAGATAAGACAAGCGATACACCAGCTATGTTACACCTCCTCAAAGGTTTTGTTATAGGATTTCAGCACAATAATTGTGGAGATGGAATCTTGGTACATTCTCTCAAAATATGCGGAAAAAATGAACAAGTGGAATCAAAATGAAAAAAAAACATTAGCGTCATAATAATAATAAAATAATGTCTAATTACAGGACGACATACATACCAAATAAAAATAAGTCTTCTGAATGTATTCTGGCCAAGCACAGAAAAAAGAGCCAAATTGACCACCTTTTCTACCTTATAATTCGAACAAGAATTCTGCTTTTTTTACATTCTATTTCTAAATTTTAAAGTCAGTCTATAACTTAGACTGGCCCACACTAGCTAGCATTGGCAGATTCTAGTCCGCCATATTCTAAACTATCCTCAGACTAACATTTCTTCTCTGCAATGTTAATAATAAAATTTTAAAAACCTCATTTTCTCCTACCTCCTCAATTGTGATTTGATACTTTCAACCTTCATAAATGAGGGTTAACTTCGAATAATTTCGGATAATTTGATAAAACAACGAGTTGACTACTCAATCTTTATTTGCTGAGATAGAAACAAAACCAAATGGTTTGATTTAAAAAAATTGTCGAGCTTCAACTGAGATAAGAGTATGTAATTGATAAAAATCTCAACCTATAGAAATATAAAATCTCTATATGAAATATTTTAAGGAAATCAACTTAGATTTAAAAATTATGGGACCGGCGTTTGCAATAAAATAGTCGGATATTGTAGCTAACAAAAATCGAATTCCTAATTACGCACCTGCAACGGGAGCAACTTGGGTGGAGGGAATTCCCCTTCAGTCTCCCATCCCAGTCTCGTTATCAGTCTTCTTGACCTTAGCTTTTACTCATTTGAATTACTCCAGCATCTGACGCTGTTATCAGCATCTTTCCCGCAAAGTTTATGAGCCGGCAAGCCGCAATTGATTCACATTTTCTTAATTATGTTTACATATCTCGGGAAAGCACGGGAGTTTGGAGTTCACACTCCATACAATTTTTGCAATTAAACGTAAGTATAAAAGAGGGTCTAACTATAGATTCAGCATCCAGTTTTCGTCGATTCGTCTAATTAAATCGTTCAATATTTTCTGAACTTGAACATTATAAAATTGTAAAAATGGTATTCAATCTCGTAATTGTTCTCTTGGCTCTTTCGTTCTCCGGTGCTACCTTGGCCCAGCTCTCAGGATCGGTGTCTACAAATCCCGCCGGGGGCCAAAACGTGAACCTTGCAGCAACCCATGGAATTGGAACTCCTGACAGAAACCTCATGGGCGGGGTTTTCGCTGCTGGAAATACCGCCAATGGTCCAGTAACCACCGGTGCTTTTGCTGGTCTCAACAGGTAAATATTTGTCAGGCTTACTACATTCAAAGTTTTTGTTATATTCAAAATCGCAACTATGTATGCCTGATTCAGAATAATACTTTTTGAATCTGAATTGCGTTAAAGCAATTATGTTTTAACTTAAAATAATATTAAAATCTTAATTTTTAATAGGGATGGCCATGGTCTGTCAGTGCAACACGCTAACACCCCCGGATTTGGAAACACCCTCACAGGAAACGCCAAGGTCAATTTACTCAACCAAGGAGCCCACAAATTAGACGCAAACGCGTTCCACAGTCGCACTCAATTGGAAAATGGATTCAAATTCACCCGCCAGGGAGGGAACTTGGACTACAACCACGCAGCCGGACACGGAGCCACGCTCGGGATGAGCCGCATTCCTCAGATCGCCCAGAACACCGTCGATCTGACTGGCAAGGCGAACCTCTGGAGATCTCCCGACAGAATGACCACCTTCGATTTGACCGGTTCAGCTTCCAGATCCTTCGGAGGCCCTTTCCCTGCAAGAAATAACTTTGGGGCTGGTCTTGGATTAACTCATCGTTTCTAAGCCATCCCTAATAATTTTAAGAGCTTCATCTATCTTTTTTTGTAATTTATTTTCTGTACATATGGCGATTTTCTTATTAAATCATTTTTACCAATAACAAAAATCTCTCGATGGTTCTCATTACGATCTGAGCAAACCAGCTCAAAAAGATCTCTTTAAAAGAAAGAATTATTTTATGGAAAGCGGACTGCATACAAAAATCTTAAAAATAACTTCAACTTTTCAAGCAATTCAAAAAAACAAGAAATTCTAGAAATGTTTTGAACGTTCAATGACCTAACATAAACGACTTACAAATACAAAAAAACATAAGGTCGTACAGTAAACAGAATAAATAAAAAATATCGAGAAAGTAAAGCTTAGCTGAATCTGCTGAATCACAAATAAATCAGCTATAGCTCCAGAGTACCGCTCGACCAGCATTGCACCGATCGGTCGAAGTCTATCAATATGAACTTTTACGGTGTTGTTCAAACGAACAGGCATATCTTTAAAATTATTGGATTTACGAATTTAGTCCTACAGATCTTTTTAGTAGAAAATTTAATTCTCAACAGAATACTGCTATGAAAAATTATTCAACATTTTTTTTTAAACTACTCATTCACCTTTATTTAAAAAATGATAATTGTTTAGAAATAATTGTAATTAATAACAATTGTTATTCAATAGACATACTTAACATATTATAATATTTTCTATAAAAAACTGAAGTATTTATTTCATAAAACGTTCCTATATTATTTATCGTTGTTTGGAGCTTCTGCCAGCTTGAAATCATAATTTTTTAAAAGTTACATTTTCATACAAATTCTTTAAAAACAACGTCGATAACTATTATACATTTTTAAGGTTCTGTACCTCGAAAGGAAAAAACGGAACCCTTATAGGATCACTTTGTTGTCCGTCCGTCTGTCTGTCTGTCAAGACCCTTTTTCTCAGGAATGCGTGGAGGTATCAAGCTGGAATTTATATCAAATACTCAGGTCTACTGTCCCTTGTAGCTGTGAAAAAATCAAACTTCTAAGCCAACGCAATCAAAAGATACAGCCGTTTATGCCGCAAATTTCCGCAAATTTTCGACACTCGCAAGGGAATCAAACTACCCCTTTCCTCATGAACGCGTAGAGGTATTAAATTGAAATTCATATCAAATACTCAGGTCTATAATACCTTTAAGCTGTAATAAAATCAAACTTCTATGTCAACGCAATCAAAAGAAACAGCAATTTAAGCCGCATATTTTCAAACTCGCAACTACTCGCAAGGGAATCAAAACGTAAAGGGTACTTCCAGTCGACCTAGAATCTTGAAATTTGGCATGAAGCAATGGTTTATAGCACATATAAAGGAACAATTCCGAAAACCTTAAATTTTTAGTTACACCACCTATTTTTTTATAATTCAAATTTAATAGATAATTATAAAGTATAACGATACGGAACCCTCAAGGCGTGAGTTCTACTCGCACTTGTCCGTCTTTTAAATAGTAAACTATATGCTTTCTGATATTAGAAACTCAGAAAGAGACTAATTACTAAAAGACTAAGAATAATTTAAATCCATTTATTAAAGCTGGATTCCGAGGTTTTTCATTTTTAATGACTAAACTGGACTATGTATATTGTAGGAGTTTAACATTATCTTTGAATACAAATATTTCAAAAATTATTCAAATTTTTGAAGACACGAATAAAGGTAACTGATTGCTTAATTTGATAAGATTTCTAAGAGTGTTCACTAACTTTAATATCACCAGTAAAATCCTATAAAAAAAGCTACATTCAAAATTGTTGTTCTATAAATCGTATCTCACAACAATCTTATTATTATTTGTAAAATCAAAAAAAAGAGGCAGAATTGTTTACCATGTAATCTGGTCATGAAATCGTTCAATAAGAAGCCAGAGTAACGATGTCCAAAAAAGCAGTTACTATTCATTTCGGAACTCTTTTACTACATTTCTATGAGTTAATCTTCATTATTTCGATTCTGAATCTAATTTTGTAGTGCTTATCAGCTACCTTATTATGAAAAATACATCTTTCTTCGCAATACAGGTTTTACTCTTACTTAATTTAAAAATACTTATACCGGACAAAATCCTGCACAATGATATAAATACGAAAAAACCTTCCCGTTCTTAAGCACCTTTTATTGCCGAGTCGGCATTATGATCCCTTTTGCAGAGAACAGGATACCCGGCCATCTTTCTGGAAAGGGAAATACTTCTGCGACAATACGATTTCAAGATCTTATTTTGCGAATAGTTTCCCAAGCCATTATTCTTTCCGGCGAATATCCTTTGAAGAAGCTTATCGAGCAAAAAATCATTTGAATAGGAATTAAAGTGAAAATTTCTGTCCAACTTTGTAAAATACTTAAGAGATGAATTCATATTTTCTCTCGGTAAACTCCATTTCAGTTGAAATTTATCAGAGCAAGGTACATACAGAAAATAATGAAGAGAATATTTCCCAGAATAATCTTCTTCAAGAGAAGTAATAACTAAAACGAAGTTTTCTAATTGTCAACCAAAGACATTGTTTTCTACGTCTGGAGCGATGCAGATAAGAAAATTATTCAAGTAAGCTTTTCGAATTTCCAAAGAAAGACTATAAGGCGCTTACGATGAGTACAATAATTGGTTTAAGTTTAAATTTAATTTTCGAATACTTAAAAGTTATATTTTCAATTGAAAAAGAAAATACTTGATGTTATTTAGAGACCAACAATCATTCTTAATTGTTATACATATTTTGTTTTATTATTTATCCTCCGGGCATACAGAATAAAGTATAATCATTAAAATTTTAAAAAATTACCTGTTCAATCTCTTTTAATGACTGATAAATGGAATAAAGTTTCGTTAAGGACATTATTCTGCCAATATCATAATGTTTTCAGCGTTAATTTTAATTCATAATTGTATAAAGATCGAATAATTTTATACGTGCCATTGAATGACCGAATTGCATAAATTTTTGGGAACCAATGTGAACATAGTGTGAATAGAACTCATTCAATTATTTTCAACAACAAATATCCATATTTGAAACTTTAGCTATATACTATACTATGATTTAAAGGTTATTTTTAATTAATCATATTATTTCTGAATGTTTTATTTTGTTCTTCTATTTGATGTTCGCTGATTCGATTTATTATCAAATAGAGTATACTTAAGTAGGTCCATATTTCAGGAGAAAGTTTCCCCATAGAAAAAAGTCGTAATTCTACCATATTTATCAATTATGAAACTAAGATTAGTCAAAACTTAAAAAGTATAGGTACTAACAAATATGTATTCATTTTGGTGAATTTGCGACTATATAATCTACTAAAGCAAAATATAAAAATATTACAATTTTTTTGTATATACATAACTCCATTAACATATAAATAAAATTCCTTTTCAAAAATAATAAATACTATTTGAAAAAATCAAATTAACGAACAACTCACAAAAAAGGAAATAAAATTAAAATAACATTAGCATTTGCGTTTTGGGACGAAATTGTTAGAAAACCTTATTTATAGTAGGTATGTGTGGGTTTATATTATGGTTTTTGACTGAAAAAGAGCGACTCATAACTCATAGCGAATTTCAGTAATTTTAATAAGGTCTGTCTAAAAATTAAATGGACCTTATTATTATGTATTATTATAATAATAATAGTAATAACATGGGTAATTAAATAAAAACTAAAAAATTAAGTGTATTAAGTAATTACGTGAATTTCGGAGAAAATTCGGGGAAAACCTGTTTTTAAGGGAAAAAAATGTTGTTTCCAATGTCGGAAGTCAATGTACCTGCAGTGGTAGGCGGTAGATCTGCATTACCGACATTTTTGGAAACGACATTAGGATAGTAGATTTTTGGCGTAAGTTGGATGTCGCTGCGTTGAGTAGATCAAAAGATAAAAATCAAATAATGATGTGCATACCATGAAAAATTGTAATTTACGAATCACGCTGTAATTCCAAACTGTTACATGCCCCTCTCCTGCCATATAATTTTAGGGTTCCGTAGCCAAATGGCAAAAAACGGAACCCTTATGGATTCGTCATGTCTGTCTGTCTGTCTGTCTGTCCGTCCGTATGTCACAGCCACTTTTTTCCGAAACTATAAGAACTATACTGTTGAAACTTGGTAAGTAGATGTATTCTGTGAACCGCATTAAGATTTTCACACAAAAATAGAAAAAAAACAATAAATTTTGGGGGTTCCCCATACTTAGAACTGAAACTCAAAAATTTTTTTTCATCAAACCCATACGTGTGGGATATCTATGGATAGGTCTTCAAAAATGATATTGAGGTTTCTAATATCATTTTTTCCTAAACTGAATAGTTTGCGCGAGAGATACTTCCAAAGTGGTAAAGTGTGTGTCCCCCCCCTGTAACTTCTAAAATAAGAGAATGATAAAACTAAAAAAAATATATGATGTACATTACCATGCAAACTTCCACCGAAAATTGGTTTGAACGAGATCTAGTAAGTAGTTTTTTTTTAATACGTCATAAATCGTAAACCGCAATTTACCTTTCATTCAATCAACTCAAATATAAAAAAAAAAAACATTTAATTTCATAAACATAAACCTTATGCATAAACCGTGAACCATTATTTTCTAATAATAAATCTGTAATAGGTGCCTAAGTAAATAATAATTTATAATGCGCGCGGGGCGTAGCTTGTTTTATAATTCAAATTTAATAGATAATTATAAAGTATAACGATACGGAACCCTCAAGGCGTGAGTTCTACTCGCACTTGTCCGTCTTTTTTTGTTTGTCTAGGTCACATCATTCATCCCACTTATTGTGGCATACTCTATATGAAACACCCTGTATATCAAAGCTGCAATAGATAAAAGCAAAATCTATCCTGATTATCTTATGCGTACATCGACTGTACTTCGTCGTCATACACACCGATTTTGTAATATTGAATGACAACCCGATAAAAGTTGGATATTAAGATAAAATATTTTACCCTGAAGACTTCTCTAAAATGTTGCGAGTTTAACTTTTAAAACTTCACAAAGTGCTCATTTACACTCCACTCAAAATTCTTGAAATAACAACTCATTTTGCGGTCAAAGTAAAACTTGATAAAAGTTCAGCACTTCGAAGATTCCTCATCAGTTTTTATTATCAACTCTAAAAGACAAATCGAGTTATTCCCCTACTCGCTTTTATTAGGTTTTGAGTTGATTCAAAACTTTTCCGATGGATTTGTGGTTCCGTTCGGGGGAAATGTAGCAAGGAGTTGCTAGAGGAGCCCCTGTACAGTAGCAAACGATAGCCAACATTGGATCTATAGTTCCGATATTCTTTAGTTCCTCGGGGAAATTTCATAAGACAAAAAGCAAATCGCTCAAGATGAGCGGATACGTTGTACCACAAAGTTCGTCACACTGTCCCTCCACATCCTGGAAAAGTTTTCAACTTACTAGATTTGTAGTTTTGTTTTGTGGAAACAAAAACAAAACTTCATGTTTTACCAAAACACTTATGGGTTTTATGGAGTTAGAGAGCTAATTAATATGATTAACATCGAACTGGCGTGCACTAATTGAAAATAGCTGTCTGCTATCGTTTCTATCTTAAAGGTTGATGGAATGATTATGGCTTACTGGCTTCCTACTGATTTATCGATTTTAGTGTGTTATTGCATGTTTGTGAATGGTCAATCGCAGTCTGCCGGCCCATGCAAAAGCATTTGGAAATTGTAATTATACAGACATAATTTAAATCGGTATGCACAGTATTCCGCCCTGAAAGGCAATCCATGATGAAGTTGTTACATAACGACCCATTTGAAATGATCTCTAAATATTTACTATGATGAGATGAAACTCAAACAATTCCATAAGAGCCACAAGCAAACAAAGGAGAAAGGGAAGCACTTTGACAGCTGTGGCACGATTGAATTTCGAAGTGAATTCATTGCGAAAAGAGCCTCACACACAAGATATTGAAAAGGAATCACTCAAAGGGTTGAACAGCACATGGAAGAACAACCAATGAACATTTTAATTTGCTCTTGAACATCGTGCGTAATTTGAGGTTTGATGCTCATTGTTCACCGAGCGTTTATCAGACAGGATATTACCACAAAATCAACTCACACACAAGCCCATTAAATAGAATTAAATTCAATGTACATACTAAGGATCCGAACAGAAGATTTCCTGCTCCCGATGTTGACAAATAATGCGAAGATAAACCTAATGACCCCAAGATAAATACTTCCCATTTATTTGAATTTGAATGTTTTCTGTAACTTTTTAAATACATATACATAAGCGTGTTTTTTTTTTATGTTATTTAGCCCTAGTCTTTCGCACTATTTTCACTATTAATCCATAATGTTTTTCATTGACTTAACGTGTTCCGAAAAGTTTGTAAAAATTCTAAATTATTGCATAACCGCTCTTCTTTGTGTAAAACAAATTTAATTTTTAGTTCTCATCTCATAGTTTCAAAAAATGCAGCATGGAATTTAATAACACAATTTTTTATGAAACTTTCTGCGAATTTTTTTTGCTCAACTATAAAAATCTAAACTTACGTCCTGTATTTACATTCCTGCTGTCTAAATATTGTATAATAAAATTTTAAAACTTTGATTTAAAAAATGTCGACTGAATGTGGGTTCTAAGTTTTGAATAGATAGATAAATTGACTTTTTTATTTCTGCATTTTGTCTAATTGAAATATCTTTTCAAAATTTTCTTATTAATCAAAGTTTCATTCCTGAACTTTGTAATCGAGTTTTGTCTTTCCTTAAAAAAATTAAAGCTGAGTTTTAGCTGAACTTTTATAAATATGAGCCAATAATTTAATTTCGTTGCTAATAAGCGCAAATGGATTTCAGAACTTTGAAAGTAAATGACACAAATTGTCACAAAAAAAATAGTACAAAATAACTATTCCGAGTCTATGCTTAGTTTCAATAAAATTATGACTATTCAAACGATAAACTTTAATTTCTTACTTGCATTTAGAAGGTAAGTAGTCGGTATTTCTTCTGATAGGTGTTTGGAATAATAAGTGTGGTGTCAACTCAAAACAATTATAAATTTTGGAGCTCTCACCAAAGCAAGGGCTTCAAATCTGATGTACAAATTTATAAAAAAAATCAACTCAGCCTTAAATTAAATCCGAAAACTTTTTGTTCTAAATTAGGTATTTTATGCAAAGAAAAAATCCTGAAATCGATACAATTGCTTCTGTTTGGTATAAATTTTGTCATATTAAAATTTGTTTGTGAACCAGGATGAGAAAACATTTTACCAACGAAGGGAAAAGTCATGCTCTGCGGATCTGATTATTCAAGAAAAAAAACAAAGTACCCGAAAGAATTTGTTTATCTATGGGACATATACCCGCTAGCGAAATTGTGGTAACTGAATAATTTCGACCCGAATCATGTAGGACATATTTCGTGTTTTACTTATTCCTAGAAATTTTCCAGCAAAGCATTAACATAAATAAAACGTTCTCCTCCCCTGGAGCAGTGCTGGTGCGACATACATGTTACGTACATTGGAAGGCCCTTTTTTACGCCCCCGTTTCCTCAGACCCGGCAGTGACCCGGTGGAGCCCCGGCCATTAATAATGCACAGCTATAGGTTGCCGCTGTTTATGGGGGTGTAAAACATTGTGAGTTTTTTTTTAAATTTAATACGAGCCGAGAGAAATGTATGATGGGGCGCAATTCTGTTTACCACCGGCGTTCATTAACACGTTATTTCGTTTGAATGCTGGGCCCTAGATTTGATTTAAAAATTCTCCTGGAATTTGTATTTTTTACGTGTCCTGCCTTGTAGATCAAATCTAGAATTAATTCACCGCGCTAACTTTATTTCGTTTATTCGATATCGCTTCATTTCGCTATCGTCCTACCAATGATTGGTTTATGGAGCCTTTGGGGTTTAATCCACTTAGCTTCCATCCGATGGGACCATTGGTATACCTATCAATTTTTTATTACACTTATTTACATAAGTAGCTTACCCGGCTACTTTCACTTGATTAAAAACAGTGATAATAATTATTTTTATAAATATCTAGAAGATGTTTATCTAATTTCATCAAAATCAGTGTAGTCGTTCTTCTACTATACATATAATGCAACAAACATTCACTATCATTTTTTCTTCTACAATGAGACGAAAATGTAATAATAAAATGAAATTAAGTGGCCCTATTATGCAATGGAAGAGTAAGAAGACATTAATCTCAACAAAAGCATTTCATGTTAAAAATATAACCAAGACTCTTAAAAATTTATGATAACTCATGTAAAACCAAGCCCTAAGTAAGTCTACATCATAGTCAAAGAAAGTTATAAGACGCCGTTTCGTGGAACTTTGACAAATGAGCATAATGTCAGCAGCTCCTGTCTTCATAGCTCACTCTCTATAGACTTGAGCATTGATGCTACTGAGGAATTAGGTACCTATTTTTAATAAATATAGTATCTACAGCTTTGAATTGTAAAATTAACGTGAATTCTTTGAAAAACTTTATTTATTACAACTGCCATTTCCAAATGCATTTTTAGTAACTATGGTTCCGCGGAACGGCCTTATAATTTCCTTTGACCATGACTTACTTAGTGCTTGGTTCACATGAGATCTCATAAATTTTTAAGCGTAAAAACTTTGCGAGTTTTGGTGCATTTTTAACTTGAAATGTTTTTGATGGGATATTAATTATTTTTGCACGTTGCAGGTTATTGGTTTCGTAGCCAGCAGTGGGGACTGGAGGACTGTTCTTTATTTTACTTTTGAAAGAAAGCTTTCTTAATTTTAAAAATATAATCACCATTGTTCCAATTCTCGAAATCTAACTCAACTTTTCTTACTAGTTCTTTATTTCACATAACACGGATTCGCATAAGTCGACAAGTTTTAGAATCTTAACCCCACAATTATACAGAGGTTAGATGTGAATCAAAAAATTAGTAACAAGCAAATTGCAACAAATTGTTATTTAAAATTGTTTTGATATTTTTTAAATATTCTTTCTATCTAAACTAAAGAAGAAGTCAAAACTATATTTATAATTTTTGTTTCTAAGGGATTAGCATGGAAATTATTTCTTTACCATTGACTTTGAATCTGCTGACGAAATTTATAAATATATAGCTAACACAGCCACCGAAAATTATAAATTTTTATGCATTGTATTGAAAATATGTATTTAGAAGATTTGTTTTAGATTTGCTCTAATTCCACACTGCCCGACACTGGCATAAACAGATTTGGAATAAAGTTTTTTTGTTTTGAATTAATTAATTAATAATTAAATGAAATTGTTCTATTACGAGTACATATGAGTTTGAAACAAATGTCAAGTTAATTGGGAAATTATCTTCTTAATTGAGTTTCAACTGATGTAATTGGGAACATGTGACACTTAAAGGACCGTGACCGGCTACCTTCAAAAACGAATCATATAAATATAATACATTTTTTTTCGAATAAATGTGGTTTTTCACTCTGCCAGGCCAATTGGAACTGGTCTACTGAAACATGTAGCATCATAAACTGAAATACATATCTCCAGAAGAAAAACGCGTGTTCGTTCTATTCGTACATAGCCCATACACAGCAAAAAAATTTCTGCAAACCAAAAATCGAAAAAATGTTCGGACAATCATAGTAGTGTTAAAATTAAGATTCGAAATTTAATCATAACGATGATAAATTGGTCGATGAGCGAAGGCAAAACGCTCTGTCTAGCTCTTCGTAATTACTCTGAGCTTATTGGGAGATTAAAAGCGTGTCGAAGTGGTGTGTCAAAGACAGAAGGATTATATAAAGCCAAATAAGCTTTTGCTTATATCTTATAGATTCCATTTGTGATTATTTTTGCCAATTGCGCAACAAAAATATGAACGTTATCAGGAATTTAAGAGCTCAGTTGCTGTAGTGTCTTTTCTAATGGTGCGCTAAATTGTGACATATTTCAAATGCTTTATTTACGAAGCGCTTCAAATTGAGTCAAGAGTAGACCAATGAAGAGTAAAACTAGCAATTGATACCATCTGAGCGAACCTCCAACAGAGCAACTAACCGGGGTTCTGAATGCAGTTGCGAAACAATTGCAGCAGTGGATAAGGTTTTCTCTAAGTCCTCAAACATTTTCAGCACTTGGGTGCCATTTGTGAGCACGGCAGGTTAATGCGAGTTGATAGTCTGCCCACACAGCACTCGTCTACTCATTCTGTCGCTGTCACAGAATGCACACAGCAGATTTAAAATGTCATTTGAGCTATTTGCATAATCGGACAATGCATTGCACGACGGCTGTACCCCGCCACAGCGCGCCGCTCGGCGTGCACAATTCAATAGCAACACCGCTCCACAAACTAGAAAGCCTCTGTAGCTGTTGGCCGGGATACTTAGAAAATGTTCATACATTTTGCCCCAGAACCTTGGCATCTGCTCTATATGAAATACCGGCAATCCGGGGGTATGCAGTATCCTTGAGAAGTTGTGATGAAGTAGATTTAATGATTTCCGGTTTTTGGAGCGCAAACCTCCACTTCGAAAAGCGCATTTTTGGCATAGTAAAGTTTGGAAATTTCTAGAAAATCCAGCCATAATGTTAATTTGTTAAGTAAACTACACTGGCATTCTTCCGGGGGTATGTGAATAACGAAGGAGGATAATCCCATTCAACACACTAACCAAAAAAAATGTGAAACGGGTAACATTAATGGAGATTGCAGATTTTGGATTATTATTATCATGAATTTCTGGATCATGAATACCCACAAACCAAAACAGAAAAGCTATGCTCTGTAGGGTTATTTTGTTAGCTAGTTGAGATAATTAAATTTAGTGATGAAAACAGCATTATATTATTTAACCAGACAAAATATATCATGTTACGTATTATAAAACGTATAGTGATTGGAAAGCAAGAAAAACTAAAGTCAGCCTTGGTCTTGTATCGTTAGATTTATTGTAATATTATGATTAGTATGTAAATTATAGACCACCATTTTGCATCCGCCATATTGGATTTTTAAAATGCACCACCTTTGAAATCTGTACCATCTAAAATCACTACATACTGATCTTTGTAGACTTTAATTATTGAGAATTTGACACTTAAGGGGGGCACCTAGTGTAACAGCTCAAAAAAAACGCTTGTTTCAAACATTTTATTTTTAGACTAACTATATTTTTATGATATTTTAATGAATTAGGCCATATAGAACTTCTTTTAAAGTTCTTAAAATTTTTTTTTATTAATAACATTCATAATACGTAGTTAAACCTTTAAAATATATAAAAAATTGAAAAAAAAGCATTTAATTTGAAGTTTGAAAAAATGTCTCGATTTTTCGCATAAAATGTTGAGCTATAAACATTTATAAATAAAATGTATAACAATAATTTTTTGAAATTTTGTAGGTATATTCCACATAAGATTTCGAACATTTTTAAGCAAAAAAAAAAGAAAAATCAATTTATTTGAGCTGTTACACCAGGTGCCCCCCTTAATAAATATCAGACTCTCCCATTTAAATATTTTGTATACAAAGTTATATGATATTTTTCATTTTACCTGTACAATTTCAATTAAATCTTGTTCTTGCAGCCTCATTCTTGGTCATGAACTTGCAATTTCACATATTTTTATTATATTTAAATTTATTTTTAATTTCTTCGCTATCCACAGATTTTAAATGTGCCACACGTTTTAAGGACTCTGCAGAAATTAAGTTTTTTTTTTTAAATTGTTGACTTAAAATCAGTAAACCTGAAAATCCCAGTTTATTGATTTTCAATTAAACTAAAGTTTTAAAATTTTAGTCGTCGCGTCGTATTGAAGAAGTCATTTTAAATTTTCAAATTGTAATAGCAGGTCCAAAATCGACGATATCGAAAACATTCACGTACACATTTTAATAGTAATCAATTGAAATTTAAAATGTTTCTTCAATAAGTATCTTTTACTGATTTCTATAAAGTATAGGATGGATAATTTTGGAAACCTTGGCTGATATACATTATACATCTAGGTTATTTTGTTAAATTTGGAAACAAGAAAGTTAGTTAAGTTAGAAAATGTAGTTTTGTACCTGCTCTGTCAATAAAATAAACAATTGTGGGGATTGTTTACATAAGTTCATTTATATCATCATTTCAATTCCATGAATTTCATTTGCTTTATCAATTGAAGGGCAAATGATTAAAATAATATTTTGATTCTTTTTCAATCCCATTAGTTTTTGTTCTAAAAATATGTTCAGTTTCGATTATAAATCGTATATCTGTAAACTGTAACTCTCAATAAAAACTTAAATTTTAATTAAACTTCGATTTAAATAATATTTAATGTAATAACATAAAAATCTCTTTCACAGTGAGTATTAAATACTAACACAAGAAAAGTCAATAAAGGCAGTCAAGTTCACTTTTATTCTATTTATTTTTATAAAAATATTAATTAATTTTAAAAAACTGGAGGATATCTTCTCCATGCAATGTTTATAATAGATTGAATTATCTTGAGAGCTGCCTAGTGTCAAGATATCGATCAGGTTTTGCTGTTTTCTTGCATAAATTCCTTTCTCGCAGAGAAAATTGATCCAGTCCAACGCACAGCTACAACCAATCAATTCCATCATCAGGGGCCGTCCAATCCTTTCAATCACAACTCCACAGGCATCCATTCATCCTCTGGTGCTCGACGTGACTGTCAATAATTTGAACACAGACACCCCGCCCACATAAATGAAAATGACCCTAAGAAGCAACCCAGCATGCAACAGCATAACTGAGAACATTAAATCTTTCGTTGATGATAGTAGCTACAATCGCTTATACTTTTCTGATGAGAGCATTAATTAAATTTATATTGCTTTGTCGTAAAGCGGTAAGTATTTTATCTCATCCACTCTGCATTTCAGGAATAATGCTTTCATTAACGAAATGAATGCAGAGATAATGTAAACTTCTTTTTATATGAAGCTGAAGCTGATTTCTATAGTACTTTTTCCGTAGATTGCGAATTCGAAAATAAAAATACTCAATTTTCTTCCATTTTCAGTAGAAATAGGATTAACCCTTTGCGGTCCATTGATTTTATTAGAATGCTTGTAGTCAGGTCCAATTACTGGACAGTGGACCGCAAAGGGTTAAAAATTGTAAAATGCCGTATTTATTTTTAAAAAATTACAAATTATTCTAGGAGCTCAGCTAGTAACATAAACCTAAATAAGCGCTTGAATTTTAACCTATTATATAAAAATACAAAAGGCTTCAAACGATTTCGAAATAACCCGTGAATTTGACTTCTTTCATAAATCGATTATTTGCTAGATACAATAGATGGCGAATAAAGAACAGGACAAGCGCACACTTAAGAAAAACTTTTTCGCCAAGAAGTATAAAAAAAATCAAGGACTAAAAGTATTTTTTGATTAGTTTGATGCATAACAAATAAAAAATTGTTAAAATAAACCGTGGCACATGGGGTCCATTTTAAGATCCGATACTCGTGGAAAATGGTTCACATTACAATAGTCCTATTCTGATATTCGTCTAGTTTAGTGGGAATATTTCACATGTTCTTTTTCACATGTGGAACTCTTATAGTAAAATATATTCTATGTATATTTGCCTGAGGTGAATACTTACATTTTGTGATTTATTTGTGAAAAAGTAACATGAAAAACAGAGGGATAAAAGTAAGTAAAAATATCCACACACCCCATGATTCCAGGTAAACCAATCTTCTAATATAGAATAAAGCCTTAAATTACTTTTCTCTTCTTCAGAACTTGGACATTTTATTTCATTTACACAAATTTCGACTTCAAATAAATCTAAAACTTTGGATAATCATTTGACTAAAAAACACTAAGGTGACAAATTTCAGGTTGGGTTTTAAGATGAAAATATTAAGAAGCTACGATTATAACAGTTAGTTTAAATCATTACTAAACTAGGTATATTTAAATGAAGCAAGCATATAATTTATTTATTTTTTCGTACATATGTAGGTATTCTTAAAGAGATGCATAGTGAAAAACAGTAATTTTGGAAACGATTTTAAAAATTCAATTGCATAATACATGTTATCCTTTTTTTTTGTTGCATGTTGCGAAAAATATAGCTACTAATATTATGAAATAAAAAAACATGGAAAATATTATTATACCTGCAATAAAACTTTGAAGTAAAAGTTCATCCCAGAACAGGGGCTTCATTCATGAACTCGATTCGAACATGAAAACGTTTTCAAATAAACGTGTGCAACACCAGTGGCACATTATAAACGAAATTTACAATCTCTAACGTATTCAATTTCACAATTATTATATTGCTTTGATATTAAAATCAAATTTATGTCGAAAGTAATATTTGATGGAATATTCGCCTGATTTTTTTTAAAAAATTCAAATCTGATACGATAATTCTGAAATTGAGAATACACGTAATTTCGAAATTCTTTCCAGAGTATAAGGATAGTGTAAAATATTTGAGGTAGTTTTTCAATATTACCGTAATGCCTTCTGCGCCCAGCGGATAAAGTTTGCGTTCAATATAAACTATTATATTTTCGGTCAGTTACAGCTCCGTTCACTGAAATGATGCATATATTGTCAGACAAACCTTTTTAGCATATTTGTATACATAATAATTCTACATACATACATACATTTTATGATAATAAATGCATAATTAAGGTATTAAATATGGTTTTTTCAGCGAATTCTATTATACATACATATATGTACGAGTATGTGTTAGTTTCTACGGTTAGTACCTTAGGACGCGTTCTCGAACTAATTTTCCATACCAGTATTTTGGCATAATATTAAATATTATGTACTTTTGAAGTTGATATATTAAATGTTGTTCAATAAAATTGGAATTTTATTAATTTACATACATACATATATGCTGGCGAAGCAAATTTTCCACCTTGGTGATTTTGAGCCATTTTTAAAATGTTTGAGTGTTCTAATTTCAAATATAAATAATTCACCGTACCTTTTTAATAACTTTCTTCAGCGAAATAGTGTATAGAAAAGCCATTAATTTTATTTATTTATTTATTGAGATATTTTTTGGCAGTGAATTTGTGCCAGTAGAAGGAGGAAGTTATCTTCTTTTTTATCTAGAAGAAACCTAAAGAGTTTCTTTGAGATTATAAAGGTATAATATGTAGTATGTGCGAAACCTGCGTGTAGGAAATCTTTTAAATGAATGATAAAAATTAAAATTCAAAAATCACAACGCATTCACAGGCGACTATCCATTTCATAAAGGATTTGATTTCTATCGTTTCTTCCAACGTCAATAAATGATAACTCAAGTGAGCCACAATCATTATCTATAGTCGAAACTCGATATTTGTAAGGAAAAAAAAATTTTTTTTTATTAGGTACCTAATTATTTTAGTTGTTCCAAGTATAACATTTGCTTTCGATTCAAGTGAATCTCGGAATGAATGCACCTATCACGTGAAGTGGAAAATACGTGGAAATTTTTTTTTCAGATCACAAAATAGATCCTACAACTTGTATATAAAATTTAATCGCTAAAATCAATAGGTGCTCCTAAGCTTGAGAACATTTTACACGTCAATGGAAGCTATATTTCTTCGTTTAATTTAAATATTTGTCTCTTTTTGGATGTATGTGCGTATAAAGCGACTACTTTCGATCAATTTCAGGCAGATTAAAGTCGATTTAGATGATTTATTTAAATTAAACTGCAAACAATCCCACTCCGAAAACTCCAAGCCGTGATGAGCTGTATTATTAAAATATCATTTTGCCTAAAATTGCCCAAGTTCAATTGTAAAGCAATAAATCATATTCCAATCAGGTCGACCGCATGGCCATAAATTTATGGTTGTCGTTGCTGCTGGGAGCGGAAAATTACTAGAAAATGTTGTACTTGGTCAGTTCCATGATGAATGCGCCCCAGGTGAAATTGAACACTTCTGAACTTGTTCATGTACAGTTCAGGTGGTAACTTTAATCAAAAGCAAGAAGAAGTTATTAAACACTGGGAAAACTTAGGTAATGCGTTTTGTGTACAAAGTAACAAGTGAGAGTTATTCCTTTCAAGCACAAACCCCAAGCAAGTCTTCGACAATAACTTAGCCAATTTTTCCCCCCACTAAGATTGATGCTTTTGTTGTCAGCAGATTCTCAGAATGGCACGGAGTGGAAATGTACGACAAAAATCTGCTCCTCTTTCCCAACGAAAGTGCAAGAACAAATCGATAAGGTTATTTTCTGTTCAGTTTTTTGCGTTCACCTCGAAAAGTTGTGGAAGTTGTTGCTGAAAATGACGGCCTTAGGCAAGGTTTTTGTTGTTTTTGTGTATATATTATTTTTCTTTTTTCCCTGGGTTTTGTGGCCGAGGGTTGGGCCATGTACTTGGTCAAGGCAAAAATGGTTCACCCATTCTGCCCTCATTTCTCTTTTGCAAACAACTCAATTTTCGACACTTCGTTACCACAAAACTTTACTATATGACAGAAAGGTTTCATTAAGCCCTAACTCAATTTTCCCACATTGCTTTAACGAACTGTTTGGATGAAATTGTGATATGTGAGGGTTGCTTCCAAAACAATGGTTATATTTTGAAATAGTGTCAAGGTGGAGAATGGTAAACACGAATTATTTTTATATTAAAGCAACAATTTTAACCGATATGCATTTAAAAGTTTATCCTTTCTAACAAAGTACGACGAATTGTAACTTTTGTTTTTTTTTTCACCAACTCCAATAACTCGAAGATATGAGTTTCAAATTCTACGTTGATCGGAACAAAATTAACGACTTTAATCTAGCCCTTAAAGCTGAGTTTGCTAAATCTGTTACAACTATTTCTATTACCTAACTAAAAATGTATGTTATTACAAAACAAAAAGTATTTTTAATATCATGAAAAATTATTAGATTTTGCGAAAAAAATTGAAAATATGGGACAAAACGTGCTAATTTTATAAAACCAAATTTTAAACCTTTTAATCAATTCTAGAGCCATAATCAGTCAGTTTCGAGCTGCAGAGATCACCTCAATGGCCAACGTATCGTAAAAAATAAAGGATGGTAGCCATTTCTCAAAACATGATTGAAACTATATTTTGTAACAAAAATAAAAGAAAATGGAAAAAACTAATAAAAATAATAATAACACTGGACAGCACCAATTTTTATCCGACGAATTGGCAAATTAATAAAATTTTCTTCAGAAATTATTTTGCAAATAAAAATCTTAGGTCTCATTTTCGAGAAATATAGGGTTAAAAGTACAAAAGACTATATTTTGACCATTTATTTAAAATCATTACGAAATAACGAATTGGTCCAGGAGCTTATAATAATGATCAAATGATAGTTTGAAAAACGTGTTCACCAAAATGTGTAAATAGGACTACCTACGAGATAAGGTTGTATTTGATATTTTTAGATTAGGAATCAGATTTTCATTTAAACCATGTTACCAACTTCTATGATAAACGTATATTTTCAAAAATGGCTAAAATATGGTATTTTGTACTTTCCAACTCTATTTTGCTCGAAAACGGAAACTGATTGAACATTTTTATTCACGAATTTATAAGCTAAGCTAAGATAATATCCTTTAGAATTAATTTTATTTAATATGCATATGTACGTACTTTTTGGTAAAATTTCATAATTACATATGTATATGTATATTTTTCTTTTTGTTTTCTCCAAATAAAAAACGGAGTCTGCAACTTCGAAACTGTTCTATGCAAAATACATTAAACTTTTACTTTTTCAATTACTTAATTATATTATATATAATAGTATAAAATAAGAACAGATAAGATAATTTTTAAGAGCAAATATCAATAAAATTCAATTTACATATATTTCGAGGTTATCAAGAGTACTAACAGTACAAATGTCAGGGACATATGTATAATGCAAAGTCCTTTTTATAATATCCCGATTGCGTCCAAGCCCAAAGCCTTGATAATAAATTTATATTCCAATTAATGCGTTTTTGTACAATACATATGTGCGACCAAAAACCCTGAAAGGCTTATCGTCACTTCACCCTCTTAATCCGTAATTTTACCAGCCTATTGTGATGTTTGTTTATGAGCTTACAAAATTATCCAGGCGTATTTCAGTGCGAAAAACCACCAGCTTTTTTCACTTCCAAATGTATGTACCTAATTTGAAAAGCAAACTCTCCCAATTATAATTCCACTTGCCAAATTAGGCACAATTACATTAAATTCGAATCGCCTGTCGTTCGAATATTTATCTTTGACGCAGCCTGAAAATGTTTTACCAACTAACAGGTGCAGACCGCATTGACTGTTAGCCCTAGATATCGGATTCGGATGCTATTTGCTTTGGACGACATCATTTATTTTTTCGCAATAATTCAGACTAGCTATCGGAGCTAGCCGCATACCGTAGAACAGATGAGCCCTTTTAGGTGGGCTGCACCCAAACAATGACGAGGGCGTTAATTGAAGCTGGCGAAACCAAAGTGCAAAAATGAGAGCAGACGTGGGTGTCACCGCGATCAATTTCGAATTTAACAAAGGCTCCGGGTGGGACATGATTTTGCATTTAAATTATTCTTGTAGGGTCCTATCAGTGCGCTGCAGCCGACTGCTGTGGCAAACGTGGAGAATTTTATGCTGGCATAGAGGGCCATGTAGTATAAGCACAAAGTTATGCTCTTGGGCAGTCGGCACAGTCCCAGCGATTTTATAGGAATTTGGTACAACTCATCGCTCAACATGATTGGAATGCAACTGATCCAACCCCCAAAAACCAATTGAGATCGTTTGATCCGATAAAGGCCATTCATTGCAAACATGTTTAATGTGGCTTCGACTTTTATAAATACATGGTACATACATATTATATATATTTTCGTACACAGGGTCATCGCAGCATAAAAGGTTCGCATTGTGGTAGCACTCGATAAAATAAAAACCTAAAACTTGGCCCATTAATTGCAGGAAACCTGCAATAATTGTTCATGCAAATTGCTTTTATCTCGCACCAAATACTGGTTTTATTTCAACTATTTGGTCAACTGTAAGTCTTGACAGTTTATGTAGAAATTCGAATGGGGACAATGAAATTTGTTTGATTTGCATTATTTTATACAGAACGCAATAAATTGATTTGAAATAGCTACCTACACAGTTTGGCATTTGAATGGCTTGTTTAATGTCGATGAAAGAAAGATTTCAACATTCTAAAAAACGTAGCGCATGTTTTAGAATGTTAAAAAAATTGGAACTTTAAACAAAATAATCTTTATACTTTAACAGTGCGAACATATGTATATTTGAAAATCTATGACTTTTAAAAACCATAACTAATACACTAGTAGCCTTGAAATGAGTGAGTTAGGATAGTTTTAACGAAAACATAAAAAATAACTAGCTAGTACACAAAAAACTCCTCATATCTCTGGTTAACTCTTTATTTTACTATATGCTACATTGGACTATTCTGTATTGAAGCTAGAGCTAGAAAAAATACAATTACAATACTTTAAATAGCTACTTAATCTTTCCCAATGTACTCCAGACTACGGAGTTAGATTGGACACTAGGGATCTAACCTATTTCGTATTCTATATTTAATGCCGTCTTAAATGGTCTCTGGAAAATTTTAAAAGTGGAATATAATAGATTACCTAAAATTTGCCGTTTCAAGCAATTTTCGCTCTCTCGTTCTGAAGATAAATTTTGAAGTATAACTGGGTCATGCAAATACAAAGTCGATTCTCCGAACCTATAGAGGAATTGAACGTATGGAGTAATATCGATTACAGCTTTTGTGTGTCAAGGAAAAAAAAATTATCGGACTCTTATAAAAACTACTGCTAACAAAAAGATAAACGAAAACACTCCTTATCCCTAGTTATTTTTCGATTAATAAATATATTCGACGCTAGGATAATTGTAAATTCAAAAATCTACAAATTAAATAACGAAGCATACTGTCATAGGTGCTGTAAAGACAATAATTTAATGCTTTATGCTTGTAGCATGTATACACTCAGTGAAAAATCTAGAATTATTCAATAACTGGCTTTTATTATTACCTAAGAACGGGGAAATCTGTGAAAATTTTCAAAGAGTAATTGATGCAATCTCTCAAATTTTGTTTGAAATTAAGAAGTTTTCAAATGTATAAATTCATTGGGTATAACCCGTTATTGTTTCCATATGTACAGATTTATTACTTACTATCAATGAAGAAATTTTGCAGTTAATAACGAATTTATCGATTTTGTTCACTGTTTGATATTTTACATATAGATTTGACGGTCTGCAATATTGTAACCTTATTAAAACAATAACGAGTTATTGAGTTAATACTCATGACTAACTTAAACGTTTATTTTAATAAAGAAGTTATTGTTTGTGTGCACTACGATATAACGACTTTGCGGTAGCGTTATAAAATATTTCTAAGAACGGCACGCAAGATTGTTCCTGTTCATCATAAGATGTATTTTTATATAAAAAAATTAATGTTTTCTTTATGAAAATTCCGTTTTTTTATTTAAAACAAATAAATCTTTTATAATCAATCATCTTACTTTTAAATCGAACGATATTCAATTTATTTGATGTCCTTATCATATTTTACAATCAACGAAAGAGCATTAAATAAGTTCTATATGAACCTATTTAACTTGTTTGAACGGGTTCAAACATAATACGTTATTATCACAATAATTACTATTTATTTAAAGGTAATAAGGACTTGTTATTAATTAGTAACTAAACCACATTGTTTCGATAAATTTCATTTATAAAAGCAATAAGATATTTTGCATTTTCTCCTGCAAAACGTTATTAAAATAATATTATAGTATTCGCTTTTAATAATATATAGCAAAACTATAGAAACAATAATATGCTTTTTATTTAACTATATTTTTTTGTTTTAACTAATAATTTTAAAGAGGTATAAAATCATAACAATGTTATCAAAATAATATGCGTCAGCTTATAAATTCGGAGGGGAAATGTTAATCAATAACTTTATTAAAGTTATTAAATGCATACCATACATACAGTGGCGTAACTATAGGGTGGCAGGGCTGGCAAAATGCCACGGGCCCCAGGCCCTCAGGGGCCCCCGGCCCGAAGGGCCGCGACCTCAGAAGTAATCTAAAATTCTTAACAATATTTAGTAAAAATTATAAATTCAATACGACTTTAATAATCGAGAGGGAAAGAGCGAAGTAGCATGGGCGCTCGTTCATTTTGCATGGTTAGGGGTGTCCTTTTTACAGACGGAGAGTGATATTGCGCTTCCTTAGGCTTTATATTCAAAGGTTTTTGTGTACTTTTTTCATGGGACCCCTGGCGGGCTAGCAACCGTTGCTAAGCAACGCATAAAAACTCATAAAAGATATCGAGCCAAATGCGGTATATGTTCACTGTGCTGCTCATAACTTAAATCTAGTACTTAATGATGCAGTAAGAGAGGTTATTGATATGCAAAATTTTTTTGAAACAGTTCAACAAATTTATAATTTTTTTGGGCATAGTATCAAAAGATGGAATATCTTATCAAGTTTTATATCTGATAAAGAAAGAGAGTCTTCAACTTCGGTAACATTAAAAACATTGAACCCAACTAGATGGGCAGGACGTTACGATGCTATTTTTGCTTTAAAAGTTCGGTTTGTTGAAGTCCAAAAATCGCTAACGAAAACAATTCTGTTAAATTGCAAATCAGATGTAAGAAATGAAGCTATTTCACTCAAGAACAAGATTGAGAATTTCAATTTTATTATTCTATTGCATTTTCATTGCAAAATTCTACAAACTGTCGATGCAGCCTCTAAAGCACTTCAGTCTAAAGCCACCGATCTTTCATATGCCTTAAAACGTTTGAAAATCTGTCTGGAAGAATTGGAAAGCTATCGCCATGATGGATTTGAAAATTTAAAAAAGGAAGCACATAGTATAGCAGAAAAATGGTCCATCAACCCTGAATTTTCTAAAACTCGGCAGAGGAAAGTGAAACGCCATTTTGACGAACTTTGCGAAGATGAGCGTCTCCAAGATCCGGAAAGTTTGTTCAAAGTCAACATATTTTATCGAGTATTGGACATCATTATTAATCAACTGAAAACGCGTTTCCTTCCAATGAATGAAATTGTTTCCAATTTCAGTGTTTTGCAACCTGCCACTTTGCAAAATTTAAATGACACTGAACTATTAAAAAAAGCTCTAGAATTTGTTGATTTATATAAAAAAGACATATCTCAATCATTTGCCAGGGAAATTCTCAGTTTTCGTTCCACCTTCAGAGACGAAATAGAAAAGTTTTCGTGTATTAGAGAACTTGCTGAGTTTTTAATAATAAAGAATCATTTTATGTCGTGCAGCTTTCCTGAAGTATGTACTGCATTATTGTTATTTCTTACAATTCCTGTGACTACAGCTAGTGCTGAAAGATCATTTTCGAAACTAAAATTAATAAAAACTTATTTAAGAAACTCTATTGGACAAGACAGGCTAAGTAACTTGGCTATTCTGTCTATTGAAAATTCTATGGCCCGATCTCTAAACTTTGATGACGTTATTGATACTTTTGCGGATCAGAAAGCACGGAGAAAAGAATTTTATTAATAAATATCTTGTTAAGATTTAATTGTTATTTCATGGGAGGGCCCCATCCGATTAATTTGCCACGGGCCTCAGATGGTATAGTTACGCCACTGCATACATATATTACGTTATTGACCGAAATTAATATACAAAATTATGGAATTAGTGTATGAAAATTATTGTTTTAATAAATCATTTTTCTGAGTGTAGCAGGTGGAATTTGACAGAAAAAGTTGAATTTACCTTATAATAATTTTTATTAAATTTGAGCTTTCTTAATTAATTAGCTTATCTAATATTCACCGAACTCCGAACGTTCTGCGATTTGTAAAAAGACTGTAAAAGAATGAAACAATAAATAAATGTATAATGCTACTAGTCCTGACTTCAAAAATATCTCAAGAATTTGAATCATGCAGGTCTTTTTGAAAAAACATACATATTAAAATACTACTAATTTTATAACCAATGGAACTTGGCAGTTAACAAACATAGTCCCTTTTGTTGAATATATCTTCCCCTACTGCCATTACTTACGAGACACTGTATAAAGATTTTATTCTGCATATGTTAAAAACAACTCACATATTCTTAGATGTATTTTTTTTAAATCTCGAACATTTACCGAATTTTCCATTATTCTACAACTTAAGCCATTTTACATGTTCGCTCTAGCAAGATTCACAAGTGGATTACGAAAAATCGCTTCTAAACGGACTCCATCTTAAACTGAGATGAAATTTTAGATGCCACACTCCAACCTGGGGGTAATACGATTTGGAATGATGCTTGTCACGTTTGCTACTCAAATAGATTACGCCATCATTCTGAAGGAGGACGGCAAAAAGGGTAAACTCATTTTCGGTGATGTCTCATACATGTATGGAGGGAAACAATACCGACAACATGTAATAATTGATTTTGGGGAAATGCACTTTATCTGATTGATTTCCGCTCCATCTCTGGAGACAGTAGCGCTGGAAAGAGCTAATAAAAGATATCGAAAATGTAAGGAAGGTTATTACGTCTGCGGGGAATTAAAAAACTTCGAAGTCAAAGAGACGACGAAAAAAGATTGAATTCAATTAAATCGTGAGCAGGATAACTTCCTGAACGTACCCAGAAATTGTCATTTTGAATCAAATTTCCGGCAGCGATTAATACTAGCAATCTGAAATCGTATTAGAGTTATGATCTCATGATTTCGAATTCAAGACACAACTCCTTTTGCTGGCGAATTATCCATTTGTTCACATTTCCTGCGCTCCTTGGGACCTGTTACCTTGAAGTTATGCCTGGTGTGAAATTTATTGCGGTGTCTCACTAGCAATAAATGTGGTCACCACACCGCTTTTCATGCGGCAGCGCAACTTGGAAATGTGCCAACGTCAGCTTCCTTCTGGTTCTGTAACCAAAAAATCTGTTCCATTTCTTAAGAAATTATTTGAGGCAATATCCTCCATGGAATTTTTAATAGTTGAGCATTTGTTTTTGGGTACCGGTTATTTGCTAGTTAAAGCGCAAATTTACTTCTATCACGTTTTTCCAAGCTGATATTATTTCACTTGGTCTTGTACGTGTTGACGATTGTCATAAGATGTTTCCGCTTTATGAAATTCTGCTGCAGACAGACGAGCTTTTACTTTTCGTTCCTTTGACTTCGAGGGAATAATTTTATCGATTTCGTGAAGAATTTCGTTTCATCGAAAAGGGTTCTTTATGATTAATTTCAGTTCAGAGCAGGTGTTTAAAATGGGAAATTTGTTAAAGGAAAGATGGCTCTGATAAATCAAGTCAAGATTTCTTGCGGTTTGGTCGTTTGGTTTTCGTTTTACCATATGTAGAAGAATTGCTACGACCTCTGCATCTCTCTATTCAAGGTTCTTAAAGTTTAAAGATTCCTCTGCCAACAGAGATATGCATGACTTTGTGTGGCTTGCACATTATTTGAACACTAGTTCAACTACCCGAGAAAAAAAGATTATGTATGTAGATTTAAGCAGTTATGATGAGTTGTGAACGGTTATATACTCGTGGGTGCATACACACCTGGACATAAGTACGTGGCCCTAAAACCCTCTTTTATGCAAATATTGGCCCCATAGTTTCACTTATTCCTATATCGTTCTGCAATGAAAACAAACTAATCTGACAACTCTGTTTTTAAACACACAAATCAAACCTTTCTGAGAATTGTTGCAATTGGGGAAGTTTTGAAATAGTGTTCTAATATACTGTGGACAATAAAATAGGTACAACGTCGTTTTATTTACAGCAAAAAGATAAATGTGGTTCGAACTATGACACTATGACGAGGTTTGAATATTTATACATTATGATGAATATCATGTTACCCTATGCGGAGGATAACATGCTCTTAGTTTGGAAGTATCAGCAGGACAACGATCCTAAAAATACTTCCAAACTAGTCAAAGATTGGTTTGTGCAGGAAAATGTTCCCGTTATGAGTTGGACAAGTCAGTTTCCTGACTTGAATCCAATAAAAAATCAATTGGCGAAACAAACCTTTTGCGAACAAGGAGGTATTATGGATTTCTGTCGCACAAATGTGATGCGACATACCCGTAGAAACGTGTCGTAAACTTATTTTCTCTATGCCCAGAATGGTAGCTGTACTTAAAAAAAAGGGCAGATATATACTGGCTACTAATAACTACAGGTACAATTTATAAAAAAAAAAAATACCATATAATCAATGCGTGTTTTTTGCATTAGGTGCGGGATGTATACATATTTTATTGTCCAGAAGATTTTTAGAAAAGTAACCAGAATTATGCTATGTTTTATGTTCTTTTTGAAATATATATTTAAAGTTTATGTAACATTAAAATGAAGAATATATATGTATATTTAAAAAAATTAATTTGTCGTGTTTTACTCGGCAAAATTGAAAATTTGAATTTGTACCTATTTTATTGTCCAGGTGTATACATACATATATGTATATGCTTAGATCCAAATTCTGGCCCTATCTACAGATCCAACATTAATTATATTCGCGTGGATCCAATGATCCATAAAGATCATAACACTGGTCAAAAAATTATTATTGTAGTTTTTCAAATATAACGGCGTATTATTTTTATAGGATTTTTTCCCTAGATTACGAAATGCTTAATCAGCTCTCATTTTCGCGAGAAATTGAGCCAAAACATACAAAAGACAATATTTTGATAACTTTTAAAAAATCATTTAAAAATAAAGGTTCATCATAAAAGTTTTTAACATGGCTTAAATGAAAGTCTAAGTCTTAATCTAGGAGTATCAAATACAACTTATCTCTATAGCCCTTTCTACACATCTTAGCGAACAAGTTATTCATGAATGTGCACTTGCCATGTTCTTTATTTGTCATCCATTGTATGAAATAATCAGTTTATGGAATAAAGTAAAGTTTTGTTAATAATTCGAAATTTTTCGAAGCTTTCTGTATTTTTATATAATAGCTTAAAACTTCAGCTATCATTTGAGCAACTTTGTAAGTTTCTGGATCACTCTATTATTTTGTAATGATTTTTCATAAATGATAAAAAAACCGCATTTTGCAGTTTTTAATCCTATTTTTCTCGAAAATATGAGTTGATTGAGCATTTCCATTTACGAATTGGTAATCTACGGAAAAAATCCTATGGAAATGATTTGCCATTTCTGTAGAAAATAATTTGGTGTTGATCAGTGTAATCTATGTAAATAAATCCTAGCGTAGAAATTGTACAAATACACTCCATAAATCATATGTTTTATATTTATATTTCAAAATTTATTTCCGGGTGAAATTGCATATATTTTACTTAAGTACTATATTTAAGCTTTGTTATCTATCATGGAGCTAAATAATATAGTTACGAACGCCATATTTTGTATTTTTTCTTTGTTGGGAAAAAATCTGCAACTGCAGCTGCAAAAGTAATCAATAAAGTTCGGAGAAAACTTTATGAGTGAAAGGACAGCTCAAAAATGGTTTCAAAGATTTAGAACTAGACATTTTTCGGTAGATGACGAAAAAAGATCAGGACGCCCGCCCAGTCGAGTTTGACGTTGATTCACCGCCCTTGTTGAAAATGAACCGTATCTTGCGGTGAATGATATAGCGGTAAAACTTAAGTCTTCTCATGGTACCGTTCATCGACATTTAACTGAAATTGCCAAAATAATAAGCAAGATCGAAAAGTGGGTTCCTCACGAACTAAGCGAAGCAAACAACAGCGCATCCATATTTGCATTACATTGCTTTCAAGGCCAGAGAGCCGTTATTTTTTAACCTTAAAAACCGCTATGTTTAAAACTTAGCTACTCCGGAACGTTTTTTTTATACAAAATTGAAAATCGGAATATTAAAAATTTTGTTTCGACAACACCACAATTAGTTAAACTTTGCATACCCGGCAGCTCTGACTGCAAGTTTGTAAAAGGTCACGGCTTTGTTATTTTTACGAATAGGCAAAATAAACGAAAATCTGTTGTTTTATATCCGACAGAGTGAAAGTCTTTCAATTTTACAAAGGAGAGAACTTTGCTATAGAAGTAATTTACCATAAATCTTATTGCCAATAAGTAAATTAGTAAAAGTAGTTAGTTGCCAACATACAAATTTTTTAAGTCATTATTAAGTCATTATTTTCAAAAGGAATCTACCATATTTAAGAAAATATGATCTTCTAAAAAACTTACTTATTTTATCGCACATTATCCAAAAAGTCTTCGAATTAATTCAAAAATTAGCCATTGTGTCGTACAAACGTTATTCAAGTATTTGAAAATTTGTAATTCGGGCTTAGTCAGATTTAAAAATTCAATTTATTATTGCAGCTTATCTACAATAATTCATCAGTAGTAATTCGATTTTATTTTATAAAAGTATGTACTTTAATAGTTCTAATAGGTTCTGTCAAAAAAAATGAATATTAAAATGTCTTAAATCCACGGAATTCGTTTCATGCATTTTTCTAAGAATGTATTATGCAAATATCCAGACGGCAGACATGATCTAGTATTGTATTAATAAATCTCAACGATATTTTGAATTATTTAGAGAAGGGAAAGTTTTATTTTACTCGATAAAGAACACTGAATGAAAATACCTTTAAAGTTCGTGTAGCAAATTGCGGGCGGTCGTAACGCTTCAACTTCAAACTCTTCAAAGGTTGCACATAACAGCATTGTTCCAAACACCAGAATGATCCCTTAAATATCTAATATCTGATATTTTATTGTATATTTTTATTTATTTTATCCATCAAAATTCTTTGATTAAGATTTTCATGAACAAAGGCGTGTTATAATCGAGCGACCCGCCAAATAACTATTCATTACGCGCATTCCCTTTTCCACTAGATGGCGCTATATAATTTTTAATTTAAAATGTATACTTATCACAAGAACCACGAACTAAATTTCCATTTATACTTTAAATAGGGGCATAATTTCTTGAAAAGAATTAATATTTAATTTAATTTATCAGAAAACATTTCCCTAATAGTGAAGCTAGTAACACTTTGACGCCATTTTTTCTGCTGTCAAGTTTGTTTTGACACATCACGCGCATTTCTGAATGCGCTGCTTGGTCAAATCAAACTCAAAACTTCATTTCTGCAAATGAACGCGGAGCTGTGGATTGTACGTTTAGAGTGTAGTAAAAATAGAAACAGATTTCTTTCGTTTCCCAAATTAGCATTGTCCAAAAATGGCGAAAACAAAGAAAGTTCGGGAGGAGACTTCAGAATCTGAGGAGTCCACGGCCAGCAGCTCAGAATCCAGTTCCTCGCAGTCCTCCAGTTCGGGGGAGGAAGCTAGCAAGAAGAGGAAATCCCAGAAGATTAAGAAAGTGAAATCGAAGAAACGAAGGAAGGAAAAGTCGTCGTCAAGCTCCAGCAGCTCCTCTGGTGAATCTAACGATGAGGGCAGCAGTTCCAGTGACGACGAGAAGGCTAAGAAGAAAAAGGAGAAGGACAAGAAATCTAAGGATAAAAAGGAACTTGCTGCAGAACCTTCCAAGGAGCCGGGAAATTCTAAGGAGCGCCGACCTGGGCACAGCTCCCGGCCCGAAGAAGAGAAGCCCCTTCGACGTGAAGTGTCAGATTTACAGAATCGTTCTAAGTGGGACAGCCCGAGCAACGAGGCCGAGGAAGGCAGGCATGAAAGGCACCGGGACCGCGACAGGAACTACCACGACGGGCACGGCAGGGACAACGGCGAGCGGCGCGGCAGGAGGTACGACGACAACAACCGCAGGTGCGAGAACAGGGACAGGAACTTCAGGGATCGCGAAAGGAGACCAGACCGCGACCGCGATGTAAATAACGACAGGACTCGGGACAGAGATCAAAAGCCATATCGAGGTAGAGACAGCAATTACAACGAAAGGCGGTTCAACAACCGTGATGACAGGGAGAGGAGAGACGACCGGGAAAACAGGTAAGCAGCTATATTGAATCACTATCTCGATTAAGATTTGAAATTGAAGGAACTTCTGCAATTCCACCACCAAAGTTTAACCCTAGATTTAAGAATTAAGTATGATCTTTCCTGATTCCAATTGATTCTGAGATTCAACTGTGGATTCGAGATACTAAATCTTATTTTATTAGCAAAATTCTGGGTATTCGTTAATTTTAGGGATCGCATTTTAATTGTAGGGGAACGATTTCCACTTGTAATGTGACGACTGTTCACTTTTATAACGACCATAATTTTATTTGCCGGTGTGATATAATTGGATCTAATCTAATGTACTAAAACAACATGTAATGTTTTTTTCTCGGATTCAAATTTTGGGCGGTAAGGCAATTATTGGTTGTGGGCTGAATTGGTTAACTTACTTAAAACAAGGCAAGGGACCGGAGGCAAAATCATCAACTGTATGGGCAAACGTCGATCCAGCAGCCGGCTTGACTGAAGGGATTAAATCAGTTTCGTCTGGTCGTCCTCCTCTTTAGTTTTTAAGTTTTCACATATTTTAAACTAATATGTATGTATGTAACTTTTAGGTCAATATAAATTTTTAGTTAAGTTATGTATTTTTGAAAGAAATAATAGTTTTTCACAGAGCGGGTTTTTGTAAATATAAAAGTTACTTCATCTCAATTACGCAAAAATGATGATTTTTATGGCTCAAGGAAACTAAAACTTTTTAAAAATTTTCAATATTGTTACTTTCTCATTATACCTTTTAAAAAATAGAATATCGTTTTAAGTATTATTTATTTGACGGTTTTTAAAAAAAAGCTAGCTTGACTTTTACTAGTGGTTAAAAAAATATGTCCGTATATAATAAATGGTGCAACAAATACTAATCAATGCTTTTAAGTGTTGTGGTCACTGTTTGTGAGAAGACATATAAATTGTCAAAATTTCAGTTTTTTCATAAACAGTAATCGTAACACATTAAATAATATTTAGATTAGTACACGTTGAAACACTAAATCATGAAACGCTTTGTGTATTTAGGTCGACTCTGGCGGAGCTTTCTCGATCTGTCTCGGAAACTGTGTAAGATAGAAAATACATATTTATTGTGTGACGCACCGTTTGCGATTTATTTAATCAAACGCGTATTTCAAAATAGCGAATAGCCTTCCTTCCGTAGAATTTTGTTTTACGAACCTTCTAATTTCAATCCATTGCCTGTCCTCTAATCCTCACAAATGATTTTTGTATCATTAAGAATATTATTTAATTGCTGTAACTTTTCACTTTCCGTTTATTTATATATTAGTAATTTGGTAATTGATTCCGAATCAAGACAAAAGTGAGAAGCGTAAATGATTATGATACATAGGATGGATGCTTAGAATTCAATTAATTGTATAGAATCATTAAATTGTATACAATCATTAAATCGTATGCAATCATTAAAGGCGAAAAGGCGTTTCGTACATTGAGTTAGTTTCAAACCTTCACAGCTTCAGAGCCAAAAGAAAATTAGCCCATTCCCAGGAGCGAGAAAAGTAAACCATTTATCTTTCTGTAAATCATAGCGTAATCAAATTCGATCTAGTATATATTTTTAACATTTCTTTATGTCCAAATTATCTTGATTCTTATTGAATTTAGTTTTGTCTCCAAAATACTGTTTTTTTTATGTTACCCAACTATTGTAATTATTAGAATTATAAATTTTATAGTCCTATACTGACAAAGTACATTTATGAATATAATAATACGAATTAATTTTCAGACGAAGCCGAAGCCCTCGTCGTCCTAGAAATTTTCCCAGAAGACGATCTGGCGATGACGACAAAAACTACGAGTGGGGAAAAAGAGACCACAACGACAAAGACTCGAAGCCCCCGGAAGACAGAGAAAAGCCCAACTTTGGCCTCAGCGGAAAATTAACAGAGGACGCAAATAAAGTGAATGGCATTGTAATAAAATACGCCGAGCCACCAGAAGCACGCAAGCCGAAAAGACGATGGCGGCTATACCCCTTCAAGGGCGAGAAGGCGCTGCCTACTTTGTACATTCACCGCCAAAGCTGCTACTTAATAGGCCGCGATAGGAAAGTCTGCGATCTGCCCGTAGACCATCCCTCCTGCTCCAAACAGCATGCTGCGTTTCAGTACAGATTGGTGCCCTTCGAGCGGGACGACGGAACCGTCGGGAAGCGCGTTAGACCCTACATAATCGATCTAGAGTCGGCCAACGGGACGTTTATCAACAATAAGAAAATAGATTCAAAGAAGTATATCGAGCTCCTCGAAAAGGATGTCATCAAGTTTGGGTTCAGCTCTCGGGAGTATGTGTTGCTGCATGAAAATAGCAAGGAGGATCAACAGGACGATGACATCACGGAAGAAGTTCATGTGAAGGAGGAACCTGCAGACTGAGCGAGCGACTCCGAGGGCTACTGATTTTTTCTAATTTTATTTCTCTTTCTCTATTCTTTTAATAAACGTAATTGTAGAATTTTATTTGTCGCTCTCTCGAACTCTGGCTCTAGTTTGTTCTTTTGCAGGTGAAGAAAGTCATAAGAGAATTTGAAGTAGAAAGGGCAACCACTTCCTTTGAAAGTTTTTGGGCTCCAAGGCAAGTATTTTGATTTTATTGTAAACTTGCCTCGATAATCCTAATGGGCGTTGAGTTGATTTACTACCTTTAAAGTCGCCAAAAAAGTCATGTCCTTAAAATCCTAAATTATAATTTAACACATTTTAACTATGGCACTGACCCCGCGCGAACTACAAAGAGATATTTATTTTTTTCAAAACATTATATGTGTTCTAGTGAAATTAGATTTAAAAGGAGCAAAATTACAAAACAACTCCAACAATCGAGACCTTTATTGTGAAGTTCTTGTACAATTTTGAAAAGTGTCCTTAATTTGAAGAATGGGTTTTTTTAGGTGATGAAAGGGGTTATATCAAAACTCAATTTTTCAAGAAAAATTGTTATTATGAAAATTGTAGTTCATAGAATTCTCCACAAAAGTTCACATACTTATGTCTCTTATGAAAAATACAGAGGTGCATCTTTCCACACCAAATGAAGTTAGAGAGCACATTTCTCTTCATACATAAATCACTCTATTTCTTCGAAGCAGTTGATTTCACTCGATCCCAAAAATTCAGATATGTATAATGGCTCATTCTAAAATACCTATACTAATCAAGACCAGTCTCAATTTTTGCATAGAAAAAACGTGTTCGAACTTTTAAATTGAGTCGGTTTATCTGTATTAAATTCAAGGCTTTTGTAAATTTTCCAGAATACGACAATGTTTCACATTATGGTTTTTAATACTTAAAATATAATATTCAAATTACAAAAATTAAAGAATGTGGAACATTCTGTCTATTATAATAAAAACGACGGATTCATTTCGGCGAGCGTCTATCTAATTTGCATTCATTTCGCTGTTGTTTTGCTTGACTGTTAAGTTTTGAATACTAAAACAATGTCTAGAGTAGCATTGTCTATAGCACCTCGCCAAAATTTGAGAGCCAAATGTTTCTTTTAGTTATTTCAAATATATAATTTTAATTTGGTATCTTCTAAAAATGTTGATGTGTAAGCAAATATTAATAATAAAATTTTTTTGAATCAGTCGTCTAGTTAAGACGAAAGAAAAGAGTTCAAAGTAAAATTTTAAAGCTGTTTAGTATAGACCTGAAATCATTATGAAGCGGTTTTGGGATAGTACGCCATCAAGAATAAAAAGTGTTATCAAAACTTGGGAGGGATTACAAAGTATGTATTCATTTTTCTTGAAGTTAGGCCATTCAAAATGTTACTAGTGGCTCTACTATTTGTATAAAATTTGGCCTCACCCAGCCACTGGAGCTTGAAACATTAAATTTGGGAAGAATATTTCTTTTATAAGGTTGACCTACAATTATCCCCTTATTTAAGGTGTTAGCGTAGGGCATATGCCAATCGGAGACTTTTTACTCAGCAAATCGAAGTAAATTTTTACACTAGCCCCAGGGGAGGTACATACATATGTATGTAGGTAACAAAGCACAGGCCCTTAGTTTCAAAAACGTGGCAATTTATACATATCAGGATTGTGAAACATTTTGTTACTAAAATTAAAGCAGGTCATCCAACCATAAGCTATAAAACTAAAGGTAACAACCAACATTGGGGGTAAAGAAGGGTTTTTCGAAATTCAACCCCCAAGGGAATGAAATTTCTATGACCTTTTGACTAAGCAGGAACTCAATGGATGTTTTCATTCGATAGTACCTAGCTATATTTCGTAGCTGAGATTTACGCTGTATTTAGTTATAGTACCACATCCCATAGCCCCGTTAAAGATAATTGAATAAAATTTAATAGGTAATTGTAATTTGTGGCAACAAGAGATCAACAAATTATAATTTGTTACTGTATAATTAGTTAGGTTGGGCTCTATCAAATTTTAACTGAAGTACGCAGTTATAACTTTCAAATTTAGGTGAAAAAATAGTGTTCACTTGAAAGGGATATTTGCAGAAAAAGGTACAACAATTATATTTTTGAAAATCGTTTAAACGCCAGAAAATATTAGCTTTCGTATAGTATCCACAAAAATCAGCTATTCCTAATAATTCTTTTAAACATTTATCTCACTGTGCCACAATCAAGGATTTCAAATTTTTAAGGAATGTCGTAAAAATTGATGCTCAGAGGAGGGGATTTCGGGTTTGGTGATCCCGACAAGCTAGTTAAAATATAATTACTACTAAAATTAGTCTAAAACTTACCTTTTTTGTTTCTTATCTAATCATTCAAGGTTCAATTAAAATAAGATTCAGCAAATATTTTACGTCCTGTTGTTTTTTTTTTGTTTGTTTTTTAATGAACTTTGACGTCAAAGCTAAACCTCTAGGTCATCATTCAAGTTAAAAGTAAAATAAAATTTGAATAAATAAACAAACTGATATTTTCGATAAATTTATTTCGACTCTATGCATATTTACACACAGATAGCAAATTGAACCTTACAGACTAGGGAACACCTTTAATATAAGGGCGTATGAAGAATTGTCTCTCTCTTAATAATTTAGCTGCTAAAATAACTTTAGTGGGTTCGACGATCCGTTTCGCTAGGTTTCTTTCAATTATTTATGTAAAACTAAAACGTGGCATGATGCAAGGTAGCAAACTGTTCGCACACTCCACCTGGAATTTTGTGGCATATTAGAAACGTCTTAAAATTAATATTTACACGGATATCAGTTCAACAATAACAGCGGCTTAAACAACTAGAAGCAGAGAACGATTGTGCTCTCGCGTAGAGCTAAAGTTTAAATAATTTGTCGACTCTGATCAAATTGCAGTGGTCCTTTGTACAATTTATAGCTTATTAGTTTCTCTTTTCTTGTTTGCCTTGGAAGAAAGGATATCTCAATTCTGAGACTATCCCTGGCTCGATCGTTGCACGATCTTCAAGCGAACACATTTTAAAAGTATCCTCAAGTCTTTGGCTGCTCGAATCTGCTAAGTGTTACCTCAATAGTAACGTTCATTTCGCTTCGAGCTAAATAGCAGTTTTAGGGTCTTCCTTAGGCCTGTGATCTGGCTGTGTGTTAGAATATACAGGTTTTTTCGTATTTTTATCTTTATCTTTTTCTTTACAACTAGTTTCCTCCTGGGTGCTGCTCGGCGGCAAGGCCACTGTAAGCACAGCCCCAATTTGATTATTATGCCCTAAACTACCAGCTAGGTTCGGTGAGTTCGATCTACTGACGGTGGAACAATTTGAAATTCTCCTCTCATTGTCACACCTACTCGTTGGGCAGCCAGTGCCCACGGGACAGGTAACTATTTCTTGGTTGATATTCGTTTGAATTGGGATCTCGTAGCCGTCGACGACTATAGTTGGCGGATCTTCATTCTCGTCATACACCAGTTCAAGGTACTTCGGAATGATTGTGCTAGTTGTTGATGATGTGGGCGTTATGATGATCGGTGGCTCTATGTTTTCTCTGAGAATCCCATCACTGTTTAACTTAAGAGTACCTGAAACACGGAGAAAAAATAAAAAACGTTAACATACAGGTGTACCTTGTGTTTTGAGTCCGAGATTCAGTTACCACAATATGAAACACGCACACCTACCTTTCGGCTGATTGTGATTAACGTCGGAGTCCAGATAAGACGGATTAAAAATACCACCTGAAAATTATAAGAAAATACGAAACAAGCATACGATGAAATTGGCTTAATGATTTGAAAGTGGGATGTTAGAATGCGTTGTGGTAAACAGTGAGAGAGAAGGTTGCAGTGCAATTTTATATAAGGTGCCTAGCTAGGTATTAACTAAAATAGCAAATTTTGTAAATAGATATACATATTTAAGGCGATTGCACTCAATAGTTTCTAAACTAGGAAGATTTTTAGTCCTAGCATGAAAAGGTAGGACGTTTTTTTCAAAAACGAGCTTAATGTAAGCACTGTCTGAACAATATAATGATATCTACATTATTCTTTCTATTTTATTGCTTCAAATTTAATATTCAGAGATTACAAGGTCATTGATTTTATTTTTTAAATTAAAAATGGTCGATCTAATATAGCGTACGAAAAAAATTTGAAATTATTCCCATCTTTACAAAATTAAAATATTTTTTTTGGTTGCTTATTACGATTAGTAGATTCAAACTCGCGGAAACAAAACAACAAAAAAAATATTAAAAATTTCGTCCGCTGGACCATTTTTATTATCAATACTAATTAAAAACCCTATGATATCAATGGTCGTAAAAATAAGCTTTAAATTTAACGCTATTGAGCCGAAAAATTCTTGTATACAAAGTTTTATAAAACCAATTTCAAATCTATTTATTGCTTTAGAGTTTACTAGTAAATTATGTTTTATTTCTTATTAGCTCTTGCTTTTTAAGAGGATCCGTTTTTCTTTGAAAAGCATTTTGCTTTCCTATGTTAAATTTTTTTATTAAATCTGAAATTTAAATTTAACAAAAAGACACAACCAATATTCTCTAATAAATAGCAGCTGTTAATCAACCCAACCTAGGCACCTTTCTAAGGATATTTAAAAGCATTTCAGGCATGATGCAATGAATGAAAATACTGTGCTAAACCAAAAGTTTCGCAGTATCGTGCAGCGATCGAACATTATATAAACTTACCATTTCCGATTCTATTATTACTCGCAGTGATATGAATCCTATCACTTGTATTCGCTTTCAGTTTTTGGAGTCCTTCAAGGCAATACCTAAATGTTGGTCGATCCTCTGGACAGTAACTCCAACATTTTAGCATTAGTTGATACCTACGAAAAAATAATGTTATTTACCAGTTACATAAATATCCAATTTTAATATCTTCATTGGTTCCCATATTAACATATTAAATTTTATAGTCGTCCTTTTTTTCTTTAATTTCCCATTATTGATCAGATTTTTAAACATCTCTCACATGTTCACTAATCCTGTTTAAAATTTTCGGAAATATAACCTTAAAAATGCCATTATTACTTTAAATATATACATACATATACCAAAAAAATGCCTCAATTTCGATTTTATTAGTTTAAGGTCATTTCATGACCACTTTTTACTTGCATATATAAAGGTCGCTTTTTCGCTTGGCTTCTGATATATCGAAAAATCATCGTCGTTGATGTCTTTTTTTTTAAATATAACAAAATATATATATTTTAAACGCTACTATTCTACTCGACGAACTTAAAATTACATCCTCTACAAGAATATACATATATAGTACTTAATACTATTATAATTTAAAACTTTTGATTAAATGCTTCAGTATAACTAGGTTGTATGGTAAAATCCCAAAGGTGCTATGTATGAATTAATAAAAACAAAAAATTACTTACAATCCTTCTGGGCAATCTGCAGGTCTTCCAAGACGGCCACCGTCTCGAACATACTGCAGAACTTCAACATTATTTCTAGCTGGATAGGGTTGCTGGCCGAGAGTCATAATTTCCCAGCAGAGGACACCGAAGGCCCAAATGTCGGACTGCGATGTAAAAACTCCATCTACCAGACTTTCAGGAGACATCCATCTCACAGGCAGGAGTCCTTCGCCCTCCTTCCGGTAGTAGTCGTTTTTGTAGATATCACGCGCCAGGCCGAAGTCGCCAATCTTCACAACGCGATACTCGGGATCTACAGACGATACCAAGCAATTTCGACAGGCTAAATCGCGATGCACGAAATGCATCTCTTCTAGATATCGACAGCCCGAGGCGACATCAACGCACATTGATATCAAATCGAGCAGGGTTAAGGAGGATGGTGTGCCCTATATATTTTTTTTTAAATTAATAAAACGAAGAAGAAATTGTTAAGGGAGTTTTAATTACCATCGTTGGTCTTGATTGTCGCAGATAACTTAGGAGGTCACCACCCTGCATCAGTTCCATTATTATGTAGAGTGTGTCTGAGTCGAAACAAACACCTATCAGTTTGAGTATGTGTTCGTGTTTAAAGTTGCTCATCAGCTGGGCTTCTTGGAGGAATTCGCCTTTCTCTTGCTCAGTGGCCCCTTTTCGTAGGGTCTGTAAAGAATGGAGTTTAAAATAAATACGAGCATATTGAGCTGATAATTAATTTTTCAATACAAGTGCTCTAAATTATATTAACAAAAACAAGTTTTGAGTCATTACTGTGGTTACATATATTAATATTAATTAAATAAATATTGTATTAAAATTAAAAATATGGTCTAAGGTACCTATCAATTTCATAATAATTGTAATTACTTTTCTCTCTTTTCTCTCTTTATACAAATTTGTTTGCCATTACGATTCATTTAACATTTTGATTTTTTTTTATGCGATGAACGATTTTGTCTCCTGATTTGCAAAATATGGAAAATTAACTTAAACTTTGGTAGTCTGTGTTATATAAAGAATTCACTGAGTATTTAAAATTGAATTATATAAAAAGCGTAATCAAGGGCAATAAGTATTTAGATATTTTATTAAATGAGATATAGACTGTTTAAAAACTCTTAAAACTTTTCTATTTAAAAAAATCAAGCTCTCACAAAAATTTTGGTTTTAGAACACAGTCGCCAAAAGAATTCCTTCATTAAGTTTTATTATAGTTATATAGGATTTAGTTACCAAATTTAAATGCCTCAAAATTTGTTTTTATTAGCAATTTAATAATTAGCATTAGACCTTTACATTTTAAGAGTGATTTAGATATGTGCTTTTTCAGTTTTTAAGGTTTGTTAGGGTATACATAGTCTGCATATGATTTTGTCAGCTTTTTTTATGAACGGATATTTTAAGTTTTACCACTACGGCAAAACTAAAGCAGTGTTATGATTTTAGCAAAATATGTATCAATCAAATACCTTCTTTATTATTTATCATGAAATGAAAACTATTATTGCAAACTACTATTGCAAATATGTGAAACTCAAATATTACTTTATGAAACCTACCTTAATAGCAACGCGTGTTTCTGGAGTATCGCAAACATTCCTAACCACACCCTCATAGACTTCACCGAATGCGCCACTACCCAAAAAGTTCGACATGGTTATCTGCAACAAAATTGATAAGTTTACAAAAATCTAAAACCATTTTTTCATTTAATTTCTACTTTACCTGTTCTCTTCTTATTTGCGGCAAAAGCGCCACGTCAGCATCGGTTAAAGGTCCAGGGCAGTACAAAATATTCGATGTATGAATAAAATTAGCTCCCCTCGGCAGTTCTCGCAGATTAGCCAGTTCAACATCGGGCAATCGTGTTGCAGTCTCATGCAGAAGCTTCTTCGCTGTGGATCGTTTTTGAACAACTACAAAAAGGGGAGCTTAAAAAAGTAATATTATAGCATAAAATTAGAACATACCGAAAGTCATACCTCCTGCAAATACCAGGCAGACAGCTACCACCATAACTGGCACAAATATTGCTATCATCAGCGATTCGCGTCGTTCGGGGGAAAGGTATGGTTCACTGATGGGCTCACTTGTCGAACTGTAAGGACCCCAACCATAAGAGTTTCGGGCTCTGACCCGGAACGAGAATTTATTTATGGGATTCAAATCCTTAATAATCCAATAGGCGTCGGTTCCATTGTACTGCACTGTCCACTGTTCGTCGATCGTGTCCGGATCTTCAACCCATGGCTTTTCATTGAGGAAAACCGTGTAATTGCCGGGTGGGTCGGACATGTAAATTTTTGGTGAAGGCTGCTGATCGACATCACGTGTTGATCGAATTAACCTGTTCGACACCCTCGACAAGAGCGACTCAAGGCTATACTCTTCGATAGGTGCTCCATTTTCTTTAGCTGGTTCCCAAGAAGCTTTGTAGACATCGCCACTAACGTGAAGGACTATTGGTCTACCAGGTGATCCTGGACGATCTCCACGAGTCTCAAAAAGAAACCTATTATCTGGTGGCCATATATAGGGTATATATCTTTTTGGGTAAAATAGCTGAAGTGAAAATTTGTATGTAGTTTTCGGTTGCAAGTGTTCTACGGTGAAAAAATCACTTTCATTCTCTGGACGGCTATCGTTTTCAGAGTCTACGGCAGTTTGCCAATCTTCACTGCCGGTTTGAACATACTTGAGGACATACCTTGATATGTTAATGTAGTTCCTCCACTGCAGGCGTAGTCTATATGCCTCAGTTTCTACAACCGTTATATTCTCAGGCTCTGGGAAAGTTTTGATTTCAACAATTGAACTGCTGTTGTAGGTGCTATTTGTGGAGTAGGCTTGGACCCAAACTGTATATTTTTGGCTAGGAAGCAGTTTTGTGAGGTTAATTGTAGAATCCGTCTGATTTTCCCTGAACGGAACAAGCCTCTGTTGTCTGTTGACCACTCCACTCTTAGGGTTCTCAGTTTGCCAATGTACTTCATACCAAAGAGAATCACTGTTTAACTTCATCGGGCGATACCATCGAACAACAGCCTCCGTAGGGCTTATACTTTCTGCTGTAATATTCCTTGGAGGTGATGGGGCTCCCGGAGCTGTAGAGAATATCACAACTGGTCCGTACATCATTTTATTTCCCATTTGCTCACCATAAAAATTGTTCACTCCCACAATTATTTGGTATTTTGTAAAGGCCTTTAAACCTTCTATTTCAGTCAAGGTATCATAAGACACGATAGTTTTGCAATAAGGAGATTTGCATTGAAACAAATTTACTGAACTTATTTCTGAATATGTTATCAAGTACTTTATGCCAGCTAATTTTATTGTGCAGTTTGGATGCAATTCTAGTTGTGGCAGTTGAAGCAGGAGGGAATTTTCAGTCTTTTTAACTAGTTCTGGTATATATTCAACTTCAGATTGTTTTGGTTTTGGTAAAAGACACCGTTTCGGTGGGTAATTTTGGTGATAGTAAGCAAATACATCTGTGGCTTGTGGCACGTTTATTATATGCTGCAAGTACTGCTTGTGGTTATAAGTGAAGATTGTTTGATTTTTCATTAGGTATATATGGCCACTATCTTTAGCTACTTGTCGCGTATTATTATCATATTTTATTCTGAGTAAAGATGCTAATTTACTTCGAAGGCCGTGCAAGTACATACTTCCGTTGTTGTCTACTAAAAGAAGCTTGTTCTCGCCAATACTTGCTGTATCTAGTAAGACTCGTTTAAGACTTTCATTTATATATTTGATGTTGAAGAGAGTCACTAAGTCGGCTTTTAAATCCAAACTGGATTTAACAAGGTAGCCATCGTTGGAAGTTCTATTTTCAAATTCAAGCCAATAAAATGATTGGTTGAAAGGGGAAATGACGAGATCTTTAATAATGTAAGGTCTTGATAAGACTTTTTCGCCAGCTACAGATTTTTCATTTATCCGATTCAAATCAAGGCGATAAATAGAGCTGGTCTCATCCTGTTCCATCTGCGACCAGTAGATAATTCTCTCGACCCAATCAAGGGTTAAAGACAGCACCTCGTTCTGTATCGATGCAATTTTCATTTTTGATCCGCTAAACGACATCAGTTCCCTATTTTCGTTTACCCAAAGAATTCTATTTTCTTGCTTAATGTACGCAAGATGTCTCACAGGATTTCCAGTATGTACAATCGTTTTCGTTTCATTTAAATCCAAGTCTATTCTCAAAATATGGTCGTGAGTCGCTACCAAAACGGTAGGAACCGGATTTTCGTGATTCGAATTTGCTTTTAATGGATGGGTTATTTGACCACCTTCAACTGAGGTGAAAGCTTGGACTTGGAAGTAATATGTTACATTTTGTACAAGATTCGATACTATAATTTCTTCATTAATATCCTGGAAGTTGTTGCAAACCTCTTGCTCATTACCGTCCTCTTCGTACCAACAGAAAATTTTGTATCCAACGATAGGACCATTTGGTTTTGATGGAGGTCCCCAGCGGAATGTCGCTGTTATATTCAGCCCTCTTCTGTAAGGGTCGTGGTGATGAGTGATGAAAATTCGAGGCTTTGTTGGAACCGATGGAGCAGCTGCTGGGGAGTGTATTCGAGTGTAAGATGGCTTTGAAGACCCCCAGTAGGTGAATGCTCGTAGAGTAATATCAAGAGATGTGTATGGTGGAAGGTTGTGTGAAGAATAATGGAAATGAGAAACTGTAGTTTCTCTAATGACATCATTACTTATTTTACTATGTATTCTAAGCTCATAAAATATTTCCCCATATGTAACTGTCCTAACGGGCTCCCAAGAAATGTTAAAAGCCTTCCATGTCCCTGTAATCTTTACGGTGGTATTATTTATTTGCTCAGGTATTACATTCAGTTCATTTGTTAAATTTGGGTATACATGATGAGTTGGATCAATAACAGACACAGATCTCAACCCATTCAATTTTGAATTGCGTATATGAGCTAAATTTTTTCCAGACATATCTCCAACGATGACCGTGTGATCATCCTGTAACCATAATAAACGATCGCTAAAATGTGTTAAAGGCCCATTAAGCGATCTTTCCTCCAACGTTGTTTCATTTGGTATAATGTCTTTGCTCCAATTTTTTGCCATTGGCGCACTAAACAGGCTTGATCCTTCGTAGCTTCGAACAATCCAAAAAATTCTTTCGTTGTCCATATCCAGGGTGAGGCCCATTACTTGCTTTCCCGAATACAGTGGAACACTGAAATAGGTCATGCGATTTTTGCCATTTAGTCGACATACTTCGACGGCATGTCCAGTTGAGTAGTAGATGTGCCCTCGGAGTGAGTCTATTTTCAGTTCTCGTGCAACTGCCAAAATTGGAAGAGGTTCTTTTTCTTGTCCAGTTAAACTGGATCGTGTTATCTGTGGAATAATTAAAATTTTGATCAAATACAACTACGCTACAATATTCCATCAAAAATTTCGGACCACTTTAATGCTTCAAGAACTTGTAGTTTTACAAAGCATTCATTGCATTGAGGAAAGGAGAAAAATTATCTCAAAGCGTTTTTCATATAACGTGTACCAAAATTATTGAATATTTACTTCTTAAAATTTTCTTACGGCCAAATGGTTACCCTAAGTAACAATGGTGCAGAAAGCTAAAAATTTTTTCCTGTTATCATCAAAATTCCAATAATAAAAGAGGTAGCTTAAGGTGGGAGACGATTCCCACGTTTTAATTTTATTAATTTTGAGAACATTTTAATTATTTTTTTGAACATACCTGCTTTTCAACAGTTTGAATAAATCATGAGATAATTTGGCCTTTCCCTAAGGCACTATTACTATTTTTATTAGAGGTTGCAAACAAACTAGGAAAGGAGAATGTTAATTTTTATGGGCGTTTGTATATATAATATTTTAATTTTTTGCTGTGTCTACTAACCAAAGTAGTCCTAAAAGAAAATTTATGTAACTCTGACTGAAAAATTATTATGCTATTATAAATCTTGCAAAATTGTTGTCGAAATTACTATTTTCGTGGTAGGTCTACAGAGGCCTAATTTTCGAGTCTTCAATTTTATTTTGAAAGAAAATCAAATCAATGATTCCAACGCAAGAGTTTAAATCGTATTCACAACTTATATTAAAAATACTGATGCGGTTTTTAATTTTTTAAAACTACTGTGATTAAAATTTGTGAGGTAATACAAACAAATTCTGATTCTTGAGAATGTTAAATTAGTTTTCAATACTATGACCGTCTTAAATTGAAATCCTACCGTTAAAATTGAAGTTTTTTCGCAATTCTTGAATCATATAAAACTGAAACCGTGATTAAGTATTTTATCATCTTGGACGCAACTTCCAAATATTTTATTGGTTATACTTTAAATATAATCATAATAAATTCAATTGAACTAAATAAAACAATGAAGAGTAATAACTTACCAATTGCTGGGTAGGATTAGACCAATAAATCCGTTTTCCGATCCAGTCTATGCCGATACTTCCAACAGAATCCAGATCACCGAATCGCGACAGTCTTCCTGTAGTTCGGTTGTACAACCTCAGAGTTGAATTGCTTACAAAGAATAGAACATCTTCGAACCAGGAAATATCGGAAATATCATGCTCTCCTAGATCTGCCTTTGGAATCAGAGTGTGGATATGCTCCCCTATGACGTCGCTCTGCAGCAAACCATCACTGGATGACCAAATAAGATAGCGATCATGGTTAGACTTCAAGGTTTTAGCCCGGAACTCAGTGCTCCAGGGCCCTTTTCCAGCCGAAGTGTAGGCAGCGGCCCTAAACGTGTAATTCGTATTTGGCTTCAACTTGTCCACTGTAAAGTAAGTGCCCTTAATATTTCTGATGATGTTGCTAACACTCGTTCCGTCGATTATCTCCAGCTCATAGTTCCATTCCTGCCAAGCTCCTTTGCCTTGGTTACCTAACAAATGTGGTATCCTCCAGGAAATCTTCGCTTTTCTAGAGCTAAGTAGGGCTTGAACATAACGCGGTGGATTTACCGGAACTGGAATTGGCTGAGCCGAAGGAATATTTACGCAGACTGCCACAAATGTTCCATTAGACAATCCCGGATACGCGTTATGATAATAGTTATCTTCCTCTTTGTGATGATCTTCCATAAAAAGATCACTGCCATTTGTCCAGTAAAATATTCCATTCGCCATGGCTAGGGATTTAACTAAATTCAATTTGGGGCTTTGTGTATTTTTGCGAATATCTTCACGATCCTTTCCGTCTAAAGTCACTGAAATGACGGTATTTTCGTCTTGGGGAGGTACCAACAGTCTGAATTTGGTATAATCGACTACAAAAGCACCTAGGTGATTTCCCTGAATCATATGCAGAGGTTTAACTTCATGCTTAACTCCATTGGATACGTCTCCAAGATCTAAACGGAAAAGTCCGGTATCGGCTGAGTATCCTGTGATGACCCAAAAAAGGTACCCATTGAAGGGGTCCACTTGAATGTGGTTCGGCTTCTTGTGCAGGCCGGCTATGGCGATTGTAAGCCCTTGTCCGTTAAGATCACATCGAGATATTTGCCACACTCTTTGCGAGTTCTGCAAAAGATATTAAATCATATATGTATATAAAAAATAAATTTATATACATACATATATGTACATACTTAGTTGATATAGTGTCTTTAAAAAGAACCATTTTTAGCATGTTATAAATTTTTCTTTCGAACACGATTTTCAAACTTGTGTCCCTATGATATACCCCTTAAGTAAACAAAGTATATTGCAAATAATTTATTTGCGCAATTGAAAGTAGCCTTTAAAATGAACATGTTTTATAACATTTGAGCTGGATATCTGCATATAAGTAAGTTAACGTCTTGTTTTTTTTAGGTTTTTGAGACATAAAGTGTTTAATAATGAGATTATGCTAATAAGAACATTAAGGCGGGATACGTAGCCGACTTGTCTTGCAAGGCCAAAAATCACAAAAGGTCACCTAGAGACTATGCCCTTACTTAAATTTATCAGCTTTATCCAGAACCATCCACCGAGGACTAAGAGAGCCTAATAAAATTGATAAGAACTGGGTGAAAAAACCTTTTGTTAATAGCAAAAATAAAACACGTCGTTTAGAATTTCCCAAGCGGTGTGTACAGATACCAGACAAAATAATATGGAATGATGAAAATACATTTGAAATCCTACACCCAAAAAGAGGAGGCGAAGATAAATCGAGCAGAATTAAGGAGGGAAATACTTCATAATTTGGATTCGCAGTATTCCATAACGTTAACTTATTTTTGTCCATACAAATATATTATAGAAATATTAAAATTCAGTTTATATTTTTCATAAATAAAAATATATGGGAATAAGCGTGGTAACATATAGTTTTATTCTGCAGAAATATTCAGCTCAAATATCAGAAGAATTATGAAATGTAGAATAGTTATACAGTGCAAACTGTGATAACTTCGGAATATGCAGCACCTAGATACGGATGCAAAAATAAACAAAAAATATATAAATGCTAAATTTTTTCTTAAACCTTACTTTATATCAAAGAAAGCGGTATACTGGTGTCTACTTATTTTCTAAATGCCCTACCTAAAATCAAATGATATAATACCAGTCTGAAATTCACTCTAGTTAGCCTAAAATTAACGATTTAATTCTTGGTTACGCAAACCCTCTTGAAAATCTAGACTGAAATTAACTTGAGTTTTTTACTTTTCTGTGGTTATTTTGATGGTTTTATGTGGAAATAAAAGATTTAACATTTTTGATATAATTACCGGGTGTAGTACTTCTCCTAGGATGTATAAATGGTCATTTAACCAGTCCATGGATAAGAAAGTGGGAAAGAAGTTCAACCCAGTGTTGGGAGCAATAATCGCTTCCTTAGGACCAATTCGTTCCAATGGCGCCCTATGAAATAAATCAGTTTATCAAAAATGTTTCTTGTAAGTCCAATAAATTGCTTTTCTCACTTATAAATGTATCCAGCTTGATCAGCTACAAAGATCAGTTGTTTTGCAACATGAATTGCCATTCCAAGGATTCTGTGGTCGCTCATGTAGAAAACTTCCGGGGGTTCCGAAAGTATGTCGGAACCCTGTGAAAGGACTGAATATTCAGCGCCCAAAATCAATCGGGGCTCCGGCTCATCATCTTTGACCGGTGGTGGTGGTGGTGTTGACACGATCATTTCAGCCGGTGGTCCTTCACCCTCAGAGTTTCTCATCGACACCATAATCGAGTAGTTCCGGGAGGGCGTCAGTTTGTCAAACATGTAGAAATTGTTGGTCTCCGTCGCTGATATGTCCTGTTTTTTGGCCTCTGATTAATCACTAATTCGATTAAGTTAATTAGTGCGATCAAGCAGGCGGGAAAATATTAGTGGAAACGGCGAATTCATGTTAATGGGAATGTTAAATTTGTTTGGGTGCAGAGGGGAGGAGTATCTAATTAAAATAGAACGGATGTGAAAGTATGTTTGGCTATTTCCAAATTTTATTAATGCGCTCCGGAAATGATCCAGCATCCGAGACTGCACGATGCACTTATACACTAATTACTAAAGCCCTGTTGTTTTACTCGTTGTATGCATGCTTATTAACTTATGGGAATACTAAATTAGCTGTTAAACTTTAAGGCAGTCTTGTCTGTTTATTATAATTCAAGTCTTTAACACACTTTATTAACTACATACATACATAATAGGAAAGATTTTGTATCATGTACATTATTTAATCACGAAATTATGTATAATGCAACGACTTTCTGCATTTAATTAATGTCCCACAATATGAATTACGTTCCTAAATAAGATACATATCTAACAAATGTCCACTTTCCACATAAAAATACATCTGAAGTATATTTTATTGGTTTTCACAAAAATCCTAACCCCAATATCCCGCTTTGGAATACAATAGAATAGAATTCTTGCAAAAGCGTCTCAAAATTAATGTTATTAACCCAACTTGTCTATTGAAATTTTTCTTATCGTAAAGACAGATTGATTCCTGATACGGAATATTGTGAAAATTTATTTTATTAAATATTCTTACAAGCTCAGTGGCACTGGTGTTTTCGATATATGCATAGGGATTTTAAATTGTTTGGGTAATTACTTTTTAATTATCCTGTAATTAATCATATGTAGGCCATGAAAACAGTTCAGGCATCTCTCAAACTGTCTTTTTGATATACTTGAGAATTTAAAAAACCAAACAAATGATTTTTCTATTCTATATTTCATTAATGAACGCAAGAACCGAACATGTAATTGATATTGAATCAATATGTACATATATTGTATTCACCTGAAAATTGGTAGAATGGTTGCTGATTTTTAATACTGAAATTTTGGATCCAAGATGGCAGCTAAGCACAATGTGAAAAACGGAAAACATATTATTTTTATTCAAATGTTTTATTGGCATTACGAACAACATATCCATATCGGTGTTTAACTTTATCAAAGTGGAGAGCATTAATATTAAGAGGTAATGCCACTCTAGCGACTCAAAAAGAAATGACATTTATGGGCATATTTTATTAAAAAATAACAAATGTAATACCTACATAATCTGTTTAGAAGAGTTTATTTTACACGCTTTCAAGGTGTAAAGGTGAAGTGTTCTGCGACTCGTACAATTATTCTTTGGTGGTTTGACATGGAATAAAAAAAATGCTGGATGTTCAAAGTCCAAGTTCTGTTTTCCACGAACAAAATTACGATTAAATTAGGTAACTAATGATAACTCCAAAATTAAAGTTTTTCAGTATAGGCGTTTAAAAGTTCAGTTGTTACGCAACGATAGCAGCTTGATAATTAGTTTAATATACGGCGTAAATATTACTAACTTTATTACGAGTGCGTTAAAAAGAAGTAATGCAAAATCATGTTAACAAAAATGAAACCTCAATTTTGGAGTTATCATTAGTCGACCATAGGCCGCAGAGTTTTATATCGTATTATTTGTTTCATGTTTTTGATTAAATGAGTATAAGAATTCTCCCACCTATAAAACCCTTAGTACCTTATTTCTAAAATTCTGAGGTATTGTTTAAGCCAAAGCAAAAACATGTATTTTTGGAAAATTTTAGAGTGGAATAAGCATTACTGAACTTATTCTACTGATGATTTATTATAGTAAAACCTAAATACAAAGGTCATAAGCAATTTGGATTAAATCAAAACGTAAGAGGAAAAGCATTTCATAATTTCTGCTTCCATGACTCTGCTACTGTACACGTCACAGTTTTATTATTATTACATTACAAATCAGTGGCGCGACGGAAAGAATGTGAAACTTCCTGAGCAATTAAAATTCCATGTATACCTTCATTATACTTCTAATGAGTTGTTTCATAAAATATTTATTGTTTTTAAAAACAATTCCGCAGAAAGCGGAATTAAAAGGGCGCCTCGCTAAGAGGATGTTGCTATTTAATTGAAAACAAATTTCGTTTTATATAACAGGTGAATAATAATAATAAAAAAAAAAAATTGTTTACTACTGAAATTGATTTGCGATTGCTTTGTATGGGTGTACACCGCGTTTATAATTAGCTCTTGGAAAAGCCAAAACATCTTCTACTCGGGACCTACAGTCGAGATGTAAATAATTAACCCACATACTCTCGTATTAGTCGCTATCTTCCAAATAGCGCCAACACACCAGAAACTTATCGCCTATCACCCAAGCAATAAATCGAACGGGCTCATTTCGGCGCTATGAAGGAATCGCCGGCGGTGATAACCTGCCACCACCGAGTCGTCCGTTTCATATCAAGGCTTGGGTTTCATGAAAACTTCGATTTGTTTATTATATTCATTTTGAACTTGACTCCGTGTTAATAGCTACATTACGGTCACTTATTTTTGTGCCTTTTCGGGAGATATAAAATTTTTCTAATTTTCCTCATGCAATAAAACTTATTTACTCCATCATGCTTAAGATCATGCCAAAAAGAAACGATCAACTCGATTCTGATCGGATGCGATGACATGCAAGAAAATCATCCCTCAGTGCTGTGCAGATCACTTTATTTTACATATTAGCGGTAGTGCGGGCATGCAAATTGTTTATCCCTTGCGATTGTTCACATTTCGCGCATATACAAACCGATCACAAAATTGATTGGAATTTCATGATCAATTAAAGTTCTGCTCAAGGTGAATAATTGTTGTTGTCGGTTCTCCATTTAAGCAGAACGAGTTTAACGTCAGCTAGAAACCGACCTGACAATTAACGTGGGAAACGATGTGACTACTCTTCTAAAAATATTCGCACGAAATTGTAAATTGCTTGAATTATTAACTACGTCAACGTGACATCGTTTAGTATTGCGTATCGTAAGACGCAGAAATGTTAAAGTGTTTTGTTTTTAAAATATTTTCTGCTGAACAACTTTTCTCAAACAACGTAAACACTTCTCAGATGTAATCAAAATCTCTCGTAAAATGAAGAGAGATAAAGATTGTGACTTATTTAAGATTTTGCGGATTTTAGCATCTTTATTTTGGTTACGTCATTTTGTAAACACATCGGAATTCCCAAGAAAACTTTAAACAGAAAAATTGTTTAGAAAAAATCCCAGAATTTAAAAAGAATTTTCGAAATTACAGGATGGACCAAAAGTAAGGATACATACATGCAAATAACTTATAAATTGTAAAATAGTGAAAGCAACAAGGTTGATGTTGTTTTTGAGATTTTATAGAACGACAATCTTTCAATTAGAGTTGCATCCACATTTCCCTCCCAGAACCGAAAGAAGGAGGGAATTGGGATTGAATAGCGAACTCCTTAAAAGACTAAGATATCTTCAAAAAACTCCTTGATCAGCGAAGATAAATTTCTCGGATCTTATCTCTTACAGCATCAACCCTTTAGCTCTAACCATTCAAAAGTTATCCAGGTGTATTCATGCTTTTGGTCCACCATTGATGCTGGTATAAAAGTGATCCTTTACATTTAAAGGTATTATATAAATTTGAGTTATTGAGTTGCTTCCAAATTGTAACATTGTAACACGCTAAAATAACTCTCATATTTAAAAACAAACATAAAATTGGAATAAGATGAAGAAGGTTCGAAGATTCTATAGTACGTGTAGGCTGACTAAATTTATTTCAAAGAAAACTATGCCAACTTTTACTAATCTCAAAAAATACCTTCGAAGTTTGTTTATTTCTACAATTTTTTTTTTGAATTTTATTCTTAATAAGCCCACAAGTCACAACATTTCGTCCTCCTTCAATGTCTATGAATTCGTAAATTGATAAACTGAAATCGAAAATGTACCATTTCATCACGTTTTCGAGAAAAAAAAGGGCCAAATTGGAAAAACCTGTTTATAATTGATGATGTGATTTAATTAAACTAAGTGTGAAAGCATATTTTTATTAATATGATTGAACTATAGTTTATTATTATAATTTAATAACCTTTCCGTGTGGTAGTGCTAAATTTTTTAATTACATTACGAATTTTTATTTGAAAAAATTACTTCGAAAATAAATTAGTTTATTTAATAACCAAAGACACAAATCCCTCCAACAAAACCTCGTGTTTTAGGACCACACGAATATTGTTGGTCCGGTTCTGTCACCTCTTCTACTATAAAGGAATAAATATATACGTTATCTAAAATAGGTTTGAAATGAAAATCCAACATATAAAATAATTGTAACTTTACTAATGGAAAACTTGAAAATCTAACTAATTCGGATTTCAAACTTACATTACAAGTAATAAATTGCAAATTTTGTGTAATATGACAGACGAATTATTGAATTTTGGTAATCTAAATTTGAATTCGTAAGCAGCGACCCAAAAAACTCGTTGATATGTAATTTGTTATAAAGATACGAATAATATAAAAATGTTCATCCATCTTATTGAATCCACAATTTTAAATTTCGTAATCAGCGAACTCAAAAATGCTCGAATATCAAATTTCAACCACAATGCAACTTAGGGTTAAGAAGCGGGTGGTACGGAATTGTTTTCGTACTATTTGTAATCTTATTATTCTTGTGTTTTTTTGTTTTTTTTTATAAATCTGTTGTTTTCAAAGAGTAAAGATAGTAGTGAAAGTAGTAAGACAAGACAGAAAGCAAGCAAGATGAAAGCAGGCGTGTTAATAATAACATGAAAAACCTTTATGGCTGAATAACCCTCAGATGACAAAGCCTTGATCTGCAGCACATATGACAATATAGGCCCATTCGGGAATGGGCCTGGTTCCCATGATACAGATATCCGTGTATGATCAACAGCTACAGCTCTTACAATTGCTGGTTCCGATAATGGAACTCCCATGGCTAACGTACTTATGATGACGCTCTGCTCCGACACCAGCACCTCGTCGTAGTTCGGTGACAGCGGCAGGGCAACTCGAAACTGCGAGGTAAGACGAAAAGAAGATATTTAAGTTTCGGTTCTTGCATCGTCCAGCATCTTTAGAATGGCACGAGTGTCCACTTACCCGATATTTTGTGTACGGCTGCAAATTATCCACTTTCACCGTCGAGTTGTCCCCCATGCTCTGGTTTCGGCAGAATTTCCAATCCCCGACGACCTCTTCGAACCTCCACTGCACCAAGTAGCTTTTGGGGATGTAGGGCTTACCTTTCGTCAGCTCTAGCAGCTTTGATGGGATTTCCCACTCGAGGGAAAGTGCAGTAGCAGTTAAGGAATCCGCGACTAGAGCCGGAGCTGGCGGTGTGCCAACTTCTGCACGCAACCATTTAAAATATCGATTGAGTGCATCATTGCAGCCCATCACACAATAGAGCTCCTTCGGCTCGAGGAGCTCTTCATCAGTCTTGTTCTGCAAGGGAATTTCTGTTACAACATCATCGATCAGACTCTAGATTCCTCCTCGGGTACTTACGCAAACAATCTGACATGAGGAGTCCAGGGCTAGTTCCCACAGTCGACAGCCCAGAGTGCACTGAAATAGAGACGACAATCAATTAGCCAATTGCTCGAAAATTAATATACGTTTTATTCATGTATTTGGAGGGTATAAAAAATCAAAATGCGCGTCGTCTTTCCGTTGGCGCAAAACCCGCATCTTGTCTTCCTGTCTCGGACCAAAACAAAGCGGACCTTTGTGGCCGCGACGAATTAAGGACTAATTGGAACAGCAGCCGGACCTTGAGAGCATCCGAAGGCTCGGGGAAGTTTTATCGTGATAGCCGCCGTTTAGCCGCTGTCTGGGCGATCCTTGTTGGGACATTTAATGAATTCATCAAATGAGCCCCGCGAGGGTTCGTAATTAATGACGCCCCACGGAAAGATGTTTTTCTTAAGTGTCTAGCTGATCGCATTGCATTCATTCTGGAGTCTGTAAACGACGTTTGGTGAAGCGCTAATGAGGGCCGCTCGCAAGCCATTTGGAGTAAGTGGCTGTTAAAATTAGGCTATAATGTATTCATTATGATTTTTGTTACCTATTCATACTGTATCCTACAATTTACGATTTATTTCCGGGGTTCTAGAGATTTAGACGTATTTAAGAAACACGTTACTAAAATAGCTACAACTTACAGGACAAAGTTTATCATCCTAATATGACCCTTAATTTGTAGTGTGCCTAATTTGTTTTCCACCTGTGTAACCTAATGAACATTCGTTGTATAAAATAACGTAAACAACATTACCCAATTTGCATACATGTAAATAGTGTTTTCCATTTTAACAATCACTCGTTGTTAGATACCATTGAAGACAAAAAATAATGCACTGAAATTTCAACTTTTTTTATTTATTTATTCAACTTCAAGTTTGACATTTTACAAATTAAGAAGGATGCATTCAGTCCTGGAATTTGTAATTTATTCATCTGTATTATTTTATCTACGTATGACAAAACCAGAAAGGGTAGATTAATTAACATTAAAATTTGGGGAAATTTTGTAAAAACCCAGTGAATTTGTTAACTATTTCCGGGCGCCTGAATTGTAGCAAAGTATTATTATCCGAAATGCTGCATTGATCGAAAAATTAGTCTGCCAAAATATAAAATTTGGTACTGACGGTATAACATAAGCCCAACTGTGTAATTCAAGTGTGAAGAAGTAGCAAGGTAGATTTACAATCATTTTAAGTATTTTATTTGGAATTATTTAAGGGTTTTTGATATGCGCGCGCATTGAAACCAGACCGGCCCATCATAAAGCATTATGGCTTGATATAAAAAAAAGGTACATTATTTTAATCAGCAGTAATTTTATTGAGTGTTAATGTAATATGTCTAGAATAGACATTCGAATTTCAAGTTACTTCACTGCCATTTACGGTCAGGTTGTTGTTTGATAAGTATCTTTGGTTTTTTTGCAAGTAAAAAATATGGCTTGAGTTTTAATTTCAACTCGCATTTTGGAATAAATTTATTACGGATGATATATTCAAAAAAGGCCAAAATTTGCAAACGAGCTTTCTCTTGGGACTGAAGAGGATAACTAGGGAAAGAATCGTACCAAATACAGCGGCCCAAAACTGTAATTAACATGAAGGCCATTCCATGCAAAAATAGTACAAGTGTTAAATTTGGTTGATTCACAGAAGTTTTTTTGCAGATATCTTCTTTGGACCCATACTTTTAAATCATAAGAACATAATTTTGGCATTCGAAAGTATTTCTCATACACATATATATATGTGCTTTCGAGTTGCTAAATACCGATAATTTGAATCAAAATTAAATTTGCCCATTGTAAATAAATACATGTGGGAATTGCTTAAAAATAGGTTAACGATTTCAACCAGAGGGGAGAATTCGAACCTTCGACCTTCGAATTTGCGCTTTGCTGCTCTAATCTAACTAACTGAGCTACCCATGGCCCCGCCGATGCCCTTTGATCAATTTTAAATTTTGATGAGAAGCGCGATCGACCGACCCCACATACATACATAACATACATAACATACATAAGTACATACATACATGTCGCCTGTCTTGCCCAGTCTCGAAAATTAGGTGGACTATTAGGACTCCAAATGTGAGTCAATTAAAATAAAAACCTTACTGCCAAAAAATAATATAAAATACAAAATAATTTTTTCACAATTTTAAGTTATTTAATAAAAGCCCAGTCCTAATGAATGAATAATAAGACACTCCTCCACAGCTCTATATTATTCCGTCTCTGGGAAGTACCGATTAGTCCAGTCAATACACTTCAAAATTCGAAACTTAGCTTACAATTCTTTATACTTTCATTTAACCGAATATTTAAAAGAGAATAAACTTTGAGCCAGCTTTAAGTCCAATAATTAACGAAATATTTATTTCCCTCTCCAGTGTCCCAGAGATCATTACACTATGCCTGGTTACAACTGCAACAATTCAAAGAAGTGTTTTTTAAATCTTGAGGAACACACCTTTTTTTTCATTCATAGAGAAGACTTTGGGTCAATCTAACCCTAGACACACTTTGATCGTCCATCATGTTAAAATGACGAGTGCGATCAACTTGAAAAAATTTCAAGATGTACTTGGAATATTGTTTAATCAATTGATATAAATAAAAAGTGTTGTTGGAATTATTTACGAGTACATATTTAAAAAAATAATTTACAAAAAAAATTGTTTTTGAAAAAAAAAAAAGATAATTTACGCAAAAAATCGTATTTTTTATTTTTTATTTGATTTTTAATATTTCTGGCTACGTGTATATTCTTGAATCTAGTATAATCAAGAAGAAAACTGTACTTTAGTGTAACTTAGAAAAAAGGTATTTATTTTGCAAGGGAATCGTATTTTCCGCATCGTGATCGCAAACTATACGCCATCATGTTCACTATTGGGTCAGAATGACCCTGCACCGACTTCGAATAATTCCCAACGCCTACTGCGTGTTGCGTTTTACAAAGGAAGTATATTATTGTATAGTTAGTACCTCAAACTACAACTAGAAATTCTCAGGCCCGCACATTTTCAAAATGTTTTCAAGACATTTACGATTAAACTCTAGGTAAGGGTCAAATTAACCCTGTGTGTTCTCCAAGGGTTAAATTAATACTTTAAATAATCATACAACTTCTATAGGACAAGAATGGCTATCAGACTTATGAATACTGTCCATAGAAAAAAAAAAGATCTTGAGAAACAAAAATTGTCCTTGTCTGAAGGTCTGAATCAGTGGTTGGATGTAAAGAATATTTAATAATTGTGCTGTAATTTTTTTTCCTATAGACGACGACACGAAAGCAGTTCAAGTTTAACTTGCATTTGAACGAGTTTTGGTTTTACATTTTTTGTATTATTAAAACAAAAACTTATTTATAATTTGTTGATACGCGAGAAATTGCATAAAATTTTATTAAGTGCATTCTTATATAACGCACTCAAAGCAATGAAGTGACGAGCGGTCGGCTCTTACTAACTAGTGAGCTTGGCTAGTTAGCTAGAATATCTGACTCAGCATAAATATTCAGGAGAGAAGAGAGCAGATCACTGACAAACACTTAAGGCATCTTTCTTTTGTTTTTTCGGTCAATTTGTGGTACAGGCAAGAAGATAATTCCGGAAAACGGGGGCGGCTTACAAAATTAACTCATAAGGCTGAAAACCGACGAGTCAAACATGCGTTCGTTCGTGCAATTCTACCGAATTGCTACAATCAAAGTAGACACGCGTTTTCTGCCCCTGGGTCGAGCGCATATAGCCTCTGGATGGATTGATGCCCCTCGAGCTCTTAAGGGCTAGATAAATTCAAAAAGACTCTTTAATGTGCTCCAATCAACTTCTCAAGATGCTCCTCTTATTTATGCGGCTGGCAGAAGATAAGAAACTTTTGAGCCACCACCGGTTGATCCAGGCCACACAGCATCCCGGAAGGAGATCAAAAACTTTCGTCAGGCGGCTTATTGCCGTTCAATCGATTAAAGGCAAATAGAAAAAGTGAAGCGAACAGAGCCGAAAACCACAGACCACATCCAGTGACGATTTTTTTTTCAAGTTTTTATTTTTCTCATATCTTTTTATCCCAAGGCACCTGGTTAATAGCTCTGGTCGGACCTGTGCTGCCCGAAATAAAAAAATGTTTGGTGCCTGTGGGAAACGCTCGGATTCCAGCGCGAAGCCTTAATTATGTTTAATGCTTCTGTGCCGCATCGCGCTCTAGCCGTTTGAACAGAGTTGACAAAAGCGTATCGGCTTCGATTAGTTAATTAAGCCACTCCGCTTGCATTAAGAAAAATTTATCGGTCAATGCTAATTGCTAATTTTAGTGGCCTCCGCACATGTAGTTTGGTTCAGAATCAGATACCTTCGAGGAGATGCCACATTTAAAAATGTCGTAATTCACTGAAATATGTGTGCCTGTTTATTTATGCGTCTTGTAAATTGCCGCCTGAAGCGGCTATAAACAATCACACGGAATTTCTTTATAAAATGCGCAAAAGAAACAAGCCAGACATTACCGAGACACTTGAAAAAACATAAACAAATGAAACACTTTTACTTTTGAAGAAAATGCAGTATTTTTCTGCATTTCGGTTTCAATTGCTACTGGGAAGCTATTTTAAGTGGAAAAAAAGGTGTCGCCGTGGCTACTCGAAATCAATCGACCACACTGATGATGATGTAAACAAAATTTAAAAAAATTATTATTCATGCCATATTACATACACTGGTAGCGGCGAGACTATTGACTTTTTCCTTGAAAATTCGTAAACACGTGATTATTCAATAAATAAGAGAATTCATGGCTTCATGGTAGTAAATTTACTGGACTCGTGAATGATCTTAAATTATTTGGAAATGTGCCAACAACCGCGCCACAGTGGCAACTTGTTTAAGAGGTTTTGTCGTGGCTAGAATGAATTATATCTATTTACTATAATACTTACGCATGTATTTAATATAAACAAGTAATTTTATTTATTGTGTTGGGAACCCAATTGTTTAAAATAGCATTTAATGATTCAAAAGTTATTATTATTATTATTTTGTATAGAAGTTTCAATCAGATTTTTTGTTTTTAGTTTAATTCATTATATTCGTTCTATTTGAAAAGGTCTAAAAATTGTTAAAAATCTTTGTCAGTAAAATAATATTGGAAAGATAAGATTTGAGAAAGCCTTGATGCTGCTATCACTAATTTACAAAGATTTTGTCGCTTTTTTAATATCGAATATAAGAAATACATATTTAAGGGATGGTCAAATAACCTCCCAAATTTATGTTTTAATAAAATAGTGTATAAGTTTAATACACTAGGGCATAAAATATTCGAATGGAGCTTATTTAAAATAATATTCAATAATATTCAAGACTGATAACTGAAAAGTTCATATTAGACGGTTAAAAAAAACAGGATTTAGAGGGGTGCATTTGTTAAACAAATTTCGTACTTTCCACTAATTTTGAGTCCCTATAACTTTTACTGAATTTATTCCTTTAAAATATTTATTTAACATCAATATTATTTTGCAATTGGACTTATTCAAATATCTCTTTCGCAAACATGTATTTTCTTATTATGTGCTTACTTACAGAGACATTAAATATTTATGAAAAATGGAACACAGTAAAAAATAATGAATTTTACAACAACCATTATTTGTAAAAAAGTACACACTTCACATGTGAAAGTCAAGGAAAGCGTGTAAAACTATCAAAACATTTAATTTTAAAGTAAAACATTTAAAAAACCTGAAATATTTGTAATCCACTGTTAAAGCGTGTATATTTAAAAAGCATTTTTCGCATATTTCGATTGAGGGAAGAATGAGTTGAACTTTGTTTTGGAACATAATTTTACATACATATATGTACATACATATGTAAGTCAAATTCCTTTTAGTTGCCAACATTTTATGTTCTAAAATTTTTTTACTGTGATTTAGTACTTCTAAATTTTTCATGTGCGTTCTATTGTTATTTTAAAAGTTTTTTCCCAGAACTATTGAATCTAAACTTTTTCCTATAATAAGAACTATAATTAATTCTTGTTGATGCGAACCCGTGATTTCGATTGCGTAGGAGTATGGGTCCTCCCTCACAGACTTAATCCTGAACTGAGTATGTTTATTTACATAAACACTTATAGTAGTGTTTAGTCAAATACTTTGGATATATGAAAAACGTAGCTAATGAACGAAAAACAACAACGCTTTAAGGAATATAAACAATGGATATGCTATCTTAATGCACTAATAAGGAAAATTAAACATATGTATGTTTAAATTAAGTTGGAAGAGAAGACTTCAAGTTCGTTTTCAATCGGGTGTAGAGCTGAACTTTATCCGATTTGTTTCTTTACTACACAATATTAAATGCTGTATATATATAAGAGGTTTGGTTTATAAAGATATCATTGCCGCAAGTATACAAAATAAAATTTAAACAATATCAAATAGTGAAATGATGATATAAGAATTTGTGAAATCTGATCTGCATGCTGATTTACTTGCTAAAAGATTTAGTTCTATACTTGTAGAATAATTCTTGCTGAACTTGCAAAAGGGGTGCTAATCAGTAAATTTGATTTTTTTTACTTATATATAATAAATAAGATTCGTTCATTCATCCTAACATACAATACTAGGCTGTACGTTTCAGTAGTATCTAAATTTGTAGGGCTATCAAATTACCATCTCAGTCTCATCCATCATCAAAGTAAACAAACTGCTCCCGTAAAGTCATGTACTCTGTCCTATTCAATATTAACAAACCAAATCTCTTGACTGCAGCGATTGATTGATGCCTATAAAGTTCTGCAGTTGTGGTCAAACAATAGATGTCACTTGAACAGATTTTGCCATCAATGAGGCCCATTCTAATCCGCCCTTTTCAAAACATGCACCACCGCATCGCCAGATAGGTTTCGCCCTTTTTTCTCTGTTTTTGTCTAGCTTCGGCCCGACAATGCTGGCATTTTCCGAGCGAGGCTTCAATCACTTCAAAGAGTTTCAATTCGAGTGTCCACTGGAGTCCTAATTGAGACATTTTCCCTGTTCGTATCAATTACTACTTGGCCGGTTGCCGTTTGTTGGTTTCATCGGCAGAAAGATAGAAAGATGAGACGGTCTGGTTTCAAGTGGCCAACTTAGGGGCGGAATACGATTGTTCGAAATTAAAACTGACATCGATGTATTTTATATAGCGTGTCGGTCCGACATAATTCTCTATTGCTCAGCGGAGTCCTTGATGGAGTTGAACGCCTCCATTTGCCCCTCAGGCGTCAAGAGGATGAAAGAAAATAATTCATAAATGAAATTTATACTTCGGATTACATTCAGGACTTTAGATTTGACATTAATCCATCTATTAACCGAAAACATCGCGCAGATGTTTCTTTCGTGAAAAATGTTATTCCACCACGGGCTCTCGCAAACGATTAGCAAAGTGTGAAGGATGATAAATGTGGCAATTAAATTAAGGCCACCAAAAGTGTAATCTGCCTACTAAGTTGGCACATTAATCTACTCCTGGCTGCGGTTTTGACGCAGCGAATTGATGAACTTTCGCTTCGCCAGCGCAATGTACTCTGAAATTGAATGCTACTCGATAAGAGCTATCTTTACCGCGGCGGTTTGCTTATAAACAAATAACTCCCAACCAACTCAATTCAGAAGGTGCAATAAGAAAATCTAAGAAATTAATTTAAGTTAGTAAACAGTGCAGTTGCAGCTGTTTGTCTAATTCGGTTTCTACGCGGGGCAGTGTGTAACTTCAGAATTTTTAGAAATCTTCAAAGACCTCACACGCATCAAATCCCACAGGGTGATAACAGGCAGATGCGTAGCACTCAGCTCCTGGATCTCATCCGCATTTATGCTAGTGATACTCTCTTGAACTATTTATCAGTTTAATTACTATGAGCTTCTTGTTGCGCTCAAATCATAAATTTTTTTACTCCACTGCAATCAGACCACTATAAGGAACTGGACGCCACAGTTTCGTAAACTATTTAGACGGGAGACGTATTTAGATGCAATAGCTCTAAACTACTTTTTCAACTTTTAATTGTGACATTACGAGATAATCTAGATTAGCCCAGACCAGATTATGGACGGAATTATCACTAGTGCTATATATATATATATTGAAACTAACTTCGGCATATTCAAGAAAGATGTGTTTTTTGTAAATAAAAATTAACTACTGCCATTTTAAGGACATAAAAGTGTTTGTAGTTTGGTGGCTTCTGGAATATATAAACACCAAATTTTTTACATTGATATTTGAACAACCTCTTCGAAATATACCCTCGATTATATGTATAATATGAATACCTAAAAATATTCTTTGTCGTTCCTAAAAAATGTGATTTTATATGAATCGTTATAATGAAAACTGCAATTTTAACATTTTGTGTAGGTATTTACATGGTTCAAAAATTCATTAAAGTTCAAAAATTTCAAATGGCGTTATTTTTCCCATGGTTCGCAATAGATGTAAATGAAATTTGACAATCAAGTTTTGTCCCATAATTTAATTTAATTTTAATTTTCAATTACTGTCAATGTATCATTTTACATACGATCTACTCCATGTTTGAAGTCGGTATATATAAAAACAAAAACTTGATTGTCTTTGTGTGTAGATTACTTTAGTATTTGTTCTGACTCACTATAAATTTAAATGGTTTTTTAAAACTTAAGACCCAACCATAATCAACATGACTTAACACAAGAAATTTAACGAATTTCAAATGTTGACATAAAAAAACCATAATGACATATTGACATAAATTTTCCAAATTTTAAAACGGACCAAAATGATATGTCATGATATGAGCTATTGAATTTATCATATAAGCACCTATAAGTTTGAACATTATTTATTAGCAATTCTTGGAATTGTTCCATTTTTTAATACTTCCGAGCATCAAAGCAAATCTGACAAAGGAAATTAATTTCTTATATCAAGTATACGGTTTCAATCGTAGGACATGTGTCTAACGAAAGTTTAACGAAAAATCTCATCTTATGTCATGTCAATTATTGGTACGTTCATAAGCTAACATCGCAACACTTAAGTAACATTACTTATAATAAGTTATGTTTATTATGGTTGGGCCTTTAGTGTTCACAAATCCATAAATCTAAATTATTGACGAAGGTTTTCGTAAATAAACAGTCTAATAATATATACATATGTTATATGTAAAAGTATGTACGTATTTTGAAAAACTATTTATGAACTATAAAAATGAAATTAAAATTAAAGTTTGCTCCCTCAACTATAGCTAATTTATAAAATATTATTTATTTATTTGCAACTCCTATAAGATATTTTGGATGATGCATTTTTATGAGCATATTTCTTCACTCGCCATATATTATATGAAATAATTTATAAACCGTTTTAAAATTTTCGTATTTTTATTTATTAGCTTAAAATTTAAATTTAATTTTGTCACCCAAATTTTCTTAAAATCGGTAGAAAAATAATAAGTCAACGACATTTGCTAAGCCGTTTTAGTTTGACTATTGAAACTTTGAACAGAAAAATTGTGACTCTTAGGCGTAATATTGTCAAATAATGGAAAAATAAGAGAACTTAAATAGAATAAAACTGTACATTTATATATTTTTATATTAATTTGCAATCCAAAGTATTGTTTCAAAGCGTGTTAATTTGCAAACTTGCTAGCTTAGGAAGTGTACCAGGCAATTTAAATAGAGTCACACTCTGTTAATAATTAAAATTTCAATTTATTTGAAAAGCTAATAAAACCGGCCCCGAAAATTCTATAGAATTTTCGCACTATGTCGGCCAATTTAAATCGCGCGCCTATTTATATCCATGTGGATATGAAAAGAAAACTGGCAACAAGTATAGAAAGGCACTTGGTTCGAATGAACGGATTAATGAGGAAGTGGACATTACCACTGAGCCATGCTACAAAAAATATCTTTTATGGTATTATGCGGCACTTTAACTGACACTTTGCATGTGAATGAATGCGCTGGATGAAGTGCAGCCCAGACTCCAGCATCAATGCTAAATGGACCAAAGCCGCCTTAACAAGCATTCGTTAAGCGCCCGAAGGAAGGAGCGCGAGCTGAGATATGAAGATCACGATTAAATATTGTCCAAATAGCAGAAACCGCAACAGAAGTCGCGAAAATTCGTGAGAATTCTGTTAAGGATATAAGAAACTCTGCAAACGCCACTTGTCGCAAATTAGCTAGCAGACAAAATAGGGTAGGGGACTATTGGCACACATGTCTGGGTCCGTGAATCAGCCGTATAATTAATTTTAAAATAAGTGCAATCCGAGTGCCAATTGTCTTGGATTAAAACTTATTGTTTGCAGCTTTGGCTGAGATTCTGGCTGTCCGGAAAAAATCTTGGCGCCAAGTAGCCATGTCATAACAGTCAATCAACTCGCAGAATTGACTGGGAGATAAAATATGTCTCGTTTATGAACGTCAGATGATCATTAAAATCAGAACTAAATATGAGCTACTAGTGGCGTACTTTTCGCAATAATTGTTATCTCCCCATTTTGTTTACTCAAGTCGCGCAATTAATAATCCTCTGATTAATTGACCCTTGGGCATTACTGTTGTTGGATAAGTATGAGGATCATTATTTTGTCTATAGTCTCCATAAAAAATAGATTCCAAATACGTTTATATGTTTTTTTTAAATTTTAACAATTATCATTTAAAGAACGAGTACAAAGAAATTTGTGGCGAAAGAAACTTAAATTTCAATTAATTTTATTATTAAGATCTATGTATACCCACACTCAGAAAAAAAGGTACTGGTTTTAAAGAAAACCTACATTAATTTTAATGAAAATGCATCATAATTTGATGCCAATGAATCGAATATTAAAATAAAAGAGGAAGAAATTACATTAAAACCATGAAATCAATGTCAATGTTTTTAAATCCAAAGACATTTTTTTTTAAAAATAATATATTTGTGCCTTTTTTTCTAGATAAATGGGGGAAAACTATATTACTTAAATATACTATAAAACTTGTTTGTAAAGCAGCGCTGTTTTATAAACAAGTTTTATATTTATGTAGTAAACTTTTTGCCATTTATCTAAAAGAAGAATCACTCTAGCTCACCTCAGTTCTTAACGTCGTCGGCTTCCTTGCACTTTTTTCTTATGTTAGGATTAAAAGTAAGTTAAGTTTAAAATCGCATACTTTCGTTTTGTCCAACACTAAGCATAAAGTGTTAATAACCATTATTTAAATTTATTTAAAAAGTTTTTATAATACTCAATTATAAATTTTAGTGAATATAATAAAATTGAACGAATTGGTACCGCTTATGAAACTAAAAACATATGCACTTTTATTATGGTTTTAAATTTACCAAACTATTCATTATTTTAAAGGAACTCTCATTGAATCAATGAAAGACATCAATTTGTAATAAAAAAGTATCATTTTCAATAGTTTCAATAGTCTGATTCTGATTTTTTTTGGTTTGCGGGAAATACTTTTTTATCAGAAGGAAAACTATTACATTCTAATAAGAAAGGCACATCCTTTTAAAATTAGTATTTTACTTTAAATAAAGAACATTTTCCTTGGATTAATGAAAATTCTTAAAAGTAGGGTCGGAATTCCTCAAATTAATGAAATGTTAGTAGCTTTTAATACAAGAAATTTTCCTGAGTGCACTTACCCATTATTACTTAAACATTTTAGCATTATTGTAGTTGATTATTAATTTGACTATTCCAGATTTTTTTCGAATTTAACAAAATGCTAAGAAATTTATTTAATACTCGTCATTTCGCAGAGAATTAACAAGTATTTAATAAAAAAAACATCATCATCATCAACAGTAAGTAAGTAACATGAAATGTATGCCACAAGGGATTAAACAAAAATGAGAATTGGACATTTTCGAGTTGTGTCATTATTGCAAATAATCGTATTTACAATACCTTAATTTTATTTCTAATACCTATTTAAATTAAAAAAGTCTTGTTTCTTAATTCTTTTCAATTTTTACGATTTTGGAACACTATGTAAAAGTAATGATGTAAGTATTTGCTCGAATTTATTTTATAAATTAGTTCTTATATAAAACTTCAAAATAACTTTGAGCTACAACTTATCGAAAATCCAATTAACTGATCTATCAAATATCGATTTTTTATTAATAATTCATCTCCCAAAGTCAATTTAAGTGAATCTAAAATTTTAAAAAGTATATGCCTTTCTCGGCATAACTCTAAACTACAATAGCGAGCTTCTTTACTTAAGGGTTAAGGTAATAAATCAAAATTATCTCTAAAACCGTAGTTAAGTATCTTGAAAAATTGTGCAGTAGCAGCGGGGGCCGCTAAATGAAAACGACATTCGGTTCGGGAAGAGTCAGAACTTTTGGGAAATCATTGACCCCTGCTGAAACAATGACAAGCCCAGACAGTGGTTTCAAATTTAAAATTTGTTATTTAAGGAAGGAAGTGTATCACGAGTTAACGAGTGTCAATTTAGGCACATGATGTCCACTGCACCAATGATGACTGCGACGACTATAAATTTTTATTTTTACTTAAGACATAAGCGAGTCTGATGCATTTAATGAAGTATTCATAGAAAATCCCTAACGTTTTTTTATGTTCTTAAATTTCATTCTCTAGTGCATTGTGTAATTAGAGTCTTTACCGGAAAATAAGGAGATAAACCAAAAACCTTTCTTTGGTAAGTCTTTTCAAATTCTATAAAAGAACGACCGGAGCTATTCTAAATATTTTCCGAAAAGAACAATGCCACCTCAGGTTTTGCACTGAAAAACACATTCCATAGGACGGAGTCCACGAGTATATCAGTTTTTCTTCTTCCGGACCGGACACACGGTCCGCTGGGTACCTGTGCCGGAGAGTATCAAAAAACGCGCCTTAAACCACTTTGTAGTCAAATTACGCTTCTTGTTCGGCCCGTCCATTGACAGAAAACCATCACATAAGGGCCATTGATTCATCTGGTTCAAAACATGTGCAACGAAACTCGATGGAGTTTTATGCGAATATACAGTCAACACCTCACCTGTTTCATATAGCAGTCCTTTCCACAGCCGACGTTCAGATGCTCCAAATTAGTTCTATTCTGAAAGTAAAATAAATAAAAAGTTAGTGGGTGATTTCAATTGTAAAATATTTAAATAAAAATTTAATTGAAATACGAAAAAGTCAACCGATTGCGACCGTGACAGGACTCGAACCTGCAATCTTCGGATTCGAAGTCCGACGCCTTATCCATTAGGCCACACGGTCCTTGCACAGCATCCCTTCGGATTGGCGAGAGAAGGCATAAAATCCTTGAGAAAAATCGATATTTGCACACAAGGCGATGGCTCTGCTGTTTGTTTCTCTTGCAAAGCAAACCCTTCATAAAATATAGTACAATTAGGACTGATTCAGTATGAAGATTATTATTATTTTATTTTCATTTAAATTGCTGCATTTGAAACCTTTTCATCACATATCTCCCTTAAAAACATTTTAACATTTTGTCTAATTTAAATGCAAATTAAAAGATCCGACCAGTTTACGGCGACTAATGTAAAGGTTTAGTAGATGGAAATAATTGGGTATAAAAAAGGATGTTCATATTTGAAGTATGCTTTTTTAAGTATATGTAGATATTTCATTTATAATTTTATATTTTAGATGACAAAGTAGAAATAATATAGTTATTTGGACGTAACAATGTCATCTGAATCAATATTTCTATTTTTTATTAAATAAAATGTCTTATTCCATACTTATAAACTTAAACTTCGACTTTTTCTAACATAAATATCAATTAACATATTTTATTACAAAATAAGTATGTATATTTTAAAATATTTTAACTTTATTCTAATGAAATCAACTTCAACCAGCTAATAAAACAAATTCTGCAATTTTTTTTACATGTATGCATAACGCCAAAGTGAACTGGTATGTTAAGAATTAACTCTATTTCATAACTAAGTTGATTTGTCGTGTTGTGTTCCTTTTGCAGTGTCTCGGAAACTATAAATGCTAGATTTCCTGTAATTTTCATAAGACTATCTATTAGCATTAATTTTTGCAGACTTTTTGGTCTGTATACTTTGGAGATAGAGGAATTGTATATATTTTTTATCAATTTTATCATAATTTAAAAACTATGCGAGATAAAGTTAAAAGAAAAATTGTTATAGAGTATGTAAAAATAGTGGTTTCATATGATACCCTATTTGACCATATCATCTCCCCTTAAATTTCAACCCTCCTGGGCTAAATAATGAAAATATAATTTTGTTGCTACTTTTTACGATTTTTAAATAAATTATAAAATTTTTGGACGCTTTGAACACTTCTCAGACAATACAAAAATCAATATTTAAGTTGCTCGTTTAACATTTTTATAAAAATCGTGCTTATATTTCAAACTTCAATATTAATACATATGTGGAGTATAAGATAACAAATTGTAGGCTCATTTTGTTATTTTCATTCATCTTGTATTTACAACCAATTTACTAGGAAACTTATTTTCAGGATATACCTATCTCAAAAAAACTATTACACGAAATAGTGACTAAAATAAGTAATGTAAGCCATTGCTTAAGCATAAGCTGCATAAGCTTTAACGTTTTTGGTTTTTTTTATAGTGATAGAAATTATGTATATACTCTATGTTTAATAATAATTAAGATGTAACCAGTGTTTAAGTTTGTAAGTATTACAATTTATATTTAAGAAGGAGTAAAGTCCATAATATACTATAATAATTTTAATACATTTTCGCGGACTTATTCAACGTTAAATATAGTAACGATAGTGAATTTCTTACATCTCGGCGTTTCTATAACTTAAATAACTTCCATGTACCATAAGCAGATCAGTTATTTTAAATTTTTTCTGATTTTTCAAAATCTTCTTCCTCTTAGTCTTTTGTGGTATATTAAAGACATCAGTTGTGAATAATATTACAGAGTTTGAAAGAATCACAAGTTCAATCATTGCATAACCCATGGTCCTGCAGAGCTAGAAGAGCGGACTGTTCGCCAGGTTTAGCATGGTTTAATTAATGTTTCCGTAATCAGTTAATAACCTCCGTGGCCCCTCAGTGCTGATGCGCTAATTGTAGCCGGTCGTCTCTGTCCAGCCGGCTAAAACTAGTCTTAATTAAATTTTTTAATTCTATGCCCCGTGCCGCGTGCTGCAAATTTCACTCGCTTGGAACTAATAGATCACGAACGCGTCCACTCCGCAACTTATGGCGTGGCTGCGAGCCGGGCATTGTTATTAAGACGAAGGCTTGTGTCAAGAAATTATGATCCGAAAGGGCCGTGCCGTGCCACCAGTGGTTTGCATCATGAGCGCATTTCGTCGAATTTTTTTATTGTGCTCATGATTTTTGCCGCCAGTGTGCACTTCATGCTGTAGCAAACACTTGGCGGGCTCGAAATGAAATGGAAAAAATTAAAATAAAAAATGTTGCAAGCGAAAAAAAAAAATAGAGTGGACACGACCGGACCGGAAGATTTAGTTTAGGGTCAATTAGTCGAAAAGGGTGCTGCTGCGAGTTGCTCTTTCAGCCGTGCACAACTATGAGGGAAGCTGCGCTCGCCAACGAAGAGTTATGACGGGGCATATGAATTTATTTTACCATGTCAAGCAGTTGCACAGCTAATAATAGATGGTGTATTTACAAACAGAGAAGATTTACTCTTTTCGAGTCACTTCTCCTAGAATTAAACTTAATATTTCACTTAAGCGAAACAATAGGACAATATTTTGTAATTTCGTTGGATTTGTTAAAAAAAATTGGTAGCAAATTTATTTCATATGTAGTATCACGATGCTATAACGAAAGTTCTAAGATCCAGTCCTGCTGTAACATACATACATACATAAGGAAGGATACCTTTATAAAAATTGGTTAACTTCATGACATGCACATTTAGACTATGTGCTATCAACTATATTTAATAACTAAGTGGTGGAAAGTCCTGCACTTAGGACCAATTAAATTAAAACTTTTGGGGGAATGCTGGTGACACATTAGCCCATTCAATGAACATTGAACACTCAAAAATTATAACATCAATATTTTTGAATTAACAGTCTTTAGCCAAAAATTATAATTTTATCATTTTTTTTTTCCTGAGAGGAGACCTTCCCAGCTTTCTCCTACGGTGGAACTTTTTCAAATTTTCTCATATAATTTTACATTGTCATTCACTACGTTGTATATAATGATGATGATAAAATTCTTATGACTATAAAATGATTTTATAATATAAAAATTGCATACTTTATTCTTAATAACCACTATTCTAATTTATTCTGAAAATAAAATTTTAGAACGCTTTCGCAGAGTAGACCCCTTAAGAGAAAATATGAGTACTTTAGTATGGTTCTAATAACAAGTATGTATTATAAATTAAATTGAGATTATTTTAAAAATCTTTCTTACTTGCCAAATACTTACATGAGTCGGTGGAGTGGTGTCCTAACTCTCACAGTGTGTGGACGTGCGCGCCGAAAGTTCTGCGAAAGTTTTCTAATTCCACAATAAGTGAATATAAGTGAATATGGTGAAAAACAAACCAATAACAACAAATGAAGACTTAAAAGAGCTTCTGTTGGGCCTTGGCAAAAAAGTCGATAAAATCGAAAAAACAATATCTAATACTGAAAAAAAATGTGAGAAAAACAAAAAAGACATAACCTCTTTACAACAGAGTAATAAGAAGTTAAGTGCGCAGGTCAATAAGCTTGAAAGGGAGCTATATAGTCTACGAGTCGAACTCAAGAAGAAAAACATTGTGCTATATCAAATTCCCGATTCGGACGAAATCAATGGAGATTTGCTCAACTACATAAGCGATAGTTTTAAATCATTGGAGTTGGATCCCGAAGGCATTGATGAGGTAAAAAGAATTGGTCGCCTTCCTGGTAAAAGGCCCGTCTTAATCTCCTTCACGACACTACGTCATAAAGAAGCGGTTTTTAAGAAACACAAAGAGCTTAAAGAGCAACTCTCAATCGTCATAGCTAATGACACATCTAAAGAGCAGCGTCAAAAATATGTGAACCTCAAAAAAATACAAAAAGAGCTGGAAATTTTAAAAATTCGTTCTGAAGTTAAGAAATACCATATATACATAAACGAGGAAAAATACACATTGGCACGCGCAAGCGCCTTTCTTGACAGTAAATTGAATGCCAAGGCTGGTAGCAGCAAAATATTCGAAACTCAAGAAAGCGCTGTCGAGGAGATAGCAGAAGGTGACAACGTCAGCATACTCTCTGATAAATCTACGGAGTCGACGCAAAGCAGGACCAAGAGGATGAGAGATTCATCCGCCTCACCTAGCCCCTTGCATCAAGTTGAATCACATAAAAAACCACGCGTCTTCAGTAAGAATAAATCTAAACACGGACCTTGTGTTAGCCCACCTAAGGCATAGCAATCAGAACATCGTAATGGCGCTCTCAGGCTCGTTTTTTGGAACTCGTCAGGGTTTAAAAACCTAAAAGATATCCATGAAATCATACGTGAAGACGATATTGTGTGTGTAAGCGAAACGTGGCTTGAGCAGACTCCCAACCTTACTTTTTCATTGAAGCACAAATGTATAGCGAGCAATGCCAGGAGAACCGCAGAGAGGGGGCGTGCAAGTGGAGGTATCATCATTTCATATAATGAAGCCATATACAGCAACGCTGAAACTTTAACTATAAGTGATAACTTTGTAACTTTGTAAAAACAAACACTGTATCTATGAAGAAAACTAAATTTATGTAAAACTATAGTCGGCCAAGGCCACAAATTTGAACTTATAGTGAGATATATCCATATGTATATATATATTAAGGACATACACCCTTTGTACAATTCTAATGTATTTTCTTTTTATACAATGAATTAAGCAAATAAATAACTACTACTACTTACATGAGTCCGTTATCTTGTCATCATTAAAATATTAACAATAGGATGTTCATATTTTTAAAACTTTTATGTCTTTCTATAGTTCGCTAAATGACGCAGTTAGGTTTTCTGATTTTTTAGTTACTTTTTTTATATATGCATATAGTATATGTATGACTGTATGTATATATGTATGTACATATGTAGATATTTTTGCATTCGACTTTTAAAACAATTTGTTTTTTAACACAAGCCTTGTTAATTCACTCCCGTTTAAGGATTGAATTTGCAAAAATCCTTGGTCTAGTATTTGTGCCAACTTCATTCGAGTAAATACAACAAGAAATACTTTTTCTCATTAAATTCATTACAGAACCTTTTAACCCTGTAGAGATTGTATTTCAAAAAACCCTTTTTAGTGCGTGCGATTCCTCATTAATATTTTTAAGTTCTGCGATTTTGGCTGGTATTGATAGTCAGTGTCAGTCAGGATTTCTTTTTGCAAAATGTAAAGAATCAATTAATTTTAATTTTCAAATTAAATCTTAACCTACTAGTCTGATTTTTATACATATAAATTAAACTAACACCGTTCTTTGCGAGTCACCTGATATTTTAACTTATAGAGGACTATTATTATATTAGAATGGTTTTGTTTTAGTTTTCATTTAGGTACTTAAAAAGTAGTATCTATATTGCAATAAGTGAGGATTTCGCACGATTATTTTAAGTTGTTGATAAAACAATTTAATTAATAATGAAGTATACCTCATTTTATAATAAAATTATTAATTATTATTAAAGTCAGTTCCCGAAATCTAAATTGACTACTCTTTTGCTTGGCGCGTCTTGGTAAAATAAGCCATTTTATTCCAAAGAATTTAAAAATTTTAATGTAAGCTCAAAAAATAAAATTTTTTTTGTGCACTTTTGATATTTTGAAGAGTCTAAAATAACCCTTTTCATCATATCTGCTCTAGAAAATGAGATGTACGAAATTTCATGACAGCCGATCGGGTCGCGCAAAACTTTAAACGCGTTTTTCTCCAACCATGTTTTTTAAGTTTTTGAGCAGTACTTCGATATGTAAAACTTGTTAGAATAGAAAAAACCCGGGCTTAAAATGTTCGGCAGACATGTGATTCTCGCCGTGACCTCATTCAGATTTTTCGCGATATTAGACGATAAAAAAATGGAAAATATGTTAACCCTTTTTGAATTTCGTGCCATTTGTAGGGATTTGGAATTATGACTTAAATAAGGTCAGAACGATAGCTACAAGTCTCTACTTTAAGAATCTGACAGACTTTTTTCCATTTCGGATAACTGGAAGGAATGACACACTGCATGCCATGCAGCCGGGATGAAAAAATTCCCGAAATTAGGTATCAAAAACATAGAAATCCTCCTTAACCACTGATATAGGTAGTTTTAAACAAAACGAAGTGGTAAGTTTGAATATTTTAAAGATTTTTAATCCATGTATCTATTCAAATCTCTCACTCTGTCCTTTTTAGATAAAAGCTTGATTAAATAACGAAATATAGTCATATGGTCAAAACCGCCAAGAAAAATGTCTATATCGTGGTTTGCGACCGTAAAACAAATTTATGTATTATACATTTACATATATTTTGGATTCGAAATTATTAGATAACAAAGACAATTAGCATGCATTCTTGTAGGTATTACTGTAATCGAATAGAATTAAAGAAGTCTTAAGAAATGAAAAGATGCAGATTTAGTTGTATACCTACAAGAATAAATTAGTAGATAAGCCAGAATAGTGAGTAGTGAGGATATTGGTTAAATAGAAAAATTTGTTTGGTTTTAAGTAAATAAGATACAAATTAAATTAATTCAGCATAACACATATTAAGTTCAGCTACATTGTGAACAAAACATTCGATCTATAGAATAAGTTTAAATTCGCAATAGAATTGAATTGAATTGATATGACGACAAAACTGCTCTCAGCTGAACGATAAAATTGTCACGTGAGCTAAACTCGGCGAATTGATGGAATCAGCGAAGCACCTACCACCTACCTACGAGCGCATCAGCGATGACAGAAAAATTTCACTGAATGATAGCCCCAACAGCTTCATAAACATTGAATCGACCTTCGCGCAAATCAGCCGCTGCGTCTATTGTTGCCTAATAATTTCTAGCTCCACTCATAAATCATCCACGGGATTCGTATGCAAATCGCCAGCCGGGCCACGAGCGCGCCAGGGAGAGATGCGAGGGATAATTGCGGTTTCATAGCAATTGAAGGCATTCTTAAGGCGATGGACGACGACTGGTACCAGCATCACCGATCTTCATCAGCCCCACGACCAGCTGAACGGCTGAGCTGAAAGCCCCTCGGGCCCTGAGGAGATGATCTTTCGAGAGGAGCTGAAAGCCATCGAAGTAAGTGGCGATAAGAGTGTCACTCGATGACTGGAAAAAGACAATCAGCGAGTTGTGCGCTGATTGCCCAGCTCTCCTTGAGGGGGTTGCGAAAATCTTTGGCGGTACCACGCCGTCTTATCGGGAACTACTGCCCTGACCCGACGTATTTATTGGTCCCTTCCTATCAGATTTTCTCGTTTGCTTCTTTGGATAGCCGCTTCCACAGCGCGAAGGGTTAGGAGGGTCAAGAAATTCTCGGATACCCGAGATAAGGGAAAACAATGACCCCTTTGGTCTTGAGGCACTTTCTCTCGGTTAATCCTTTCGCGGCGCGGCGCTCAAATTCGGGGAAAAAAGTGACGCTGCGTCGCGGTCGCCCCGATGCACTCTAGAGTCTAGAGTCTAGCTGGACAGCCGTGAAGGATGGAAGGAAGTCCGGCCTCATTCGCCTTGGGTGCGGATGTTCATTCAGCATTTTTTTTTATTTTATTCCACAAAAACTCACCCGACTGGAACTCGAGTGCAACTGAAACGAAAGTTTTCTGAAGGGCACCACGCAAGACAGCGCACTGTTTGTTCAGAGTGGAAGCAGTCCTTCATCCTGCTTGAAGCGGTGCGTGCTCATTGACGCGTCCTAATCACTTCCTTCGGCTCTGTGAAGTGAGTTTTAGAAGTGAGCTATGCCCTACAACTGACCTTCGAGTTATATTTTAATTAATAGACACTGGGTAAACAATTTATTTTTCAAGTATATTACTGATAATTTTCTCTCATTGTATACCTCAGATCGTATCTCATAGAATTTTTCAGTTTACACTGGTTAACAAAATTCACCTTTTTTTCTGTTCTTTGTATGAGACAATCCAATTGTATTTTGAGCATATTTGAAAATTAAAAAAGTAAATTGACGGTACATGAAAAGTGTTCATAACTATTTTTCTCAAAAACATGACGTGATGGGACATTTTCATTTGTGAATTCGTAATGTGCGGAAAGAATCCTATAGAAATGATGTATCACTTGTTTAAGAACAAAATTATTGTAAACAAGTGTTATTAGTAGGTATTTTTAAAATATCACTTTAACAAACTTTTGTATGGTAAGCCACAGGGTTGAGTTTTGGGAACAAACATTTTAACCCTCTTTATTTACTCCTTAAGCCCGGTATTGTGTTTATTTAGCAGTTCAATTTTGTATGTAAATTTAGTTACTAAAACTTTAGCCCAAACTAATAACGAAAATGGAGACTGTGTTTCTAGCAACTACACTAATGATTGTGTCTGACATGTAGATGACAGTCATTCCTAGTTAGCTAGAAATTTATCGGGTAACGATTTTTTTCACACTTAACTCTTTGCGGTCGAATGCAGTCGTAGAAGCGGCATCACTTTTCACTAAGTTGAATGTCGCCGCAGAGGCGGCAAAACATAATTTCGTTAAACAAAAGTTTTTTTAATTAACTTCACATATTTAACGCGTGATGGCACTTTATACAAAAAAAAATATATTCGACCCAACGAGAAGTAAACTTGAAAAAGTTCTCGACCGCAAAGGGTTAATTAAGGAGGTGCTGCAGCATACATCGTTCAAAGGCAAACAAGTATGTATATTATAATAATTTGTCGTAATTAGATTTGTATATTTTGTTATTTCAATGAAAAAGCGAATACTTTTTAGATTTTTTTATACGATTTAAATTAAAAGGCAGGGACCGCGGAAGTACTTTTTGACGGGGGAGAGCTCGTTCTACGACAAACGTAACCATCCTCTCTTGCATCGGACAATTATTAGTTTTTATTTAATTTAAGATTTTTTCTATATGTAAATTAAGTCAAACGACTGTTTAGTTGTAGGGGAAGCGATCGCATTAAACATTCAAAATCCGACCCCCAGGTGATGGAATAGAAAGGCCGATACCCCGAGAGGAATTCATCATATTCTTAATCTTTTTGGTAGTTATAATAATTAAAACATATTTTGAAACCGTCAGGTTATATTGTCTCATTTTTTTATTAAAATAATAATATAATAATTTTATTAATATAATAGATAATATTTTAAAAAATCCATAATTTCCTTTGGTTGTTAATACATATTACATTAATTAAAGCGTTACAAATTGTAGATATACCAAGAAAAAAAAAACTGAATCCTATCCTAATGTGAGAATATTCCAAAGACACCCGCCTCTCGGGTGTTTTTAAAACGAATTCATTCAGAATTTCATCTAAATTTAAGGGGAGGCTAAGCCCTCCCCCGTTCGTTTTGGGGGGTGCATTTGGCCCTACCTGCCCACCACTTCCGCGGCCGCTGTTAAAAGGTGACTAGCATATTGCCAAAAGCTGACACCTATGTATAATATATTTCAAAACATACATCACAGCTGTAAAATTTTAGCCGCGAAAAAAGTCTCTGCGGCAGCTAAATACTAAAATATTTAGTCGCTAAAAGAACACAATACTACAAAATGAATTGATTAACTTTTTTAACTGACCCTGCGACACAACGCACTTGATATTTTATTTGTTTAATATTAAGCATATTCTTTTAATAAAATAAAAATAGTAATATTTTTAAATTGGTGATAGGCTGAAATATAATCATAATTAATTATTTAATGTATTTCCAGTTAAAATAATTTTAACTGAAAGAAAACTAAATATTCACATAGTATTATTATTATTTGCAAAAATATATACTCTTCTTTTACAAAATGTACACTTTAAAAAAAAAACTTAAATTTGCAATGGAGGTTTTCAACATAACCTCGAAATTTTATAATATTTGATTTTGTACATCTTCAATCATCCCAAATGTAGGCAATTAACTTTGTTTCAAAGCTATAGACGCCGCCCCGCACCCTCTAAATGTTTGATTTCTAGAAAAGTAGAGATTAAATATTTCAGACCATTCTTCAAATTTTTTCTCTGAATTAAGGTATCGTTATCAAAACAAAATACCTTTGAAAACTGAAAATATTAATTCGTAATGCAACTACAATAATTAAGGTAGCAATACTTATTGTTCTATTTTATCTATAATTTTTAGAAATCATAGGCGCCTATAGTTTTGAAACGGAGTTTATAAGGATAATAATGGCACCGAATACCGACCACTTAAGGATTGACCACAATAATTTATTTTTACTGAATTAATAAAAATATTTATTTTAAGTGTGCTAGTGGTTTCTATACGAGAAAATGATTCTTAACCATAATAAATTAATTCCGTTCGTTTACTTTATCGTTAACATATTTAAAATTGATTTTTAACGAAACACTAGCTATTGATGAACTAGGACCCTAATATTGTCCATCATCTTGCACTGATCCTAATACTGACCGCTTGTACCCCTAATATTGACCGGGGAATTTTCAATGGAAATACAGTGGAATTAGTAGGGAAATAATAAAATAAAATATGAAACGAACAATTTTGCAAAATAACATTTATTAACATATAATAATATTCATTACAAAATATAAATATCCAATAGAAAAATGCTCTTAAATTAATTTCTATTAATTGTCAGTAGTTTTTTTCTTATTTCTTAACTCACTAATTTTAGGAACACTGTATATGCCTCGACTATTAATTAATTCTGGGACTGGAATTTTGCATATGACATCTTCTATTAAATAGTCACACAAGTCTTCTTTTTCGGGCCATCTCCAATTATTTGCACTCATTGTCATTGTCTTTACTTTGACTATTTGATTATCACTTTTCACTATTGCACCTGAATAAAATTCCCCTTCATACTGCACTATCACATATTCTCCTTGCAAATATCATGGATGTAAGTTTTCACTGTCTTTATCAGTAATTTGTTCAGTCAGTTCATTTGTATTTGACTTAGTTACTGGAGTCATTTTTTTGTTTAATCGTTCTATTATTTTTCTTTTTCTTCTTTCTCTTCAAATATTTTCCACTGATGTTCAATATATTCCTTGTTGATGGCAACTGTAGGAGTGACTTTTCTTCTTTTTGTTATTTTATTTAGTGGATTGGCGGCTTTTCTTTTTTTCATGATTGTTTCGGGCCAATATAATGATTTTTTAACGGTGATGTAAAGATATTTTCATGTTCTTCATTTCTTTGAGGAGTCTTTTGTATTAGATCCTCTGAAGAACTATCGATGACATGGACGGTTCCATTTTCATCTATAACAGCATCAATAACGTTATTAGTCCATAAATTTTCATCAAAAGTTACTTCTGAATCAGTTACTCTTAGATCGCATACAGTATCGTTTAATAATATTTTATCATTTCCGTTACCATAGGCGACCTTCTTCCATAGTTGGAAAAGGCTGAGGTGTCATATTTCGCCTTTCCATTCATTCTCAGTATTTCTAAATTCTGTAATTAATGATGGACCAATTTCGTTTTCCAGCATTGATAGAAACTCAGAATCATTTCTATCTTTTGATTTTTCTGCGTGTTCTTGCATATTAATATTTGTGGACTCTTGATTATCTTCGGTTCTTGATTCTTCATTATTCAGATCGAGTTGTTTTACAAATTTCTCGTATTTAATAATATTTTCATTAAGGGGTTATTCTACTAATCACCCGGTAAAAAAGAGGTCTTTTTAAAATGAAAATAAAAAAAACTACAATAGATATCGTTTTGAAATTTTGCATTATTGTTTATTATCGAATGAACATTAAATTTTTGTCAATTAAAGCACATTCAAAAACAAAATGGCGGCTGCCAAGTCCAGTGACGTCATATATAAAAGTTAAAAAAAGTTTTGCGCCTGGTAAAACTGTGGTGAGAATATTCATTTGCAATCAAAAAAAAAACATAAAATTATTTGTTTGGGCTATAAACTACTGCACTGACCTAACTTTAGGCCAAAATTTATGTTTTATTGCACTTTGCCACAAGTTTGAAAAAAAAGTGTCAATTTTCGACATTTGTTGATTAAAAAATGACTTGCCATTTTGCCAAAAAACATTTTTTCGCTCTAAACTGTGGTCAGTAGATAACCACTAAATAAGTATGTACACAAAATTTGAAGCCGAGCGGTTAATTAGTTTTTTTGAAATTTTACCACGCGCGAAAAAAAGTACGTTTCGAGAAAAACGCGTTTAAAGTTTCTGCAACCGAATATTTTGCTATACACAATACACAAACTTTCGAAATACCGAAGGGAGCGGAAAGTGCTATAAAATCAAAACGAAGTAAGATATCGATGTGAAATTTTAAACTGTTATTCTTGAGATACTCTGCTATCGAAATATGCTAAAAAAAAAAAAAATTGAAATTTTTTTTTTTGATTAGTAGAATAACCCCTTAAATGGAAATAATCCGCAAGTTTGGAATGCTTTCCTGATGAGTTCTGGTGTCGTTGATGTGTCAATCGATGATTTTAAAAGTGGTGCAAAATCTTCCCTTTTCATTCGATGTTTATAGTCATTCGTCTGCCCGGTCGGAATTAGGAGCCCATTATATTTTCCATATACCTCAATACCGACCAGCGGTCGGTATTAGGACACATTGTAAATTTTACTGCTCCTATTTCCGACCACAATATTTTTCAATTTTTCTGACAAAAACATTGATAATTGCAATAATCTTTGAAATTATAATATTACTAAAGAATATATAAATCGAGAATAATTATGAAAATCATGATAAAATTATGAGATTATACAGAAAATCTTACATTTTTAAAACATCGATTTTTAGAATTTTATCGATCTATTTAAGCAAGATCCAACCTTCGATCACATTAATAATTTTTTTCTGCTCAACAATAAATAATTTTACTTTTTTTTTTAAACCAATTACAAGTATAGTAATTAATTTACACATTTTACTGGTAAAAATGAATTTTATATGAGGATTTCTCATAGATATTTATTAAATAACTAAGTGGTCAGTATTAGGTAGCCGGTCCATAATCGGTGCCGTTACGTTATATAAAAAATATGACAATCATATTTTTATGATAAAATAAAATAATAAACATTTTTTAGGAACTCGTCATCATCATTTTGATTGATAAATTTATCGGATGGACACATTCTGATGATTCCGGTAGTTATAGTTTTAACATAACAAAGTAATAATCAACTTAATTGCAATTATATTTTCTAATCTACCCACTTTTTCACTTTAGCGAAGTTATGTACGTTTTACGTATATCTAACTAAAAGGTGCCAAATTGAAGTTTTTGACTTTTTTAAAGAGCTATTAATTAAAACTAGTATGTACCTTATTTTCTTCTGGATTTTATGAAGACATAATACAGTTGTAGGGTAGAAAAATGGGCAGTTTTTAAAAACTTCATTATAGCTAAGTTCATTAAATTATAAAATGAATTAATGATTATATTATACACAACGTTATTACAAAATTTGAAGTCAATGGGTTGATGCGGGTTGTTGAGTTATCCTCCACACTACCGTCTTCGAAAAAGTTGTTGAGACGATTTCTGGCCGTAGAGATTGTGAAAGAAAAGAGAAAGGGGTAGAATTTCAATTTTTTTGTATCTTTTTATATACTTATCAAGAATATAGGCCTTTTGTCTTCTAGTCTCGTTACTTTCGTCAAGCATGCAAATGGCTGGAAAATGTCTAAGATTAAGTACTAAGTCTTTCAAGATAATTCGTGCTTATTCTGTTTATATCATATTTAACTGTAGGTATATGCTAAAAAAAATAGTGATTAGTACAACTACATATTTTCGTCAGTAAAAACTGAAATAGTTGCAAATATAAATATTTGGTATTTATACTATAAAATGAAAATAAATATTTTGTTGAAATACTTCAGAATAGTTTGCTTTACTATGGACAAAAGTAAAATATAAAATAGTATATATTACTAACGTTCTTAGTGATATTTGTTATTTAAATGTAGTCGCAAGAATTCCTTGTATTAAGTAAAAATAACAAATAATTTTTCTTCTTTTACTATTCTTCAAAGTATAATGAAATAATACCATGCCAAAGGTAAAGTTTATTCGTAAAAATTTGTCTGAAGTGGAATAGTTGGCTGAGCGGTTTAGCTGAGAATACGCAATTTCGGGGTTGTGGGTACGATTACCACATAAAAATCTTAGTTAAAAATAAACAAATAACATACACGGAAAGCTTAAACCTCGAGTGCGCGAAAAAGGAAACAGGATTAACAATTATAAATAACAATTATTAAAAGGTATTAAATATTTTTTTTTTTATATATATTAAGCATAGCAAAACAAGTGTAGAATTATGTCTTAACATTACATGCATTACAATGCATTAACATTACTTAAAAAATTTATACTATTTATAAATAGTAAGTGATTTTACTACGAAATATTAGTTAAAATATCGATATTTATAACTACAAATTATAGTTAAGACAGCCATGGTACATTGACTATCCGCCTCAAAGTTCCTGATTGGTATCTTTGGATACAACTTCAAAACACAATCTAAATTTGTGACCTCTCCCAAAAATTGAAATTTTGGATCCGTATTTGTTATTATAAAAAATTAAAGAGAATCAGTAGAGGCCTTCGAAACTCACTACGTCCATGATTAAAGATTAATGTTTACTTCAAGTAACTTGAATATTCACAATAAAATTTATATTTGTTTTAAAACGGAAAAATCATTTAAAATTTCCTTGAATATCTTCCTATTAATATGCTTATTTATTGATCTTATTTTCTTTTTTCAAAGAATATCTTTAGAATTACATGCTAAGCAAGAAAACGTTTATTGATCAGATGAGAACTGTTTCCGTAGAACACTAAGAGAAAACATTCAGCAAAGAATCAAGTGAACAGCAATCTCATTTCCATAAGACTGTAACTGGCAACTGTACTCAATTCTGATTGCAGCTTATATTGCAATTATTTTCTAATTTTCCGATTAAATTCACAGGAATTTCCTACCTGCGCCGTAATTCATTTCTATAGCACATAACCGCCAGTTATTACGCAACACTTAATTAAAACAAAACATAGATTGGCGGATCGGCTCTAAACACTCTCCGATAATTACGCATGCGGCATCTACTTTTAGAAGCTGTTTAACATCCGAACTCTATGCCCGGATCTCGAATCTTTGGGATCCCCTAGGCCTCCTTCAGCCGAGATGACGGCGATTTTTAAGAATTCTCATGTGTGCCGCATATGAGTTTCGGGTGAATGGTCATACCCGGGCGATTTGCATAAATAGGCCATTAAATGTCATTAACTCGTCACCATTTTATAACTGGTGTCCCCTAAAAATTTTGTGACAAAAATAAAGGGGAAGCAACCGAAAGTGTCAATCACGAGGGGTGCGCTATGACTTGATCGGGGTTACCGCCTGGGATCAAGTTACCAAGTTACCCCCTTGTGAATGTCGGCGCGTTTATGTGATTGATACCTGTTAGCGTCTTGAGACTCAAGGTGAAATCGGGACAGGTATTGGGCCAGTAAAAGTGCAACTCCAACTGCAGACTTGCAGCTGTGATCGTCGGCTAGGGAGCCCCGATCGAGCGTTTTCTGCACCAATTCAGCGCTGCAAACAGGAAGGATGTATCCGGTAATTTTCATGAGCATAAATGTGTGCATGAATCGCGGACCGTCCCCTTGGCCAGTTGCAAAACCAGCTAAAGTGTAATTTGTTTTGTTTTGATGCGCTCGTAACCACTTTCAATGGGCGATTTTCATTCTAATCATCCGCGAAGATCGCAACGATCTGATTAGAGTCGCCGAGCAGAGCCCAGAACCTGCACAAGTGTGACTCCGGCATTGTTCCAGGTTAACGTACTAGATGCTAGCCAGGTCTAATTTTAGAGGTCTGTTGCGGGTTGACATGCGCTTCGTGCAGCAGTTTGGGGGTGGATTGCCTTTTCCAGGGAGGTTGATGAAAATTAATTGAGGTTAACTTCGAGCGGGATGATCTTACAATTTCGTTATTGCTCACGAAACTAGTAGTAACACATTTTGACATGATTTACCAAAACTTTATTTAATAAAATAAGAGAAATTTCAAAATTCCAAAAGAAACAACAAAACGTTCACTTTCGAATTTTCTGCTGATGTATACTTAAAATTGAATTTGAACTTTATTAGCAATAAACTTTATATGCACAACAACAACATTTACAAAAACATAACAACAAGTTATTCCAGTTGATTATTTTGCTAATTTATACATACACACACATGTCCTTTTATTTCTTTGGGCAATTTCTTAAACTGTATGGTTGAGTAGCACGCATTATTTATTAAATATGTTGCCATTAAGCCATATTTTATTTTTTTATTTACAATATACCATCCTAAGATTTTACTATTATATATATTCTAAATCGGAGCAAAATCCAAACTGACTGACGATGATGTTCTATAGTATAGCATGAAAATTATGTTAGCCTTTTCGCGCCAACTTCGAAGATCAATTAAAATTTTAGAATGTTATGAAAAAAACAAGATTTCGATCATCTCAATTTTCGAACCATTTAAAAACATATTTTAGTTCTGTCGATATAAAATTTTGAGAAGTTTTAAAGTTATTCTTATTATCCATAATGTTACACTAATTCATATCTGCATTACAATAGATAAAAAAAAAACTTAATCAAAAACATATTCAATTAGAAATACACTTAAAAGTTTAAGATTTCTATCCTCGCTCGCCCCTCGTAACCAAAAGTGGTACAAATGGCTGATGAGCTCAACTGTTGGAGATTTAATTCACATTATTCTTAATTGGGAAAAGATTGCCCAAGCGCATCGATCATTTATTGATAGAATCATATAACCTTTTTTGTGTGGTGTACATAACAACGTAATTGTTTTTATTTATCTGTTATTTTACGTAAATTAATGATATGAGTCGTTAGTAGATGCAAATTACTAATTATGAATCATGAGAGGATCACTGTATTGGAACATACTGAAACAACAATATGTAACCAACTGTCTAATTTCAACTTTTTAAAAAATCATTCATAATTAAATCTATGTACAACGATTGCTAAAATTGCTACTCTTCCTTCTAAGCTTTCGCCTTTTTACTAAAAATTACCACAAAAATATAATCTACATCACGCAGTTAACTATGTATTTTATTTTTAATTATTTTATACTACATTCATAATCTAGACGCAAAAAGTTTTTATATTTTTATCTAACTCATTTCCCAGGGTTAAATATGACTTCACTTTCTAACACATTGCATCATGTAGGTATCATCTAATTTTAGGTAAAAGAAATTTTGTTACAAATGAGAAAATAATTAGTTACAAAAACAACAATATATAGGTATGTTTCATTTGTGGTAGGTTTGGTCAATTTTTGATACTACCTTATTCGAGTTAAGTCTGTGGCAATGAAATGAGCTTAGCTTTAAAAGCTAGATATTTATTATGTACAAAGACTACAACGAATTCTTACTACCAACTACTAAAAAACTATAAGTAAGAAGCTTTTAAAAAAAATAAAATAAACAATTGTCATTCATATTTGTGTCAGGGAGTTTTTATATGGAAAGACTATGCAATTATTTAATGGTTTCGTGCCACATCATCTCGTTTATAGTTCGCAGCACTTTTAATGCGGAAGTAGCACAATTTGTGTGCGCTGTTGGTTGGTTTCAACTTGAATAAATGTCGCATTATTGCAAAGACACAGCATCACCACAAATTATTCACAATGGTATATGGTTATTTTGTGACTGTATGAAATCTTTCGAGGCGTGAAAGATCGCGACTGCAATTTAGAAGTAAAATACACCAGGGTAAGCTTTCACGTCTCATCGCATAAATTTTGGTCTATACGACATTCTCTGTATGAATTATTATAAAAAAGTATAGAGTTTTACGCTTATTTTGTTAGTGGCAAAATGAGGTAAGTTTCTGAAAATATATTTTTCTTAGCGACAGCTTACGTATTTTATTTGCTTTAACCTAAAGCGGTTTTAATCACAATTAAAATTAAAATTCTAGGAATGCAAAAATTTCACGTGATACTCAGTTCATTTCTTGCTAGTGTAGCTTTTGTGCATGACTCTTATCTCTTTCTTCTATCAATTTAATTGCAAATTACTAGTACTTCGGCCGAGCGTGGCATGTTCTTTTCTAATAACTAAAGTGTTTGGTATGAAAATAAAACTGAATATTTGCGACAGAACTGTTGTTTAGTATTAACTGGCGCCTTATTAGGTCATAAAATATAAAAATAAACGATTTCTAAAGATGATTGCGGCAGGCACTCTATGTTAGTGCACTTTACTTGATAGCATTCTTTTTGAGTCTTCTTACTAAAAACACTAATAAAATAAATATCCTTTAACATATTTTAATTTTTCTAGTAAAAAGTTTATTTTTTTTATATAAATTCAACTCACTAGTGTAATATAAAAAGTTCTAACTTTCAAACACAACCAAAAACCTTCGGATAACTAAGAAATTTATACTTCTAATTTATAATTATTTCTAAATTATTTATAATATAAGATAATGACTGTCATCTTTAACATCTAAAGGAGTATGCCTAAAAAGTTTTATCCAATTCACAAATGATACTAAGGCAAAGAAGATTTTACATTTAATGGTTTCTTAGGAATTATAACTGCTCAATGATTATAGTACATCCAGCATCCAACCATTAATAAAATATGCAAGAAAGCTTATCATATTTCTTAATTGTAATTACTTCATATATATTTGCGAGTAGGTCAACATACGACACTTAAATAAAATCCCGAATAAAAACGTTTAAACAACTTGAGCATTGCAATACCCTCTAACCTTCATGATCGGTCTTAAAATAAGGTCTACTATATCAAATTTCATATCAAAAATGTTTCTTTCACTCCCGATCTGCTGCTGATCAGTGATCCCATCGCCGTAATCGAAATGGTAATCAACCAACATATGATGACCACATGATCAAGATGTGTCAGTTTCGGATATTTATGCAACGAGCATTAATTTAACTGAAATCATCAAAACGATCGCTCCCACAACAAGTGGTCACATTTTTTCAGAATAAGATTCAATTTTAAAAAACATAAGTTTTTGCCGAATGTGTGTAAGAGCATCACGACATGTTTGGAGTTGAGAAGTAGAAGCGCCTCCCGCCTGAAAGGGGTGATATTTTGTTTTGGGCGCCTACATGGTTTACTACGCTTCAGAAAAAAAAACTGGTTTCTCAGAAATGTGCTTAATTTTCTGTAGTCTAGCCGTGAATGATTTGTAATTTATATGGGGATTCTAATGAGTAATCTGGGAAAGTTTGATGCGATAAGCATTTTTTGCTTTTAAATTAATATATCTACTGCATCAGGTCTTAATATTTATATTTATATTTATGTTTATTAATATCACAATAATTTATAAACTAGAATAAATGCATGTTTTTTTAGAACATGAAGAATCAAACTTAAAAGAAACGAATTTAGTAGAATTAAAATTGAAAAAAAAAATTGCTTTTTGTGATAAAAGAATAGCCCTCCTTCAATTATTTGCAGAAATCAAAATTAAATATACCAAAATTTGTTACCTCGAAGCCGAATATACCTACATATTGACCTGAGATAACAATTTTCTTGAAATTCAAAAGGTGACAATATCTCGAAAATCACAATATGTAACTTGAATAGTCACGAAATAGCTCGTTAGCCGGTTTCGTTTAATTTTTGAGACACTATCCGTATATATTAGCTTAGAGAGTCTTGTAAATAATAAAAGATTATACGACTTAATTGTTATAATTCAAATTTTTTTTTTTAAATCTATTAACCTGTTGGTTGCATTTACTTGTACGTTTCCAAATAATGAATTTCTTACAATTAGCTTGGAAATATATACATATGTATATGTACTAAATACCGTGACTACCATGAAAAGTTGGCCAAACGCAAAATTGTATAACAGGGGTTCCCTCACTTTGACGGCAGTGTGCTTATAGTTACTATCTTGATAAAATATGAATTTTCTATTGAACTTTAATCGGATATTAGAACGATCTTTTACTTACAAGGGAATATTCCCAACCCAAAATATTCGAATTTGTAGAAACTTAGCAGGAATGTCACCTTTAGTGCGACATTTAAAAACCATTTCAATATTGTTATGTAATAAAACATCTGTTTCAACATAAGTTGTTATATTAACAAGAATATACATGTATGTATATGTATATATATTATTATTTCAACTCTTTCTTTGGGTTATTTGCTACTTACTTCTACCTATATAATTTTAGGTATCGAAATGAGACCCTAAATACCTCTTTTTATCCTAATAATAAGGTATGTAGGGAACATTAAAACTTTAATTTCAAGGCTTTCGATATTACCCTAAACCTTCAATTTTATGTCCAAAAACTGTAAACTTCTTAGTACACTTACATAATTATCGGAGATAACTTTTTTAACGTAATTACAAAAAAAAAAAAAAAAAATTAAATAAAAAGCTTCACTCCTTATCACATTCCAAATGACATGACAAATCAAAGAGGCTTCAATCGATGACACGAGCTCATCACGAGAGAATTCAATTTTAATGGTTTTTTCGTTTTGCTCATTTTTTTCTTAAAAACCTTCCAAACACGGAGTTACTAGAGGAGAGGGCCGCCAATTGAAGCATTAAAGACGACATAAATCGTCCTTATCTTCAGAAGCTATCGAAACGTCGTCTTACGAGATAAACAATCCCAACTCGAGCCCGTTAAGAAAGCTTCAAAAATCTTAAAAATAACGTAGAGGTTATGAACTTTCTCAGTGTTTTGTTGACGTATAAATTCTCGCAGACGTTTTGAATATTGTACGAATTTTTAATACTCTCAGCAGTAGATTTGTTTCGTTAATTAAAAAATTGTATACGTCGACTTATTAGTTTTTACTTTATACAAAAGCTGATTATCAGCATAGTATCTAGGGACAGTACATCGCCCCTTCTAGAGCATAAAAAAAATCAACGCGGTGGTCACTTCCCACCAAAATCAAGTCCTTGAACTTTCGATTTGTATTGATTCAGTATTAATTGCACTTGACATTTCAGCGAGGAGCGCGTCCATTCAGCCAAGTCTGTCAGCCGACCCCCCGCTCTGGTTGTAATCATGGCCCGGCCGACGTCGAGCGTCAGCATCAAGAAAGTTCACTTCATTCATTATGAAAAGCACAGCAGCTGGACCGCATGCTTCTGCCCTTTGAATCAATTTATCCAATTAGATCAGACAAAAAATTCCCGAGACGACGACTCGGTCCCGGCAAATGTGTGTAGGTACACACGTCTTCAAAACCTTCTTGAACTTATCTTCCGGATTTACGATGATGGCTTCTTGTCTCCGAGGGGTTTTCGGAGATTTGGGGATTTGATGCGTGCTTAGGGTAATTGGCGGGTGGGCGAAAGTACGGGTAATGTGTACATGTTAGGAACATAATCCCCATAATATTTTTTCTGGTTTAGAATAATTCACGTTCTTATTATCTGTTGATTTTTTACCAATTATTTAATGACCACTGCCGAAAATACCGGTCAAAGTGGGACAACAGTTTTGCATGTGGTGTAATTTTATCCTCTTTTTAGAAACAGATTGAATACCTTCTATGATTACCATTTTTCTCGTATAGAGAAAAATAATACATCAGATAGTGGAAAAGGTTAACACAAAGATAATAACTATATATTATTTACATACATACATATGAACCTTTTATTCTGAAATTGGTCCAAGTCTAAAATATTATAAAAAAGATTTTTGTGTATTCTTCTAAGGTAAAATCGTTCTTATAATATTTTGGACTTGAACCACTCTCAGAATAAATGGTTCATTTTAGCAGATGTAAATTTTAAAACCTAAGTATATTATTTTTGCAGCATTTTTATACTACAGATGCATATTTTTTGTTTATAATAAAACGCGTAGACCTGCAGAGTAATATTTTAAAAAAATAATTTTTCTCGTATCTAAATCGTAGCATTTAATTCAAGTACATAACTTTTATTTACTAAGTATACCTTTAATAAATTTTCAGAAATAAGCGATCTGATAATGTAGCTATAATATATGTATATATGTATCAACAAGATTAAGGCTTAATAATGATGTTAATTTCGAACTATTTTTCTGAATTACCCAAAAAAGGTGTACCTACTTTCACGATCGTGCTAAGCCTAGTTAGTCTCTCTCATTTTTATTACACATATATAAATTCTAAGAATAATTTAAATTATAATTCAATCACATAATCCCACCAATTAGCCAAGTTCTAGTAGCAACAAATGTAAATAAATGTTTGCTAGGATTTAAAGTTAAGAGATTAAAAAATATTATTTATTAATTATTTTTTAATGGCTAATTACGAAAACAAAAACCGTTTAGTAACTTAAGACAATTTTATAATTTGGACTTCAAATGTGCATCATCCACAATTAATCAATAGTAGAAAATCGGTTTTTATATCACCTTATCTCCGGTCGAACCCGTGAACAGGTATTAAAAATTAGATAATCTATTTATTTTGAGACAAATAACGCCATTGTTTTTATTGAACAAGTTGAATTTTATTTACTATGTATCATTGTTTATTTTTTTATAATGTACTAATTATTTTAATACTTTTTTTTTAAACAAATGAATGAATAATCTAAAAACTATTTTTCCAATGTCCTTTACATTACCTTCTAAAATAATGATAAAACTTGCTTACTCTAAAAATCAAGGGTTGTTGCTTCTAAATGTTCATTAAAGATTTTTATTTGGTCATGAATAAACATCATCATCGATTTTTATATTTTTATTTTAGTTAAAATTTATTTTCGGATTTTTTTCCATTTTGTGAGTTCATTTATTAAGTAAGTTTGAAAATTTTAACTTCACAGTTTTTCAGTTTACGCTGTCGGGTTTATTGTTTTTTTTTCAATAATATTTTTTACCAATTTATACCTCACAGAAACATTAAAAGCTTGAAGGTTCCTTTTATTTTGCATCGCAAAACTAAGCATTCTAACTAACTCTGGTACAAAATTTATGTCCAAATCAGAAAAATTAAAATCATTATTTGATTATTACTTGTGATCAGGAAAAATCGAAAATTACTTGACGATTTTTATTCATGACTAAAAAAATAGATATAGATCATTTCATAACTGTTATGGATGATTGTAAGACATAAAAATTTGTAATGAGTATTTAGAAGCAACTGAAATCAGTATAAGTTAAATTTAATCGTTTAATTTGGATTTTTAAGATAGTTATCAAATATAATTGCTCTGATGTAATTTTTTTGATAAAAATTACGACATTTTCGATACAACTAGTAATGAAAAAAATCACTCATGCTTCACATTTTCATTTAAAAAAATCACATCATATTAAAGTATCAACTGGATCTACACACCAAGAAAGGATTTTACGAAATTCTTCTCATAAGGGGATAAAATAAGGAATGTAAGTTTGTATTAAAATCCTTCATCTTTTAAGATAAATCCATGAAAACTGGTATTAGGCCGTTATGTTAGAAATTACGTATTTCAGGATTTTTGGAACTTTATTCCTTAAGAGGGTCAAATAGAGAATGAAAGTTTGTATGGGAGTTCCGATATTTTTGTAGTTATTAAAACCAAGAAAATTAGTAGGTAGTTAGCGGTTTGGTTAGAAATTACGAATGACGTGTTTCAGCGTTGTTAGAAAATCTTCCTCTAAGAGGGTAAAATAGGAGATGTATGAATTTCGCCATTTCTACGGTTGAAACCATGAAAATTAGTAGGTATTGGTTACAGATTGCAAGTGCTTCATTTGTAAACAATAGTATAAATACTAAATTATACAAGTTTTGAAATGATGGACTTCCATACAAAAGTTCATTCCACATTTTATTCCTTCCTATTCTGTTTCTATTTCTATTTATTTCGAGATCCACTTGCACAAAGTCGCGGGCAGAAAACTAGTAACTAATAAAACGATAAATAAATAAAATCGTATGATTGATTAATAATTACTAAGTCCAGATGAGTAGGCCTATTATACAACCATTCAAGAACAAAATTCACAAACAAATTCATCAGAGGTCATATAGGATTGTTAATTAAAATTGGCGATATGGGTCATTCTATCTGATCGAGTGTTCTACTCTGACGGCCTCAATTATTCTTGAAATACAAAATTGCAATAAAAACTGAAACGTATCGAAATGAGTAATGTGAATTTTCAAAAAATAAGAAATATTTGGTGCCTGAGTGTCTGCTCAATTACTCAATTCTGTTTATGCACACTTCAGTGCCAGAAAAGAAATTTACAATTTGCCGCAAAGACGTCTGATGAGTGCCCTTATCAGCTTAATGCGTTCCTCAAGAAGCACTGGGTGACTACAATAATTCAAAAAACGACCGCCTAATGACTCAAAAAAAAGAAGACGATTCCCGAAGAGACAATGTATTATGTCGTCATTTCAGTGGGACAACTTTTTGAAAGGTTATCACGAAAGCGAACAGCAATCGAAATTGATAAAAACGAAAAACCTAAGGAGTTCAAGCAACTCGTGTGTGTGTTAATACTAAAATGCTTGTTAAAATTTAGAGAGATTCAACCAAATAGGCGTGAGTTTAACGAAATTTTGTATACCTACTTTTAAATTGATTGTATACATTTATTTCAAATCGCTTTAGTGGGCGTTTTTAACCAAATTACCGAATACTTAAAAAAAAAGTCCAGAGTGAACCCTACAGATCTCAATATCACTATAAATCAATAAAATAGTGGTTACTTTCTCAGTCTTCAAAAAGTTTGTCAAATCTTAAAAGGATAGACAAAATATTTATTATAATTAGAAAATTGTTTTACTTTTAATTCTTCGCTGTTTAACTTTTCTGTTTAAGCACGATAAACCTTGCTGGTGTCATTCGTTCATTATTTTTTTTTCATTCCCCTTTCCTACAAAACAAGCATAATTGTTATTATTCTATTTATATAACGTCCAATTTTTTGAACAAATTCTTATAAAAGTAATAAACTTTCAACTACAGAATATTCTTTTTTAAAGGGAAAAGTACCAAAATTAAACAAAGTTTCGATGAGTATGATTTTCATACATTAGTCATGTTAATTTTGATGTATTTTCTACCAAATTAAACATAAAGTATGTCCTTGTCCTATATAATATATGCGTATAGCTTAGTGTGTTGAAAAAAAAAGAATGAGTTATATGCGTGTGGTTAAACACGAATTACAAAAGGTCATATTTATTTGATAAGTTTTCTTTATAATTTCTCTATTCTAACTAGATTTCTATACTAAAATACCTTAAAGACTGCTTTAAGAAAATTATTGAATGGAGTGAAGCAAAATAACCTCTTAGATAAATGTTTGAAATTTTTAGTTCAAGTGGGCTCATCGGAAATCAAAAACCCAAGAAAATAACTTTAAGATATTAATTAGTATTTTGCCGTCGATTTTTGAAATTTGAATTAACGCTAAAATGAGGCCGTACAGCAAGCAGTAAGAAATCTTTAAAATTGATACAAAGTCGGTTTTACAGTCCTTGGGAAATCGGCCAGAAAAGTACCATACTCTTTTGAGAAAAACGTGATTGAGTTTTGCGAAGGAAAACATTTGTCGTACGGAGAACTTTGCTTTGGAGGCTTATTACTTCGTCAATTTTCATCGCATCGACTTAAATAATAGTAGGTACGTGTATGTACATACTTTCGAACTTTTCACTTTGAGAAAATATCAAAGAAAGGGAAAAATGAGAACTCACAAATTTGTTTTATTTTATACATCGTGGGGCATATTATTTGAAAGGGCTTGCTTAAAATATTCAAACAATTTTTTTAATTCTAAGCCGCATTACTATTTTACTTTATGCCCCAAAATAATGAATATGTACATACATCCATATATATGTACATTATGTAATTGTAGCAATCGACAGGGATTTTTTTTTTAATACGAAACAGATTGAGTTTGAGGTCTCCTCACGGATTTTAATAAAACTTTGTAGGAGTGTTCAATTGGAGTCAAAAGTGACGAATTTGCGAAAAAAAACTTTGTCGGTCACTTGTACTTCCCGACATATTTAACTTTGAAATTTTGCCGCCATGAGTTTTTGCATATTCCCATAAAATTTCGTTGCAAATTATATAAATATAACGCCATAAATTATGGATATTTCAACATTTTCATTATAAAATATTCTTCAAAAATTTTTGAAATTAACGAATTAAAAATAAATACCTATTTCGATTTATTGACAGTTGCGACCACGCATTTGTCTTAAAAAAGTAAAATTTTTCTTATTTTCAGCACTCGTGTAGATTCTTTTACATAAATTCGGTTGAAACGTTTTTAATTTAAGGTTTTTCCATAATTTTCACCAAAAGATTATATGAGCATGGAGAAATTGCGGCGAAAATCTATAACTTTTCAGAATTTTAAAGATCTAAGCAAATATAAACGACCGCTAAATTTTGTTTTTATATCCGTCACTTTTAGCCCTAAATGGACATTACTACAAAGTTTCATCAAAATCCGTGAAGAGACCTCAAACTCAATTTATACCTTTAATACTGTACAAAACTCTCAGTGCATGAGTCTGACTCAAACTTGACCGATTTATAAAGGAGTGTGGATATTTTTGAAATAAGCTCAAATTGAATAACAACACGATTTTGAATAACGCAGAATGAATTAACCATATTATTTGAGGGTTGACTGTATATTATAAATCCTAGACAATGTTAAATATTTCGATTTGAATACCATTTACGTTATATTTTAAAAATTTATGTTATAAGGTTTTTTATATGTAGGTAAGAGAATATACTTTTCGGTAGAATCGTCGTTAGTTAAAAAGAACTCGACGCTTCAAATAGTCCTACTTATTCTGAGATATTTGAGGTCAAAGAAATTTTTAGGGTACAGGTGACTCCTTGTGCAATTTCAGAGTTAAACTCAGATTACTTAGACGTAGCCCGTTAAGAACTATGAATTTTAAAAGTCTGAATTTGTTCGAAGACCTTAAAACAAGCCGAAGCTACCGAGACTGTACCGCAAATAAATTAATAATAAATGCAGCCCTTATAAATTTCTTCGGACGTCCACCTTCGCCGACGAGCGTTCCCTTTCGAGTCTAATTAATTCGGAAATGGAAGTACTCAATCGTGGAATATGCCTCCCCCGAAATCACAAGTGCAACCGGCGGCGGAGCGGAAGGGCCCCAGAAAAGCAGCAATTCCCTCTAATTACCTCCTCAGGACACTTGTTGATGCATGCCGCCGCGACATGGTTCGTTGGTGCATTTTCCAATGGGTGATCCTCGCCCCTGGCAGCCGCAGACGCCGAAACACTTTCGTTGCACCGACTGCGCGAAAGAAAGCACACGAAGAGCAGCACAACAACAAAAATCAGTCGATAGTAGCTGAAGGGTGAAACGCATTCACCCTTGACGCGCACCCCGATCATGGCGATGTCCGCGATCGCAACCCTTTTGGAAGACGGAAATTCGAAAAAAACGGAAGAACCACCTGTTGGCGCACTGTTTCACTCCCTGACACGCTGTTCCTCCGCGGAAGGCGGCCCCGTTCGACTAGAGAATCGGTTGGCACTTCAGATCACTCCTGGTCGATCCGGTGATCACTGGCATTGTTATTAACTGACACTGAGCAGATCACTTGCCGCGAGTTCGGTCACGGCACCGGAAGCAACTTTGCCAATTTCGCGCACATCCTGTCCGCGATTGATTAACATCGCTGGCCGGCGGTGGTCATCTCATCGCCGAAATATGTCGGAATTGGTTCAAACGTTTTAAAGAATACCCAACAACTTCCTTACAACTTCTTTCCTATTAACTTTTTTCCTTTCTTCACTCTGAACAAAATTCAAAAAAAAATATCCCCGACCAGAGTTAGTAGCAGCTCTCGCGCCAAACCAGCCGCGCTTGTGGTTAGTACTCGACTAAAGTGTCCGCTTCGTTCTGGCCGTAGCCAGCCACTCGAGCCGGAGCGGGCGATCATTGGTTCATGCATCAGCTACGCACCACGGACACCCCGCGCACCGCCGGCCTTTTCATTTTCAAAATGATCGCGGTTCCCCGGGTTTTTGTAACCGCCTCTCTCCAGCGGACCCGAGTCATCGCACAAGTCAAAGTGTAACGGCTCTCCCGCGCACGCTGCCGCCAAGAAATCGACGGGAACGCGTTCTCGCGCCCCGGCCGGACCATTGATGCTTCCCTTTTATACCGCTGCGGCGGCGGCGGGTGGACCCGCTGGCCTCTCTGCCCGGCGAATTGCTTTTTAATGGGTTCGCTTCACCCACTATTTACATTTGCCCCGGCGTGCGGGTGCTTAGGGGTTTTATTTCAGATCACAGTGAAAGTTGATGCTCATTTCGTCGCTTATTGTTAGCCGTTTTCAGCTAAATTCTAGTAGAAAATGCGGTCACACTAAGATTAATGAAGTAGCGCTTTTTTAGTAATAAAACTCAGGTAATTTGGCAGTTAAATTTGAATTATACCTGTGGTAACATTAAGGTAACAATGTTTTTAAATTCCCCGCATCTTCATGTGTATCTATGAGAAAGTAAATATTTTAGGTCAGAGTAGTTCCAATTTTAACACTGTAAATTAAATACTTTATCTGCTCTGAATTGAGTTCCTAAGGAGGTAATTTTATTTTGTATGGAGTAATTTTAAATGATTTCGGTCTTTTACTTTTATATCCTTCAATAGCTTTTTGTCAACGCAATCAACTGAAGATATTCTATTCTTGGGGTTCTTTTTCTTACCGAACTATGAAAATTGAATATTTTTTTCAAATTTGATTTAAATTCAACATTTAAATGTAACAAACAAATGTAAAAATTAAAAAACGTTTCTGGTGGTTTGTTAGGAATGGAAATAAAGGAATAAAGGCGTTTAGTTAAGCTCATTTCGGAGGAGGAATCTATATAACATCTGCTTTGTTAAATTTTTTTTTCAAAGTTATTGAGCTATAATTTGAATATTTGCGTTTTCCGAACCTTCTTTTATATGTAGATATATACGACGCATGATTTTGGAAGAAGTAGGTACATTTATTAAGGTTCTAGAAATACAACTCGGATTGCATTCGGATTAAAAACGGCTGCTCAAAATAATCCAGCAAACCGACTTTAATTCAATCGACAAATGAATTCCGATTGCTTAAAAAGCAACTTTTATATTGAAACAAACAGCTGCAATTTATTATTAAAAACAACAATGAGTATGTAGTTTCGTAAAATGTTAGGTTTTTTCAGGAAGAAGTTTTCAGTATATTTAAAAAGAAAACAAAATCATAAATCAATTTAGCCAAGCATAATATGACTATGCCAAATTTTATGAGAATACCTTTAAAAGTTATCAAAATATTGTAATACAAACATAAGGATGAACTTAAAACGAACTTAAACCATTTTTGGTGTTGAAATCTGAAAACCGACTTAATTTCGAATTTTAGGCATTTTTAAGTTATTTTAATCAGGATTGTTGAGATATTTTGATCAACAGCGTTGTGGTCAGATGAATAATAACTGATGTTAAAGATACATATATATTTCTCATAAAAGCGGTTCGGAATAAAATCTATCTTAAACAATAAAACTAATACCCACAACATTCGAGGGCAGTAAACTCATCTGTTTGATTTGGCACAAAAAGGGTAATCCTGGGCCAAATGCCAGCAAGAAAAACAACAAGCCCAGAAAAACATGCACCACGTAAAAGTGTCACGGGCATCACGCTCAATTAAGCCGTCTTTTTTCCAGCAGCAAAGGAGGCTGAAAATCTTTGGAGACATCTGGAGCTGGGCATCTGACATCCTCCGCCTGCCACCTCAGCCCTTTCAGCGGTCCTTTTATTTTCGGCTCAAGGAGCAGCGACCAAAACAGAGACCTGTGCCCGACAGCGGAAATGCCGCCGAGCAGTGCCTAATTTTTTCTGCTGTTTGTTTGTGAACCGAAAATTAGCGTGCTCATTGCCTTTAAATTACCTCATAACAAAAGACTTCTGAGCCCGCTGAGTGGGCCGAAAAAAATAAGGAGCCACACAAACCTGTTGGCCCCGGAATTCTTTTTTCAAGCGCACTATCAGATGCACAGGAACTCGCCGTCTTTCCGGTTTACTGAAGCGATAGATCTGCCCGGATTCCTTCCTAACTTCAGGAATTTCACTTCCTTGTTAAGACGGCTCAAACTGGAGCCTCATATTTTCAGGAACCTGCAAAAAGCGTCGCTGTGAGCAAATATTCAAAAATAGCAAGAGTTCCTCATTTACTCATTTGCTCCAGCACACGACCAGACACCAGCCACCAGGGATCTGGATCTGGATCTGGATCTGAGTCAATAACTGAAAGGCAGTGGGTCTATAGTGGTGCATTTAATTTACATCAATTAAAAAGCGGAGTTAATTGGCCGCTTTCATTCTGATTCCTCTGAAGCAGTTGCGCGGGCTGGCCTCGTTTGCAATTTAGATTGACCACTGCTCTGTTTTCTTTTCTTTCAGTGGTACTCTGCTCTGTTTTCTGTAGATATAATATTTTATGAACAGAAGTTCGAAAACTCAAAAACTTTACAAATAGCAAATTGGCAGACTTAGCCAGCAGCAGATACCAATAAAATTCATAAATATGAGGAATATTCACTCCTTACCTTTACCTCTTTACCTTCCCTTTACACTGTACAATATTAAAAAACTTTTTCAAACAAAACAAAACCTTCAAAACATCTGAAGCTTTAAAAATTGCATAATTACTGATTACTAATAATTTTCCATAGCATAGAAAATAAGTATGTAGGTACAATAAAATTTTCGTTCAACCTCAGAATAATGACAAATCAGAGTTACAGAATGCATTTTTTAAAACTGTATTACATACTAATATGTAAACGTTTTCATGAAAATTAATGAATTTAAGGCTCAGTTTTACTTTCAGATTTCGTTCCTTTAATATATCAGCTCATTACATTTAAAAATATCATAAATTTGTGCTAAACGACAAATCAATCGACAATCGTAATTATTTCTTGAAATAATACTTTTCATAATTGTTTCAAAATGTTTTAATAAAATTGTTAGAACACAATTAAAATGCCTTTCTTGTAACACATTTTGGACAAAAAAAGAGAAGTATACCACAAATAGCGAAAATCACAAAAAAGTTCTTATTAAATATTTTATCCGGATTTGTGAATTTATGAAATAAACCTTTTCATTTCTTATTTTCTCCATTATTGTATGTAGTAATTGTAATATACAATCAAAACCGCATAAATGCACCATGCATAATCACTCGTTAGTCGTTTTAGGAAGCATTTTGGATGAGTAACAGAGTCGGTTAATTACCTCCTATTCATGGTACGTCCTTAATTTTAATATAGTAACGAACGGAACGAGGATATTGTTTAACGATTAGAAGAAAATGCGAGTTGTTCTCTTTAGTGTATTTTGTGGACACTTGAACAGTATAGTGAGATTAGAAAAAAGGTCGAGCTATAATTCCCTTGTTAAAGACAAAATCATATTCCCATCGAGAAAACGCGAGAAACGGGCACGTATATCATCAAACAGTGACAAGACAAAAACCAATAATATCAACGACACACGAGCAACACGCATGCAAATAGGCGCAGTAAAAACAAAATAACGCCTCGAACTGACCAACAAATTTTTGGTCTTGAGATCTTTTTTGTCGAAAGAACGATGAATCAGAAAGTGTACGCCAAGGTTGTCCAGGGTATCCTAATTCCTTACATCTGAAATCTATATGCATGATGGTGCACCTTGTATTATTACTCGGTCTATTAAAATTATCAGAGTGGGGGAAAATAGCCAAAAATAAGCGATACTTTGAAAGCATACCATATCGAATAAACGCTATTCTTAGTTCTAACGTAAGATCTACTAAGTACTAATTGTTTATTACATATACTATTGCTAATTTATATTTATGTAATTAATAATAAACAAATACCCGTTCTCCAATGCAGAGACCAACCAACCACGAACCACCCAAAATCGCGTCATCTTGTTCCTTATTCTTATATGTGTCATCTTCTGTCTCGTGTTTTGGTCAACCTGGCTAACTTTCTTCATGTGTGCGTTTTAACCAAGAGGAATAGTCACCCATTCAGCAACCATTTTGTACTAGAATATTGACAGCTGTCCCACTGGTTGTCAAAACATTATTGCATTAATTGTAACACAAGGCACTTGTAAAAATGTGTGCGATAATTCCAGCCCAGCACTAAAAGTAAAATTGAGCAGTTTTTCCGCACAAAAAGTGGTAAAAACTCTTCCAGATTAGACATTTGCCCGAGGATTTTTTGACAGCCGGCAGGCAAAACTATAACCAAAAACTTGTACTTTACACGGGATTCAGCCAATTCAGCACTTTGGTTGGTCTGTGCATTGGAGAACGGGCAAAAGTATTTAAAAACTATAGTTTTCTTTTTATATTATAATGTTTCTTTCATGCACTTTTCATTTAAGGACTCACATACCCCTGCGTGCGCAGAAAATCTAGTCAATTTGAGAAATTATTATAAAGGTTATATAGTGAACAAAATTAAATTTTAAATTCAAATTTGATTTTTGATTAGCTTTTAAACTATAAGAAAAAAAAAGAAAAAAAGAAAAATTATTAATATTAACATTATTTTTTACATATATAAATGTCCTATATTTTTAGAGAGTGTCTGCACGATAACTCGGTCTATTTTCAATATTTTTTTACTTTTTTTTTCAAATCTTGATAATTATTTCCTCTATAGTCTGACGAGAGGTTTTTTGTTTTTTTTTTGTGTAAAGAAATTACGGTATTTCAGACTTTAGTATGCAAAAAAAAAAAAAAAACATTAATGTTTAATAATAATTTATAAAAAATTGTCCAACCAAAAAATTAAAAAAATCTCTCGTCAGACTATAGAGGAAATAATTATCAAGATTTAAAAAAAAAAAAGTTAAAATATTGAAAATTGACCGAGTTATTTTTTTTCTTATAGTTTGAAAGTTAATAAAGAATGTTGAATCAACAATTTAATTTTTTTTCCACCATATAACCTTTATAATAATTTCTCAAATTGACTAGCTTTTCTGCGCGCGCAGGGGTATGTATTATGTAAGCCCTTAAGGAAAACAGAACATTATGGAAATTGTAAGTGGTCCTAATTGGAAATTAAAAGGAAAATTATTATATCACAGCTAATCAGGCTCTATTAGATTATGTGTAACGAACAACTAATAACATTGAGGTTGGGTCTGTAAAAAGTTCATATGTAGTGTCCATCCAGCGCATTCTTTTTTTTTTATAACAAAAAAAAAAACTACTAAAAAAATTATTGTAAAATGTTTTCATCTTAAAAATCTCAAGAACAAGTAATGATTTCGACTCTGGGCCAATTTCATTCGACGCAAAATTGCATGACGACCACTTAATAAGTTTTGCCAAAAATTTTAATCGGTTTTTTTTTTTTTATAATAACAAAAAAATTATTGTAAAATGTTTTTTCAAAGGTACCAAATGGGAAGTTGGCAGTGTGGGTAGACCAATTTATTTACAAATATCTTGAAATACACAGAATAGTTTTTCTAAAACAAAATCAAAAAATTCATATAATTTTTATCGTTCTTAGGGTCACTTATTATTTACCCAATTATTGGTTTAATCAGAGGAAACGTTTGCTCGTTTTTGCTTGCTTTTAGGCGTTAAGGAAACGAAATGTACGTGTTAATTATTTCGTTATAAAGTATTATTTTGGAATGGAGTAAAAAAGTACCAAAAGTAAAATAATTACCTCAATAACAATTACTAATGAATAAATAAAAACAAATAAAATAAATGTTTTATTTGTTAATTTAAATTAAAGGGTAAATTAACTGTCGTCTTTCTATTTTCATAAAACACCGCCAGCTCCCTCTGGCAGCACTCGGCAATTTCAATTCAGTCAACTTTTCCAGTAAACCCAAGCCTTTGGTCGAGTCGAGCTCGTGCCGCGGGTGGGGAAGCGCGCGTTCCAGTTGAGAGAGAACTTCTGCGTCGGCTCCGTGGGCCGCACTCCGCAGGTCGGGCGTGTTTTTGGTTATTTTCCCGTTTCCTGGTTCCCTCTCTTCCCCTTCCAAAGAGCTTCCGTCTTCTGAAACCGGGAGTCGCTGCAACTTGCAACCTGCCGTCGTTTCGGCTTGGCGCGTGCGTCTGCAGAGTGCAGATTTGACGTGCCCCGCCGCTCCGCGCTCCCAGCAAAATGATGCTGTGCACGTCGATGCACGTGCAGCGCGCTTCCCCTGCTCCAGCAGCCGCTGGGTCCATGCGGCAGGCAGGCCTTGTCCGCCGCCTTCCAGTTCCAGTCGCGAGTGGGACGCTCGCCGGGAAGTGAGTGAGAGGCTGCTTGCGGTGTTCCCCGTCCGTGCAAAATAAATAAACGCCGAGAACGCGTCAGGGTCGGAGTCGGGTGATGCGTTGCGTGGACTGTTAAGTGAAATGTCAGTTGCTGTCATCGGAGCAGCGGGAGGAAGCGCTCGAGTCGGAAGCTTTCGCCAGTCGAGCTCAGGTCGCCGCAAAAGTTGTGCGGAGTAGGTTTCTTGTCGCAGATTCGAAATTTTTTTTGTTTTGAAAATATCTCAGGTGCTAAGTCGGGCTGAATATTGCTTTTCTAGTGCAGTGCGAGGGTGTTTTTTGTTTTTTTAAAGCGAAAAGTTAAAAAAAAAGATCACAGTGCACGAGGGGGGGTTCCAAAAGGGAAGGTTTTAAATCGCCGGAGTTGTGAGTGCGCCGTTGGCTCCATAAAGTGGCTCAAGTTGGGAGTGAAAATTTTCACCGAAAATCGGCGGGTGCACATAAGGAAAATCGCCCCAAAAGTAATTCCAGGGAATCGGAGGTGCGCACAAGGACAAGGGCGATCCACGGCCCGCTTCGCCCCCTGGTGCTGGAGCTGCTCCTCTGGATCTAGGACACGCGCGCCTGGCCCCAAATGCGGTAAGCGCTGGAGGTCTCCACTTGTTTTTATTTCTTTTTATCGATCTTTCAAAATTTACATTGCAACGGAACGGGCCTGGCTATTACAGTTATACGCCTTGGACCGGGACAAAGGCCGGCCCTACCTCCAGGACATTCTCAGCTGAGCCCCGCTCCTTTGCGCCACAATGGTGCCCCTTTATTTTTCGTATGCTCCATTGTCGCGATTCGGACGAGATATTGCAGCATCCGACCGGGACGACCAGCTTCCCTCCCGGGAAAAAATGCCAGTCGCTGGAGCCCTGAAACACGCCGATGATTTCCCTTCCTGCCGCCCCTTGACAGCCCTTGCATTTTTCACCTGGAGACGAAAAATCCGCGCCATCAATTTCTGACCAAAAAACCCGCTGTCGTCGTAAGAAGCAGGCAGTGCCGTTGCTCGTTTTCAGTGTCCCCGAAGGGGTCGATTCCCGTCCCATTTCCAGGGCCAGGGGCACAGCGGCGGGCCGCTCCGCAGATTGCGGAAAGGTGCAAAGTGCATTATGCAAGTGCGCTTCGCGTTACTTTCAGCGCGGGTCAACGGTCAGCTGGTGCTGATCGTTTTGCGGCGAGTGGCCACTGATTGCCTTCCGCCTCAGCGGAGTCCACTTTTCTTCGGCCCTAGCCTTAGGAGGAGCCTTCAAATGCGGAAATTATTCGGCGTTTTAGAATCGACGTCGGGGCCAAGTAGCAGCCCCTGCACCTTGGCTGCCTTCTGTCCTCGGCCGTTCCTCGTCTAGCGATGAGCGTGCGTACTGACGCCCACCTCAGTCAGTGGTGTTTTTGTGTGAAAGGTACGAAATGGTCAAGGGCTAGAACGCAATTTTGCCTGTAACGCTAGGGCATTTTTCTATCAATCTCTGGTGAACATGTGCCAAGCGTTTCTTTGCTTTTGAACACCCCTTCTAAAAACCAACCGCTAGCACCCTTGCGGCTACTTCCTTTCAAAAGGGGTTATTAAGCCCGAATTAGTCTCACAATGGCATCTTTGTAGAATTATTTACAATATTTTATTTTGGCTCAGGGGTTGCTTAGTAAGCTGAGGACCCAATTTGGTCGACAAAAACAAATTTTTTGAAAGTCATCAAAACAACATAATTTACTATATCCTACCTTTTTATAGGATAAATGAAATGTCACTTCTACAGACTCAAAATTTTTATTTTTTCGGAACTCTTCTGACACATCTACTTACTGGATTATTTTGTTTCCTATTTTCTGAGGTTTAGACGATAGTACAGTCATTTGGTTCTAAAAAAAGAGGTTACCTGGAAAGTTTACCGGAAGTTTTGAAAATGGGTAATTTTATAGATTTCGATGTGCTCTTTCCGAATTTCAACTTTGTCACCTCGTATTTTTGCCGCTCGCGCCGCCATATTGGAAAAATGGCGCCTAAAAGCAGTTTATTGACTATATCTCCTTTCCGACTCATTTCACGATAAAAACATTTATATAAAAATGAAACTAGAGAAAATTGCCTACAATTTATGTAATAACCTTTTTTTTCGTAAAATCCATAGTTTTGGCGTACGAGCGCCGCAAAGTGTACTTCAACACGCGTTTTGGCCAAAAAATTCATTTTCACACCACCATTTTCAAAACTCCCGGTAAACTTTCCAGGTAAAACTACCAAATGACTGTACTACGACTATATTTGTGGAGTTTAAGCGTACTTAACGAAAAGCCGTTTTTCCATGTCACTAACTCGAGTTCAACCCCTCATGAAAACATAGTATAATATAAATATTAAAAAATAACAATTTAATGTAAGAAACTTGAAAAAATTACGTAAGTATTTCACCAATTTACGAATTTTTACTATTTGCCTTGCCTTATCACCTGATTGCAGACGAGACAATGATCTTTAAAGTGTTACGCAATACGCAAAACAATTTCCGCATTTCTTAAGGGTGAATTTACTACATATTAAATAATTTAGTCAAAATTTAGTTAGCTAGTACAGAAATAAGAACTGGAGTTTATTACTGCAAAAGAAGACGGATCATGGCCCATACAAAATTAATCCAGGCCCGGCGCAAAAATGAAGTAACTATTTCAGAATATCGGTGGTAATGAGTATGGAAATTTTAAATAGTAGTAGTCTATATTCGATATCAGTAGCTAACGTGTTAATATTGCTATTTTTTGTTATTCAGGCCAAATATTTTTTATTCATTTTTTTTTCGCAAAAATGGAAAGCCTACCATAGATTTTTATTTTCCATTGTTTAAAAATCATAGTTACGAGACCTCATTATCAAAATCAGTCAAGCAATGTAGAAGTAAAAATTGAAAAAATTGTACAATATCGAAAAACAAACAGTAAAATGTTGAAATGCTTTTTATTTGTAATTAATCCACTATTGATTTTCTATATCGATTAAAACATCAGCTAGCCCTCGTTTCAGGTGGTGAGAGACATCTTAATATCTAGCCCAACTGACAAACGTCTAAAAATAAACCTAGTCAGCGTTCCATTAACACTAAATGTACCATAGCCGTTTAAATTGACCGGTGTGAGCATTTTCTCCGATTTTTTACATTCAATTTAATCACTGTTTTTCACTTTACTTGTTTTCATCAGGTGCATATAATCATTCTTCTTCTTGTTCCTCGGTTTACTTGACTATGCACTGTTTTTTGCTCCCAAATGAAAAAAAAATTAACTTTCATTAAAAAACCTCTCAAATGTTATCGGTAGGTTTTTTGAAAGTTATATTTTCAGCTACTGTAAGTGTAAAATAGCCAAATAAAATAACGAGTGAATGAATTCTTATTATTGCTATTACTTAGCTTTTACTTTTCAAATAAAAGAATACCATTCATGATTATTAATCAGATATTAACTATTTAGTTACTAATTTTAGGAACAAAAAAGTTTACATTTCTTTATTTTCAATACCTTTTTTTTTTAAAAAAGGTAAGTTAGCAATCTCAGAAGAAACGGAAACTTTTGTAGGCAAACTTTGAATTTTTGGTTCTAGTATAAAAGCGCTAAATTTCAAAAAGATCAATCAAATACATATATTTTGAGTTTACGCCAATTCCGAAAATGCAGTTTTGAGAAAAATGCATCTAAAATTTCAAGATGTAAAAGCTTAATGACTTCAATGACTTACCGACTAATTATTAGAATTGCAGAGCCGATTGCAATGAACACATCTCTAACGTGGACAGGACCATCCTGAAGAAGCAGTTTTACTTCTTTTCGACTAAGATTTCGTTTTGGACTTTTAAAATCGTTACACGGTTAAAAATTTTAGAGTAAATTTTAATAAAATTGGTATTGCATATAAGTAAAACACCAAGGAAACATTAAATTTCGATAATTCGAATATATTATAATAGTTATTAGATTTTAATATGTAACTTCTTATTAAAAAGATACTCATTCTAGGTACCGCATTGCAATGTAATACGTGATAGTATTATTTTTAATAAATAGTAGTATTACATTCTAATACATGACAGTATTGTCGTTTAATACTTTCCAATACTAACTTTTTAATACGTTAAATTATTATTTTTTAATACTTGACTGTATTCATTTTTATTATAGAACAATATTAAGATTCAATATAACTAAGTTATTAAGGGGACCCTCATGCAAAATATTCAAAAAATCGAATTTTTTTTTTTTTACATAAAACTGTTCCTTAGCACCATAGAAATACTCGCTCAAAATTTTATTAAGAAATTCGTAATAGAAAAGAAGTTATAGGTATATATGTAACGGCACCTCAGCGTGAATATATGTATAGTGAATTTGTAACATAAAAACTTTAAACGCGTTTATCTCGAAATCATGTTTTTCAAACTGGTGGGACGTTTTTCTCAAAATCTACTCGACCGATTTGTACAAACCAAAGTTTTTTATATTCTAAAAAATACTAGACAATAAACCTCTGAAAAGTCATAAAATACCTCCCCCTCCCTTTCTAAATTCGGGTAAACTACCCCAAAAAACAGTTTTTTTCTTACTTTTTTGGAAAAACGTTTATAAAATAAGGAAAATATAAAAAATAAAATATTTTAAATGTTTATTGTCTAGTTTTTAGTCTCAGGAATAGAACCTCGTTTGAACTTTTACTCTATCTGTTACAGGAAGCCCAGAAACTGTCCCACCAATTAAAATGAGCCTTTTGCAAGACGCCCTCTACAGTGGTGGTGGTGAACTGAAATGGCCAATACAAATTTTTTTTATGTACTCGTATTTCAAACTATTCCCTACAATATACAAAAATAATTATGTATCTAAATAAAGTAGTTTTTCCACAAAAAAAAATTTTAAAACGAATAATTTTTTTCAATTTAGCATGAGAAGGTCCCCTTAAATTAAATATAAATTTGAATTAACGACCTATTTACTAACAAGATTCAAACTCGACAACTCTGTAAGTTATACAAAAAAGTAATGATTATCATCAATTACGTAATTTTATCAATTTTGCAAAATTTACAGGAGTTTAAATATAAAACAATGTTGCATTTATAGTGAATTTCGTTTTTAAAAAATCACTTGATTTATTAATTCTACATAATTATTTAAATATTGGTATTCTTTAGCTGTTACATTTTGCAAAGTAGGTACTACATTTTGGTATTTCAGCAAAAGTTAAATCCTTCCACACATAATAAATTACAGCTAATAGGAAAAAATGCACCACGGAAACTTTTTTCTTCCCAAATTATGAGATCCGCTATTACGCTTTGAATAGAACAGAAAGTTAGGTTAACAAAAAGTTACACCACAAAATAATATTTACTGGACAATATTATCACATGTCAAAGTTAAAATGTCTTCTCCATTGTTGCATTTCTTCTCTAACTACTCAAATTTCTTCTTATTATCATCTAAGTACTGCACTTTAACGTAAAAGTCATCACAAATTTGCATCTCCATTGCACTTGCCACTTCAATCTGTAGTTTAATACATTGGAATTACATTTTGCTACTCCTGGATTACACTGTAATAGAACTTGTGTTTCATTAACTAAAGATTTAAATACTGCGGTATTAATTTGTAATTCATCCTAAATTAAACCTTTGATTTAGTAGATACTGTTTGTATTTCATTATAATATTTTGGATTATACTTAATAAATTTAATGCCAACAAATATTAGAAAGCAATACAAGAATATTTAAAATTAGTTTTGATACATGATACTTATTAAAATTTAATAGTTCATGCATTGCATACGTTCTTAATACTATTATATAATGATATTAAAATTTATCTTCATTAACCGTGTACCTACAGAGCTAATTTCAGGTCTTAACGTAATTATTTTCACTGTTACGATAGGTAATACTTTTCTTTAAGACATAGGCAATTTTTTTTGTTCAGAACAGAGTTTCAAGATGATGGACTCAAAATGGTGGCGTAAGCGATTTCCATGAAAATTGGTGCACATTTGATTTCAAGCTCGCTGGCTCTGACTTCAGTAAAATTACAGTTTACTTATGTAGTCACACCGGGCAAAATTCACCCAGCAACTTTGAATTACAATAAAGCATTTTTCAATCAACAAAATGATTCCAAAAATATTCTGAGCATATTTCAAACATTTTTCTGCAAAATGTTTATAACTAATAGTTAAAATGTTAAAAAATCTTTAAAAAAAATCAAAAAAACACTTTTTTTTTAGATATTTAAAAAATTCAAACAGTTGTTTATTCCTGAAATGATACTATATTTGCCGCTCTTGATATGTTTTATTTATTAAATTTTAATAAAAAAAATCACGAATTTTCGACGAAATCATAAAAGGTCCTTGATACATAACTCAATTTAGTCACGTCACATTTTTTCAGTATGATATTTTGTTGGAGAAAATTTAGTTCTGATCTGAATTATTCATAAATCACAAACTATAAACTTTAGAAGAAAAAAGAGTTTTAAAATTTAAGTTTCAGTTTTTTCGTATCAAATTTTACGTGAAATCATGAAGTTTGAATGAAAATGGGGCATAAATTGAATTTGAGGTCTATTCACGGATTTTGATGAAACTTTGTAGTGATGTTCATTTAGGGCCAAAAGTGATGGATATGCACAAAAAAATTGTTGGTCGCTTATATTTCCTTAGATATTTAACTTTAAAATACTGAAAATTGATACATTTTCGCCGCAATTTCTCAATGCTCTCACAATCTTTTGGTGAAAATTATGAAAAAACCTTAAATTAAAAATGTTTCCACCAAATTTCTGTAAAAAAATATACACGAGTGCTGAAAATAAAGGAAAGTTTTACTTTACTTTGATTTATCATTTCATAAGAAATGTTTGCTCGTCACTGTCAATAAATCGAAAAAGATATTTACTTTTAATTCGTTAATTTCAGAAATGTTTGAAATTTTTTTTATAATGTCCTTAATTTACGGTATTTATATAATTTGAAACTAAATTTTATGGAAATATGGAAAAAAACGTGGCGGCAAAATATCAGTTTTCGAAATTTCAAAGTCAAATATCTCGGGAAGTACAAGTGACCGATAAATTTTTTTTGCATATTCGTTACTTTTGACTCGAAATGAACACACCTAAAAAGTTTTATCAAAATCCATGGAGAGACCTCAAATTCATTCTGTTCCGAAATTGGTTACGCCTAAATCAGAAGTAAGTACGCTAATTGACGCCGTCATGAACATTCTGGTTTTATTCTGTTTGTAAGTGAATCGTTCGAAATGATCGATTTTTGAGCTAAACCGCTAAATAAAATACAAACACAACAAAAATATTGTTCAATCTTTCGATCTTTTGATGCTTTCCAAAAACCGGCAAAAACTTGAGACAGTTAAGAGAATTTCTCCGCCCGCATTCGGGGCTGACTTAATTACTGTCCCCCACAGGTGTGAATTGCACGACTTACGTAAAGGCGATGTCGAAAGTCCTGAAGCGTTTCGTTTGTGCTTTAATAACTTTTATAGCAAAATTGGCGGTAGTGTCGTAAGAGCTGCGCGGTTCGCTAAAATTAAAAAGCCACGACCGGCCGCACAGCCAGCAGCGGTGCAGAAGAGTGGCGGTCTCTGCGTATCGCTATTAAAAATTACTTTCACGGCGTCTCGAAGACGGGCCAGACCACAAAAGAAATGTAAATCGCATCGCCGGCACAATGTTTTCTTTGACCTTAAACTTTCTGCGTGTGTAGTCATCGTCGCGGCGAGTGCGTCACCGCTGGAGCCGGGTGGCTGCTGGCCAGTCCGACGGGTGGAAAGCGGCCTGCGAATCTTCCAGCTATTTCCGATTTCTTAAGATCACCGGTAGCCACGCGGAGGAAAACAAGACCAAAATCGATGCCCACGTCTCGCCGCGGTTAACCTTCACCGAGGAGTTCGGCGCTCGTCTTGTTTACGGAGATGTCCGCGTGGGTGGCCGCGACTGGGGCAAAATCGATGCACTTTTGGATCCATGACATCGACGGGGGTTCGCTAGAAACGTCGCCGGGCGTAGGAAATAATTTCGTAATGAACAACTATGAGGCAATTACCTGGCGCAAACACCGTTGCGCGGCAACGCCACCAGCGAAATGCGCGGAGATATTTCCTTTTGCGGAAACTTGCCGGGTCGGCCCTGGCGGAGCCCCATTCGGAGAAGAGCAGAGCCTCTAAACAATGGGGCGCTTTGTGAAGGCGTTGGGGACCGCTGTTTATCTGGAACTCAGCCTCTATTTATAGCGCATCCGAAACGATATTATTGTGACTCAGTCGGGGCAATTATCGCGATATAAACCAAAATGCTGGCTTATCGCGTTTTCGTCACCCAAAAAGTTTTTTCTCGATAATTTTTGAATGGAGCTGGATTATCGAAGCGAGGGGCAGTCAAGAAAGAACCAAAAATGGATTGAGAAGGAAACCTGAAAAAAACATGTTTTTTTTAGAAGAAAACGAAAGAAGGCGAAAATTAAAAGCTACTAGGCCATATTGAATACTTCCGACTTTTTTGGGGGTTTTAATATGTATCAACTTTTTTAGTTCTCCAGATTTGGTAGAAAAAACTAATACGATTTTTAATTTCTAGTTTTTCTATCTATGTAACAACATCAGGCCCTTAAAGGCAATTTCAAAAAACCAGAAAATTGTTTGTTAATTTATACTAAATCAGAGATCGGCAAAAAATAAATAAATATTTCATTTTACATTATTCAAATAGTAAACAATTTATAATTACAACACTGCGATTATAATTTTTTAAAAAATTAATATCATTCTGGAATTATAATCGGTAATTGACTATAGGCAAGCATTTGTGAAAAACCAAAAATCGGTAATTTCTTCACCGAAAATTTATATTACTCGATCAATCAATCAATCAACTGAATATTTTAAAATTTATGGCCCATATCACATAAAATGACATGATTATATTTGTATTATATATATCATGTCATTTTATGTGATATGTGACATGTGATATTTACATCGAAACACAAAAAAGTCACCCGACAATGGGTATTTATAATTTGTAGCCCATGAATTACCCAGTGCTTAAATAATAATTATATTGTCACCGAGAATTACAAAGTACTTGAGTATTTTAAAATGTCTATGCCATGAATTGTCGATTGTTTGAGTAATAAAAAAATTTTAGCTCAGAATTAGCAAAATACATTAGTATTCTAAGATTGCTATGCCATGAATTGTCGATTGCTTGAGTAATAAAAAAATTGTGGCTCAGAATTACGAATTAGCTGAGTATTTTTATATTTATTACTAACGAATTACGAATTAGATAAATATTTCCAATGATCCATTGACAAATTACAATTGGTTGGATAATGGAAAAGATATTTTTATTACCAAATATTTAAAATTTTGAAAATTGACTTAAATTGACTTAAATTTAAAATAAAAAAAATGAAAAAAATATCTTATAGGGCTGTAAAATCATTTGAATTGAGAGGTATAAAATCAATGGTGACTATCCACTGTTTTCGAAAATTTAAGTAATTACGTCTATGTAGTTGCAATGTTTTAACAACCAACTGTTGTACTTTTGACACAGATTTCAAACTCAAAGACGTTGAAATTTCTTACAAAAATATATAAAAATACGAAATGAATCTCATTGCTGCTTAATTAAGCAAGGAGAAAACTGAGAGACTCTAAAATGGAAAAATAACTAGCAGAATGAACAAAGGTAAATGCTATAAAACATTTTGGTGTACAAAGCTTGCAATTCAATATTTTTTTATTAATTTAAATTAAATGTACTTGTTTGCAGATACTCATTAAAACAATCCCCAAAAGACCCTGTTCTTAAATCTGTTCGAATCGCATTGAAAAGTACTTCCAAGAGCCATTTTTAAATAAAAGTTATTTAATAAAGTTCCTACAATTCTCATAAATTCATTTAAGTTTTCTTTAAACCTCAATCAATTAAACCTCTGTTTACATTTTATTAAAACTTGGTTTCATTTACTACGTATAATTGCAATCTACTTACTTAAAAGCCAAATCATATATTATATATTATTATGTCTTTAGAGATACAAATTTTTATCATTTTTTGTAAAATGAGGAAAAGTGGAGGTAGCCAAACTTTAGTAAAAGAAAAAGCTTCAGTAAATACTTAGGCAGATATTTAGCATGCATTCTCCTAGAATATTTTTCGTGCAGACAAGCACGCATTCGTGTTAGAAATTAATACGAAAATTAATTGATAACAAAAATTCGTGCTTCTAGGATACCAAATCGTACCTATATGAGTTGCAAGAGAAGGTTTAAAACTATTTTTCTCCGGACTGGCTGGATAGTGCGGATTACCATTTTATACTTATATCGATGCTATAAGGTTGTAATATCATTATACAAAAACTGACCCCAAACTAAAATTCTCACCATATGACTTTCTTCTTGTAAGTAAAAGAAAATGAGGTTAAAATAGGTCAGATTTTGACACGATATTAACAGATATTTTTCGTTAAATTAGTAAAGGCTGTAAAAACTCGTAGGTCAATATTTGGACAATGAAAAGAAAGGGATATCTTGCCATGGTCTAAAGCAAATCATCACATTTTCTACCTTTTTATCCCAAACAGAAGAGTTAATAGTGTGAAATCCAGCGCGAATCATGTGACACCTCATGTGACGAGTTGCTCGTCAATTTTCCGGATGGGAGAATGGCCCGCGCGAAAACATATGTTACCCAGTCATTGTACGACCCTTATTCATCCGGGTTTTTACTGCCATTTTTTCTTTTTTCCATTGTTTGCCCGGCAAAACCCGCCAAAGTGCCCATATGGCGTACAAAATGCGGCCCGTGCCGGATCGTTCCTCGCTGCACGAAAGAGCCACATTTATTCTGGGCGGCCGGGTGTTAGGAGTTACTTTGTATCCAGAAGTAATGCAAATTTGCAAAAGACAGGCAAAAGTCCACGTTCGAAGTCCGCGCCGGTGTGCGATTTGCATGTGCGGTACCAAATTGAAGAAATTGCCAAGACGGTCGCATGTGGGGCTGGGATTGCTTTTGACGCGCGCGGGGGCCGTTTCGCGGGAAACCCAAGTGTGCAAGTAGCCGCAAATTGAAATGAAAGCAAATGGACCTGCGAACCGGCCCCAAGCCGGTTTCACTTCCGCGGCTAAAACGCACGCCGCTCTGTGAATTATTTTTGGAGCCGATCGCGATGGCAATTGAACGATTTAATTAGACCAGGAAGGAGAGCCGGGCGGCCCCAGTACTTCCTGCAACTGCACCGGCTCGTAGGTGGCGGAGCCCCACGTCTGGGTGCGGTCCCAGCCCCACGTGGCCGCTTCGACTGTGAGAAAGGGAAGTGTGCGTGGGTGCGGGGGGCGCATTCTCATTAATATGCCACCGTCATCAATTTCGTCGTTAAAAACATGTACGACACGGGGCTGTGCATATAATCGACAACAGCACCAACAAAATTATTATTTATGACCCTCTGCCGGTGCATCGGGGCCGCGCCGCACGAAGATCTCTTCTGGGCCTCGCCCTTCGGTGGGCGACAGAATCCACACGCGGCGGCTGCGGCCGGAGCGGCCCCTTCGTTGAGATGCAACATTTTGCACGCTGTGGTTATGCAAATTACTGCAGACGTGAGAGAAATTTTTTAATTAAATATGATCATCCCCCGCGAGTCGCGTTGACACCGCGCCGTTTTCGGTTCGATTCAGTTTGCTTCTCTGCAAATTGAATGGAAACCGCGCGCCGAGAGGCGGTTTGCACCCACCGCAGAACATTCAGTTCGAATGCATTCGGATTTTAATTTTTCATATTTGTAGACTTGCGCTCCCTTTCAGTTTTTATTTAATTGTTTCACTTAATTGAGCCCTCTTTTGATGTGTACAATTTAATTTTTCAGGCGGTTAACTGAATGTGAGCACCGCCGGTTTTTGCAATTATTATTCAAATTGTTTTCTGGTAGACTGGTAGTACATATTATTTAAATGTAACTGCAAGGGAGCTAAGTACATAGATCCTATGTTTTTTTAGCTACAAAATAAATCCGGCTTCGTAACATACATTCTTTTAATTAAATACCCATACCATTTCCACAAGGGGGTATTCCGTAGTGACGGTTTGAAAAATCGATTTTTCTTTGCATTTTTTTATTCTAATAACTCTCAAAAATATGCCTGCAAATGAGATTTGGAAAATTCATTAAATTAAGGGAGGTGTAGGGCATAGAATTTCTGCGCGCATAATTGTAATCCAAAACCACGTTTTTCAATTCGGTGCCCACGATATTTTAAGTTGCATTGAATCGATTCACTTGAAACTTTTGCAGCACCTTCAGGACACTTAACGCTATCGATAAAACCGCGATTATCTTGATACCGGTTTTTAGTTTTTTTTAACCCTTTTGTTGCTGAATACTGCCCCTTATTGGACGTAACACGTCTATAGCACCGAAAAGGAAGCAAACATTTACTCCGAAAAAAAACACCCAACAATCGGATGTTTCTCTTTGTATTGGCATAACTTTCGTAATTTTAAATATTTTAACTTGTCGGCGGCTCATACGATAGCCAACAGGTTAACAATTAATAATAATTTAGAAATTTGTGTTTTGCAGTCCGCAGAGGGCTGCAATCGTGGACACCGTTTAGGACTACGCCGCGAAGGTTTCAACTTTAATACGCCCTACGATTACCAGTTTCTTTTTTTTTTTAATAAATAAAATATATTTGTGTACATAAAGGACGGAAGAAAACTACTGCAAAATCTTTTACTGATCCCAAGAAAAAAATACCTGCGGAATACTCCCTTAACTAATTTTTTCAACTAAGCAAAACCAGAATACCCTTAACATTAGCTGCCACACTGAAACGTCTGGTACCCCAACCACTAAAATGCTTTCTATAAGTAAACTATTAAATATTTTAGTTTTAAAAAATTATCAAATATTCCTCAAACAGTGGTCTATAAGAAAGAATAGATTTTTTTGAAGAAACAACATTGAGTAAGAGTAAAAAATTAAAAACTCCCAGAAAATTGAAAATTTACTATTTTAATTAAAAATATTATAAATTTTTTAATTTTTAAAGTTAAGATATAAAACGAGACGGATCAAATGTGAGCTAGGTCCGTCGCAAAAAAAACCTCTCTCAGGCTATTGATGGTAATGAGAATTGAAATTCTAAATAGTTTTTATATCCGATATCAGTGGCTAAAATGTTAACATTAATATTCCTTTTTTTTTTTTTTTTTAATAACAAAAATAGAAAATCGTACAACTGTTCTATGTTTTTCATTGTTTAAAAACAAGGTTTATTTTTAAACGCTTGTTGGTTGGGCTAGATACTAAGATGTCTGTGACCACCCCGCACGAGAATTAAATGAAGTTTTAATTAATATAGAAAATCAATAGTGGATTAATTACAAATAAAAAACATCAAAATGTTGTTGTTTGTTTTTCTATCTCTTATTTTCAATTTTGATTTCTACATTGCTTGACTGATTTTGATAATGACGTGCCTTAGCTATGGTTCTTAAACAATGGAAAAGAAAAATCTATGGCAGGCTTTCCATTTCTGCGAAAAAGACTAATAAAATACATGACCTTGACACTTGAGGTATTAAATTTGAAATAAAAAAAAAAATAACTTCATTAAAATAAGTTTTAAAATTTTATTAAAACCTTAATTAAGTATCTATATAACTTTTTCTTGAAAAAAATCGAACACTGTAAAGTATAATATATGCATAGTTCTGACCCCTGGTCCCAGGGCGTAATTGAACAACAAATTTCCAAACATCCACCAAAATAAACAAATTTTCGATTTCAAGTAGATTTCGTATAGAGCAATATTTTTTTTTTAAACATCTGGCAACATTTGTAGAGTGTCGACGATTTTGAATGTTAGCTGTGACAGGCATGGCATAAAACACATTTGTTTTAAAATTTCTAACTAAATTAACATTATTATTCGAATTTTTGATGCTCAAATCATTCAAGAGTAATTTATGTTTGTCAAGTTGTCAGGATAAGGGACTTAGTTTTTTTTTACAATGACATTTTTAGAAATGTTTGTTTTCATATTAATAACAAGAATTCTAAACAAATAACACAAACATGTTAATTATCTTTGAAGAAAGGTTTTAGAAAGCATAACAATTTCCGTGTGTATGTTGTATGACATCGTCGTAGTAGTGAAATGCACTTGCAAATAATAATTTAGATCCGTAGCCAATTTTAGCGAAATTTTTTAATTAGCCTATCTACGAGAATTTCACAAATTAAATCAAGTTTCAGTTCCTCCTTTTTGTAATTTTAAATTTATTTTATTTTTATAAGGCTGGGGTGAATGGATAATTTTGAAAAATTAAATTAAGGGAAAGTTGATACGACTTTATAAATAAATTAGTTTGCAACCAATCCCCGGGCACAAATTATTACATTCAAAACGTTCTGGAAACGAGGAATTATCCGTCCATACCCACTATAAAGAGCAAGCCCATTATTTTAAAAATGTCAGAGTTGACGAGAATTAGATAATAAAGCCGCCGTTCCGGGAAATTTACCCGGCATTAAGTAAATCATCCTAAGATGTCTCCTGAAAAAACGTCAGGATCGTGGGGGATTTAATCAAATACATTAGCCGATAAAAGGCACCAAGGACGGGAAATTTATGCTCTGCTCCCGGGTCCTTTTGTACCTACCTTAACTTCGGGGAGTTACCCTCAATAGCTGGGAGCAGAATTGAACAACCCGAAGGAAATCCTTCAGCGAGGCATCCATGGTCAAAGGCACGTATGACTGATTCCATTCACGGCACAAAGTAAATTAGGAAATGTCAGTGCTCAGGTAACTCGAAAGGTTTTGCTATACCTTACCTTAGGGCATAACCGCCACAATAACGATTGCGGTTGTGATGGAATTTACAATATAGACTGATATTACACCCGGAGATCATTCTCTGCATTCCCCCGTCTTTGAGTAACTATAGCTTCTTATACACGTTTGGTTTATTAACCACTGGGACTTATGGATAATAATTTCAATTATGAGTAAAGACTTTGAAGGCAACCAAACGACCTTTGGAACTGGAACATTTGAAGAGCAAAGGACGTAAATCGAATTTTATACACCCATAAAGTTATTGGTAACGTAAGCATGTATGGCTAATTTGTATTTTATGTTTTGGACGTAATACGCAAATAACATATCTTGTCTCGTCTTATTTTGCTTCATGTTAATAAAGAAGAAAATATACGGCCTACAGAAGAATAACATATAAACATAAAGACGATATGTTATTTAATTTTAATTTTTGTATGTGTTGAATTTCCAAACTTTCATATCCTTCATATTGCTTATTTCCATGAATTTTTAAGTACAACATGTTCCCTAATTAAACAGACACTAGAGAGTTAGTATGAAAGAATAAATTTAGACGATCAGATGTAGGATTCAAAAGAAAAAAAATTAAATGAAAATAGAAAATTCTGGAATATATCTCTGTAGGACTTATATAATAGAATTTAAGATAGTATAAGAAATAGGGTTAGTAAACAATTAACTAGGTATAAAACCAAATAAGTGATATTAACAAAATTGAGTCAAAATTATTAATTTAAAGTATTAGTCAATTAGGAAAAATTTCTGTTTAACCCTTAGCTACCACAATGGCGTAACAAACGCCGCACGTTTTCTTAACACTAGATTGCCGCAGCGAGTCAATTTGACTCATTTGCGATTTTATTGCTATATATTTGAAAAAACTTAAATAATTTTTTTAAAAACATGTGCTGGTTTTTAATAGAATTACAAAATGTATGTAAATACTAATTCCTTCCCCTCCCCACTCCTTAGTTCCAAAAAGCCATATGTGCTATACCTATTTTGACGAATGTGAGTCAAAATGACTCATTAAATACTTTTAAATTTGTCGGTTTACATACATATAACTTATTTCTTGTGCATAGTAGTTTTTTTGTAAACAATCTGATGCGAAAGTTTTCATGTTCAAACTTGTCAATTTACTAGTTAGAAGTCTATTACCATGAAGCCTAAAATACTTTCACGCCTTTATCTAATATACGGAATATTGAAAAACGGTTGAATTGTCAAGTTCAAGTATCATGCAAAAGAAATAGAAGTAAGGCCGTCTGTGCTAAATGCAATAAAAAAATCTGCGGAAACTGTATTTTTAAAACAAAATATACACCTAAAAACTGTTTTGAATAAAGTTTCTTTAAAATAAAATTTATTTTTTTTTTTAAATCTTCAATTTTGATGTTTGAGTCAAATTGACTCATTTCGGGCAAAATAGGTATAATACCCAACATCCGGCAATCTAGTGTTAACTTCAGTTTAAGCCAAATTAAGTTGTATTTACTGTGACCTCTATCGTTAGTTAGGAGGACTATCTTCTTCCTAGAGCACTCAGAGCGTTATTGTAAAAGTGTCAACCAGTGTGCCGGTAATGGTTAATCAAACATTTTTATTTTATAATATTAGTTATAATATATATATGCAAATTTGGAACCACCGGTCAGAACTATGCATTAGATATGCACAGTTGTTGGAACCACCGCCAAGATCAGAGTTGACAAGTTATGGGTTTGTTCCAACCTTTCTTCATCCCTATCCCTATATTATATAAATTATTTATTTGTTTGGATGTTTGTTGCTCTAGTACGCCTAAATGCTTCGTTCGATGTTTTTTATTTCTTGACTGGAGATATTACATATTACAACTTAATACATAGGCTATTTTTTGTGGCCATAAAATACATATAAGATTTAAAAATAGCGTACTTACGATGGTGGTCATTAGCCCTGTTTATGTGCACAAGTTTGGCAGAGCTAAAGTACCAAGCTGTGCTAAATCTGTATACATAAACGCTGATTAAAGTAGTAGAGCCAGCCAGGCAGCGCTAAATTGGCAGAATCACGTAGTAAGCACATAAACAGGACCTTTAATTGCCATATTCTGCTAAAAATAATTTGATTATATCCTATATGCCCATTTTTCTGTGAAATTGCCTAAAACTAAACTGGTCATAAGCAGGTATTTTTCTTTAATATTGTTTACGAAATATTTTTTTACTACTTGGGCTTATTTTATTAGTTTTCGCCACTTCAATTAGTAGATTGTGAAAATTGAAAAACAATTTCCTGTATAATGAATTTGACGAATTGAATGGTTTATCAGCATCGATTTGTTTATTGAGAAAAGAAAAAGATAAAAAACAAACTTTTAATATAATAATTATGTTTTGTACTGCTTTTTTCCTAAATTTTCGTAAGAAATAATCAAGGTTCTTTTTTTGAATTTGTAGTGGAGAAGTATTGGTACAATTAACTTTATATGTACATATATCGTTTCATAAAAGTCCAATACATAGTAAGGTGCTAGACGTTCCATTTGCTTTTACAATACGCTCACATCTACCACTTTTCTTACCATAAAGAAAATTTTAATTTTCAGGCATAAATGAATCACGAATTATCACAAGTATGCGCTAATATTTGTCTTTTCCTCGTATGGAGCGGAAATCGCCAAACGAATTGTTTACTACACAGCTACTTACAATCACTTAACTAAGTAATTAAACCGCCTTATCTAATCCGTCTGATTTGAGCAATTACAGCACAAATTAGCTCTTATCAGCATGACTAAGAATTTCATCGCGTTTTAATCTTTCTTTTTAGGGTTCCGTAGCAAAAGAAGGAACCCTTATAGTTCGAATGTCCGTCCGTTCGTATGTCATAGTCATTTTATTCAAGGACTATTACGACTATAGCGCTGAAATTTGGTACACGTAGAGATAATAATAATACCTGCTACAAAGATATGTATTAACATTTTGAAAAGAAAAAAAATGTAAAGCTACCTCCTCTACATGAAAAGTGGGGATAAAAAAAAACATGTTTACTTACCCTATCGAAAATCATTATTAGGTTTCTTAAACCGTGTTTCAAAATTATGCCCCGTTTTTGAAATATTCAACTTCAAAGTGGTCATTTTCGATTAGGTTTATGTCGGTCAAGATATCACCCTGAACGCAATTTCGGAAAAATCTGAAAAAAATCTAGAATACTAGCACATAGACTGAAATTACCTTTAAAAGTAACACGACGTACTAGAGTCAAATAGTTTACGAGATATAGCCGACCAAGTTATGCTTATTTGGAATCAAACGATTGTTCGGGAAAAAACCCGCGCGCGTTTCTATGTGTATGTGTTCCTGTATGTGTATTCACAAATATGTATGCATGGATGTATGTATGATATATGTAGATATGTTTATTTAGCATTGTATTAATCGTATTCTAGGGCTTGTAGTTTAACATAGTCCGACATGCTCTTGACTGCTTTTTTATATTCTCAGATTTCCTATAAATTTGTTCGGAATTTCACGTTTTTAAACCAGCTTTTGTGTAAGCTGTTGACTTATACTGTTTTTGTCATATTTTTCTTCTAGAAAAATTTGGATAGTGGAAAATCCTGTCGTTGAAATACATATCTTAATTTATTTTCGTTTTGTAATGGCTCGTGAGTTCTAATGTAAAATTTCATTAAAGATAAATTTTCTAATACTTTTCTTTTCCACCCTACTATGAACTCTTTACAAAGTTCTGCTCCGTCAATTTATTCGTCGTGTTTCATCGACAACAGGTGTTTGTAGCGATTTTTTCCGTTTACCCACAAAAATATTCCAAAATCTCCAAGGTACCTAAATTACCTGTTGGCAAGAAAATCTTTCCCCGTTCAGAAAGTTGTTCAGAAACTTGCAAAAATCATTTGTTTGGCGCGCGCGAATTCTGTGAGAAAACTTACAAGCACTTCGCCGAAAGGCAAACAAAACGAGTGTTTTGTTGTACCCCAACGTGTCTGCCGTTTTTCTCTACCTTTTCTTACCTGCTTTACTACTTAAGAAATTCAACTTGATTGACGTCGCATAACTTGTTTACGCGAATTAATGGAACGCCACGCAACTTTGTTTGATTTGATTAATTGATACTCGCACTACGTGAACAATTTTGCGAAGTTCTACATATTCGTGGAATTGGTTGAAGTTGTCTGAAGTTAAGTCATTTTCTGTAGTGACTTGGAGATCATAATCTATGAGAATTTTTTTTGATAAAGGCTTGATCATGATATCAGATACAAAAGGTAAAAAACAATTAAGTGTTTATTAAGTAACTCACCGACACACATATTTTAACATATTTTCAGCTATACTGAGAGGGTCTAGTTGTTTAACTTGTTTAGTCTGGAATATTTTATTTATAGGTACTGGGTTTAAACAAATATTTACTTCAAAAAAGTTGTCAAAGTATTGCTTAAATTTATGTATAGGTACATTATTCTTGTATAACAAGGTTTTTTATTTGAATTAAACATTTTTGTTTACAAAATTTCTCAGTGTAAGAAAAAGGAACAAATTAAGAAAATAAACATTTATATGAGATTATTTCAATTATCTTATCTTACAAATTCCTTAGAGTTTCTAAAATCAAAATGTTCTCTCTATATAGCGAGCATAATTTGTTTCTGTTTTCCCTTCGGCTACGGAATCCGAATCCAGGTTAATTCTAGTATAATATTTTACTTGTTTTCAAAGGGAGAACAAAAGAAAAATACAGTACTTAATAGTAGTATCTAGTATAATATAAAACAAAACATACGCTTACTTTTTAAATAGTTTCTGTGTTCTTGTTTACAGCATATGAACTAAGTTTTTCCTTAAGATAATTGTAGATGTGCCTACATATTTTTTTTTTTTATATTACCATTAAATGAGGGTAGATAGAAGTTCATATTTAGTTCAAATTCCTATATCCTGAAAAATTATAACCATTTATCTTTATGTATTCTTAAACTTTTTCAATAACGTATTTCTCGAAACACCTTTTCTCCACCTGGCAGGATTCATAACTCCAGCTACATTTGTTCGATTTTAAAAATTAATCGTACTTTATTCCAACAGTTAACAGACTTAAAATATAACTTGACCGGACTCAAATTTTGAATTGAATAGCCGGGCCAATTTTAATGTTTTTATTTCAAAACCAAATTAGATTACAAACATGTATTGAACCTCCTCAAAAATATTCTTATTAGATATGCACACTATATTTTAAATAAAGTTGTTATATTGAATGAAATTGTTATAATTTGTTTATTTATCAATTTTATGAAATATCACATAAATATGTTCCAAGTTCTGTATTCTGGTTTCAGACCATAAAAATGACTTGTTTTGAAGTTTTCCCAAATGCCCTTAAAATTTGCAAGAAATCGAGTTTGTTTTTATTTTCCTATAATATAATGTCAGCACACATTTATAAAATTTAATATTAGGTCTTTCAGTGATTCTTTTAAATTTCTAACCTCATAAATAACAAAAACGAGAATTACATTCCATAAGGTGGTAAGTGACTGTCACCAATCATTTTTTAAATCGACTATCCGTAACGTCACAATCACGTAAAATATCGCAAGAAAGTGATACATTTCCAGTGATACTTAAATAGTTGTCAATATTGATTTAAAAATGATGAAGTATATATTTTCTTGTAATTTTGTAACATACATACATAATGTATGTAGATGATGACAATTATTTCTAGACTATAAATTACATAATAACAATAACTGACTTTATATGTAGCAAAACTTCCATATGAATATTATTATAATCAATGGGGCTTTACACACCATCCCACAAATATTTTTTTAAATTACGAACTTATTTATTTGCCGTTCGTAAATATATTATATTGGCTTTTCATTCAAATATAAAATCACAGTTCACATAAAATATGTATATATGATCTTTTTAAAAACGATGCAATTTTTCTCGCTTGCAAGGTGTATGTAGCCCTTTAAGGAGGTTAGACACTGTTGAGAGAAGTGAACTCTTGTCAATAGCGAATCCTTTTGAGGAGTTTTTACGACTGCATTTACTAATAACAACTGTGATATTAATTCTTGTGATTTTACGTACTTACTTGATGTAATTTCCTTCGTTTTAGTAAAAAATACTTGAATGATATTTTATTCCATGACGATACAATTATGAGTCATAAATCTACATTAATAGTCTAGTCAATTATTATTCTGTTGGTCGCTGGTTCTGTTCTTTAGAATTGTTGCAATTCTCTCGTGCCGTCGTCGTCTATAATTTTTTCACATAATTCGCAAATTTTATATTATACTGATGCGGCGGTAAGATTTTTCGTGTAGTCTCTTCCGGTCATGGTTGCGAAATTCTAAATATTGACTAAAACGCTCTTTTTAAATGGCATTGGATTAATTCACTCCCACTAAACATTAATAAGTACTTCCATGTCTATCAGTTTTAAAAGGACTTTAATAGTGTTCGACTACATTATAATTAACGGCTGTGTTTTGGATAGACTTCACAAATTTAAAGATGGTAGGGCGAATTCAACTCTAGGTTTTATTAAGATAACTCGGCTTCTATATTGTAGGTACTTTCGTTTGTCCGGTCCTGCAGTATGTTTTTTGTGCTCGATTGGCTTAAATTGATTAATTTGATTAAATTGGGCACACTCCAGCTTAGAAAAAATGTTCCCAAACCTGCTTTTGCGTTTCATTTTCTGCAAGGAATCATCCACATTATCTTCTTTTGTTATTCTGATCTGGGAAGGAAGTCTGCTTACGATTCCAAACCACAGGACTGATTACGGTCCTCACGAGGCTGCTTTGATCAGTTTTGATTGACAATTTGCTCTTAAATTGAAGTAGTCAATCTTTGGCGAATTGTAAATAAATAGATAAATAAACAGAATTGAAAATATTTGTAATTTAGGATCTCAATTTCTCTAATATTTCATTCGCATGCGCCGGAAGTAATCAATATTTAGCATCGCTGACTGCCAACTGTACGTGCTTAAACAGTTTCCATTTATGTGCAGGGAAGCACAGTTGTTAATAATTGCCAGGAAAATGCCAATCTTTTCGCCATCGGTAAATATTATCTCTCTTACGGTTTTGGCCACATTTACAGTTTTCCTCCCCCGAAAACTGTTACGTCGTGCCAATTTTAGCTTCAGCAAATTACGGTAGTTCCTCTAGCCAATCAACGGCCTAGCGTGCTAAGAGTCAGTCAAGCCAGAGACCTGCCAGACAGACAGCGAATTGTTGTTTGTTTAACACGAAAAATTACCATTCGACCTTCGCATTTTATTGTATTTCTGGTTATTCACTCACTCATTAGAACGCCTCCCGCGGACTCCAGGGCGTAAGACGGAACCAAATCTTTTTATCCCATTGTTCTTGGGATCACTTAATTGCGTGCAAACACGGCCCCGAAGAAAACCATCGCAAAATTATCTATTCGAATCACAAAGTATAATATTTTTCGCATTAAGCCGCAAATGCTCGATGTCCAGGAGGTTCTGGCAGCCGAAATGTAAACTTTCGGCTTGCCGGGGCTCCATTTCACCTGTTAATAGTCGTGAGAGCGGCTTGCATCCCTAAAAAAAATTCACTTAAAATTCATTCCACGAATTTAACCTCTGGGAGTTATCTGGCTCCAGTCCAAAGTTGCCGTTCGATTCGACTTTCGAAAGAAACAGAAATGCGGAGCACCCGACTGGCGGAGGCGAAGGATATGCAGCCCTCGCTGGAACTTTTGGGCAAACAAAGGGAAATCAGAAAATAAATTAAAAGGATCTCGGAGCGCTTCGGTGGTCAAGTCACAGCCTCTTTGTCTGTGACTCGCTTTTTTTGTTTTAAAGAAAGCTTCGGTCTGCCCCAGTTGTTTGCTTTTCCCGCATCAACGTTATGGCTATGTAAAAATGTTAGCCCACACTCAGCGAAATTCTAGATCTAGATAGATAGAAAAAATCCTTTTGTGCTTTTTATGATGCTGAAAACTATTGCTCCCAAATTAAAAGAAAAGTATTTTAAAGTATTAAATGGAACACATTCTTGCAATTTACTACGTTCAGAAATGTTTGAAATGTAAGAAAGGTGATCAACCGAAAACTTACTAAAAAGGTGATATTATTTGCTTCGTCTTAAGTGGAATAAAATATGAATTTTGAACAACTAAGTAATACGGATTATTGTTAAAGTTTTATTTTTAATGTTAACAACTCACTCATTGTTAAACTGAGCAATTTATAATAGTTAAGTTGTTTGAGAACAATTTCATTGACATAAAAAAATTAGTCTTTCGGTGCCATCGTATTTATGGCCAAACACGAATCTTTAAGGGGGTACTCTACTGTTAAATGGGTAAAAAGCAGTATCGTTTTAAAACTGCTATAAAAAAAAAAAACTATTACAGATATCTTTATGAAATTTTGTGTGATTTTTTATTAAGGTCAAAATATTAAAAATCAATTGTTATAATTAAAAAAAAAACAAAATGGCGGCTGCTGCAGCGAGTTGATGGAGCGCGCGCTCACAGAAAGAACCATTTGCGCGGGGTAGTGCCCAGGTCGTCCAGGTGATCTGTAATCACTACCAAAAATTTTTCTATGGATATTTTCGCTATTTGGCAAGTGTTTGAACTTAGCGTACTCGAATTTTACCATATTTTGCATTGAAAACAGTGCTCCCGAATCACCAAAATTGAATATTTTAGGCTAAATTTAGGTTAGTGCCATCGAGAATTGTTATATAAGTTTGCAAACATTTTTTTAGCTAAATCGGTTCACTAGATTTTTCTGTGTGCTACCCCGCGCACCAAAAAAACACGTTTCGAGAAAAACGCGTTGAAAGTTTTTTTAACAGATTTTTTCGATATATACCACTCGACGCGCGCTCCGAAAAATACCCATAGAATAAAAACGAAAGAAGATATAATATTTTGAACATTCATTCTTGAGATACGAATCTATCGATTTATGCTAAAAAAAAAAAAATCGAAAAACAATTTTTTTTAACAGTAGAGAACCCCCCTTAATTCATTGATGACACCATCACAATGTCTACCATAAAAGTGGTTAGCTTGCAGTAAAAGTAGATCCATTCAAAGAATTGTTATCTAAATAAAGTATACATTCATATATTAAACTTACAAATAAGTAATTTAATTAATTACTTAAAAACAAAAAATTTATTACTTTTTAATGTTTTTGATAAATATAAATAAATATCCAACTTTGCGAATTGGTTATTGGCATTAGTCCCAAATCAAAATCGATCAAACATGTCGAAGTCTTCCCTTGTGAGATCGCCTGTTATCTAGAAAATGAAATTAAATTACATTGTTTAGAGTTATTTTTTAGAATTTGTCAGTTTTAATTCGAAGTAGTAATTTTGATTTCAATCATTTTACTTTCAGGACACTAACCTGCTTCTAAGGATCGTACTATAACTTTCTGAAGGATCTGCAAATGAACTATTCGTTTTTGAAGACTATAATGCGCCACAAAGACCTTGTCAGGGGGATGAAGGGCAAGTGACTGGAAATTGTGTCCAGGTTCGGAGAATTTTCGCACGCAGATTGTGCACGAGGACAGATACTCGTAGGATGTCCAAAAAAGCCCACGTGCACCCAGCCATCGGATTGGATTATCCGTCAAGCCAAGTGCAGGATCCACCAAAAAACAGTTGTACGTGAGTAATCTGTGACAGTGCCGTCGAATCCGCGAGTCGCCATGCTGCTCATAGGCGCCCTGGCCCTCGGGCTGGTCGAGTCGACGAGCTCCAACGTGGGTGTCAATTTGGGTTATAGTGTCGCCGGGAACAGTGACGCGGTCATCGCGGTCATCACGCCGGGGCAGGCGGCCGGGACGACGCACAGCGGGAGCGCCAGCGGCGGGACGCTGCCCTGGGACAATAACGGAACGTTCAAATCGGCCGGCCCCGGCGACTGGTCCCTCGAGCAGTGCCTCATCTGGCAGCGGCCCCACCACCTCTACTTTCAGCTTGGGAACGCGTTCTTCTTCCTGGCGTTCATGGCCCCGCACGGCCCCTACGGGATGCTGTGGCTCCGCTCCGTGATGGTTGTCGGCTGTGTTCTAATGGCCATGTGGGGGTGGCTCATCGAGTGCACGCCGGACGTGGTGCTCTGGTCCGGGCTCTTCCTGGGCGTCAACGTCATCTATCTGGTCACGCTCCTGTGCCGCCTGCGACCGGTTCGCTTCGAGAAGGAAATTGAAGCGGTAAGTAGCCACTTTTCCTTTATTCCAGGATTCCCTGCCCCGTTACACTGCCATCTACACTCAGAAAAAATAATTGGTAAAATCAACCAAAAAAATGTGGTAGTCACGGAACTGCCGATAGAAGTGTAGCTTCAAAGAATATGGTTACTGAATAACAGTTTTTTTTATAAGTGACGGATGTGTAATTAATATATGGGGCATTCCATACCAAATCGGCCACTTTTTTCGGTCATCCTTTTCGATTTGTTTCAAAATTTTATATATTTTTAGGACTGATAGGAAACGCGTTCATGAATTTTTTAAACTTTTTTTAAATTTTTTTTTTTTGAAAAGCTCATAACTTTTCAAAAAATGCACCAATCGGGTCGTTTTTTTTTTTAAATTTATGTTTTTAAATGCTCTTTAAGGAAAAAAAATACGACTTTATGAAACATTTTAGCCTTCATCGTTTATTTTTAGTTTAATTCAAAAAAACTTGATTTTCGAAATGTATGCCCTCTTCGATTTTTTTGAAAAAATGCTCAAAAAAACTTTTATAAATATAAGAATTTTTGATACCGGTCCGATCATGGGGCAAACGTTTCGTTTAATTTTTTTTCTTAATTCAAAAAAAAAATTGTTTTTCAAATTCCATGTTCCGACGTATTTTGACCAACAAATATTCTTAGATTTATCTATTTAGTAATTATTGAACTTTTTTAAAATACTTTGCCATTCGGGTAATACTACTGTTTTTTTCCATCCAGTATATATGTATGTAGGTAATGAATTTAAAAAAAAAAGTTTTTTTTTAATTCAGAAAAAAAATAAAACGAAACGTTTGCCCACGATCGGACCGGTCTCAAAAATTCTTATATTTATCAAAGTTTTCTTGAGAATTTTTTCAAAAAAATCGAAGGGGGCATACATTTTGGAAATCAAGTTTTTTTGAATTAAACTAAAAATAAACGATAAAGGCTAAAATTTTTCATAAAGTCGTATTTTTTTTCTTAAAGATCATTTAAAAACATGAATTTAAAAAAACAAACGACCTATTGGTGCATTTTTCGCACAGTTATGAGTTTTCGAAAAAAAAAACCTCGAATTTTGGAAAATGGTCAAAAAAATTTGCAAAAAATTCATGAATGCGTTTGCTATCAGTCTCAAAAACATAAAATTTTGAAACAAATCGGATGGGGTGACCGAAAAAGTGGCCGATTTGGTATGGAATGCCCAATATATAAAACGTTTTGCCTAAAAGGTTTGAGCCTAGGTTAGAAATGGTCTCGTTTTTCAGATATGAATTAACAATCCAGTCTCTACATATATGTCAGTGACTCCCTCCCTCCACATATGTATGTATACATACACTCTCTTGCTATAGCTTCAGTAAATCAACTTATTGATCATACAAAGTGAAATTAAAATTGAGTATTATTTAAATCCTTCTAAGTAAGAAAATAGAAGAAGCTGATGAATAATTATAATTACAGACAAAATTGTTTTCTTTTAAACAAAAGAAAAATTTATTTGAAAAATTCATTTTAAAACCTTGATTTATGTAAAAAAAGAAAATAGGCATTTAATCAATTAGTTTATTCTAACAAACTTTCATTATCAATTAGTATTTTGTGTGCCCTCTTTTAGCTTCTATGACGGCCTGAATTCTGCGAGGCATTCAATTTTTTAAATTTTTGTAGAACAAGGCCGGAATATTATTCCAGGCATCCTGTGTATACCACTCCAAATCTCGTTTAAAGACTAATTTTCTTCTGGCGTTGAAGCAACAGATCTCTTGGCCACAATCCATAAAATGTTCGATGGGGTTGAGATCAGGAGACTGACTGATAAAAATTCTTGATATACTAACCACTCGGTGGTCACTGGGGCTGTGTGTTTCTGATCGTTATCTTCCTGAAAGATAATGCTCCATACATCCTTTTGTCACTGTTACAAGCTGTCGAGGAGATCAGCTTAGGGGATGTTGATCCAGTCAACAGCAGTCGTCCTACCGATGATTCATTGGCATCATCCATCTCCTTGACTCATCATGCATCCTCACAGTCACAACATCATGTTGCCTCCTCCAAATTTTACAGTCTTCTTAATATGACAGTCCTAAAGATGTTCATTGGCCTAGTTCCGGTCATCGAAGCCAATTCGAATCATTTTTATCTCATCGAACCAAATGACCTTTCCCCCAATCCTCACTGGTGAAGTGTCTATAGCGTTTGGCGAAATTTATCCATGTTTGACGATACCGTTTTCTTAGAAGGTTTTTTTTTATATTTGCTCGGCCGTGTAAGTCATGTTTTCGCAGAACTTTTCTCACGGCTTCGACCAAAAGACTAATATTGTCGATGCGACTAAGCTATTTTTTTATTTATGGAGCATTATCGCATCCTTTATTTTAATTTGCCGTACAATTAGAAGCTGCACCGCTTCCGTCAGGATGGGTTTCTTGTCCGCACTATTCTTAGGTGCGTAAATACCGCATGTTTTACGAAATTTTGCCACTGCGCCGACACCAACATTTAATCTACGGAGTATTTCCCTTCGAGTCTTTCCCTTCTTAAGCAGCCCTTTGGTTTCTGCAACTTTGCTGCTACTAATATGCTTCAATTTAACAACATTTGCAAAATACAGAAAAAAAAGTACAAGAATGCAAACTTCAATTAATTTTAAAGTTTCATACACAGGTCTCGTAAGTTGACAAAGATAATTCGAAGAACGACTTCGCTTTTTATTAGAAAAAAGTATACTCGTGTTTGCTTTGTTCATTAAACTGAACTAATTGATCAGGTGGCTAAAAGTGAGCTCTAGTGTGTAATAACAATTTTTTAAGTGTTTTGTACTAGGATTTTTCCAGTACTGTCCGAAGAGGAGATATTCTCTCCATGAACACATATTTGTAATTCAATATTCAAAGAAAGAAGAAATTTCTCATGTTTTGTTTACGAAAATTCTCTTTATTTGATCAATCAGTTGAGTCACTGTATATCTCTTGTATTTATTCCCGCATTAGGAGAAAAATTCAATTAAATAAACCTACGAATTTAAAGAAAGGGCTTCGAATACAACTATTTTTAATCATATTTTATGTTTGTATGTATTCAGCTTTTGCGTAGTCGAGTTTTAGTTTATAAATTTTTAAATTTTTCTGTTATTGTAATACCATATACGTTCTTACATTTTTCACATTCTAGCACAGCAGTTTTTGAATTCTCAATTTTACTCCCAATCTCGTATATCGAAACAATTCAGTTAAATTTGCCTCTGTTATTACTTTAAGCTTTTTAATGCCTATGTATGTTAATGTCACGATCTATATGGAAAGTTATATTATGAACAATAATAATTTTCGTACTGTAAATTATTAATGCAGCTTACCCAGGAAATCTCTATACATCCGGCACCAGTTTTTTAAATGCATCATCATGTTCGACATTTAAAGCCTTTAAGCACTGATTTATAACTTTATATTTATAACACATTTTGTTTTTATTTTGCTTTTACTTAATTAATTTTTGTTTAACAATTTAAATTTATATTTATCTCCCTATTATTAGATATTGTTATTATTAACTTAATTCTTACCCATATTGCTTTTTGCCACATGAACTTGTACGCTTAAGATTATATCTTTGTACATAACTAAAATAAATTACTATTATTATTATTATTATTAAATCTAGGTTTTGATAAAAATTCATAAGTAAATTACCATCAGAGACCACTAAGTCATTTAAATCACTTGCCAATAAGATAAATTGTGGACTGTTCGATTGCATACTAATTTTCGCATTGATTAGAACTCCGCAATCAGACTATATCTCTACTGAACATTGTATAAAAGTTCGAAGACAAAATCTATTTGTCTAATTTTTTAACAAATTCTTACAATTTTGCTGTTTGGAGTGTTTCATGAGTCTATTAAAGGAACTATTCGGCTTTTAACAATTTCATGTTGGTTGGATGTACAATGGTTGCATTGGTAAAATCAATTAATTAATAGGAAAATTGTTAAATAACTACCATTTTTACTAATAAGTTTTCTCTGAGTGTAGATAAAATGCAGATCGTCTCCACTTTTGTCAAAGTCATCCCGTCGCACTGTCCACTGCTTAAGTCGTCCGCTGTCTTCTTATCCTTTCAACTCATTTAAACTTGTGGACAGATTTCACAATGGTGCGTTGGCGAGGTTCCCTGGCAGCTCCTCAGGGCTCCAGAAGAGTGGTGGAAACATTCAGATGGAGATGCATGCGGCCCTCCCGGTGAAAGTCTGTCACCAGGCCCTTTGTCTGGATGTGGGCATTATTTTATTACAAAGTTTGTGAATTAAATATACTTACACGGCGATTACAGCGTCCCTTTGTGTGATCTGCTGCACATTTGCTGGTTTTGTCAGGCTCATTTCAGGTTTTCTTCAGGGGAAACAAAGGGTGCTAATTTCTCAGGACGTTTATTGCTGTAAAAGAGTTTCTCGACTTGCATTGTAATACGAACAACAAAGACTTTATTCATATTCAAAAGAACCATATTTTATAGGACTTTCGAATACCACTTTCTTAGTTATTTCTTTATGGGATTATTACAGTCCGACCTATGTATGTAGTAATGTCGATGTGATTTTCATGATTTTTTTTTAGCGTGCATTATATAACTGATAAAAATCCAATAATGGTTTTTGAAATAACGTCTTAAGATATTTATAAAAGTTGTTGTATGGAAAAATATTCAAAATTCGCTAAAATACAGCCAATCTCCGGCGACGTCTTTTTTTCAACATCGATACGTTAAGAATTCCCTTGTTATGTTTTAACCCATTCGCTGCCAGCTACGAGGTAACTCGTAGTTGGCAATAGCTGAATATGTTCTCGGCAGCGAATGGGTTAAAATTTTAATTCTTCCAACATTGAGAAATTTTGAATACTTAAGAAAAAAATATAATTTATACAATGTGAAACACTATTTTGTTTAGACAATTTTTATTTTTCATAAGTAATTTTTCACAAATCTTAACAGAAGTAGAATTTTACAACAAGAACATAAAGAGACGATTAATTTGATTAATTGTATTATAAAGGAACATTTACAGACACAAAGAAGACAAATTTTTCAAATTATAAAATCATTTTAATTATGCATTTAATTTATTAAACAAGGAACTTTTGCTAGTGTTGTAAAGAATTTTTAGACCCTTTTGATAATTCTGTGTTTAATTCCAAGATCGCTTTTCGTATATTTTTATTATAGATAAATGAGTAGTTTTAGTATTAAATAATTTAAAATTTTACCACTTATTAAGTAGGTACCTAGTTCGAAAATTTTATATATTTGTTATTTACACGTGATCATTTACATACATACATATGTTTTAAGGACTGATATTTGATTAAATTATACTACAGTTTCGTCTGACAGACTATATATACTTGTAGTTTACACGTTAGTGCGCCATCTGGACGACTATAGTTGAGATATAGAAAAAACATTTCCATCTTAGTAGTCCTCTCTCGCACATTCCTCATTATACGTTTTTAGTGGTTGTCATCGGATGACTTTTGTTTTTTCGCAAGTGGAAAATTTTTAATTACTGAGTTTTGTGCAATTGTTGAGTTTTGTATAGTTAATTGTGAGAATATGCCGAAGAGAAAACAGGAAAACATCGAGGGAATCCTAAAAAGGATCAAGAAAATGGAAAAGTTATTGCGGAAGAAACATCGTCGCCGACTTAGAACTTCATCTTCCTCGTCTTATGACTCTGAGGACTCGGACGCCACATTAGCTGGAGGTATTAAAATTTGGTTAGCTATTCGTTTCATCCAAAAGGGATGTTACACAAGCTAAATTACCAAAATAGGAAAGAGTTCTTGCGATCAGCGGGGAACAGATTTTCCTTAAAAAAAAAAAAAAAAAAAAAAAAAAAAAAAAAAAAAAAAAAAAAAACATGACGTTGCGTGGCATCCAACAGGGATGCCGCCTCGCCTTTGTTTTTAAAAAAAAAAAAAATGTTGCGTTTCACCCACATATGGGGTGTTACCGACATCAAAATTTTAAAAGTTGCGTTTCATCCATACTGGGATGTCACCGACAAAATTGATATACGATGCATTTTCGTTTTAACCTTTTTAAAAGTTGCGTTTCATCCATACTGGGATGTCACCGACAAATTTGGTATCCGATGCATTTTCGTTTTAACCTGCTAAAATTTTAATTTCCTAAAATGCATTATATCCTAAAAGGATATTTATACATAGTGAATATGTATTATTTTAATATTATCTTAATTCAGATCAAATTTGTGGAAATGAATCACCAATTAGTCCACAAGGTGAGGAAGCTGGAAGTGATGCTGTAGACTCACAAAATCAGCTAGAACCGGTTCAGGGGCAACCGGAATCATCCATTCAACAAACAATTATTGTTGATAACCCTGCTACAGGTCAAAGTGACGACGCGGCAGATGAAGAACTATTAAAATTGCTAGGAAATGATCCATCTATGGTGAAAAAATATAGTTCTGCAATTAACAATGAAATTGCGAAACGTTGGCAATATATTGCTACCCACGGTCTTAGTTCTGAAGACCGTATAAAAATAACAGACAAGTACCTGACGCCAGAAAATTGTACTCTAATTGAAGCACCAGTCTTAAATGAAGAGGTCAAGCCTGCAATGTCAGAATTTCTCCAGAAAAAGGACCAGGGGATCGAGGCTAGGCAAAAGCAATTATCTGCTGCTATATCTTGCATCGGAAAAGTCTTTACTCAGATAGCTTCACAGAAAAATAGAGACAAGGATATAATGGCAATGTTACATGAAGCGGGGCAAATCTTATGTGTGTGTCAAAATATAGATTCTCGTACGAGAAGAGCCTCGGTTCTATCCTGTTTGAAAAAGGAGTTTAAAGATCAAATTAAAGATAATAACATAGATAAGGCTTTATTTGGTCCGGACTTGTCAGAGAAAATTAAAGTAGCTGATGCTATTAATAAAACAGCTGAACGGATGAAAAATCAGGAAATTAACAGCAGGTCGAGAAAAAGAGATCCAGGATCGTTCCAGAATTCTTTAAACAGGAAAGCCCCCCTCCAGTCTTCACGCAGGAAAATTCCGAGGGGGGCACAGGCATCAACTGCTTCGACATTGAATCAGAAGAACGCATCATTGAACCAGCAACAGTATCGGCGTCGACACCCTTACAATCGGAAGTAGAACCGGTAAATTGTAATATTACCTCTGGTAGACTAAAATTTTTCTATAATCAATGGCTTAAGATAACTAGTGATCAACATATTTTAAGTTGGATAAAGGGTTATAAGATTCCATTTCGTGAATCACCCATTCAAACTCGAACTGTTGCAATACCACATCTATCTACTTCAGAAATAGCGAAATTAGAAAAAGCCATTGACTTTCTAGAATCTAATAAAGTGATATCAAAGTGTGAGCCCTGTTCTGGACAATTTTTGTCTAGTTTCTTTCTGATTCCAAAACCAGATGGCAAAGATAGATTCATCCTAAATTTAAAACAACTAAATGCCTTTATTGAACCAGATCATTTTAAAATTGAAGACTTAAGAACAGTCATAAAGCTTTTAACTAAAGATAGTTTTTTAGCTAATATTGACTTAAAGGATGCATATTTTCTAATAAATATGCATCCAAAGTATCGTAAGTATTTACGTTTTTGCTGGAAAAGTCAACTTTACGAGTTTAAAGTTTTACCTTTTGGGCTAAATACCGCCCCCTTTGTTTTTACAAAATTAATGAGACCTGTTTTGAAAATCCTTAGGGAAAAAGGCCTTCTATCCAGTATCTATTTAGATGATATATGTTTATTAGGTAGAACTTATGAGGAATGTGAACATAATGTCAGAGAAACTGTTCAATTGTTGGAGGCATTGGGGTTTGTAATTAATTATAAAAAGAGCAACATCACGCCTAGTAAAATGTGCAAATTTTTGGGAGTCTATCTTGATTCTAGAAGATTTACTATAAGTCTTCCTCAAGAAAAAAGATTAAAAATTAAAAAGGAGCTTATCTACTTTAGAAATATAAAGTCATGTAAAATACGTAAGTTTGCAAAATTAGTTGGACTATTAGTGTCTGCTTGCATAGCAATTGATTACGGTTGGATGTATACAAAAGAGTTTGAGCGTCAAAAGTTTCTCAGCCTCGCAGGTCATTATGATTATGATCGATATATAGTTCTACCATCTTCGCTTAAAGATGATTTTAATTGGTGGTTAGATAAGATTGATAAAGATGTTAGCGAAATCAAAGATGATTCATACGTTATCGAAATATTTTCTGATGCATCGAGATCAGGCTGGGGGGCAGCGTGTGGTACCGAGACTGCTAGTGGTTGTTGGAGCGAACAAGAATGTATGAATCACATCAATTATTTAGAAATATTAGCTGCATTTTTTGGGCTAAAAAGCTTTGCTAAAAATCTTTATTCATGCCAAATCTTATTACGAATAGACAATACGGTAGCTATTTCATACATTAACAGAATGGGGGGTATTCAATTCCCTTATTTAAATAAAATTACAAAAAATATCTGGCAATGGTGCGAAGCAAGAAAAATATTTGTTCATGCTTCTTATATTAGCTCATCAGATAATGCAGTGGCAGATGCAGAATCTAGGAGAGTTCATCCTGATATTGAATGGTCGTTGGCAGATTATGCCTTTGATATGATTGTTAAAGATTGGGGTATGCCCGATATAGATTTATTTGCTTCCAGGATTAATAAAAAATGTCAGAAATATATATCTTGGAATCGAGATCCAGATGCAGATGCTATAAACGCATTTACGTTGTCATGGTCAAATTATTATTTCTACGCTTTCCCACCTTTCTCTGTTATATTAAAGGTTATACATAAAATAATTAATGATAGAGCAAAAGGGGTCTTAGTCGTACCCTTGTGGCCCACGCAACCGTGGTATCCATTATTCAAGAGATTACTAGTATCTAAGGCTATTGAATTCAAACCTAGTAATAATTTAATTTCATCATTTTCTAGCATTCGGAACAAACACAAGGAGATTACCCTGGTGGCGGGTCTCTTATCAGGGAAGGCTTACTGAAAAGCGGTTTGTCAGCTCCTGCCATTGAAATTTCGATGGCGTCATTAACAAAAAATACTTTAAAACAATATGATGTAGCGTTAAAAAGGTGGTTTCTATTTTGTAAAAACCAAAATTTGGATTTATATGACAATTCAATTACAAATGTTATAGAATTTTTAACAAAAATGTTCGAATCGGGATTGAAATATGGATCCCTCAATACCTATAGGTCAGCGTTATCTTTAATTTTAGGAACATCTATTGGTCAGAATGACCAGATAAAGCGTTTTTTTAAAGGTGTATATAAAATCAAACCGCCTCGCCCACGATACAATGTTACATGGAATCCATCAGTTGTTCTTAATTTTTTATCAGAATTTTACCCAAATAAAGAACTGAGTCTAGAAGTCTTATCTAAAAAACTTGTAACCCTGATAGCATTAGCTACGGCGCACAGAATACAAACACTCAGCAAAATAAAAGTTAGTAATATTGCAATACTTAATAATTCTATACAGATAAAAATCCCAGAAATTATAAAGACTTCTAGACCGGGATCGAAGCAACCTAATTTAGTTCTTCCCTTTTTTAAAGATAAAGAGGCAGTTTGCCCTGCTAATGCTCTTATTGCTTATTTACATAAAACTAAAAAGATAAGATCAATTGATTATCTTCTAATTAGTTTCAAGAAACCACACAAAAAAGTTTGTTCCCAAACTATTGGTCATTGGGTAAAAGATATCCTGAGACAAAGTGGTATTGATACTAATTTATTTTCTGCCCATTCTACCAGACACGCAGCTACATCAAGCGCACAAAAATGGGGCGTGAGCATAAATTTGATAAAGAAAACAGCGGGGTGGAGTGGGGATTCGAAAACTTTTGCTAGATTTTATAATGTACCAATAATTGAACAAGACAATCCTGAAAATTTTGCAAAATCTATATTTAATTCACATTAATTTACATTGATTCTTAATTTGAAATGAATGGATTCCTTTACTTATTACCGTTTATATCATTACTAAATATGAAGTAATTTGAAGTAACGTTATTTTGTATTCCATTGAATGTTATTATTTTCTGTCAAGCTAAAGCTCATTAAAACAGTAATTTTTATATGGGTAATAAATTATTCTTTCAATTTATTTTGTATTCCTTCACGACCAGTCTCTCAAAATCTACAAGTATATATAGTCTGTCAGACGAAACTGTAGTATAATTAAAGATTAAACGAACTCACCTGTGTGAAGTTTAATCCTAATTATATGAAGTTTCGTCTGACAGACTAGCACCCACCCGTACCCTAGAATACAAGAAGCTAAGTCCCTAATAGAGGGTCGTGAAGTCAACTTACATACCAACTCTAAACTAAATGAGGAATGTGCGAGAGAGGACTACTAAGATGGAAATGTTTTTTCTATATCTCAACTATAGTCGTCCAGATGGCGCACTAACGTGTAAACTACAAGTATATAAAGTCTGTCAGACGAAACTTCATATAATTAGGATTAAACTTCACACAGGTGAGTTCGTTTAATCTTTAATTATATTAGTTATTTAGGGGGTATCCACTTCTAAAATATTTATGATGCGAGCCTAATTGATGCAAGTTGCCAAGTACCTACAACATATTGTTAAAATCTTTAGAGTTAAATATTCTACAGTGTTCCTTTAAGATATTCAAGGTCAAGCTAGCTACTGTGCATGCGCACGTATCCAAATAACACCAGCACAGTAGTTTAGCGAAAAATGTGAAGAAAAGTATTTAGAAATTTGTCCGATAATTCCCCTCTACTGATCTTTTCGCAGAGATGCAGTAATCATCAGATTGAACTATCAAACAAAATTATAATTTATTTTCTACACTATTCAAAAATAGTCATTGAGTACCTATATACTAGGGCGAACTCTTAATAATATTGCTTCTATTTCCGCCGCAACTCTAAGAAATGATGTACTCAACGTGATTTTATTGGACGTCAAATTATTGTTATTATTGCTGTATGTGCTATGCTGAATACTTTCTTTACTTATAGAAGGAAAACTCGCTATTTATAATACAATTATTTACAAAAACCTTAATTGGCCATTTATTTTTTGTAATAGCAATCCAACTGGATATCTGGTTATCCAGTATAGTAGGTAATCTAGGGGATATTTTACTTTGACGTTCTATAAAAAATGGTTTGTTTTTACAAAATATTAAAAATTATGCTCATAAGTCTTTTCAAAATTACTCAAATAATGGAGATCCGACCGGCAAAAAAAAGTTGTTAATACATAAAAAGTTGCAACTAACACTTTTTTCAGATTTTAGAGTCGTTTCTCAACCCCTTGTGGTCGAGAACTTTTTCAAGTTTATTTCTGGCATTTTGTGGCATGTTTTTCTTATCATGTTATTATGCATTGCATGTACTAAAGCGTTAAATATATGAAGTTAAGTGAAAAATATTTTGTTTAATGTTCGGTACAGCTTTCATGTAATATTGCTTCACTGTGAAAATGAATATTATAATATATCATTCATGTCATGGGAACGTGTTAAAGAACATTAATAATATATAAATAATGAAATTATTGTTTGTTGCCTTTTCGGCGACATTCGACCGCAAAGGGTTAAATTTCTTCGTATTCCATGGAAAGTTCGAGTTTGAACTCGTTTTTCATGAATCTTTGAATTGCGACCCAGATCGAGTGTCATTGGGTCTAAAACTCTTTCGAGCATACACCGGTACAAGTGCTCAATTCCCATAAAGGTTCTTATGAGGCAAAAACAATTATGCTCCCCGCACTCATAAGCGTCTTTTTTCGCAGCAATGTGCGTCCATTCACACAGTAGCTGACCTTTTTTTATGCCTTCGAAAGCGTCCCAAACTGCCGACTGACCCCTTTCGGCGGAAAACAGAGGAAATTTGTACGAGCCCACAGTCATAGCAGTGGGGCTCAGTTACGACCGTAGTGCGGCCCGGCGTGGAATTTAATTATGTTAATAAAGCCGGAGAACCGCCAGTTCTAGAATCTGGTGCTTCCTGTTCCGCCAGTTCTCCTGGTCTATGGGTCTAACACCGCGGGAGCGGTGTAATGCACCAATTTAACGAGATCCGCGACTTTCCCATGCATCACTGTCGCCCGGCAGCACCTTGGCCGGGCGAGGTCCACCGCAGGTAAATAATATTCATCTTGGCACTTACTTTGCATAATTTTTCAGCAGGATACCCTTTGTTCGTGCCATTGTGGCTCCTCAATAATGGAAAGCCCGCCGCTCGTCCGTCCGCCCTGTTGTGCCCCAATGCAGGAGCGGAGGCGCCCCGTAAAGCATATCCGGCCTGGAATCACTGCCAAGCAAATGTACTTGAAAAGGTTTCTGGGGTTCATCCCATGCGCATAAATCGATGCATGCAAAAGTACTTGAGCATAAATAAGCCGTGAAACTAGGACACACGTAGCCCAGCCCAAGGAGGCGCTCCCGGCGGCGTCGTCCTCGGTCGGCGGCGTGCGCTCCTTCTGCTCGTTTCTTCCGACATGCACATGCACACTGGCAACTTTGGCCGGTCGGGCTGCCAGGTTAACTGCATGATGGGTTGCATCTCACCTGTGGAAATTCAAATTATTCATTCAGGTTGAAAATTTGCGTGACCGGCGAAGGATATTTGCGCCAGTCATGTCGCGAGCCTCCCTTGGCAGGGAACATAATGCAGGGGGGGGCTGTCTAATGCCATTTTGATTGCATCGGCTGCATGTCTGCCTGCCGGACTGCACCCAGGTGCACGTCATCTACTTTATTTTCATAAGATGCGGTAAAATCTGTTTATAAATGAGAGGATGAAATTGTTGTTCATTAAGGGTAAATACAAAATTTATGTTCTCCCTGCGGGCTAGAAAACCTGCAATGCCGGGCCGGGCTATTAGGGCACTTCAGGGAGTTGCAAAGTGCCCCCAAACGATGAATTTGGAAGCTTTAAAAAAGTGATAAGGAACCTTTATCTCAACTTACTATCAGCTGCAAACTTCTTCAAGTTCGTTTAGGAGCTACGAAGAACACAACATTTCATTTTCCAGAAGCTGTTTACTCAGGTGACTCCAAGTCTAAAATTTTCTTCGAAGAGAGCGTTGCTTATTTTTGTGTATTTATTTCCAAATGCTGTTTTTGGTTTCTTACAAAAAAATTTAGTTGCTATTTATGTTTTGTTATTCGTCGGTTAAATCTCTACGTAAAATGTAAAGTTTTGTTGGCAAAAAGCAGCAGTTAAGTAAATAATTAATTTTATTCTGTATGCTGAAAATACTCTGAAAGAAGCGAGCAGTCATCAACTTTTTATAAGATTTAATTAAAAAAGTTGTAAAAAATTTTACAACATTAAAATAATTGTTTTGGAGCACTAACAAGCTTGTGCCATAAAATTTATTCATTTCTTATTGATAAATATATAGATGTTATTAATGAACATATTAAGGAAATCGATTTTGAGCGACTCGACACTAATTTTCTTAGCATCTTATTTTAATAATAGAGCACTAAACTTAAGCCCCTTCTACATGTTGGCCGAATTTAGGCGAATAGAAGCCAACGCCGAGCGTACACGACGAGTATTTCTCTATTCTTATGAACCAGGCATCCAAGAAGTTAAACTTTTTTCAATTAAACGTAAATTATTAAGATTTCAAATGTACTTAATGCCCATTATAACTAATACTTACATCAACATAATCCTTTTTATTTATTTTAGAATATTAACTCAAATTAAAACGTAATAGTTCCGGACAAAATATAAATATAATTACGTTTTCTTATTTTGCCATATAAGCGTTATTTATAAATATTAAAAGCACAAAGACGTTATATGGTAAGTTTTCTTCGTTTTTAAAAATACGATTTAAACACAGCATTACTGCGTTATATTTATATATAATCCCAATCGGATTTCAGTGAAACATTTCCAATATTGCCAGGTCAATTTAAAATATCGTTCAAAAGACGATTGTTTATGGCATTCACTATTCACAAAATAATTTTCACTTTGGAATTCTTCGTTATTACTTGCATTATAACATTTTAAGAGGGAGAATTAAATTTTTTTTGGATGATTTTTATACTTTGTACTTTTAGGGGATTCTATTTCTATTAAGAAAAGGTATAAGTATAATTTAAAATAAAAAATTCACTATTTTGGATCCATCATTGTAATATAGGGAAATTCATTTTAGAAGTTTAAAGAGGTAGAACAAGTTGCTTTTTGGCAAACTAAAAGAAACGCAATAAACCTTTTCATATTAAACACTTATTTCTACTAATTGCAAGATCTCTAAAAACAACACAATATCTTCAAAATAAAAGTCTGCGTTTCTCCGATTTTATCAGTTATGTATATATTCTATAAGAAATCATATCTTGAAATTTAAAACTAAAAATTTCTCATTTTGTTAAACATTCTTCGAAAGAAGACTTAATTAAATATTCATGCTCCAGTGTTTTAGGTATTAAAATATTTATGGTGACCAAGGTGCAACACTTCATCAATTTTACTCAGAGAGCATTTTAAACTACTTTAAAGTGAGGTTAGGTCGAAGCACTTACACTGTTTTGTAACTTTGAAGAGACGGCAACATTTAGAGAATATATAAGTCATTTGATTACCTAATATGTATATAGACAAAAAAATTGTAAAATTTAAAAGAAAAACTGGTTTTTGTGGTAGAATATATTATTTTCTTTTTTATTTGCGCTCATTCAATACCGGTGTTTCGCAGCTAACTTCACGTTGAAGTTAACAAATTACGAATTTTCGTTATGTTCCATATAGTTGGAAAAAATTAGATACCTACCCTACAAATTAGGGGCCATATTATTGTAGGAAGATAAACTTTGTCCAGCGAGCTGGACGCTAAGACTGAAGGCTATTTTCAAAAAAAAAAAGCGCGGGAAGTTTTTAAAAATTCTTACTGATATTAAGAGCCCTACATTTTGAATTTTTTAATTATTATCTCATAGAAAGAATTTGTCGGTTTCTAGAAATTTCTATAAAAATTATCTGGCACAAATTATGTTACAAAATAGTCATGAAGTGGAATGTATATGATGATAACAACAAATTATCTCAATAAATTCCATCGAAATGAGTACATCACGGCAATTCTTTACCTCCAACTCTATTGACAACAAGGTTACGGAAGGTAAGATTAATTATTTCTATTTTTGGTTTATTAATGCAGCCACATCAGCTGAATATGCGCTGCTCAAATCACGGAATGAAATGAGATGAAAAGAAAAAACCTTTACACACATGTGCCATGCGAATCGAAGCACGGTTTTGGTTACCTCTTTGCTGGTTTAAAATCAGCGACCACACCTCCATCATTTACTTCAATTATCGGTCGAACAATTCGATGTAATTGCCCATAAGCTATAAATTTGTGGCCACAGCCGTGTCGAGTTTTCGATACAAAAGCCACCAGAGGTTGCCATACTTAGCTTTTTGAGGCCCTCTATTTATCGCAGGGGAGCACTTGGTGATTTGCAGGGCGAATATTTTCTCAATTGACAAAAACCGCCTGTTTGAAGGTCAATGGAAACACCCCCGCCTTGTAGGGCGTATAAACGACCGAAGGGTTTGCCGCGACCCAGAAAACTTTCTCAATTGCTTGGTGGTGCTTCTGGGCAGAAGGTAGGGCATGTTGGTGGTGGATGTAAGGAAGGGTTGTAGCCTCACGGCATTTCTAACCCCCGGGGTGGGTTCCTGTACAAAAAGAACCCCTGCTCCGCCGGAGGAGCCGGGTGCACTATTTACGGTGGCACCAAATGCTCTGCATTTTATTTCGATTTGAAAGAGTTTTCCCAACTCCATAAAAGTTTTCCTCGCCTAACAATTAAAATGGTTCGTTGTGAAATTTCCTTTTTTTCACTTTCCGTTAATAAAAGAAAATTTTTTCGCTGTTTTCAGTGTATGGCGCTGCGCGGGCATCAGCCAGCCATCCACGCGAAAGCAGCAGCAACTCCACGACGGAGTTGATTGGAGCTGGGCTGGTGGTGGGGCTCTGGTGGCCGCACGATGCGCCAGACGGTGTAATTGGGGCACCCGAGTTGCCATGGAGAAATAAGGCGAAAATTCAAAAAATTTTCATAACTTTAGCCGCAAGTGAGAAAGTTCTCTTCTTTTGTGTCTATCAAATTGCCTGCGATTTTTTAAGCCTTAGCTTGGCATAGTCAAGGCCTAGGGTGGAATTTATGAATTTATACATATAAGAGTACACGGCCTACAGTGGGGGTGGATGAGGCGCACAAATAGTGCTCCAAGGGTGGACCTTTGAAAAATAATAAATTATCCAATTAGCGAGACTATTTGCGGTGTTCTCCCTTGACTCTGTAACGCTAGTCGCAAAATAAAAATCAATTTTTAAAGAAAGCCGCGAGATCCCGGCAAATGGGCTCACACGCGACATCATGCACTCATAAGGCGTGTAATTATGCATGGAAAATTTTTCAGAGTTTCTTCTCGTCAGGGAGGAGCTTTAGAGGTCACAGTTTTCATTCATTCATTCATTGCGGCGCAGAGCCATTCATGCGGGCTAACAAGCACCACTTTCTTGGGATTCTTCTCCGTGATACGTGCAAATGTTGATTAAGCATGTCGAGCGGGATGCACAGCTGGCTGGTGCCGCGGAGGCCCATGCTCGGAAATTATCGCTCGAATGGACCCTTCATTAACTCTATGACTCTTGGAGCCGTTGAGGTTGAGACCTTATGACTGGATGATGGGTTGAAACGTGGGTGTAGCCGAAGTAAGAATAAGAAAAATGTAAAGAAATACTATAACATAGTTACAAAATACCCACGATAAACTTGATAATAATATTATATACTCCTTACCCGCTCTCGGCGTTGCCCGGGTTACCTCTTATTTCACTTCAATAAGATAGTTTTCAGATAACCCTGCCCAACTAATAATAGCTGTGTTTTTTTCATCCGGATCACGCTCTGCATCAACAAGAAATGAAAAAAAAGACGGACAAGTGCGAGTAGAACTCACGCCTTGAGGGTTCCGCACCGTTATACTTTATAATTATCTATTAAATTTGAATCATAGAAAAACAAGAAGAAACTTAACATTGCAGTTGGAGAACATGTTCTCCCGTACATTCCAACTGCAAATATAAGTTTGTACGCACAATATTGAGAGATTTATCATGTTATTTTAAGACCATAGACTTCTTATATGTTTTCCTGTAATCTATAAGTAAAGAACTTTATTCTGTATTTTTTTTCAAAGTTTTAGGCTCAGTAGTTTCGGAGATGGTCAATTTTCCTATATGTTCTTAAATAACTTTGAAACTATTTATTTTATAATAAAATTATAAAAAAAAAATATATTTGAGTCCTTCACAACAAGCCCTTTCATTTGTACAGTTTTTACTATTTTTTTTTTATGTGTCTAATTTGCCCCTATATTCAAAATTCTTTTATGTACTTCACACGCCCGTGTTTGGGTCACAGAAATTCATTTGTATATACCAAATTTGAACTTAATCGTTCCAGTAGATTCGGAGCAATATTGGCTGTGACAGACGAACAGACAGACAGACACACGAGTGATCCTATAAGGGTTCGGTTTTTTCATTCGGACGTACGGAACCCTAAAAAACGATCCGGATCCACTTGTTTAATTTGAGAAAAATGCAGATTTGCGCCTTTGCGAAGTATCAAAACAAAAGTCAGTGGAAGAATATATTAGTATTTATGTTTATTTTGCCGCAATTAATTTGTGTGAATTTTAACAATTGAATAAATAAAAATGTACATATTAAATGGATTTGTTTATTGAGGCATGCATTTCTCAAATGCTATTAGCAAATTAGTGAAACCCAATTGTCAATTCTTTATGCTAACTCACACATGCGCTTCTCGTGGAATATTTTGTAACCAACACGTTTGAGATCTTGATCTATTGTTATAACACCATGTTAAAATACTGATCTTGATCTTAATCCGGATGAAAAAAACACAGATATTATTGTCTAAATGCGGGGTGTAACGAGTTTAAGTAAAATACTATCAGTGTAGCAAAGATCTGTTGCTTAATTTATTTAAACTAACTATTTATAGCTATTTTAATTGCTAAATGTGAGAAACGCACACGGCAAATACTACCGAAATCAGAATGTCTATGCAAATTTTTGTCGCGATCGAAACAGCGGTGTGTATTTATATAGCGAATAAACAAACATACAGGCAGACAATATTTTAAACTAATATCCTAAAACATCCCCCATAAATCTTCTAGTTTCCAGTCAAAGTCCCATCGAAATCGGTTTAATCCTTCCCAAGATAATCCTGAATTCTGACAATATGCTATGAAAATCAATGGTAAAAGCACGGGGGGAACTCTCCTTCGTTATACTCTGGCCTAAATCAACAAATATCATCATAGTTCGGCCAATTTACACAAAATATTCATAAATTATATACCTAAACCATCCTCGTAAATCAGTCTATCTATTGGTGAAAACCAAGTGAAAATCCCTACAGTAAGTTTCTGAGATTAACGCGTACAGATAGACTGACGCGGCGGGGGACTTTTATTTATACCATGTAGTGATAATCACACAAACTTATTAAATATTACGTAAAATGCGGATTCAATACACGCAAGAATTGCTGAAAAACATCAGACGGAACACAAGCAGGAATCGAACCTGCGAACTTTAAAATTGCGTTCTGGGTACCATTAAGCAATTCTGAGTTCTGATACGAATATTACTGTTCTGAAATTTTCATTCTCTTATCTAGAAAAAATACTTTCTAGAATCCGCAATTTTCTTTTCATGATAAAATCCAAGAGTTTAAAATATTTGAAACAGATAGAGTTTAAGGTCTGCTGAAACTTTATAAAAATGACAAATATGCATATAAAAACAAATTCATCTGTTGCATTGTACTTCCCGAGATATCACATTTTTGACATTTTGGCGTTGTAACTTTCACAATATTCCTAAAAAATGTCGTTTAATAATTTTGCAAAACCATGCTAGAGACGTTTCGACCTTTTCCTTTAAAATTTAATGGAGAATTCCTCAAAATAAACCAAATAAAAATTATATTTTTCGTCTTATCGACCGCGACAAGCAAGCATTTCTCGTATGAAAGTTTTCTTTCAATTTCTTTATTTTCAAGAATCTTTCAGTGCTTTTTGGTTAAAAAAGATGGAAATCACGATAATTACATAATAAGGAATTTTGGGACACATTTGTTTTTGTTTCGCCACTTATAAAATCGAAATTAGGGTTCAATTTCTAAAAATAGTTTCAAAAAGCATTAAATAATATATCTTCTTCTCTTCTCTAATATGTATTATAAAGATGTAAAGTTTGTCTGTATGTTGGGGCTAAACTCTGGAAGTACTGAGCCGATTGATATGAAATTTTACACGTATACTGCGCAAGAGCTCCTGAGTGCTATAGGCAATACTTGTAATTGGAAACTGGAGGGTAGGAAATTTGGGGAGGGAACAGAGAGAGGGGGATGTGTTGAACAGTAATATGTTTATGGTGAGTCACGCATACATAAAGCACTAGATTTTAACAAATTTGAAATCGGAAACTTCATATTTTTATTAAAGTTTAGTTTAGTTTATTATAGAGATAGTTGTGGCCGGGCAATGCCGGGTACGGGTCAACTAGTATTTCTATATATCTCTAAGTGGAAAGTCAATTTAACTATCAAATACTATTTGAACCGTAAAACACGTTTACATTGCAATTAAAAAAAAAATTATTTAAAATCTAAAAATTTTGTATCGAAGGTTCCCATATAACATTTTGAAATTGACCTCCTCAAAGCGCTTTAAGGCCATTTCAAGGTCACGTAAGTATCAACACTGAATAGATATTTCGAAACACTACTATTTATGTATTTAACATCGGGATAATTTTTGTTTTATTTATTTCTGAATAAAATAATAATTCCAAGAAAATTCGTTTTATTACAGTTTCATTTCGAAGTGCTCTGAAAAATGTGAAAATGTTTTTTAACATCAAATATATGAAATCGTTAAATATAACATCTCAAAAAGTGCCCTTAAAAAGACCTTGTTCGCTTGAATAATAAACCTACCGTTTGTTGTTTTTCTTACTTTTTATGGATACCTACTGGTTTAAAATGTCGATATGGCAGTTTTACGTGTCCCAAAACGACTATAAAAAATTGCGTTTAGAAAGGCAATTCTGTTGGTTGTAAATGAAACAATTCTCATTTTCATAATTTTCCACTCCTCGAAAGGCAAGAAGCGAGAAGAAAATTTCAAGGGAAGACCAATCCATTTTGAATCGCTTAAGTGCGTCCCATCGACATGAGTATTCTGCTTAAAAGCGAAAAAGGCGACATTGATTAATTAGCTCTTCACGTTTTATCTTCATTTAACTGCTTGAATGGGAAATAAATCCCCGAGGATAAGGAACAACTCCTTTCTCATTATGGCGCGGCGACCTTCGAGCAGCTCGCCTTATATCCGCCGTTTAAAGCGATTTTATGGCACTACAAAACCCCACCCACAATCGTTTCGAGTGTTACTCATCAATTGCCCTAGTTCGAAATTCAATGCTGCCGGCGGGGCGGGGGCGGGCCGAAGCTCCGAAGAGGTATTAAATTTAAAAATCGATATGAAGTCACCCGCGCAACCCCTTCTCGGCTGTTAAATGCAATAAATCAAAATTGCCGGCCATGCGCCCAATAGTGAGCAGCTCCAGGAGCTAAAAGGGTTTTAAACTTGGAAAGTACTTTCCACCTCGACAGGCGGCTTCTTTCCATAACTTGTGGATTATTTTACGTTCCCACCACCCTCGCAACCACATACACCGATCGTCGGGAAATCGATAAATTTCATAAATGGCGCGGAGGTAAAGACGAAGAAACGTGCAGTCTCCAGTGGGGCCCGCAACGCAACTTTCACTGGAGCTCCGGTGCTGCCGGAGAATGTCAATCAGAATCGGGCCACTTCTCCAGAAGACGTATGAACTAGTGAAATGTTGATAAATCGAAAAGATTCCCGGGGGTCTGGCTCATTTCATATTCCGGAGATCACGTCGAGAAGCAAACGCTTCAGCGATTTGCAGCCACGATTCCGGGCGTCTTAACATTCATCTTAAAAGTCGGGTGGAGACGGGCGAGGGCTCGGATACGTTTCGTTTACCAGGATTTCTAATTTTCTGGGAAGAGGAGCGGGCACCTGTCCACGCAACACTGACCGCGTTCAACTAATGCTTTTATGTAGTTTACCGATTAATAAATAACTTTAGCGGGTCGCAAAATCCCGCTCAACTTTCCACTTTCATCGACCAGCATAATCATGCTGGTCACAGTTCCGTGCTGCCCGAAATTAGAGGGCAGCACGACCCATTCGCTGAATGAGTGCACTTCACGGTCTCATCATAATTTTTTTTTCTGCCCTAGGTATTTTAATATCATAAAATCTTCGCTCGTGCGATAGCAGCAAAAGAAACAGATAAACAAAATCTTTAAAAACTGTAGGACTGTACTTCAATTCTTCGCAAAAGTTTTTCGAAGCACCCTTTTCCTAGAAAGAGAGAGAAATTCAATGATGAATAAAAATAATCCTTAAAGAGTTCTTTCGTATACATGAATTTATTAAATTTAAAATAATTTATTAAATAAGCCTTCTAAGTTGACTTCAATGACTACGGATAAATTATAAGATGAATGTATTAATATTTTATGCATATTTTTCGTAGCATAGCATAGTTAAACATTTAATAGAGTTTAACAAAATTTAGATACAGTCCCTTTCAATTTTTAGTCCAGGAAATAAAGACACAAAAAGGGCTAAACTTCGAAAAAATATCGAACAAGCTGGATTTTTGTAGAGACCTTTACTTCGGATGTTCATAGCATATCACCAAAAGTACCCTTAATTTGAAGTGTTGCTTTTTTACGGAGTTAAAGGGGGTGAAACCTAGTTGTTCGTAAATATCTCGAAATTTATTAATTGTTTAAGAAAAATAGTTATGAGAAGAATTGCAGTTTATAAAATTCTGCACAATAAATGCCCCTATAAATTTTTTCGCAGTTTCAATCATTTCAAAGATTTACACTATGTACGAACAGAAATTTCGCATTCCCCGCGGTGGTGTGGAAGAGAGTATTAATTTTTCATCTAACTTTACTGCACTTTTTTCTCAAAAACAATTGATTCCTCGATAAAAGTGTACAGGTTATTGTGTAGAATTTTATAAACAAATTTTTCTCGAATTAATAAAATTTTCGAGAAATTTACGAGGAACTACTTCGTAAAAAAAGGCGCGGGTTCAAATCAAGGGTAGTTTTAGGTACATATAGTATATGCTTGGGACATTCAAAAAACAACAAATAAATTTTAATGTAACATAGGTATTTTTGTAATTTTTTCGTAATCAAAGCCTTTATTTCCTGAACTATTTCTGAATTAACATTCCTTTTAATTGTTGAAGATATTGTGAATTTCCCGAAATAGATCTTCATTTATAAGGTTGGTGGCGAACAAAACAGGAAAGAGTATTTTGGTAAAACTGAAAGAAATCGCAACATAACACATACATAACTACATACAGAATGTCCAGAGAGTTCCCTTTCTTAAAAATTTGTAGAAACGTCTTAATGTTTAACATTTATAACTATTATTACATTTAAAATCTGACTTACCCTCTTCCATGTCCTTTACGCCCTTATGATTTCATTTTAGACTTTAAAATCTCTTGATTTTTGCAAAAATACCATTAATTTTAGAATTTTCGGTAGTCATACATTACCGCTCATAATTATTCGAACGATTCATATCAAGCTCTAAGTCCTACAAGTAAAGAAAACCTCTGGACAGAACGACTTCAATGTTGGAACGAGATGTATTGAATATGGATATATTGAAGAAAATATGTAATGACCTTAATTTATGTACTATTTAGCTTATTCTTTTTTCAATTAAATACATCTTAAGGAATACAAATGTGTGCCGCAACTCGTTTACACTGTTTTATTTTAAAAAAATACCCATTCATAATTGCAAACATATGAATCGTTCGAATAATTGTGAGCGGTATAGTGTATAATTGATCAGATACCTTAACTATAGTAAAATATATAATGAATTATTATTTCTTTGTAAATAAACAAAATAACATTTTGTAAAGAATTCTTTTTCTCATTCATCATCTTATTGTAGAATTCACCTTTTTTTCAAAAAACCTATTTTAAGTTTAGGAAAACCATGTCCTTTTTTATGCATATTTTATAACCAAAAATAATTAACTTCAGTCCGTGTGTTCATTTGACTTATCTCGGTGAGTACTTTTGTACTAGGCGAAATTCAGGTTCTGATGATGGAGCCGGGAGGCGATACAGGAAAAAGTTTGTTTTTAAAAACTTGTTTCATTTTATTTTATTTTATATGTACATATGTATAAGTGATACAATTCTTTTTCTCAAATATTTCGTAAGTTTGCAATATAGGAGAGATTTTGATCTGAAACTGACTCACTCTTTTATTGGATTATAATTATTTATGATATAAAGTCAAACTCTTAATTTTGTGAAACATTTAATAATTCCAAATTTAAAATTGAAGAGCTTTCAACATGCCACTCGTCGAAATTGAAAATTTATGTATTTCGAAAATTATTTCCGACCTACAAAATTGTTTTGAATTTACAATAAGTAGAATGTTCCTGCAGAGTTTCATCAAATTCTATGATGATCGCCAATTGTTAGTTTGCTTCCGGAAGTAATATAACGACCTTTAATCATTCTAAAGTGAAATTTTCCAGTTTTTGAAATTTTCACTGTAATTACGACTTTGTAAAGAAAACAATGTCGTCGTATAGCACACAGGAACCAATCAAGGAGCTCAAGTGCTAAATGCATTTACAAGACTTTGCCTAAACGTAAGCTGAGACGAGGGAGTGAAAGAACTCCTGAGGAAAAGAGCTCCTTGAAAAGAAAGCTCCGATCGGCGTCGCAGGATAATCACAGATAAAAGCACTTCATCTGAACTGAGTGCTCGAAAGGAGCTGATAAGGGGCTGGCCGTGTATCGTTCGTGCCCCAGTTACGAATGAATGAGACTTTGAACAGGTTCGTCACCGGCCCGGACTGAGGCTGGGGTGATGTAGAGGCTCTCGGAAATCGTTTTTAAGGATGGAAACAAAGCCGCAGTCGAATCCATTCGCCTCTGAATGTACCCCGGCCTGAAGAAGGCTCGTCTGGGTGGCTGCTTTCGTTCCAAGTAGGAAGCGATAATTAATGAGTTCGTTCTGAATGGGCACAAAGGTTCCAATGAAATATGCTTCAATTTGAAAATGTGAGGAAGGTGCTTAATGAGCAGGCACCCCGAATAGGCACGAGGCACATTTCATCGAAAAGGTTAATATAATTTACATAACTCAATTTCAGGAGCTGAACGTGTTGTATAGTATATGTTATAGAGTAAATGTATAAAAGTAGATTAAGGATTTCCTAACATACATATTTATTGATGATTCCTAGGTTAAAATAGTTGATTAACACCTGCCTTATATTACACAGATGAAAATTTTACTTTATTATTATACATACAGTGGCGAGCAAAACTGTTCACATGTTTTCATATTTTGGATTCTTTGGTCTCTGTCAGCGTAACTATTTGTCGTAGCAATGTGAAATAAAATTTTTCTTATTCCTTGTAATCTATGTAATGGCACTCTCAACTTTTTTCGTAAATATTATTACTGTTTTGCAATTCTCAATGAGTTTTGTCTAGGTGGATCATGTGAACAGTTTTGCACGCCACTTGTAAAAAGGAAAAAACATAATATTATTAGTATTTAGTCCATAAACCTTTATTTCTTTTAAGTTCACTTATTATATTTGGCATACTGTCGTATAGATTATGTATAATAGATTGCGGAATTTTCATCCACTCTTCCTGAACCCGGCTCCATAGCTCATTAAGGCCTTTTGGAGGCTCAGAGTATTGCGCCAACTGACTTTTTATGTAAGCCCATAATTTTTGAATTGGGCTAACGACAGGACTCTGTGCAGGCCATTTTAGCACATTCAACATCTGGTTTTCAGCCATTCCGTGACTATTTTCGCTGTATGCTTCGGGTCCCCGACCTGTTGGAATATTACTTTTTCTTCCGGTAGCCCACTTTTTTCAATTGCAAGCGGTAAATTTGTTCACAAAATATTCAAATAATCTTCTTTCTTCATTGTTCTTCAATTATGAAGATCGGGCTAACACCATTCCTTGTTATGCATCCCCAGACAAGCACCTGCTCTTTCGGCCAAAGCATATTAGTCCGAAAGGAGTTTGCTAACAGACACACAGGATGGACAGCAGAGGACTGGAAACGGGTTATATGGTCTGATGAAACAAAGGTCAATCGGTATGAGTCCGATGGTCGCTCCTGGTACTAGACCAACAATCCAAACCAAATCCAGCCTGGAACATTTTAGCAGACTATGAAGCATGGAGGTGGCTCCGTACTTGTCTGGGGATGCATAACAAGGAATGGTGTTGACCCTATCTTCATAATTGAAGAACAATGAAAAAAGAAGATTATTTGAATATTTTGCGAACAAATTTACCGCTTGCAATTGAAAAAAGTGGGCTACTGGAAGAAAAAGTAATATTCCAACAGGTCGGGGACCCGAAGCATGCAGCGAAAATAGTCACGGAATGGCTGAAAACCAGATGTTGAATGTGCTAAAATGGCCTGCACAGAGTCCTGTCGTTAGCCCAATTCAAAATTTATGGGCTTACATAAAAAGTCAGTTGGCGCAATACTCTGAGCCTCCAAAAGGCCTTAATGAGCTATGGAGCCGGGTTCAGGAAGAGTGGATGAAAATTCCGCAATCTATTATACATAATCTATACGACAGTATGCCAAATATAATAAGTGAACTTAAAAGAAATAAAGGTTTATGGACTAAATACTAATAATATTATGTTTTTTCCTTTTTACAAGTGGCGTGCAAAACTGTTCACATGATCCACCTAGACAAAACTCATTGAGAATTGCAAAACAGTAATAATATTTACGAAAAAAGTTGAGAGTGCCATTACATAGATTACAAGGAATAAGAAAAATTTTATTTCACATTGCTACGACAAATAGTTACGCTGACAGAGACCAAAGAATCCAAAATATGAAAACATGTGAACAGTTTTGCTCGCCACTGTATATACTCAGGGTCCTACACTCAGAAAAAATATTTATTAAAACAATAATTTTCATACACTAATTCCATAATTTTGTATATTAATTTCGGTTAATAACGTAAAATATACATTTAATAACTTATTGATTAACATTTCCCTTCCGAATTTATAAGCTAACGCATATTATTTTGATAGCATAGTTATGATTTCATACGTCTTTAAAATTATTAGTACAAAAAATATAATATATTAAAATAAAAAGCATATTATTGTTTCTATAGTGTGGCTTTATATTATTAAAAGCGAATACTATTATTTTAATAACGTATTGCAGCAGAAAATGCAAAATATCTTATTGCTTTTATAAGTGAAATTTATCGAGAAAATGTGGTTTAGTTACTAATTAATAATAAGTCCTTATTGCTTTTAAATAAATAGTAATTATTATGATAATAATGTATTGTGTTTGAACCGGTTCAAACAAGTTAAATCGGTTCATATAGAACTTATTTAATGCCTTTCGTTGAATGTAAAATACGAAAAGGACATAAAATAAATAAAATATATTTGAATCGGATTTAAGGAGGCGCAGCGCTTATGTACATAACTTTAAAAATATAAGGAGTTCCTTTTTAATAGAACATACTCTTTACTTAATACTTTCAAATAAAGTTATAAAAAAATAGGTTTTGTCAATTTCCTTTAAAATATTAATGGGCAGTAATACATAAGTACAGAAGTTGATTGAACACAGAAATAGGAAAAGCAAACTACTCTAGATGACTCAATCGAAGGCCAAGGGTTTGATTTTTAAAGTAGGCATACAGCGAAACAAACACACCGAAAGAAGAACAATGTAATCTAATCTGAGTAAACATTTCAAGTTCATTAAATGCTTCAGCTTTTCAGATTAAGGGCAAATCTATGTAGAAGATTATCTCAATTATTAGATACCGTAATTGGGTTATTAATAGATACATATATTATTATATTATACTTACATATGTAATATTAAAAGCAAACAACAAAATTTGATTGATAAGTTTACACTGTTAAAAATCAATTTAAGAAATTATGCTCTAACAACTGCTGCAAAACACGTCATGTTACAAAAAGGTTTATTTTTGCTTCATTAAATCACGGTAAATCCTTTTCAGCAGTAATAATTCTCACTTTAGCGTGTTTTTACAGTGTGATTTTATGCTTTTGAAGACATAAAAACAAAATCACCCATTACTGCTGATGAGTTTGAACTCATTCCTGCTTTGAACTGTACGGAACTCAGAACTCAAAAAATGTAGATGTACATTATATTGTACAATAATAATAATAGTTTATAACAATCATAAACAACACATAGATATTAAAGTTTTTTCTATGTAATTTTACTACTTTTATACTAGGCAATTGAGTGTCTAGTACATATAATAATGGTAAATTTCCTTTTAAAAATTGTTTACGCTGTACGTTTAAATTTAATTTCAATTACCTACCTATTTGCTGCAAGTATGTGATGCAAAGCGGTAGCAACTACACGCGCTAGATGACGCTGTTTTTATTTATGAAATTTCATAGAGGATGATACTACAGTAGAGGTTGACACTTTATTGATAGGGTATTCGTTATTTGTTTTTGTTAATTTACCTAAGATACAATGGCAATAGGTCTACTATTCGTATGTAGGTTATTTAGTTATATATAAAGTACCAAAATTCTGGTATTTACAACTTAAATATCGGTATTTAACATTCTAGTATGTATTTCGGTATTTTAATATATTATAATCGAAATTTTTCTTACATGAATGCATCAAAACATTTTCTGAGCAAAGCATTAGCCTTAGTGTAAGATTGGCTATGACGTGAAATGAATCTATAATTTATTCTATAATGCATATTTATCTACATACTCGTACATTCTACATATTGCACTGGTGCTGACGGCATTTTGGGCGATGCGAACTATTTATGTAGAATAGTTATTTAAGCTGCTTAGGTATGTAAAACACGGAACTACAGGAAATCATAAAGTCATCTTCTGGCTCTAGTTTAAACATGGCTAATCCTAAATGTAATTAGTTCCCATCTCATCCGTCCTTTGTATTAATCTCCTGCCACTCACCCTTTGAGTAAAGGATCACCTTAACTTCAGTGGCTGAATTCGTTACTTTTAACTGCTTTAAATGCAAATTGCAAATAGCACGGTAGCCGCCCCGCTCCGTTTTTCTAGGGAAGACACTTCCCGGAGGGTGGGCGGGTAGCGTTTATTTAATCATACTTACATGCAAACGAAATTTCTGTTCTAAGTGAATTTATTCACCCAATTTTCGTGTTTTCCAAATTTCCATTTATTATTTATCTACAGATGCCTCCTCCGCCCTCCCGTCCGTTTTGCAGTCCTCCAGTTCGAGCTCCTCTAATGGCTGGGTGTCAGCATAATCCCAACGGCGATGAATCTTCACCTAATGGCATTTTTAGGCTGACTTGGCGGCTACTTTCAATGCGCCTCGCCCGACCACTTCACGGGCGCCGCACATCTCGCAAGGAGCCTTCTGCCTTCTTAAAGTAGGCACTTCCTGCCCAGGGAAATTCATGTGAAATTCGGTCTACGGCTGCTGCTGTGACGTAAGGCCTGAATCGATAGCTAGGGGCAGCTACCGCCTTCCGGCCGTAATACGGCCGTTGACTTTTTATTTTCGGATTTATTCGATTTGATATTAAATTAGCCGCTGTGGTGGCTCGTGCCGGGTTAATTGGCAGGCAGCAATTACGAGGCGGAGACCCGCATCACGATCTGGGAAATTCTGCTCCGGTGGGGCCCAAGTGAAGAGACTTTGCTCGAAAGCGCTGCATGGCGTTGCATAAGCCCAGGCGCTAATACTCTTTTGGTTCTCCAGTGGCTTAGAACGCTTCGGTTTTCGGAGGGAATTTCCTCAGAATGGGTGATAATTTTGGTTAGCACGGCTTAAATGCAATTTATTGATCAAAAGTGATTTTTTATGAATTAAATTTATTTTAGAATTCATGAACTTTTATGATTTAAAATGGAAAGCAGAAATGCAGCAGAAAGTTATGTACTTATGGTTGAATCGTTTCTTTTTAGAATAAAATTATGGATATTAAGTGCCAGCGATTAAGCAATTCACCGATCAAAAAGGATTTAAATAAAACGATTGTGTAAAAATTTAGTAACGAATCCGGAAACGGATTTTTTTCAACACTGAACCATTTTAAAAATATTTGATTTTATAACCGATATTTAAAATCCCTTCGGAATTTTATTCTTAATAAAGTAATTAAGTTGAATATCGCGCTATTTAAAATTAAATTCCTTGAATAAGTACTTCTTTAATAAATAAAATAAGAAGCAAACAAAAAATTCTTTTAGGAAGTGTTTGAGCCATCCGATCCCATTTCAACCCCAAAATTGTGTTCTAACTGCCACAATTTTAAGCGACAGGAGATTCTTAAAGTGCTATGTACGGCAAACTGTCCCCCTAATCTTCCTCTAAAAACCTTCTTAATGAGAATGTCTAACCTAATTTAGTTTCGTTTTGCCAGCCGATAGAAAAGGATATCTATTGTGAAAATACCTACCTACTTGTTATTAAAACAAAAAAATACCATAATGACTTTATTTTTCATGGTTTCTTCTATAGAACTCTGTTATAACTTTTTATAATACTACAAATTAAGATATAAGAGTGTTTTTGATATAATCATTACTTCCGCATATTTTTCCTTTTTTTTCTGGTAAAAAATATATTTTCTAAATTTTATGCATACAATCTTAAGGTACAAAAATATGTTTACTTTTCCCCTGAATACAAATATGTATTAGTTTTTTCTAGTTCTATTGCCAACATATTTTTTTTTTATTCTAAGTAATATACATAGATTAAGAACTAAAACACATTTGAAAATTATTGTATAATTAATGAAAAAAAATTGTCTTACCAGCAATCAGCTATGCCTGGACCATAGAGAACACCTTTTACTCACGTCTTTTACACATGTTTTAGATGTGATTTATCAAAAAAATTGATTTTTTTGACCTAACACACGAGACGACCCCCTTAAAATGCGTGCTTACGACCCCTAAACATTTCATTTGATTGCACCCAATTCTTTGAAGATATTTAATGCAAGGGCCAATTTGCAGCTTCAAAATTTAATATCTCGGTAAATATCAGAAAATCTTTTATTAAAATGTATACCTATTAAATAAATTCATATTCTTAAAAATTTGTTATTTCGCGAGATTATTATACTTTAATTAATAAGCACCAGCACAAAACTTGATTTTAAACTTAAATTTCTTTCTCTAATTACGAAACGAAATTTACTTATACGTTGGACATTGGATGGTCTTGCTATAAATATTAGCAACAAAATATGATAAATTGTATTTCTCTCGAATAATAATTAAATATTTATATTAAATATTCTTAACATTGGTTATATTAATACAATGTTATATTATTGTATCAAAATGTCGGATTACAGTTAATAAGTTTGCGTTTCAAAATTCTAAGCACTCATTTTGTTTAATAATATACTAATAGTAGTCCCATTTGAGAAAGATTTAATCATTGATACCATCTCTTACAAACTATAGCAAAGTACTTTCGTCGAACTGCTAAAAAATGAATACGAAGTATGAGCAAACATTTCGAAGTTCCAACGCAATAGACGAATTGTACACCAAGTAAAACGCCTTTGAATCCATTCTATTCTCGACGATTGAGACCAATAATAAGTATTCCATACAATGCCACAATATTCCAGAATTGGTCTTACTTACTTAGCCTAGCATAGAGTAGGACCTACCTATTATAGTTAACACGTTCTGAAAAAACTAAATCATGTTTAAAATTAAAAATTACAACTATGTCTTTTTTCTTAGTTGCTTTAAAGAACTGAGCTAAAATTACCATACTAATTCAAACTTTTAAATGGAATGTCCTCCACTACATATATGGGTGAATATACGGTATTTGATTTTTTTGTGTCCCTGAAGGAAATGTAATCTGTTCCATTCAATATTGATAATTTCTCTATTTGACACTATTTTTAAATTTGTAATGATGAAGGCCAGAAGATTTTTCTATTTTTTTGAGTTTTATACGCACCAGAGGAAAATGTGTTACCAGGGGAGTGACACTATTGGCGGAGTAGTTACAAATTAAAGCAGGGAACTGACAGGTCATTGATTATTAGCTAAGATATCAAATAAAACATATATAAATTATGAAATATGCCAGAGGAGTGACGCCAGAGAAGTGACAAAATCGCACAAAACCTACAAAAACAACATCACTCGCTTTTCTGATCACCGTTTAACGTAATACATGACATCTACACACAATAAACATTGCATTGTGCAAGTATACAATTTCGTAACTATAAAATACAAAAACATAGACTTACCAGGGGAAATACACCAACGACTGGCACAAACATGCTTTCCTATAGTGAATCGCAAACTGACGCAATATTATTGGAGTTTTGCTCAACGTCGTTAGCTTGCTTCTAACTTCACACTGTTGTACGCGCGTAGTTCAAGGACAAAAACATACCTTTGCGGTTTTAAGTTAAATTTTACTTCTTTGAGTTACGCCAGATGAAGTGACATTATTGTAACATGACATGAAAATAAGTTATTTTTCTTTATATTAATAAATATTTTTACAGTGTATTTTGATAAAATATGTTTCGATGTTTATAAAAGCATATGATCATATTTTAAAAAAACATAATGGCATACGTATTTAAAGTATCTGGCCATAAAATCATTAAAATCTAGTAATGGGGACGCCAGGGGAGTACACATTTATGACTATTTTCAACTATTAATGCCTTAAATTAAACAGTTATCGTGAATAGACTTTGTGGACCAAATAAAAGACCATATTCTTTAATGTTTAAGCATACAGAAACAATAATATAATAAGTTTAACATAAAATTTGGCTATGGACCATTGGAATTCAAATAGCGTATATTCACCCATATCACACCAATCTTAAAATGAATCATAGTTGTATCCATTCAGTTCCTTTGCACTGATATAAGTTTATAAGAATGGATAATCTGCTTATAGTATCCTAATAGATTTGGTAATGGTAAGAATCAGACTAACTAGGAAATTGATTGTAGTAATTAGATTTTTAGTTTTTTGTTTTGTTACTAATTATTAAAATATGCATTTGAAATTAATCTGCAATCATCGTCGCGAGAAAGTATTAGAGTCTTCCAAAATTTGTCAAGTATTAATACCCCATAAAAAGGGAAATTTGTCCTAAATATTCAGTGAGTTTGCTGGTTTTTTCGACATCTAAATTTAGCTGACCACTTCGGACAAAATATCCGCAAGTTTTGAAAATTTTAAAAGGTCAGATCGATCGCACGAGCTACAGGTGTTTAACCGACCGGACAAACAAATCTGTCCCTGGGGCCCAACTTTTCAGGGCTTTATATTAAAATTAAAAATTTTCATTCATCTAGACTCTAGAGCGTGACATAATCAGGTTACCAGGGTTTTTCAGGCCATCCCGAAGGATTAGAGCCGAATTAAAATTAGAAAGGTCCTGTTTTTGTAGTGGCGTCACCCGCTCCCATTTATAAGCCACCGAGACGCCAGATTCGCACATAAAATCCAGACTTTGGTGGGTTGAATTTATGCTGCCAAGCAATGACTCACCCACCGAGCCGTGCAATCATTGGGCTCGCTTAAATTATGCACATGTGGTGCTCCCGGGCTGTCTTCCGCCCACTGGGGGAAGCCAGGAGACGTGACCCCACCGATCCAGGGCGTCCTTGAATTTCTGGAATCATGCGGGGGAGCACACTGCCGAGGCCCCAACGTCTGGATTCCCACCAACTGCGGCTGAATTATGTCAGCAGAGCTGGTGCTTAGTGGCAGCCCGGAGTTGGAACTCCTTGCGCCCGCCTGACGGAGCACCAAAGGCCGATCGACGGAAGGAGCCCGGGTGCCCCTTATTTGCGAGCCGGGCCACGGACTCAGTCTCAGTTCGGTGGGTGTGTCACTTAATGAAAAGTGACAAGTAGCCGGGCTTCATCCAGGAGTCAAGTGAGCGTGCGACGTCTTACCTGAGATGGGGAAAAGCAGCAATTTTATTTCGGGTGCAAGCCGCCACTCTGAAAATCCGCCTTTGTGGAGCCTTCCAAATGCTGGGGCTGCCTGGGAAATTGAAAGTGGAAAAACTTTTTCATTTCGAAGTGATTGCAACTCTCGTGGCAAAGGGGCGCGGGGCCCGGGAAGCCTACTTCTCAATGGCTTCAAAGACGGGGGGTTTTTGCTCTAATTAAAAATTTTCGCCAAGCACCAGAGCTCGCTGTATGCACGTCCTGTCCGATTTTGGGGCCTCGGGTAAATGTGCGAAAACTTTTGCTTTCGAGCGCTTAATTGAAGAAATTCAATAGAAGTTTGTCGTTGGCAATTTGTCCTTTACTTCAGGCAACTTCGGTAATCCGAACGTAAACAAAGAGAAGCATGGTTTTAATAAATATCAAATTGCAAAGAGGCACTCTGCGATGTCGAACGGTTGATGTTCTTGTTTGTTTTCTCGTTTTCGAACGCTCAGTTTTTGAATCAAATTTTGTGCCAAACGATTCATTGCCCAGCGTTGCCTTACTCACAGAGGTTTTTTAAAAATGCCGGACAAGTGCGAGTAGAACTCACACCTTGAGGGTTCCGTACCTTTATACATATAGTATTATCGTAAAGTAAGTAATTATTTTATAATTATCAATTAAATTTGAATCTTAGAAAAAGAAATTAAGTTTGCCACGTAATAAGTCCATCATTTTAACTTATATAAAACAATTACCTGATGTTTTCCTTTGCTTGTGCTATGAGACCTTCCTTCGTATCAAATTTCAAAATTTAACGGGAAATAAAGTACCCTATATGTTTTGATGCGCCAGTCAGTAAGTTAATTAGTAATTAGTTTTAATTTTAACACGGTAACTCTCGTCATTCCTAAGGAAAATAGTCTTGAAGGACAGACGGACAATAAAGATTTCCCAAAACTCTAAAAAACCGGTCCAAATCTAGTCGGGCTCGCGCAAACAGGGTTCTTTACAAGACCTTTTATCGACAAAATCGATCGACCAATTTTGGGTATAATTAAGCGATCATACCTGAGTTAAAACCTTCAAAATATCGAATTTTTTTTATAGGCTTCAAAAATTATATAGTCCTTCCGTAGTACAATGCCGCAAACCGAATATTAAATGACCCTGGCGGATTTGGATCAAGGTATGATTGATACATATGTAAACATGTACTTTCAAAACTTTTAACCCAGTTTCCCAACAATTTTTTTTTTTTTTTTTTTTTTTGACGTCGTATAAGCTGGTCTCTAAGCTTTCTTTCAACCGATAAAAATAAAATGTTGGAGGTACTTTAGCTACATACTAAACTACTCGGAGAACCAACTGTAATTAGAATAACAAGTGTTTTTGAGGTTAGGTTCGTTAAAATCATACTTATGTTTTCGGCTATCGTTACTGCATAGTTATGAAATTATGGCAGTTTGTAATATGTATGTATGTGGATGAGTCTTGTGAAATTTCAAATCGAAGTTTTACAATTTTTTGCAGAAATCCTATTTAATTTAACGATTTTCCACAATTTTCGCCAAAATTTGTGATAGCGCCGAAAAATTTTCACTTTTCGAAATTATTTAGTTCAATATCTCGGAAAGTATTTACAAGCAATTAGTATGCTAATTATATAATGTCTTTTTATTGTCAAAAGAATGATAAAGCTTTTGAAACAGTTTTATGGGTTCAATACGTTAAAATCGTTACTTACTGCATGATGAATGATAATGTAAAACTACATGAAAATTCATACAAGATTTACGGTGGAGTCTTCAGGCCTCGATTTACTAATTATAAGCCTGCGAATGTAGACATGTGTTGGTGTATGTAGATCTTGGTGAACTTGTGTATAATGTTTCATTTTTATTTCACTGTTTGTAATTTATACTCTTATAATTATTTTGCACCAAAATATTGATCAAAGACGTACCACAACGTGAAACTCGCAATAACAAAAATTTTGTGAAATTTTATTAGTAATTTGAAAAGTATTGTGTAATCAAAACTAGGTATTATAGTAAAAGTTCTTTGAATATTGCTCATTACATTAATTACACGTATCAACTGATAAAATAAGTATTTACTACTATTAAATATGCACGTACCGAAATTCTGAAGACGTAATAACGATGATATGTTCTTGTCTAAACAAATTTGTAAGCAGTAAGGATCAGAACTATATCACAATATTGTAGCGCAATTCAAATGACTAAAAATGGTTAAATAAATTAGTGCAATGCAATTAACCATCACTTAATCAGTTAATAATAAGAATTAATGTACAATGTAGTAGTTAAAATCAGGGACCGAAAATAACCGTTATTTTGTATTTTTAAAACAAAAAAATCACAGAGAAATAATGATCTGATCTTGTTGCATCTTTGGAATAATTTTATCGCCGTCAAGTGAACTATAGATTTCAGGCGTGATTTTAAAAAGTATAACTAATAAAATAAAAATTGCTCAATAATGGTTAATTTTCATTTAAAATTTATTGGTTAATGTTTAACCATTATTTAAAATTTTTTTTTTTTTGGTTATGAGATAACAGTTATCATTTAACTTTTATAATTCTTATCTCAAATAACAGTTATTATCCAATTTATTTTTATTGGTTACCGGGTAAGAGTTATCGATCAACCTTTATACATAATATTTCTCAGTAATGAGAGTTATTTCTGAGTTTTATTTTTTTGGTTACCGAATAACCATTATTCAGCAATTTATTCTTTTTTTCTCATAAAGTTCTCATTTGAAAGCGATTTCCACCAACTTGCGAATACAAAATCGCGGACTGTCAAATTTTGAAGTGCACGCGATTTTCACCAAAATTGTTACTTGGGGGTTTTCGGGGTCAGTAAGTTGGTGGAAATCGCTTTCAAATGAGAAGTTTATGAGAAAAAAAGAATGAATTGCTGAATAATGGTTATTCGGTAACCAAAAAAATAAAACTCTCATTACTGAGAAATAAATATTATAAAGGTTGATCGATAACTCTTACCCGGTAACCAATAAAAATACATTTCTGAATAATGGTTATTCGGAACCAAAAAAAATAAAACTCGAGAAATAACTCTCACTATGGAGAAAAATTATAAAATTTGATCGATAACTCTTTTCTCATAACCAAAACAAAAAAATTGTAAAATAATGGTTAAACGATAACCAATAAGATTTACAACTAAATATAACTGTTATTGTCTGATTTTTATCTTAAAACTTATAACCGTTACGGTCCCTGGTTAAAATTCATATCATCATCATGCATAAATCTTCAGAACTTTCTAACTTTATGCATCTGCTAAATTTTAAACTATAAAGAACTTTTTATTAAATCTTATAAGTTTAAAATACCAGACACTGGTGCTTTTCTTGTTAACTCTTATGAGAAAACCACTAATTAAAACTTGTGAAAATACTAATAAAAGCTAATGAGTTCATCTGTATTTTTCCATGAGTTAAGGCTTTTTATTATTCTCTAAAACTCTAGCATACCTCCTTTTCATGCAATTTGCACAAACAACCTTCTTGACCTGATTCGAAGTTACCGAACTTTATTTTATAAGCTCATGTGTGGTGTGGTGGCTTTATTTTGAGGATCTCTTTTCCTTTAATTATGAATTTAAATTTTTTTATGCAAGTGATGTTAAGATATAGTCAAGTTAGTGTATATTTTGCAACTCAGGAAAGCTTACATCAATATGTAAATATTCGGAGCTCCTGTGACTCAAGGACTTGTTTACCCCAAGTTCACGTGTTTTCATACGAAAAAGCCCAAGGATTCAAATTATACTTCAGTTTTCAAAACAATAACAAAGAAATTCCCGACAAAAAATTTCACGAGATGAAATATATTTGATTAATTTTTGCATTATGCTGCAGTAGTTCTCGATGATGACGGTTCCAAGTTTACATTTATCTTTGGTGAGCCAAGTCAGATGTGGTGACGGCTGTAGTTGAGTGGAAGGGGCTTTTTAAGTGTAACAATCGAAGCCATATCGAAATGTTAAATCGAACTCTTTGCCCTAATAACAAACACCTGAGCAAAATTTGAAAAGTGGTTGAAAAAAAAGTAGTCATTTTTGGGCAGATCTGCCAAATTTACAAAAAAAATTTTACATATCAAACAGTGCCCAAAAAGCTTAGAAAGCAGCAAATTCGTACAAATAGATTTATAGGATTTTTAGTACATATTCCTTCCATAGCAAGTATAGCTGAACACAATTCAAATGTTATTGCGATTGTATCTAGATTGCCAAACAACTGTACTAAAAGAAATTTTTAACTATATTCTGGGAGAACCATAAATATATGTAGTTTGATGGACTATATCTTACGGATGCCAGAACTATAAAACTATATTCTCTCATCTATCTTAGGGATGCCAGAACTATAATTATAGAGTTTTTTGCTATGTATATTGCAAAAATCATTGATATCATGACCATTTTATTGCCCTCAAATCCATAAAAAATGTTCTCAGTGTACCTACCTTTGTTTTAAAAATTCTTTTAAAGAACGGAGAATATTCAACCTAAAGCAAGCAGGAATCTAGGGTTTTTTTTTTTTTTTTTTTTTTTTGTAACAACCCTTATAAATCATAATTTCAGTCTGATAAAAATTTCTATAGAAATTAATTTTCTTTCACAATAATCTGGCATTTCAAGTTGTTAATTGAAGGAAGGGGCTGCACAAAGGAAAAAGTATCCTTCTTTTGAGTTGTAAATATAAAAGGAAATTTATTTTACCCAGAAGCTTGAGATCTGAATCCAGAACAGGAGGATTTGACCTTAAGGAAAATTTTAATTTTAATAATACTTTTTTATTCACGAGGAAATAAATTCACGAAGTGGCGCTTTTCTCGTTATAAAGTACTGAATTTATAAACAAAGACAGATATAAAAACAATTTCGATTATATCTTGTATCTTACTGTGTAAATTAATCAAAAAGAAACATTGTTAACGCTGTAAAAAGCAAAGCTGAATTGGTTTCTTTGATTTTAGATCTATTTTATTATTTGAGTAATGTTTTGTACTCATTAAAGTGGATTATATAAATTTATTTCCTAAGACACCTCAATACAAAATTATTAGTAAAAGTTGTTTGAAATTTACAGCAAGAAAAACTAAATGTACCTTTAAAACATAATAGGTATACTGCTGATTTAACTTAAACTCTCAAATTTTATTTTAATTCTATGTTGTATGGTACTTGTATGAAAGAATGGAATAACTCGCTTTTGATACAATGAATATAAATTACAAATATTAAATAACCTTAACATATTTGAACTACAATATAGTTGTTTTCAGCCTAATTAGTTTAACTGGTCGAACTATTTTAAATTAATTTATCAAACAATTCCAAAATATTGAAGATGAATGAATCTTTGGAAATACAGTTTAGGGTTGTACATCTAAGAGTATATTTTCAATATATAAAATTAAAAATATGTGTACCGCAAAAGATTCAATCTAAAAATCAAGTGATTTTGTATTCTACTCTATAGGATAGGAATTTCGAGAAAGCAAATTACGATATAATTATTGCCGAAAGTCAGTAACTAAATTGAAGAGACATAGTTAAATAAAAGATGTAAATATTCACACTTAAAATGAAATTATTTTTTTATAATTTATCTCATACGATTAGCAACCAGAGGTTTCATTTCTGAACTATTATATCTACCAAGTGAGAAAAATGCATCTAAATATTTATGAGTTTAATTACAACAATCTCTAAACTATGAAATGAATCTGCATAGCATCGATGCGAAACATTTCTAAGCGCTTTAATTATGTTAGTATTCATGGCAAAATTCTAGTCAAATTGAAGTGTCTAGATTCTAAATCGCTTGATCCTTGTTGGGGTAGCAGGCACACAGATAATTGAGAGTATCCGTCACCACTGACAAATGCAAAACTAATTTGTATAAAAAGTTTTGCAATTAAGCAGTCTCGACATCATGCAACGATTATTTTTATGGAATATTTCACGCAATTTAGGCTGATTAAAGTTCTTAAGAACCACAATTCACGCACTACGGCAGCACGCCAGGTTCATGTTCGCCACGACCAGTTTCCTCCCAATCGTCGTGTGCCGAAGATTAATTGGGCCCCGAACTGAATATTAAAAGGGCTCGATCGTTTTAGTACTTTTCGTTTACGTTTCGTTTTTTTACGCATTTAGGCAGGATAACTAACTTAGGCGACAGACAAAACTGTTCTAGCACGCAATGCCAAGTGAGACATACGCAATTTTTCCCACATAGCAAGTCAATCTGGAGGTGGGCACCAAAATAATATAATTCTGTGGTTTATGCTCAACCAGGGAGACTATTTTGCGTAAATAGGCAATTATTTCAATTTGTTCTTGTTTGAGAAAGATATAGGCTGTAATAATACCATCCAAATATTTAAATCATGCGAACCATTTTCGTAAATTTGCTAGCAACTCCCACAATTTTGTCGCCAAAAAACTATCTTAATTTATTCAAGTGGCTACGCCTTGCATGGAGTCTTTTTGAAGTAGAAGGAAAGAAAAGATTCTTATAACCTGTATCTTCAAAAACTTACTGCCAACATTAAAAATCCTCTGATCGTATGCTATCATATTATTATCGATTAATCTAATTATCGGTTATCATATGCAATGACCGGCAATTGACACCTTGTAACAAGTATTTTGATACATCATTATCTTCAATTTTTCCCTTTCAGATTTTTTACTCAACTACATAAAAGTTGGACCAAATTGAAACAAACGAGTTTCTGCAATGAAATAACACAAAAAAACCCTTGTATACCTTTTATCATTGATTTATACGAACAAGAAAAATTCCTCTTTTGCGTTATTTTCTTTGATGGTTTTGTTCATCCTTGAGAATATTTGTTTACCCCGAAGTGGGAATCGAGCTTAGGCCTTTTGAGTGACTATTCATTAGAATTTTATTTTCTTCAAAATATTCTTGGAATTTTTATTTGTCATTTATCAAGCTTAATATGAGCGTGCGAGGGTGAATTGAATACAAAGCAGTATTATTTTTTTTATGCGCCATGAGAAAAATGGAAATATGCGTTGGACGAAACAAAATTCCAATGTAGTTGGAGAATTTCCTATCCGAAAAGTAATCTTGCTTTACGACAATCTCCAGCCCTATACAAGTGTTGAGGATTTGTTCTATATTGCACTGGAAGAGCTTTCTTATCTCCCTGCGATTATCCTTTATTTGGACCACTACAAAAAGCATTTAGAAGACAGATTTAAAGAACAATATTGCTGCAAAAGCATTTGACTGGGATTGGCTGGTGTTACAATCATCTTATTTTACGATCGGAAATGTGCTTTTTTGTTGAAAACAAAAATTGACAAGGTATTATGCAGAAAAATAACGTTGTATGTTTGTATTTCTACTTGATAAGTTAACAAAATTGATTTCGGTTTGTATTTGATTCACCCTCGTACTAAATGTTATAAATAAAAATATGAAACAGAACTTTAAAATACTAGAATCCGTCTATGTTAAAAAAGTATTTATCAATAAACTACATATTTATAAACCCTTATGATACTTATTTAATAAGAGATAGTCTATTTGTTCCGCTATAACTTCTAAACCATTCAATCGATTTTAATGAAAACTGGTGATCCTGATTGCGAATTCACTTTTGAAATTGAAAAATGTAAGATGGTGGACTAGTAATTTCATCAGGAAATATATTGAAATTAATACTTTATAATATATTTATTTATTTAACACTTAGCAATAACAACGTATTAGTCAAGAATAGGTAAAAAAAAAATCTTGAGATGTACATAAACCGTGGTAGCAAAATTAGCTTTGGACTATGATTCTACGAGTATATCACACATCCCCAAAGATTTTAGTGAACTAGGTTAAGTGTCGACACATGTAGCATTTTGAGAAATCGTTAACTACATACTACTTATGATTAGTTCAGCTTTCACCAAGTTTAATCCAGTTTAAATCGGGCTATTTTTTATATTTTTACTTGTAATGTCCGATTTCACAGTGTGAGCTTAAGCTCGAGTTTAGTAAGGCTAAGCTAAGTAGTTTAAGTTATGGCTTAATTCTCTGCTACTGATAATTCCCTTCTAGTCGACATCCTGCATTATAGGAAAATCTCAGCCTGGTCATAAAAATTAAGTTCCTTCTTTTTTTGAAAATTTCTCATTGTTAGAACATTATAATATCCCTCATTGCTCATATAAAAACTATTTTATTTTATCTCATAAGTCAACTACATACAATTATTTGACATCGCCTTATTCTTTAAACTTAACTAACTACATTTAACTTAAACTAATATTTGAGCTCGATTTAAATTTTAAACCTTAAATCGTCGTTATAAGATCGGGCATAGTTTTTTTTATTATTATTTGTTTATTTTTCTTCAAAAGTAATCATCTATTTGTTGTTTCTAAAGTTATGTTTCTGTCTGGGTAGGTATTATTATTTTTATATTATTTTATATTATAATAAACATTAGTGTTTTATTTAATATATTTTTACTAATGTTAATATTATATATCAGTCCAATGGTTTGAAGCCCATATAAAGTTTTAAAGAAAATGTTGAGCGAAAAACGCAAAAGAAAAATAATTATCATGTTATATTCGCTTAGTTAATGCGTTTGTCATTCGCAGAACCAATCTCTAACTAAATATTTACTTGATCGACTACTCTACATTTTCTTGAAAGTTTAAGCTTTTCAATTTAGCGAAAGAAAATCGATTTTTTTGATATTGTTAAGGTAACAAGAATACGGAACAGAAAACATTTCCACCTGTGTTTATAATATCTCAGAAAAAATGGTATCGCAGTATGCGGACAGAAGAATGGAATTTCTATGTATTTTCAACTAAAAATATAATTCCGAGTTAATTGTCTTTATGTCGTTCTTCAGTTACCACTGTCATTAACTTCGTCACTTCGTCTTCTTGTAGGTTTCTAGTCCTGGAGCTCGAACCTCGGAGCGTGCCATAGAATAAAAAGTTGGAGCACGCAAATTCGTTATTCGTCCCAGTTACATTCACTTTAGTCGCGTGGGGGCGCCTTTTGTGATCATCGATTGCAATCTCGCACTACGCCTTGTGGCTGGTGACACGTCGTCGCGGCGCGGTTCGTCGGTGGGTCGGCGGGTCTGCGGGTCTATTTTCGTCGGCCGCCACCTGTTACAGGCGCAATAATTTACTTAGCGCGACGCCTAATTAGAGCTAAGTGCCAGGGCGATAATTTCTTGAGTTAATGGGGTGGCGGAGTGGGTGGTGGTGGGTTTTTTTTGAAACGCGCCATGCAGTCATAAAATTATTTTTATTCGTTCTTGTTATTCTAAGATTAATGCTTGTTCTACTCTAAATGATTGTTGTATTGCCGCTCCGCGGGGGAGGCGCCACTAAAATCTAAATAAATACTATCAGTGATAGGGTGTGCACTCTGAAGGTGCTGCAATGCTTGAGGAAATGAAGAAAAGCTTAGGCGAGGGCGTAAAGATACTTGAAGACGATATTCGTTCCGTAAATATCACAGACTTTAACAAAAGAAGGCGATTGCATCCTTGAAAGGGGGTTTTCTTTTTATGTTGTTCGGTTGTAGAAGTCGCGGCTAACGCTTAGCTCACGCTTATCTTCGAGGCAAGGTAGTGCAGATGCAAAAACGTGCAGACGAGGGCGGTGAGGTTGCCCATTGCAACGGTCATATGTATCCTCCGGAAGGATTTGTGAATCTTTTGATAGTGTGGACAATTGACTAAGTCCCTCTGCTCCAAGGTGCCCACCTCCTTCCCGCTGCCCACGCTGACTTCAAACTTGTGCTTCTCCCGCATCAATCGGAGCAGAGGAGGAGCCAGGTACAAGCGGACTGCGACCTCGATGACGGCACAAGTGGTCAAAGCTATCACCTGGACGTACGAGGAGAACTCCCACCTGCCGCCAATCACTTTGATGAACATAACCAAAGTGCAAATGCTCAGAATTGAGTTCATCGCGAAATATTTCGGGAACAGGATCTGTTGGCACAGGCCGAATGTGTGTCGCGGCAGGGCGAAGTACAGCGACAGTCCTGAAAAATTATCAAAATGTTAGCTAACATCGACATGTGACATGTGCTTTAAAATTTTATCTTACCCGACACGAATGTCATCCAGATCTGGGCCCCAAAGTGTGTCGCAAACGCTCCTAAATAGGTGACCAGTGCCAGGCCGCTTTTCTTCTCCTTCGATTTCACCAGTTCGACGTCTTTGTCACTTTCGAGGATATTCGGCCAGACAGCCATCAGGACAAATGAAAGTATTCCGAGCGCTATGACATGGGCCGGCTGCGTCGTTCGGCTGAGAACTCTAGAAGAAAGGGAATCCAATTAGAGATTTAATCAAGGAAAAGCTCATTTCAACTGAGCTGAATAAATTATGTAAGATTGGGATATTTTAAATGATTCAGACGGCTAATCGATTCTAATCGATTCAATATCTTTCTTATATTTATAAAACTTCAGTTCAATTTATCGGTTTTCTTCAACAAATTTAATTTTCTTTTTATTTAATTAAGTATTACCTGATAAATATTTTCATCAATTTCTTGGAGTTCAGAAACTGTGATAACCTCTTCTAAGACTACTAACTTTTATTTAAAATATGTATAATAATTAAATATGACTGAAGATAAATATATATAGACGTACATACATGAGCTAGAACACAATATCATATTATCATGAATTTATATTATGTTTCTACAGTTTTAAAGGTCACAGTAATTTTCCTTTTATTCGTATCTACACATGTTAAATTTAAAATTTGGGAGGTGTATCATTATAAGTTCCAGGTACCACCAATTGTTATCTAATGAATTCAATTCGAAAGTCTCATAGCTAACAAAAACCGAGGTAATTCTGCAAAATTAAACTGATTTTCATTGCTTTGTGCTCTTTGTTTTGTCGTTACAAATAGAGTGTAAAAAGTTCATTTCAAAATTGTATCCAATTAGTGAATTATTCAAGGTGAAAAATTGAAAATGTACAAATTGTACGCACGAAGAATTGCAACGAAATATAAAATAAAGAAAATATGAAATGTACAATTCATTTATTTCCTCATCCTACATTAGGCCTATTTTTTTTTATTTGCTTCAAAAGTTTAGCCCTCGTTATTTGGAAAACTTGATCGTACGTAAAACTAGTATAAACAATTTTTCTAATGACTAAAATTTGCGGACAAGTGAACAACATTTTAAAATGGACTTTTCAACTCTGTTTGTAATATTAAAATAAATGTGAATATATATAAAAAAAGAACACTTCACCAGTATTTATTTAGAAATTCCACCTATCTTTCGCCTAAAATGACTTGATTTATTATTATTTAATGTTTCCAATTTTTTGGAATTTAAAGAGAATACTACTTTTAATTTGACAAATCGAACCAACCAACTCTATGGACATCAAAAGTATGTAAAATATGACTACATCATTCACAAGGTTGTAACAACAGGTTTCTAAGATTCGTGATAAATGTATCACATTATTTATTAATAAATTATAAAACATATTTACTCAAAAATTCCTGAAAACCGAATAATAATTTTTCTCAATCGAAGACTTTTGGCTATATGATTCAAGTTTTTATTGACTTTCGAAAGAGCCGCAATAAACGTCCTTCCGAAGGACGAACTTTGGGTACTGCCATTTGAATGAAAAATAACCTCAAGCGCAGCTAAATGAGAATATTTTTTTTATAAATTCGGCATGTTTCCCGAAAACCCGGGAAAGGTTTTTATTTATAGTGCCTCCTACATTCTTCCCATTCGATCCCTAGTTTCCAGGCTCAACAAAAAACATTCCCATGTATGCTATTTGTATGTATTCACATACGTGCAAAGCGTGGTTTTAATTTCAAAAAGCCCTAGGTCAAAACTAACAAAACTTTATTGTCTGCCCGCAATGTTTTGAGGGGACTAATTGAAAGTTAGAGCTTTTGCGTATAATCGGAGCACTCATAGTTGTTTTAATGTGCGGGCGGAGGCACTCAATGCACTCCTAGCAACTATTAATTCCCATTATGCTCCGTAATTGCTCCGAAATGGCTGGATGAACTTTGCAACTGATTTTCGGATATTGCAGGATGACCTTTCCGATTAGAAGGCATCAAGTTCAGCTCCTTTCTTAATTTAGTGAATGATGTTCACGTTGTTGTTTGCTTCTCAGCGGAAATGAAGTAAGTAAACTTGTGAAGGGTCTTAGGTGGGTGTGTAGCTAGCTTCCTTGCGAGCTTGGCTAATATTCTTGGACTGGCAGTCAGCTTCAGACGGTTGGGTCTAATTTGATTAAGTCTTTGGTAAATTACATTGGCTTTTTTTTAGTATAAAGGAGGAAGTCTGCCCTTTATTATTACCCTCGATACACAGCACCGGCGAATGAACATTCAGAATGAATTATTTATTTTGTTATGTACGGATTAACTTTGAATGATCATCCATCATCATCTTCATCTGAATATGTAATACTCAATAAAGTTCTAAAAACTGCATTCTCACCGAATGTGAAGCTGATTGATTTCCCATGTATCTTATACCATATAAAATATTTCTACTCTTTTTTATTTCTAAACATTTAATACGTTCAGATCTTTTCCTTAAAACTAAAAGTTTCATGGAAAACTTTCTGCTTCAGGCGATTTTATAATCAGCATCAAAAGAAATGAAGTTCGTCGTATGTCGTTCCAAGATGAATGAACATCCGAAGTGAAATATCATTCGTACAAGTATTATCGAGGCTATAAACAAACATTTTATTTTGAATCGGTCCCAGGTTATCTCGAAATTTTAGTCTCTAGATCACGCAAATCTTAAAAACTAGAAGAGGAAACTCTAATACAAAGAATTACTATAACTTAATAATATTATGAAACGTTATAGAAGAACTTTAATTCTAGGCGATCAATATTGACCTCTATAAGATTATTATATTTATTAAAATAGGTTACTATCTTTAGGGCATGCTCATTTTGACAATAATAACAATAAGGGTTAATTAACAAATTCTTTGAACGTATTTGTCGACTAGGAGAAGATAGATAGATTTGGCATTGTTTGACCAAATTGAATAAAATTTAAGGTGTTAAGGGTTAAATTTATGAAATTTTATTTTAAAGCTTTAAATTACAATCGGCTTAAAGTACCTTTAAATATTTAAGTAAATATAATGTAATGTACTTTTCTCAAATTTTAAAACCTTGATATAAGTGACGGCTTTTAGAATTCAATTCAATTCAAAATTTGATATCTAACCTGAACCAGGTAGGAAAATGAAAAGAACACAGCTGAAATACATCGGTTTACCAAACTTTGATCCCTTTTAAATTTATTTAATTTGTTCATCAACACACTGATTACTAAAGAAAAATAGAAATAAAATAAGAGGAATTCATAACTTGCTTATTTTTCTTATGTCAATTCATTCATATACATACAATTTAGTACTAAAAAAATTTAATTAAAAAATTCATTCAACTATATTAATATTAAGGTTGAGTACGCAAATAAATGTTTAAAAACATATATTGATGTTGAGGAATTTTAAATCAATTTGATCAAACATTCAATTGAATACCCGATTTTAATTTTTCCGCAAACAATTTTCTTACAAAATCTACAAGTGTCGTTACTACTATCTCTTATAAATACCAAATCCGATCTGGCATGTCTTATGCTCTTATGAAGTATGAGGCAATGAAAGATCAATATTTTGTTCAGTTTCTTTGTTTTTACCAGCAAACTCTGCGGCTAATAGGAATAAAAATTATTTCCGGATATATTTGATCCGGTACATTATAGTATCCATGCAATTAATGCTGCCAAAGTTATAAGACATGAAAAATAACCCCGTTTGAACAAATATTCGTCTGGTTTAATCAGGGACTGTAATAATTATGATCAAAAAATATTAATTACAAATTAACGATTATCAAGTATATTTTATTTTTATTTTTTTTTTTATTATCCAATTTATAATTTTTATTTAACCGAAAATAAATTAAACCTTTTATTCCAAATATTATTGAATCTAAGTAAGGTTACAAATGAAATAATTGATTTCAGCTTAGTATAAAGTCATGATTTGTTTGTTTTAAATTTCAGAAATAATAATTATTTTTGGTCCCTGGGTTAAATAGATGAAAGTCAACGTAAGTGTTAGGTGCAAAATGTAAATGGTATTTATATTTTTCATTGCGAAGATCGAAATGCGTCATTATGACGCTTCCCGTAAACCTAGTGTTAATCAATAAAATACGACATGACTTTTTTTTCTGTAGAGAATAAATTTAAAATTTTAATTCATACAAAAATTTGCATAATTCCCCATTCATACATCTGCCTAAAAATAACGCAGATGACACCGAAGTCATGTGCTGGATTTTCATTAGAAGATAAAAATAATTTTATTAAAAATAGCTCAGCCGGTGTATTTTTAGCACGTTGCATTTCGGTCGTTTTAATTATTGCAAAAAAACCGGCCGTGCCTCCACCTGAACCCATTCAATCGAGCACAAGGTCGACGGTCGACAGAGCTCTAATTGCTTCTCAATGCAGTCGACTGCATCTCGCAACTAATTGAGAGATTAAAAAAGAAAAAAGCCCCACCAGGAAACTAAAGGTTTTGTGACAACGCGACCGCCGCAATTTTAATGGGTTGTCACCAGAAGAGCTAACGTCACAGCTCCCGCGGATGATTAAGCAGCGCCGCGCGAAAAACTTTCATGAGATAACGACTGGCCTGGCGCAATAATGAGGTGGCTGCAGCGCGAGTTTTGGGCTGCAGGCCCCGGCCCATTGGTGCATTTCGGCAGTGCACCTTCGGTTGCACCGTAATTCAAAATCAAAAGGTACTCGAACCATCAATTACCCAGCACCTTTCCTTGCCGTCGCCGGTGCATCCGGCGAGAATTGGCAAGGCTCGCGAAAAAACCCGCGTGACCACTTGGAATTTGCTCTTTTAGAGGGGTTTACGAATTTTTTTGCTTAATTCATGGCCCGCAATAACTTTTATAATTTATTTGTCCGTTTGCAGAAGATATAGGGATTAAAACGTAAAAATGATGAATACGACTGGAATTTGGGGAAGGTGTAGCTGCAACTGCAAGAAAGCCCACGTTGACCTGCATTTAATGCGGCTCGGAGTAAGTTTAATCGATCCTGGAGATAAATTGTATTGTGATGCCCTCAGGTCCATAATCGATAAAACATTGACAAGACAACGTTTTTTATGTAATACAATCCCTCGTTTAAATAAATTATAAAAATTGGAAAAAAAATGCATAAGATAAATTGCAACCGGGTACTTGTGCACTAATGAAAACAAGAAAACACACCCGCTGCAACGTGCAGAGCGTACCTTGGAGTACGCTGCAACATAACATACTTGTGGCGCTTATCAATTCCAACAAATCTGTGTTTTTCTTTTCCTTTCTTGCTGCGAATGCTGTGACGATGACTGTCTCAAATTTTAGCAAAAACGACAACCTGACTGTTAACACGTCGTCTACTTATTCTTAGTCCGGCAATCATATTTACATACGTGATTATGCTCACTGAGGAAGTATGGTATTATGATTTTGTAAAATTAGACCGGCTACTCGAATCACGCGCTCAAGAGTCAGCCACTGATGATTTTTTTTTATAAGTGATCATAATTCAAAATATCAACAGCTTTATTAAAAACGGAAATACATAACGCGTACAAAATTATGCTATGACAAAAGATTCTATAGAAGCTAAATATATATGTAATATATTTTTATTTACCAGACTCCTACTTTTATACTTTAAATATATTTTTGTTTTCGAAAATTAGACATTTTAAAAATGTTTTATGTCGAAATGTCTAATTGCACTGGTCAACACCAATTTTTACCCCAAATAAGCAATACATCATTTCTATATGATTTTTTCCATAGATTACGACCTCACAAATGAAAATGTCCCATCACGTCACGTTTTCGACGAAAGTAAGTTTGAAGAGAATAAATTATTTTATTTTGGAGAGTTTTAAAAATTCGCTACAAAATAAGGGATTTTTATAGGCGATTGTGATGAGGCTCAAATAAGAGTTTGAACTTTTAGCTTTTATATTAAAATACTAGAGTCTCTAACACTAGCTGAAATATTCTATTGATTTCATTTTTTTTCTTTAAACGATTACTTCATATACTAATAGTGAATGAAAATCACAACTAGCGGTTTTTTTTTTTCAATCTTCTAAAATGTTGAAAATTGAATTTGTTTTAGTTTTAACCCTATTTTTCTCAAAAACGTGACGTGAGAGAAAATTTTAATTTTTTAATTCATAATCTAAAAAAAGCGGCCAAGTGCGAGTCGGACTCGCCCATGAAGGGTTCCGTAGCAGCAAGTAACATAATATAAAAGTTCTTGTAGTTCGTTGTAACTTTGATCGATGTTAAATTAAATGTTTTTTTTTTTTTTTATATTTGAGTTGATTGAATGAAAGGTAAATTGCGGTTTTTCGATTTATGACGTATTAAAAAAAAACTAATTACTAGATCTCGTTCAAACCAATTTTCGGTGGAAGTTTGCATGGTAATGTACATCATATATTTTTTTTAGTTTTATCGTTCTCTTATTTTAGAAGTTAGAGGGGGGGGGACACACATTTTACCACTTTGAAAGTGTCTCTCGCGCAAACTATTCAGTTTAGAAAAAAATGATATTAGAAACCTCAATATCATTTTTGAAGATCTATCCATAGATACCCCACACGTAAGGGTTTGATGAAAATAAAATTTTTGAGTTTCAGTTCTAAGTATGGGGAACCCCCAAAATTTTTTTTTTTTTTCTATTTTTGTGTGAAAATCTTAATGCGGTTCACAGAATATATCTACTTACCAAGTTTCAACAGTATAGTTCTTATAGTTTCGGAAAAAAGTGGCTGACATACGGCCGGACAGACAGACAGACATGACGAATCCATAAGGGTTCCGTTTTTTGCCATTTGGCTACGGAACCCTAAAAAGGGGCTTATTAAAATTATCCTTCACCAGCTTTGTGAAAAAAACGAAAATTAAAATTGTTGATGAGTGTTATCATTCCTTCGAATCGATATTCTTTTAGGGAATTAAATGTGGAATCATTCCTGATTCCTTCCCCCGCAATTCTCAATTCGATTGAAAAATAATTATCTTGTAATTAAAAATTGATTTTAATTCCGTATAATTCCTTTTTATTGAAAACGTTTTCAAAATATGTGGTAATATTTTTATATAATGTGCATGTGTATATGTGTTTTTTTTTATTTAGAAAACATATTTAGCACTTTACTAATTTTTGAAAAAGTTTTAAACGAAGTCCTATTTAAAATTAAAAGAAATTATTGTTTTAAAATTGAATTTGCTACAAGTTAATTCACTTTTAATTAGTCTTTTTAAAAATTATTTTACAAACTAAAGTACTCTAATACGATGGAAAATTAAGCAGTAAAATTTTGCTATAAAGTGCAATTTATCAGTAACTTTTACTAATACTTTTGGATAAGTCGAAATTTCAAAAAGTACTAACGTAATTCAAAATTTGGTGTACCTATGCGATAAACCTTTTATAAAAAAATTGAAGGTTGCAGAATGTTATAGTGCTTTTACTTAATAAAGTTCAATCTTTTTATTAATCTTATTAATATAAGAAGACAAGTAACAGCTCTTTATTTTTATAACATTGTTCACAACTAGATACAATATAATGTAGCAAATTTCACTTTTTAGCGCTGTCTTTCCCAAAAATACTATTTGATGAAAAATTTTCCATTTCATATTCGTATACTAAGCAGTTCTTCAACCAATAACTTTATAGTTAGTATGAAAATATTCATTTAAAACATGAATATCCTACTAATAATTATTGCTAATAGGTTTTTTTTTTTAGAATTATACTGTGCTTAGAATTAGTTGTACCTACTAAGTACGAAATTACCGACAAACAGTCAAGACAAAACATATTTCTTTTCATAACACAACTTTGGTATGCTTTATATTAACATCACTTGAATAATTTTATAGATAAAGCACGCCAATGAATACTCTGTAATTACCATACTTTTAAATTTCCAGCTGTTAATCATATTAAAAAGCCTCGCTTTCTTGTTTTCTTTGATAGGAAATGCTAGTTGAAGTTTATTAAATCGATATGAATTCATTTAAAACGCAACTGTGCAATACTTAAGTTACTGAAATTTGTTAGAAATTAAAAACGAAAATTATAACTTCAAAGAAGGATTTCATTAAAATAAATCTGAATTTTCGAATCTACCATTCATAAAAAATTAATCTTTTAGTTTTCCTATAGTCGAATATTCTGTAGTTAAGGTACAGAAAAAATATAGGTTAAGAATCCTTTCATAGGAATGATATGCTACAAAACGAGTCCAGTCATAAGACTATCTTGTTCACCTCTATCAACTTATGCCTCAAACGATACCTTGCTAACTCATTCAGCAGCAATAAATTCTTGGTGTTTCGCCAAGGAACTAATGCATCCCGACATAATGCTGAAAGAGGGTCAAAAGTTGAATGCGTTTCTGTAGCGCCTGTCGTTCGTCCGACCCGTCCAACAAGGCCTCTGTTGCAAGCAAAATGCAGAATTAACTTCAATTTAAAGACACAGGAGTGATTGGAGGCAAATGGCTCTTAACAAGATGCCTCGAATTTCTTGCATTTGCTTGTTCAAGAAACCAGACGGAAACTTGTTAGGACCAGTGTGAATCTTGATAATGTAGTCTTTGATGGGACATGAATTTAATATCATAATTTCTCTTTCATTAGAGACGGCTAAAGAAAATTTAATTACAAGCAGAATGATTCTTTAGAGTCTTGCGAAAGATTGTTGTATAAGGAATTCATTTCAAATATGTTATATACTAGCGAGTAATTTCGGTTATTTAGGATATCTAACAAAGAAATTTCTGAGGAAACATCCGATCCGATGCCACCCACATATTGTTTCCATGCAATATGATATTTTAATTATGCCAATTTCAAGCATTCTTTTTCAATTTCGAAATTGCGTTGCTTACAAGAGCGAATGCAAAATATGTGAAATAGCTAATCAACCAAATTATTACGATATAAATATTTTTGGGAGGCTTGGTAAATATCAAAATTTTCAATGACCTGATAAAACTTTTTATTAAATAATTACTCATTTCCCGGGCATTATGTATACTACAATCGTTCATTTGATAGTGATTTTTTTTATTCCGTAATAGATTAACAACATTATTTTATGTGTATCATATGATTGTACGCAAAATATGAGTAACAAATTTTTGGAGCACTTGAAATCATAATCTTTCCAGTTGGCAAGAGCAAAACGCATTAATCCTAAGGTCATTCGGACGATGAAATGAATTGAATACGCGGAGATTAGAACCTTTAATATAAAGGTTATTATTTTGTATTATAACACAAATTGAGAAATGATATAATACATATTTTGTATTTTAGTAAAGTAATTGTGAAACTTTCTCAATCCAAAAATCATGAATTTTAATTAAATCAGAAAGTATTTGCAAATTAAGAAATGTTGTTTGTATAAATCCTTATTTGCAGTTTTATATTTTTCTAAAAAGATAAAATCTTGCCAGTCTGATTAATTAAGTAGAAATATGTACGATCATTGTAAAAACAAATTTTATGATCTAGATAGTCAGGTTTGAGGTATGTTGTATTTGAGTTTTATCGCTCTAATATAAAAGATCGTTCGCAATTTTATTGAAACCGGTCCACAATAATTTTTTATACTTAAAATTTGTAATACCACAATGATTGAGCTAGATTATATAAATTAAATTTGTCCAGAATTTAATTTTTTAATCCTTTTTAAAACGTATGAGAAAACAATTTTGCGTAAGGTATTTTTCATCGTCGCATGTTAAATGTACGTGAGAAGACCAAATGAATAATGCACGATAACTGCATCACCTCGATTATTTTTAACATACAGATGTATTAAGACGCGGAACTTCATATAAGAGGTAAAAATAAAACATATATGAAGGTATTTCTTTTCTGCCGCCTTTACCACCATCTTGAGCCAGTAAAATGGAACTTTCATTATTGAGATGCTTAAGAAAATATTTTTACTTGTTTGTAGGTAGAAATACGGTTCAATTAATAATTGAAACTATTGTTTAAAAATACCACAGATATTCTGAATCCCAAATGCGATACTCACTTGTAGGTGGTTGACCTCTGAACAGCAACACCAAATTCAGTAGCTTTTGTAAAAAATTTTCGTGTCCACATTGTGCTGACCGCTAAAATATCACCTTTAAAGGTCTGATTGTGACCATTATGTGCACTTTTTACCGAATTTTTTTTATCACACGTGCAGGACGCATCTCCGTTCCGTGAGCACATTACGCAATTTCGCTTTTTAAGTAGCGTGTTTTCAACACTTTTCCCTATCTTCCGCGGCATTCCCTGCAGAAAAAGCTGTTCAATTCTCAACTCCATTTCACTCTGTTGGCACATTTTTCCCGCCTAATCGTGAACAAAAATTCCGCGATTATAAAAATCTGGCACGCGACTAAATGCCCTATCTTTTCTTGAATCGATCAATCACTCAAATTCACACGCTCAGGTAGATCCAGGTAGAATTGATCGCGGTTGATCATCCGCACTAGCAGCCGTCCGAAACACTCGCCGTATCGAGTTCAAAATGCCCCCGTGCAAGAGTTCGATGCAGTTTTATACCGCAACCGCTGAGAGAGCGCTCCGCCGAGTTGATCCAATTCACTCTCCAATCGATCGTGGTGTGATCGCGGATCCGCAGAAAAGTGCATGTGTGGGTTCGCGGGATTTCAGAGAACGGTTTTATCGCGAACGCAAATGGGAGACACCAGAGCCCCGTGAACTCGCGATGTTTCTTCCCCTTTAAGATTATAATTTTTTTATTAGTACGTCCACGCGACGTGACACAAGCAGACGCGTTCGCCGGTGGTTTCATTGAGACGCATCTGTGGCGCTGCTTAGCATATAAAACGACATGCTTCTTGGAAGACGCTATTATGGGAAAATCCTTGCGATTGATTTTATATTTCATATTCAAATCACGGTCCCGATCCGTCTCATATCAGTCAATTAAAAGAAAAATGTCTTGCAGCTTGGCTCAATTAACTTCAGGGCGGCACGTACGTGGCCTCAACTTTTAGCCCATAAAGCCTACCACCCCACCGTTGACGGTGGCATGAAATAGGAATTAATTTGGCGAAAAATGCGAATCGTTCGCTTTTTGTCAGCGTTAATTGTTATTTCGGAACGGCCCCTTGTCGTACTTTCTTCAGGGCTGCACGAGTTCGACATGGTCACAAGTGGCCCTAATCTTCCGACTTGTTCGGGATGTCAGGGCGTGAATTATCTCCTCGCTTTCGTAATTTTCCTTTTGTGGGCCAACATCTCCCGAGTTCCGAGCTCAGAAGGTTCCGCAGCCAAAAACCGGCTGGTCATCTTTCATTGTCCAACGACGGTTTTATTGGAAGGCCCGCGGGTTGAATTCTTAAATTCTTTTAAATGCGCGAATTTCGAAGGAAGATGTCCAGCCCTTATCAACCGGAGCCAACTTGTAACGTTAATAACCGGCTGCTGAGGACTTTTGCTTTTCAATTTCTTCCTCTTCTTTTTGTTGAGTTTATAATTGCATGGATAAAAATTTGATTTGAGAACCAATTGCAAACATTGTTCCGCAGTAGACTTACTCTTGTATGCAGACTCGCCTATCATGTTTCATAACACCTTAGTATGTATTCCAACATAAAGCGACATGTAGCAGCAGAAATTGAAATAGCATTTTTCGAAAATTTCTTACAGTTGTACGTATCTACAATAAAATTAGTACAAAGTGTACCTGTTACACTTGACAGCAGTTGAAGTTTTTGGACCAGTTCAAATATGTTTTTTACAAACAACTTTAATAATTGTAATTATTGATCAATTAGACTCAATCGTAAAATTACGAAATTTTTGTTATTGAAAAATAGCGTGATTCATATTGCAGATGTCAACCGGATCTCTTAATTGGCATAGTGATGCATGCTAATACATGGTACATACATATGTAGAAGTAATTTTCTAGAGCTGAACTCCCATAAGGAATAGAATTATGATTTCGAAGTAGGTGCACTCGGTATTTTTGGTTAGAATTTAGAATCTAACGTTTGAAAAATAAACATTAAAAAACGAAAACGGTTTGTAATAAAAACAACAAAAATTATCCAGGTTACATAGTATCTTATATCTCGGAAATGTCTGTATTCTGTAGATGATTTTAGATGATCTAGAGCTAGAGTAACGTTGTAATCCATGAAAATTATGTTTTTACTCAATGTGTATTGGAAAGAAACTGTAGACTATACGATTAATCGCAAATTTACGACCGAACAAATAACAAATCATTTCTATAGCAGTTTTTCCATAGTTTACGAATTCGAAAATCGAAATACTCAATTGGCTTCCGTTTTCAGGAAAAAATAAGTTTAAAAAGTACAAAAGACCGTATTTTCATCATTTATGAAAAATCATTAAAAAATAACGAATTGTTCTATCTAGGATCTAATCGAAATATTCTATGAAATTGACTTTTTTTGTTCCAAAAACCAATTATTCCAGACAATAAAATGTGAATGAAAAATCCTTACAAGCGACCGCCCAGGAAAATTTTTTTGCCAAATTGTGGAGAAATTTTTATAGATATTAGTGGTTTTTTTTTCATATTTCTAGATTATTATTCAGGCTTTCAATTGAGCCAATTACCAGTTGTGATCTATGATAACCTTTATGTTTTAATTATTTTTCAAAAAAATCTAAAATACGGTCCTCTGTATCTTTTTAAATTTATTTTACTTGAAGACGGGAAGCAATTTAGAACTTTCGTTTGAGGATTCATAGTTTATGAAAAAAATGCTATAGAAATGACCTACCACTTAAGTATACTGCTAAAGATAAAAATAAAAATTGTCTAATGATTTTCGAGCATTTAATATTACAAAACCTGATAATTCTGACCTATTTGCTTTGCAAGGCCTTTCGTTTTACATCCAACATCATAAAATAGTGTGCTTTAATATGATACATTAATGAGCGCATTTAATTAATAGTAACCTTGGTATTAATTAATATATATAAAATTCGAATATAATTTTGAAAAAATTCCATTTATATTGAGTGCATTAAGGTAACAAAAGACGTCATAGCCAAGCATTCGGCTGTGGTACTCTTTGAAATGATTTTAGTTTATTTTCGTACGTTCTGTCTACAACTTTTAAATTTTATACCATGTGTCAAGATTGAACTTTGTTAGGAAATTGAGAAAATTTATTATTTGAATTTATTCAAATTCTTAGAACTGGTGTCCTTTTTATTTACTTACGCTTATTAGAATGTCTTTATTAATGTTTGTATATTATTTAACGTTCTTGGCGCACGAAGATTCCAAATAGAAGTTACTTTAATAGGCACAATATTTACCAAGTGAAAGTTGGCAGCACTATAAACAACGATAAACAACTAAAAAATACATATGTGATTTGTTTTATATATCTTTTTAAATATTAATAGTTTTTACAACGATTTTTGGATACTTTTTTGACCTTGCCTAAAATGCCAGTAGTCTACGTCGCACTAATCTAAGTATGATGAACATCGATTCTAGCACACGTCATGAAATTCAGCTAAGAACGTCAGACTCTAAGCCCACAAGGAATTTTGCAAGTCAACCGAAATAAATTTGGCTCGTATGTCGCATCGGTCAGACGGGTGTCGCCTTGTCATCTTTGAAAGTGGTCTAATTTTTCTTTCTTTTCTGATGTAATTTCGGTTTCTTTTGAAGGAGAGCAGTCGCCTCGAATATAAATTGACAAACTCCGCTTTTTTTGGCTATTAGATGTTACGTGCTAAATCCCTCGTATTTCTTCTGAATGATGATGGCTTAATAGGCGGGAATTTGTCGAGATCTTTCTCGGAAAAGGTTAATCACAGCGGTCGAGGTGCAAAACGCTTTCTATTAGGGCATCTGCTTACGTCTGATATTCGTGATAAGAAGTTTCAACCTTCATGCCCTAACCTTGGGGTCTTTCCCGATTTCAGTTTAACTAAAAATTAGTTTTGTCCCGGTTTTAAAGGTGAATGTTACTACCTTCAGAATAATCGGCGAAAAGCAATGTGCTAATTGTGGTGCTTTTTTTCACTTCAAAATACGTTTGAACTTATTTTTTTGGTATAAAAATATCATAATATTTATAATAGCAGAACTTATTTTTTTTCAAATTAAAACGAAATAAATTAAAATTTTCGAACTTCTGACGTACAGACGATTTCTTTAATAACCACAAGGTTAACCACATTTAATTTATAATTAATACATTCTAAAGGTTGATGCAAAAATTTAACGATATTGACTCAGCTGTCTTTAGGTTTAAATTTATTTTCCAAATATATCTATTACGAAATATATCTAAAATATGATTAAATGAACTTTGATCAACTTTATTTTGGGTCTGCCATCATTGCTTGGAAAATCAGTGTAAGTTTTATACGATAACAATTTGTCACCTCATCGTCATCTGATAGTTAATCAACAATCAAACACGCGTTTTAAGTTATGAGGCTAGCAATTGACATTGAAATGTTTAGAATATGAAGCTAAAGCTCAAGTATAGTTACCATAAAATTAGTGAAATTATCTTTTCATTACCGTAGACCCCAATAGTGCCATAAAATTTAATAATACAATAACTAGCCTTCTTTTATGCGGCGGATTTTCTAACCGCAAAAAATCAAATCTTTATCATTTGTACACAACGAAGGTTCGAACTCTATCAAATATCGCACGCTTGCGTCTAGTCGAAGAACTTTGCTCACACCTGTGAAGTAAGTGAGTCAATCAAACAAATCGGATAGATTGCGAATTTTATTACAAGTAGAGTGGATTAAATGCTAATTTTTCATAGAGTGCTTCTTCCGTTGAAGAAAAAAGTCCCGGACATTTTTGAGTTATCGTAAATCACTTTACATTTAAATTTAGAGTTCCGCCCTTTTCCGTAATCGTCACAACTTTTTATTTTCGTTCAAGTTGCGTAAAACACTTTAAAGTGTTGTTAATATTTTAGATTACAATCAATTATGAATAAATTTGCCCTAAACACGTCTAGAGTGCATAATGTCTTGCGCATGCTCCAGTGATTTATATCTGCGGTTTTGGTATCGCTCTTCTTTCCTTATACCTGGCGTTTACCATTGAAGGTGAATGGATTTGAGCCATTTCTGCATCCATGTTGTATTTATAGACGCCGCATCTTTTCTATCGAAACGCGTTCAAAGACCCCTAGCGACTCTCGTTAAGTGCGCAAATCGCATGATATTTATCAAGATATCTTCATTAACGTCAGTGTTTGCAGTGCACATTTGCGGCCGCTACTAAGTAATATGACTTTAAGTAAATATTTGCGCTATTAATCAATATCAGAACAAGTTTATTTTATCGCACCTCCTCTGCGATTTAGATAACCAACACCAGGTCTGCAAGAAATTTAATTTTTTATTTTACTCTAAACACTAAGCGAACTGCGGTTGCATTCTGGAAAATAACTAGGTATAAGATAGGAGAAGATGACGACAGAATGGGTGGTACTAATCACCGCATGTGGCCCGATTCGATCTTGAGATAAATATTTTCGTGGAGCAGGTGCGAAAAATTCAGTCGCACATTGTTTGACTTAAAGATGCGTTTACGCACTATTTACCGACTGTTAAAAGAGCATGACCATTTCTATTTTGACCCACACACGACTTCAAAGACGATTCAAGAAGAAGACATTCTTCCTGATATCGAAATGGCTTACTTTTTGTTATTAATTCATTCTAATCCGCTTAATTCACTTGTGCCTGTCTGTCATACTACCTTCAAGTATTATTATTTATTGCACATCAAATCAGTAGCAGCTTACATGTCCATTTCAGCACTTAATTGACTTCGCTGTATTGAGAGCAACTTGTTGTTTCGTTACTTGTTACTGGGTTTGATATGTTGGCATTGTATACCAAATGTGGAAAACTAGAGTGTTGTTATTAAATATTTCTGGAGCAAATGCAAATATCTAAAATGGTACTGGAGTCTATGGGTGTGTTACTTTCTGTAGCTAATTTTTAATTTTTGAAAATAGTTATATTTTACACATATACATACATATATACAATGTACAAACACGTACCAAATACATATGTTGATGAAACTTGAAACTTAAATGTTTACTTTGAAATTCATAATTAATCGCGGATTATAATTTGTGTCGCGGCTTATTTTTCTATAAATATTTTAGAATTAGATTAAACAAAAGCGAGAAAATGAGTGAAGTTTTAAGGACAGAAATTATAAGTTCATTGGCAACTGATTATTATGGTTCTTCCTATATTTACCAACCAAACCAACCACCTAGTTGACATCTGTACACTTGGTATTCTTCTCATAGAAAAAGAAAGACTATTGCTATAAAAGTATTGTTAAATTAATTCTAATAAGAGCAATTCCAAATTTGACAAAAATAAATTACTATCACCAATCAAAATTACCACTCATCATCGTTTTTCATTAGATTTAAATGCATTAGTTCCTCTGCATATGAAAATATGAAAAAAGAGTTAATAAAAACGTCATACAATTATGTTTTTATTTATTCACAGTACTCTTTTATAATAGCATCCTTTGAAAAAAATAAATAAATTAAAATAATTAAAACATTTGAAATTTTAGGATACTTTTTATTAGTGTTTTAATTTTTATCAAATGTAGAGAAATGGCGGAGTTAGGTATACAACCTTTCCTTCATGGAACGTTGTGCTACAAGAACTAAAAAGGTGTAAGCTCTATCCTCTGCTGAATTTAACTAAATCAAATTGAGAACAATTTTTCCATTATTCATATTGATATGATATGCGTAAACCTAAGAATCGCAAAATACAGTTACAAAATTAAGAATTTTTGAGTATAAATTAAATTAATATTGTTATTTAAAAGTGTGTTGTGTTCTAAATAACTCAATCAAATATTCTCTTATAGTTGGTAGAAAAATACGTTTGAAAGTTTTATGAATTCAATGATTTTCCGATTAATCAGCAATTCCAGGGCTTATTGCAAGGAAAACTTCTTTTACGTGGATAGACTTCCTTTCAGATATGATTCAATTTGAACTTTCATTGCACCGCCTTAAAGCGCAGATGTGTTGCATTTTGCTTGGATGGGAAAATGTTTTTGAAAGTAAAGTCTTTCGAAGTTTTGAAAGCCCAAAAGGTTCTGCGCTTCTTAAGATAATTTAGACTCATATGAGATTTATCTATTTATGTTGCCTATTCTTATATGTACAATAGTTTCAAAAATAAAAACGATCTAAATACATATTTCCTTTTTCTATATGTAGTAGGTTTTATCTTGTTCTGCTTAGTAAAATTATGTCTTAAAACTCTGGAATTATAAGTTGGGTATAAGGAATTGAACTACGTTTCTAGTTAAATAAATTGAGATAACTTTATCCATATACTGTAAAAGAAATAATAACGATCGAACTAAAAGCTAGATTTTTAGACAAAGTTCTTTCAATCGTCATTAATTGTATCGAAGTGGGGATAAATTGGTAATTTCAGTAGACATGGAATTGAGCGCCATATTTTACTTTGACATGTTCTGCTCGGATAAGGCGTAAAAAGGTACTACATATATAAGCTAAGACGCTTATGTGTCGTCGTCCAAGTGTCCAATCACCCCAAGTGTCGACATTTGTTCCAGGAATTTACTACAATATACGCAGATAAGCGGAAGACAGATTCCGTCTTATACAGGCGTTTCTTCGCAAAATCGATGACCACGCTTACTTACCGCAAGTCTTATCCTCTTCTGTTTCCTAGACTGCATATATTTGTACGTACACTTACATGGTGAAACAGCCCTAAAAGTCCACCTCTTTTGTGTAACCGAAGACCTGACTTTGGCCTTCTACGTTTGAACACATTTGCCGGATAAAACGGATTGGATCCATTTCAGAACAGAGAATCGGCTCATGCTCCTCTAGTAACACGTTTCGATGCCGAAATACCCCAATTTTCGATTTACTGACGTGGAGCCCATGAATGTGGGGCCCAATAAAAAATGAAACACCAAAGGCCATTACAATGGCTTGCCAAGATTTATCTATTTACAATTGGGAGCAATTACTCGTTTTGTGTTTTCCGACCATCACCTCCCCGTGGAGTATCCGAGTTTTCCTGGCTCGTTGGCTTTCCAGCGATTATCTGTTTTCTTAAACAATTTAATGTTCCCTTTTGGAGAAAATGAAATCTATTGGAAATTTTTAAATTCGATACCTTTGGGGCGAGGGCTTCTCATGCATTCATATTTTATCAGGTTAACCTAAAACAAACAGTTTGTCCGACTGTCGAGGTGGTGGCAGCGGACAAGGGTCGATCGTATTCATATTTATTCATACCGTTCAATCAAGGCGCCTTCACTTCAACTTTCAAATTAATCGGAATATTTCGAGCACAGTAAGGACACCGTAGTCAATCCACATTACTTGGATTGCAAACAGATTTGAATTAATTCGAGTCAAACACGCTCCACGATTAACTTAGCCCCACAGTGGAAGGCGATAGCATCTAGTCTCATTGTTTACTTACCCAATTAAATGCAGCTCTGCACCTTTTACTTCTAGATTATTTGTCTCAAGTAAACCAAAGACTGAACTAGTTTTAAAATAGTTTTTTTTATCGTAGTTTTCTTTGTACACTCGTGTGACCTCCTGGATTAATTAGAATTGATTTTAAGGAGCGATTGACTCTATTCATGTTTTAACTTAGCGAGAAAGTTTTCTCGAATAATGAATAGAACTTTTTTCACAAACTAATTAAAAAGCAAATAAAAATAAAGTTTTCTATCAAATAAACTTACAACCTTTATAATTTATAAAATGTGAAATTGTAGAAAACATTTTGTTTCCGGTCATAATTTTATGTCCAAATGGTCCAAAAGAAGTACCCAGATTATAAAAAACTCAAAATATAAGTTTTTCAATTAATGAGATGAATACATTTTTAGCCGGCTTTGACCTGTACATTTAAATTTTATTAAAATCAATGAATCGATTGACATGCCAATTTTCTACTGAGAATCTCTATGAAGTGGCTCTAACATGAGTCTAGAATTGCGTAGCTCATATGCTTCTAACTCTATGTTAAAAGATCCCAAATCTCTTGATTTGGCAATAGTTAAAAATGTAGTTTCATTAGTTTCAAGAATCTCTGTTATAATTTTTTTTAACAAGATTCTTTAACAAATGTTTCGTATCAATTGATTCGGCGGTTCCCGAGAAAATCCCTAACATATGTAGATACATATCGAAATAAAACAAAAAACCTTTATTCTTTAAAGTCAGTTAAAAATATTTCCTAAATTATTATTTATTTTATATTAAATTCTTTAAACTTGGAATTACAGCCCAAACCGTCCATAATAACATTGAAGGAATCGTTTTAGCCTATAGTTAGTCCCTAGCTGTGTTCCATTGGGCCATACAGAATACTCCGGCGTAGTTCTCCATTGGAACGCCCTTTTTGATATAATCAATAAAATTTACTGTACAGATTTGATTTTTATTTATTATGGCGGTATCTTTTCGAGAGGTAGAAGGAAGAGACAGTTGCCATCAGGAGTGATGGCACTTCTACAAAAAGGAGCGTATAAAAATTTCATGTTTTCTTAAACCAAGGAGGCAGTTTATGTTATTCATGATAACAATGCAGCTCCTATAAGCGATGCCGTACTAAGCAATATTTTGGTTAAGATGCTCATATAAAGTTAAAGCATTTCGCGGATGTCGTCATAAGCTAAGTCTTTATAAACGGTTTTGACGGTTTTGACTGTACTAAGGTACTATACTTGCGATGTCAAAGTAATTCAAAAGAGGTTACATTTAGTCAAAAATAGTCTATTTTATACTTTTATACTAAAGCGCTGTGTTCTAGTCTCTAGAGTATTTGAAATTTAAGCCAACTATAGCTCGCCGTACCGTTTAAAAGTCTAGGTATAGTATATGATGCTGTAAATCAATTAAATGCTTACTTTACATAATACTGGTTAAAAGCGTTCTGGTCATAATGCATGTGATAGCATTGTTTTCCTTAGATCATAACGAATCCAAAAATGCAGTAATATGTACTGAAGAACTACATATATAAGCAAAATAATCCAAATATTTCATATTTTACGAGAAGAAGCTTTATGTTTTTATTTATGTTGCATCATTTCTTATAACGATTTTAAGAAGTGCCCGAAAAACAAATTTTTTCATTTTTGATGTTAATCATTATAACACAGCAAAATCCTTTATGAAATTTTTAAGGCATAAAATTACATCAAAAAATTATTCAAAAAACCAAATCTCTTTCATAAAAAAATATTCCATGTGCTGAAAACGTTTGCTCGAGAAAGCGTCACAGTGTAAAGGTTTAAAATTTCGTGCAGATATCTAAGGGATCGAATTTCAATTTTTTGTTCTTTTACATTAAACGTCTCGTATGATTTTCGTCAAAACATTTCAAAGCATAAAAGATTAAATTTTGGCATTTGTGAAATTTATGGCTTTATGTTCCAGGCATATTTCTCAGTTATCGGCAACTTCAGAATTTTTGCAGTAGTCTGATACGGGACAAAAATTGCAATAAAAATCGCAATTCTTCTGAATATGGAAGCAAAAACAGGAAATTTTTATAGCTGCATCTTCCCCATTACTAATCGGTTGCAATTGCAACTGATTCTGCTGTTTTTACCTTTGGCTTTATAAAACACGTATCTAATCGAATTCCCCGGCTAATCGAAATGAAAAAATTGTAAGTGCTGCAGCTTGGGGAAGTTTAGTGGCGTTTTTAAAGAACGTCGGGTTCTCGGAGTTACGTCTGAATAATTTTAAAAATGTCTTAATAACTCGTCGTCAAAAGGGAATTTATGGGTTTCGAGATGAACGGCCGCGTCCACACTCATTTACAATTGGTTCCCTGCTGGGAATAAATCAAACTTCGATTTTATTGTCCCCGGGCGCATTTGGACAGTGCAATAGATGACAAGTTTGATGCATGATCCCTCGGCGCAATTTTGGTGCATTTGTTGTTTGGGGGATATTATTTTACGACATTATGGCGGCGGTTGGATAATTTATTCCCTCTGTTTTGAGAGTGGGTCCTCCATCCAGAGCCTCGGAGGAAGGCGCCTGGTTCTATGATGCATAAAGTGCGGTGTAAACTAGAGCCGCAGCGGGGCCCCGATTCAAGGGAAGGAATTTTTATTAGGTCGAGGCTGTTTTATATGCAAATTTGCAAACCTAGTACAGTGCATTTTTGGTCGTTCGTCTTTCCTGCGTTCGAGGGCCGAGGATGTAGCAGGTGGGCTCGGGAATTACGGGCGCATTAAATACTCAAAGTGCATGCATTAAAATGATGTCATTTCACCAATAAATCTGAAAAAAGCGAGAAGGGGGTGCACCTGAAACGGAAATTAACCGAGCAATTCACTTCCTTCGGTATTTGCATATCGGTCTGAGCCATGAGAATGTGCAACGTCACAAACCGCGGGGAATCGCAAGAAATTGTGGTGCATACCGGAGCGGATCTGGGGCTCTCCCGTGGCGGAGCGTTTGCTTAATTGCAAGAATGTGCAAATGCGCCTGCGTGTGTTGCTCAGCTGCAGCTGATAAGGAGCTCGCGATTTCTCGCGGCTGCGTCTAGCTCCCACACAGGTTTAATTGGCGGGAATAAAAATAGGGCTCACGTGGCCGCTCTTTCAGACCCTGGGGGGTTCTCTTTTTCACTCTTAAGACACGTCGGCGTCGCCCAAGTGCATTGCTTCTTTAGACCTTTAATGCTCAAAACGGTGCTCTCGCGGGAGAACACCGCGATGGCCTACGTGACCAAGCGTGCGCCATCCATGCCTCCGTGTGCCCGTTATTACTCGTTTCATTTCTAGGTTGTTACTCGTTTGGTGTCAGCTTGCAAATCACAATAAAAAGACGTTGCAATTGGCAAATAGCGTGGTGGCCGAACTGCGGGACCAAAAACGGCAGCGCCAATAAAGCTATTAAGCCAGCGACTATCTGACCAGCACTTAATCAGCCGAGTTCGACGGCCAGCAGAGCCACTGTCCGATAGTGCACCAGAGCTTAATGCACTTAGGAACTGTCGCATTGTCGATTGTCGGTCTAGCGTCTCAAGATTTGCTTTCCAATTATGACCGACAACCCGGCGAATGCAAGTTTGGCGTGTCCCAGCTTGTTGCCATCCACACGATCAGCCGCGTCAAGATTGACGAACCGAATTGACATAGGTCCGGTAGTGTCTAGGGGGCGTGTCATGGGAAAGTGCTCGTTCGGTCATACCACACAACACCTCAAGGCAATTGGTATGCTGATGAAATTCAGAGATAATTTCACCGGGCTTCATCAGCGGATTAATTGCGTGCCGTGTCGTATTCTACAGGTAGCAACATGTTGACACCCGGTGCCCGGCCGGCGTGTCTTTCTCACCTAAGCTAATAGGCACGAACACCAAACTGAGGACATGTGTTGAATGAAATGCACAATTCTAGCTAATTAGCGGGAAGGTTTTTTATAAATAGCCCTCACGCACATTGTGCAGTAGGTGCAATTTATAGATCTTTTCACTGTTCCATTTGCTTGCATAAATTACCGCATTCAGAACAGTCGATCTCACGCGGGATGCCACAGGGTGACTTGACCAGACGCCAGGGGGACGGGTGAACAATGACACTTCACCAGAGAAAATACGGTCGTCGCACGAGATTTGTGAGGCTAATTTCTGTGAACGTAAGGAGCTGCGACTCGGCAATTTATGATAATTAATGCAACTTCGGAAATAATAATTAATTCCATGCGTGTTTGCTGGGCGGCATTACTTTACCGATCGTAAATGCTGTTTAACCGCTCTATTACATATTTAAATGCTTGCTGCACAGTTTTTATGGGTGCATCTAATTGGTCAATCACATTCGCGGTTTGTTCAAGTTTTGCTGCTGGACATAATACCAAAATGCATACAATTCACCCTTTTAAAATTTTTATTAGAAATCTTCTACTAAATAGACACACAAATTTACTCTTAACTATCTTTTAAGTAGGAGAATAGTAGTAACAAAGGGCCATCTTTATTTATTCGAAATTGTATACATTTCCCAGTGGCTTTGTTTGCTTTGTACGGTTTTATGAAGTTTAGATTTTTAAGTGGAAATTTTATGAAAGAGCCGGTTTTTTTTTTTTTAATTATATTTAGTAGAGTTATTTAAGTTCCTAGAAAATACTGATTAACTAAGTCAACATTTAATGGATTTATTCAGAAATTATATGAAACGTATGTGTTGATTTTTTCTAAGTTATGTTTACCTACTATGGATATAATACGTAAGTTTCTAAAGAAGACTATTTTCGTAAGAATTTCTTAGATTTAAGCAGACATTTTATATACATATATCGTTTTTACGGGTGAGCCTAAATTAACAACGACATGTTTTGCTGCTTCTTATCTTATATACAAATGTATACAATCACCCTTTTAAAACTTTTTCTAGAAATCTTATACGAAATAGATGGACAAACTTACTCTCAACCTTTAGCGTTTGAGTGGGGAAAGATTACCACTTTTATTTATTCGGAATTTTATACATGAATCTTACGACAACTTAATACTACCTAAATTTTTACCCTTTACCTACTACGTAAATATTTATTTAGATTTTTAAGCGGAAATGTTATGAAAGAGTCGATTTTTTTCTAAGTTACATATATTAACATGTACCGTTATTTAAGTTCCTATAAAAGAACTAATTTTACCTAAGTAAAAATATTGGATTTAAGCTGAAATTATATTAACCCATTAACGACCAAAATCACGGAATTTTCAGCTCATTTTCGAGCCTCGCTGGCAACTCGAAAAATGGAAAATAAAATGATCAAACCTCCTTTCTTACTATTTGTGGGTGTTCTCTTTTGATTTACGGGGTCAAAATTACGTTTCCATGCCTTACAAGAACAATATGGCGGATTTTATTTGGAAAAGTACAAAATAATTTGAAATTTTTTTTTTTGTCAATTTTTTTCAAATCGATAAAGATTGTCGATTCATTCCAAACTATGGACAAACGTGGACAAACTGGTTGTAGTTTATGGAAAAAATTATTTTGTCCAGCTCCATCTAATTTACTCTTTTCAATAAGGATCTCAAAAGGAATTGTTCCTCAAAGAAATGCCCGATCAGAACCTCCAAATATTGTAATACTTGTGCTTTGTATTATTGTAAAACCTGTTTCAACAATAATCATTGAAAACTATCGAAACAATATGAAAAAAGCAAAAATTTTAAAAATCACGAAAAAGTACATAAAATTTAAAAAAATTAAAAAAAAATATATAAAACTTGAAAAATTATAAAAAAAAATTTTTTCCATAAACTACAACCAGTTTGTCCATGTTTGTCCACAGTTTGGAATGAATCGACATTCTTTATCGATTTGAAAAAAATTGACAAAAAAAAAAATTTCAAATTATTTTGTACTTTTCCAAATAAAAGCCGCCATATTGTTCTTGTAAGGCATGGAAACGTAATTTTGACCCCGTAAATCAAAAGAGAACACCCACAAATAGTAAGAAAGGAGGTTTGATCATTTTATTTTCCATTTTTCGAGTTGCCAGCGAGGCTCGAAAATGAGCTGAAAATTCCGTGATTTTGGTCGTTAATGGGTTAAGGGTGGTTCGACAAAAATTGGTTATAAAGTTATAAGTCAAGCAAATTATTGCTCCTCTCTCATTGGTCAATCAATTTTACAGTCATTTTATTAAGTAACTTTAAAAAATATCACAAATGCTAAAAACTTCATTCTCCTGGCGTGAAGCCGTCCTTAAAATTTTCCTTAAAATATTTATATGTATAATATTTGTTTTTATTCCCTATTTCATAATTTTATTAAACTTATAACACTTTAATTATATAAATACTAAATTCATTGAAAGAAACGCTTAGTTACTATGTTAAGTTTTCACTGAATAATTGAATCCACTTTGCCTCATCATTCCCTTGTGCAACATGAAGATTTAAATATCCAGCCAAATATTTTCCAATTCGAAGTGAAAGATAAAGATTTTGAACTTTTCTACCTGAAGTTATAGTCGTCATTATACCAGGATATAAAAGCTATATGCTTTTATATATCTTTTCCCTCTAATAATGGTGGTTTCGAATAGAACTCATTTTCATGGAACTGCCATTAAAGAATTAGCAAAATGGCTCCTTCGCCCACAAAACCGAATTTGAATCTTTCTCTAGAAATGTAAAATACTACTTTTTATTAAGCAGACTGGAGAACAAGTTTTTCATTCAGCCAGTCTTCATTCACTATGAATTATCGGAAATTGTTAAAACCTCTAGCATTTTGAGATAAAAGCAATAAGTTTAAACTTTTATTTAACCTACATTACAAGGTCGTAAGACAATCCATAATTTTTTTTATCGAATTCATGATTTACTATAATATATTGAAAATGTCCAAAGCACGACCTTTGTCTTCAAACTTATTTTTCTCGAAAACGAAATATGATGGCACATTTAAGTTTAAGAATTCGAATTTTACCTAGAAATAATTTCATATTTAGAAAAGCACAAAAGCTTTAAACTGCTAGTAATCGATTCGATTGAAAGTACCAAATTATGTATTCTTTTTGGAATTATTTTATTTCAAGTGTCTTATATAACTTAAGTTCAATATTAATTAATTAAAAACAAATAATGTCCCTTAAACTTGTATGCAACATTTCCCTTGAAACATCTGTTCCTTTTTGTACAAGGCCGAAAGTGAAGTTGATTCTGATGAAATTACGTTGTGTAAAAAATTATAAACTTGAAGAGGATTAGAGAAATTTCATTTTCACGGTTGAACGCCTCCTACGCTCTATACTCAACCAGATTGCAAAGCCTTAAAAAGGTTCTTAGCAATATACGTATTACGTTTCGCTCATCACTCCCAAGAACCCCCATAATCTTAAAATAAAATAAAATGTTTCCTTTGTTTTACTTGCAGGTCTACGAGGCGCTCTTCAAGCCACTCCGGGTATCGCGCCTTCAGTTCAAAAAAGTTCTCAATTGCATGAAGCTGATAAGATCCCTCAAGTACCAGGAGGTGTATGCACAAGAAAAAGTCACAAAAGTCGATAGTTTGTCATTAGTTTTATCAGGAAAGTAAGTGTAATTGCTCAATTATTCGATTATCCATACTCAGAGCCCTTCGCAGCTATGCATGTACTTCTTGTAGTAGCATTTTCGCGTGGCAAAAAATTCATTAGTTCGATTAAATTCCGAGGAATCCCTGGCACCTAATACCCTTGAAATACAGCACCAAAGTTTTCAAAGAAATTAAATAACAAAGGGGATTTCGCCTCGGTCCTGAATGTCACGGCCTCAATTCTGTAACTTGCCCAACCATGACGAAGTGGATGCCAATGGAGATCACTAAATTAGTTATATACCTCTCGGGAAATGTTCAGAGTTTGCTTATCGGATTTTTGGGCTTCAAAGGTGCGGGACAGCGAAAGGACGATAAGGGACTTTCTAAAATATCTGCGACCTATGTATGTCCACAAACAATTCAGATACGAACCGGGTCTAATGAGACCTATAAATTCCCAATGAGATTACCAGGTACTATCTAGGCGGATGGAAAATTCGCACCATTCGAGTCTAGAGGCTCCGAAGGCTCTGAGTAATAAAATTTGACTTAGCACCTTAGTGTCGGTCGGGACCTTGATAATCGATTTCTCCTTTTCCCTTTTTCAGATTAGTCGTTTCCCAAAATCAAAGAGCTCTGCACATAGTTTTTCCTCATCAGTTCCTAGACTCTCCGGAATGGTTTGGAGTGTCAACGGATGACTACTTCCAGGTCAGTGCCGCTGGGAATGTCCTTCGATATTTTTACGAGTTTTCATCTGGACAGGTATCAATTATGGCCATGGAGGAATCCAGGGTACTCATATGGCATCGAGACAAGCTGAAACTTTCGATAATGGCCGAGCCATTTCTTCAAGCTGTTTTTGATCATATATTGGGCCGAGACGTCGTTAAAAAGTTAATGCAGGTCACACAGGTGAGTTTTTGATTTGCAGTATTTTTACAAATATTACTTTTTAAAAATGTATCGTCGTTGCTCTTCCAAATTTCAATTTGTGCAATTTTTAATGTTAAAAACTAATTTTACTAAAAGCAACAACAAAAAAATCGAATTTTGATTGTGATATTGTATCATCGCAGGGTATCACTTTATCATTTAGACGTTTATCCTAGTCAATTGAAATAAATCGAGACATAAACTCTACGTAATTATGCTTTGTTTTACAAATTAAATTTTTAATTTTGCTGTCACTTACTTTTAAACACAAACATAATTTTTACAACGATTCAATGGCAAATATAACAAAACCTTGTGTGAAAATCGTCTATTTAAACGTTGTTTTCATAATTTTTCTTGAGTCACTTCAAAACTTTAATTTTTCGAAAAACACGTCTGGAAATTATTTTATAACGACTAGTGAATTACAACATCTAAAGTATTTCGATTTGAGATTTTTATCGGACATTCTTCACATAAAAATGATCTCAAAAAATTCTTACATAGTTATAGTCTATGACAAACCGAAAAATCTAAAGATAAATGATGTTTCTTGTTAATTTGTTATCATATCATAAAACAAATAACTTTTCAATTAAAATTTATGTTTGCATTACTTGTTTAAATATTGCGAAAATAATATGAACATATTTGAATAAGATACGAGATTTTTCATACTCGTATTTAAACAAAAATATTTTATAAATCATACATGTTTTTATTCTGGTAAAGCGGATTTCTCTTCTATAACGATAAAAGGTCGAAATATTACAAATTAATTTTGAAATGCAATTTTATTATAAAAAGTGAAATTATTTTTTCGATAGTCTTGTTCGTTGCACTCTAAGGGCTGAGAATTTTTATTAAATATAAATTGTGTCTTCGTATATACATACATATGTACATTGCACATAAATATATGTTTGCAGTATTTGAAATTAAATGCAAGTATAAAAGAGAGAAATAGTTTTCTTCAGTTAATTTGAAAACTGGAGTTAAGAAAGAAGAATCTTGTGAATCGGGAAGGCACTTCAATAAATTATTCAATTATACTTATATATTAATTAATGTTTATAACTCAGTTACCAACAAAGTTGCCTTTTTTTAAATTATAGCTAATTGATCTGTATGTACGTACATATGTATGCATGGTAGATATATACATATACTATATCGTTATATAAATCATTAAAATAATTTGAAATATAATTATGTAATTAAAAACAAAAAACTATAAATTATATATAAACGTACATATTTGATTATAATTAGTTAATGTGAGAAACGATTATATAACAATTTTGTGACTACTAAACCCCTTTCCAGATGCATGAATGAGTAACTATCAGCTGCCTCATCGCTAATCTCCCTTAGGTATAATGTGCCATCTATCTATCCGAATTCGGAAAGCTTACAGGCGTAATTTTCATAAATATCTGAATATTAGCAAGGCCCGGTTCGCCGACTGTAATGGATTTTGCAGGATTGTTTTCATTTCTAATTGTCACGTTGCCGCAGAGAACATCAATCAATTCCATAATTATCTTTTGCTCTGTTTGGCTGTACGCCTATTTGAATTAATTCATTTTAACCCGTCCCATGCAACCATTTATAATCTTTGCGGTCTCGTTAGCAAAGCAATTATTTAATGGTAAGCCATTTGGCACCTTCCCCCTTAACGAGCATCGATTTATTAATTGTCGGTGTTTGATAAACTTATGATCAGATGAGACGTTGGTTTGGTTGGAGCCTATCAAATATTAGCTTTAATTCTTTTTATGTGAAAAAGACATGGTCAAAAAATTTGACTATACAGAATACGAAGGTATATACTTCGAAATTATTCTATTTCATACTATCGCTGCTTTTATACTATACTGCGCTGGCCTTTTCAATTTAAAGGAAAACACTGGTGCAGGCTAGAAAATATGTCTGTGAGACACCAGTTGACACGAATGTCCTCTGCAGCGACAAAAAGTCAATCCGCTGAATGATGGAAATTTGATTGATGCCTCCCAGCGCCGCCGCCAGAACGTCGTAATTGTAGCCATCGCCACTATTTGCCGACTTGATTGCTTTCGCCTGCACCTGGGTATCAGTCCTCGGGGGACCAGTTCAGGTGATTATATAAACGGCCTGCAGCGTAGGACACTTCTGGGCTGTAAAGATTTCTGATAAATTACCAGGTGCTGGCGGTGATGTGATCAGCGCACCTGTGATTCACACTTACCTCTTGAGACCTGTAAGGGCTTCTGGTCTCAACGCGAAGCACTTATTTCGCCCGCCTGCAGTGTGTTAGCAGTCATTAGAACTTCTTGCTCTGTTTTAGTATGACAAATTGTTGCGATTCAGGCAAATGAGAAAATTGCAATCAGTGGAAGATTAAGGGATTAAGCGGTCAGCCAGTAGTCCCTATAACACGGAATTACAATTTACTATCTTCATTTTGTATAAAATTTGATTCAAACTTACTACAAATTCAGAAAGTATGCCACTTGTATCAACCAAAAAAACGAAGTAATTTTGAAATGTCAAAGTATAGTAAATATTATAACGTAAACCTGCCTATTTCCGACCGGTGAACTTCCTTCTCATTTCATTCTTTTGATATAAAAAAACTATTTGACAAAATAAATTTTCAAAGACGGATTCTAAAATTAAAATGTTTTTCGAATTCAAAAAGGAACTTCCAATATTAGTTATAACATAAATCAGGGTATAAAATAAGCGTGAACCAAGCACAAATCGTGAATCAAGAATTCCAAATGTGAATTAAAAATTCAACTTTCGTGAATCAAGATTCCGTGAATCAACTATTTTCAGCAAAACAAAAATATATATAGAAACTAAATAAATGCATTTTTTGCCATTTTTTGTTAAACAAAATACCGAAGTTAAAGTCGTAAATTAAATTCTATGTTCTATGATATAAAATAAAGAAATATTAAATATATATTACATAGAGGGCAAAATATGTGTTTTATTTACTTCGAATGAAAAAAAATTACTTTTGTGAATCAAAAAATCCATTTTCGTGAATCAAGATTCCGTGAATCAAAAATTGAGAATTTCGTGAATCAAGAAAAATGTTTATTTTATACCCTGACATAAATAGTATAAATGTATGTTCCAATAAACCTCAACTCAATTATATGCTCCAAAAAATAATTATTAACAAAAATAAAAAGTGGTTGGAGTTAGGAGGGTGGTCGAAGATAGGCAGGTTTACGTTACTAAATTTCTAATGTTGTACATGCTTGTAAGAGTATATGCAAATTTGAATTTAATTCGATCTTATCTTCCCTTTTAAATCAATTTACCATTACTAGTAATGATACTGATTCTTCACCATTACCTAAGACCATACAAGCACCGTTTTGCATTTCTTATCATAATTTATCATTATTTGTATTACTCACCATTGAACGACATGATTTTGAGTATGATCGTGTAATTCTTAGTAATGGTGAGTAATAACAAGTAATTCTGAGTAATGCAAATCAATGATTGTGTCATATTAGCTAATACCAGTATCATTATTGGTAATAGATATCTAGTAATTGGTTTTTTAGACATTAGCACCTCTAATATAAGGTAATGATCAGTTACATATTTTTTCACATTATTCAAAATGTTAAATTTTACTTAATTCTCTCTGCGGTCTTTTAATGAGTCGATAATTTTAAAATTTAAAATAACATATAACACGAAATGCTACAAATAGTGTAATGAAATTTAAAAATTCAAAACGAAAGATATCATTTGTAGCATTTCAAAAATTGAAATTTATTCGGTCCAAATTTAATGGAATATTCTACTTATTATAAAAATAAGTTGGAAAGTTAAATATATCATAAACATACAAATTTTTCATTGGCACATACGCGCCCAAATGAGGCACGAATTCGGAAGTATAAACGCGCCCAAACCGAGCCCGTATAGCGAACAATTACGCCCGCAACAGACATGAAAATGCTCAAAGCAGGCACGAAAATTGAAAAATACGCGCGTTTCGCAGGCACTTACGCGCCCAAAGCAGGCATTGAAATTGGAAAACACGCCTGTTTTGTAGGGACCGAAATTTAAAAATACGCCTGTTTCGCAGACATATGTACATATGTACATATGTACATATATACCGCTCGTGTGTTCACTGTACGAAGGTTGCTATGAAACTAAAGAAAATGTCTACTCAGATTGTTTTTTAACTGTCTAATCGATTTTGCCCATTTTGGGGCAGTATACCTCTCAAGTGTTAATGATATAGCAATAAATGTAAATGTTTGTTCGGAACGCAATGCGAACCGTACCTCATATGGGCATTTTTTTTTAGGTACATTAGGACTTATACGTGCCTGTAGCAGGCTACATTTTAACAACTTAAATTTTTGCTCCGGCGTACCGTGCCTCATTTGGGTATAGAACCGTCGTGTTATGCCTGTTTTAGGCTACGCTTGGGCCTGTTAAATTTTTACTCAGGCTTTTAAGACCTCTGACTTTTTTAAGCCGGTTCAATTATTTTCTGCTTTGATAACGTGCATAAACTATAAGTACTTGTGTACTAAAAAATATAGTCACATATTGACGTATTACCTAAAAGCAAAATAGTTAAAGGTGCCAAGATACGCCTTTAAGTCTTTATGTTATTAATAAAACTGTTTGGGATTTAAAACAACTTTTTTCAAACAATCTCTTGCAGGTTAACGAAACAATGGCTAGCAATGGTTTCCTTCCATCCGGCTATGATGACGCCGAGGATAAACCCATGTTAATGATGAAGAAGGGAGAAGGCCACGGATTAACCGCGTTAATTAATCGACAGCTCCAAGGTAAGTCATTAGATTAAGCATTTAAAATGTCGCATTTGTTCTCAATTCGTATTCTTTTTCAATGTTGCACGAAATTGTGTTCCAGCAACAGCATGTGTGATTGATTGCTTGTCCATATTCGTAAAATCAGTAGAGAAAAAATTGTACACTTTTGTACTTTATACCATCTTCATCCGACATCACCCCATATCATTACAAAATAATCCTTATACCTACCACTGATAGTTATAGTTTTTTTAGCACAAATTAGCGACTCCATTTTATGCTCCTACTACATAATGCATTTTATAACTTTTCGTAGTTTTATTATTCTTATATCGTTTGGGTAGATTCTACGACCAAATCTTTGATATCAAAAAATGTAAGAAATTTTTTCAATGTTTCATAAATTGTTACTAATAACATTTTCATGTGAAACATTGCTTAGCATAGAATTTTGAAATGACATCTTCTATAACATCAATGACGTAAATACTCGATTAATAACATACCCCTATTTATCTATGAGATCTAGATCTACTCTATTAGAAACTACGATTTAATTTCCAATACTGCATGCCAAATTGAACAGCTCCTCGAGCCAAATCGGCCAATCGTGAAATGGCTCGACAATAACCACGCGTCTGACTCTCTGTTATCATTTTTGGTCCAGCCTGACTCGTGGTTATCATTTGTTAACCCTAAATCTTCGGAAATAAAGAAGGACATTCTTTTGAGCGTAAATTTTTGCTTTGTGCAAAATATCAAAAACTTTAAAATACATAATTAAAAGAGAAATAGTTGAAGAATGTTCAAGAAAGACCTTTCATCCTGTACTTTGACTAGCTTAGTAAAACAGAAATGTCTGTTTAAAGCCAAAAAAGGATTCAAAAATATATTGTATTTATTCTAAATTCCAAACTTAAAGTCGATGACATTAATGGTTTCTAAAAAAAAATGCTAACAAACAGACAGATAGAAAGAAAAGTCTCATCATAAAGATTCCTTTTATGTGTTCTTGGAACAGTATAAGAATTTGAAAATCTATGTAGAATACGGAAGAGAAACAATAAAAAATAATAAAACCTAAGTTCCATGCTTGCTTCCGAAAAAAAGTTAATTTTAAATTTTTCATAAACAATTTTTGCTTGTGCAAAGGATAGTTCGATATCCACATTGAAAGCCAAAATCTCGTGACCGAAGGGTTAAAATCAAAAAGACCTAAAACATTGTTGTACACCACTTAATAGGGTAAATGAAAATATTGTTAAACTATAAGTGTTCATATTTGGCTGCAGAACCTTAAAAATTACGGAATTTTGACTGCTGGTCTAGAACATAAATACCGATGGTGTTAATTAAAAAACTTAGTGAGTGATGCTAGTGGAAAAACTTCTCATTTCAAACAGAACATTATTCATTAATTAGTTATTAAGAAAACAATGCCTGTGGATTGACTAGGCTAGACGATTCAGTTAGACTCTTAAAGAAAATTCAACTGACTTCAGTGAATACACTGGAACTTGATATACTACTTTTGTTCCACGTTCGACATACTTTCCACTCAATTTGCCAGTAAGCCTTGACGGTGTAAAAGCGATCTTAAAATATGTAAACAAAGCGTTTGTAATAATAAATTTCAACTATCGTACCGATAAAAAGTTTGCTCACTAAGCAATCATAATTATACTTTCAGACGTCGTCTCTGAAACACTTTAATCGAATTTCTCTTATATTAATACTTTGCTTGTGCTTAATTATGTCAGAATTTTTTATAATGTATTCTCTTAGGAGTTGGCAACGTAGGTCAAATTCACAATTATTCTACTAGTATTATATTGAAATACGAAAAATATTTAAATTTACTTTAGATTAGATTTGATATTTGAAATTAGCGATATCAAAAACTTCTATCTCCTGCAATAGTATTACTTTGGTCCACTATATTACTTAGGCTCTAGTTTAGTCTAAACCTAGCTCAAACCGGATTAAATTAAGCTCACGATGAGATAAGTCTGACTTAAGCCGAATATACATGCGTAAAAATGTTCATTAAAATGGTGTTTTCGAAGTTAATCAAGTCTATCTAAGCTTGGCTAAACCCTGACTTAGAACTTAAAGCAAAATAAATAAAAATAACTGCAGTTTTAACTATTATTATTAGTAAGGATTACGAATATTTCCCATTTTATTTTTTGTATATTTGTTATTAAATTCTTACACGCTCTTATTTTTTCCTCCTTGATGGATGGTAATTGTCAATAAAATTTGGATAGGGAAAAGATTTGATTCGTTGATTTTCGGTGATATAAACGACATGCATAAAAGATAAATCATAAATCATAAATCTCACTCCTGTAGGAAACATTACTTATACAAAACATTTCGCAAACCTTGCCCGCCGTACCCCGGGCAGTACGCTTCTACCACGCTCTAAAATTATCTCAATTTCCATCATCTTCTTAGAGCAGCTATAGATCTCGATCTTCACATTGTTTTTCCATTTTGATTGCATTTTGAGCTCGCGGATGCCAGTCAATCACACAAGCTGTTCCTGTTGGCGTTTTCAAGCTGCCATCGTCGGGAATATTTCCATAATGGACATGACAGGGAAAATTCTTTTTCCAATTTGCCTCAAATTATTCGTAGAAAATCGTTTCTTCATTTTTTTGCGAACATTTCTACGTAATAAACTTCATCGGATCTATTGAAATGTTCTCGCTTGAATGCATTTAACTGCTCGATAACTTCCGTACGTTTTATTATTTTTTACACGTTCTTTTGTTTCTTGTTTATTTATAGAGGAGCATGTGCCCCTGCTTGGTCGTCAGCAACCAAAACGAACTCAATTGGTGTCCAGTTCGGCTTCAGCCGCCGCCACTCATAGAGCTTTACACGATTTAAATACATCATCCTGCTAGGACCTTTGTGTTTCACTTTTTTTAACCAATCTTAAGACTAGCGTGTAGTTTTGCGTTTCGTAATTTGTTGTCTTAGTTTTAAGATGTTTGCGATAATCGAATTAATTTATGTACATGTAATCTATAGAGTCGAGTAGGCGTGTCCTACCCGAATATATACATTTCTCATGAATCATTTGTGTTTTATTCATTTATCAACAAAATGTTTTAAAAGAGGTTAACAAAAAAAAAATGTGTGATAAATTAATTTTTTTGGTATTCTATTCTGTAGCTGTAGGGCATCGTAAAAGTACATACTATTTGAGAAATCTTGCTCATATAAAAACGTGCATAAAAATATTTGTATTAGAAATTCATTATACACTCAAATTTCATTTTGTTTATCTAGTTAGTAACTGTGTACTAAGGTGACAAAAAAGTCCAAGAACAATAAAATTCTGATATGAAAATGAATTATAAATTATTCAAAAATGATGATATTTATTAGATGTATTTTTTTATTGCGTATTCTTTTTCTTTGAAAATCGAAACAACTTTTGTCTCTGAAACTGAACTGAAAGAAATTCAAAAAATGTTCCCGAAATATAACCCTATAATTTATTAACTCTGAAAATATTAACCCTCGAAAAGGGGAGCCTTTTTGAAATGAAAAAAATTGAAAATTAGGATTTTTTCAAAATTATTTCATATTACATCAAATCATATTTTATATTTTTTATTCAGAGGTTGAGGTTTTTAGAGCCTCTAAAACTGTTTAGAATATTCAATAATTCGCTGTGATCAAGATTTAGAAATTTTTTTTAAACAAAATAATACGTAGGATTACAAAGAAATCGTTGCTTGGGATATTGGTAAAAACAAGGGATTCTATCAAAGTGTACTTTTAAATTTAGGATTTTTACTAACCTTTATTTAACTTCACCTGTCGTTCTCTTTTGAAATTTTGTAAGTTGATTTTGACCCACTTACCGGTTTTTGATTTACCAGAAATTTTACACAGACATGTAGATTGGACAATACTAGCCTTTTATCATTTTCTCTTTAAGTTTTGATAATTAAGAAAAATTTTGAAATTGATATTTGATCATAAGATACTGGTGATTGATTTACAAAAGATCTTATTATTTTTGTATGCATTCAGCTTCTTTTTTTTTTACAACGTATAAAGCGATTTTCTTGTTTTCCACTAATCGACAAATGTATTTGTTTTTTCCTAAGTTCACATAGTCTTAAATTTCGGATTAACAGTTTCATATCTTAAAAATGGATATGATAATTTTTCCGAAATTAAAATTTCGATTTTTGAAACGCATACAAATGAAAAAGGGTTAACTACCATTGAAACAGTGCATTACAGTGCTTTATTATCATCTATAGTGAGCAGATATTCTTCTAATAAATAATACAATTTTCTAATAAATAATACAATTTTAAAATTTTTTTAAATTTCTGATCTTTAAAAACCAGAAAGCGTCTTCATCGCGCTACAGGTCGAATTTCTTTATCGATTGACTTGATTATTTTTTCTATCGATTCAAAAACTATCAGAATAGAAGCCTATTGATTTTGAAAATGATTAATCATATAGTTTAATTATCATAAATAATTATCTAACAGGAACTCGCAAAATGTTATCTATTTCCGTGCTTAGCGACTACCAACGATTTGATTGGAGTCATTTAAATAAAATGT